>JARWLC010000014.1:28674165-29274165 GCA_033318265.1 Phyllotis vaccarum
GTATAAACATCATATTAAAGATAAATAGATATGTATGAGAAGACATACAAAACCACACATCTGAAAGGAACCTCAGATTCCACATGCTTCATAGCCTGTTTATGTACAATTGTGTATAGATAAAAAATAATAATAATAAACAGGATGTTCGGGCATAACTAAGACAAATTTAACTGTCAAATTTATTTTAGAAAGCCACTAAGCAGTATACATTAAAAAAAATTAGAGATTGCACGTGCTATTTCACCTGCAATTTCTCTCACTGACATCCTACACAAATCAATGGTATATAAGGCACTTACTAATGTAAGACATTCACTCAACAAGAAACTGGGGGTAAAAGCAACTGGAAGTTCCTGGCGAATGTGGGAGCAGCTTACAGCTCGCTTTCACAGAGGATACTCATCAGAGGACAGACTCCGCTTGTCTGAGATGTTGCTTCTGAGGTGTTTCTAATATACTCACTTTTGAGTGATTGTAAAAAGAGACACAGAAAATGTATGCCATTGAATGCTCATAGAATAACCCGGAGCAACCTTCCCCCATCTGTGTATATGGGTGGACAACTCGGAGTAGATAAGCAAGGGGAAATTACAGAAGTACGTTTAAAGTTACTCACTAAACTCCTATGCCTATGGGATGTGGGGATCTGAAAGAATGTAAAGGATAAAGAGGAAGAAAAGAATGGCTAAGCAAAGACCTAAAGACCAATTTATCTGAGTAACCTAAACATATGGGTGCAATAAAATGTATTTGTGCAAAATTATATATATATGTGCATATATCATAAACATAACCATGTATATAGGTAAAAACCACAAAATGATTGAAAAGCCAGCTCAAATGCTGACATCAATATTAATAAATACATCAAAAAGCCCTCAATATGGGCATAGCATATTCTAAGAGTGTACATCTCCTTCTGAACTGTTCTAAGAAAGCTCATTTAACTACTCTTGGGGACAGCCTTACAAGGACATCAGTGTCCTCATTCTCAAGCAAATGGCGGTCCAATTGACTTCACAGCAACTTTAGATTCAGCACAGTGCTTCTTGACAGATTAATATTAAAACAAAACTGTTGTCTGCTTCTTTGGTGGTCATATTTGTCTCCTTTGGAGTTTCCATATGGAAGGCAGATTTCAAGAAGATACTACAATAATTACTTTCTTGTCCTTTATTCATGTTTTCATATGTATAATGTATTTTGATCCTATTTACTCCCTATTAACCTCTCTCATCCCCTGTCACACCTGCTGAACCCTTTCCTCTTTTTGATTTGTCCCCTTTATGCTTCACATCTTCTGTTTTCCTCTTAATGACCCAATGAGTTTCAATAAAATGATCTATGTAGCAGGAGTGAGGGGTTGTTTGTAGGAACCGGTGGTTACACCACTGAAGAAAATGTCTCTCCTTCCCTTGTAATGGTTAATATGAATTGTCAGTTTGACTGTTTTGATAAGCACCTAGGATCAGAATCAAGTGCAAGTGTGGGGTGTCAGTGATGCAATTTTTAATGACAAACAGATTCTGATCTAATGAATGGGTCAACCCTTGATGGGGTCATAACAGCATGCCATTTACGAGGAGTGTGAGCCTACTCGGAAATAGTAGTTCTCTCTCCCTCTCCCTCTCCCTCTCTGTCTCCCTCTCTGTCTCCCTCTCCCTCTCCCTGTCTCTCTCTCTCTCTCCCCTGCCAACCTCCACCACATCCTTTCTCCATGTTCTGCTCAGGCACATCAGGCCAAACAATCCTATTCTGACACTTGATATTTTATATCAGGTATTTCATTATGACAAAACAAAAAAGGCTTACACATCGCATGCACGAAGCCATATTAGCCAATTAGCCAAAGTTGATACAAATCACCTAAGTCAAGGGTAACTGTCTTCAAAGCAGCTTCTCTATCATCCGTTTGCTCAATGAGAAACCACTGAGCACCTCCTGTTCTGTGCTAGGGCCTGGGGAATCTGTGGGCAGTCATGACTAATATGACTTAATATGTGATGGATTGGAGTGAGGTGACCATTCACATGTGTACTTTGACTTCATATTCTAAAACCTGGAGCGGGGGGTGGCCTTTCTTTGACAATACCATAGAGTGAAATTGTGATCCTGCCAAAGACAAGGGGACCTTCCAGGGACCCAGAATTTCTCTCTGACCCAACTTCATCAGAAGGGAGTAATAAATGAAGAGGACCCAAAGCATCCTCCCCTTACGTAGTCCATATCCAACACACAGCAAAGCAAACTTTTTCATTACTGTCTGAGGTAGACGTTATGAATTACTCGTTTCTCTCTTGTCTTCTTACTTAATTCAAGCATTCTTTAATTGCAAACATCTATAAAGAAACACTGCACACAGAGCATGAACAACCAAGTGCTTTGTGCTACAACATTATGAACCACCACCGCCCTCAGCCCCCACCAATCAATTTCTTTTCATCTTCTTCCAAAATCCACTGTGTGGGTCTCCCTCAGAAGGTCAAGCTAGTTGAAATAGAGGCAGCGATTGAGGTGAGGCCATAGCCAGTCACTAACAGGCTTGTGAAGAAAAGACTACTGAGAAAACCCAGAGCATCGTCCACTGCTGTGACTTTGGATCCTGCTTACATCCTGAATCTGTAAATACACAAATGGAGAAAGAGCTTCGGTGTCTTGAAATGCTTTCTGTCCAGGAGCCAAGACGCTCAATTACACATGTGTTTTTGCAAGCTCCTGGCTTTCCCTTCTCTTCCTTATTCTGGCTGCCCCCTGTACCACTCTTGGCAAGCCTCACTCTGGAGAGGCCTGAAAAAGTTTCCATCTGGGCGATTCCTTTGGTTAATCATTAGCAGCTCTGGTTAAAAGCTCCTGGTGAGGCCGCTGGGAAGAACGAAGGGGGGTGGGGAGGTATCTCAGAATCCATTTGTTTGGGAGATTTAAGGAATCTTATCTTGGTCTACTGAGATACCTGTGGGAGCCGGTGGGACACTACTCTAAAAAGTAATACGAAAACACTTCTTTCTATCTGATATGGCTGAGTAACCCCAGTTGAGAGAGGGAAGATCATTCATGAATGCACGTTAGGATACTTAATAGACAATCCAGGTGTTTTTATCTCCCATGTTATAATGCTAGACTTGAAACTCAATGCCTTTCAGCTTTGCCCATATTTGAGCATTTTTCCTAAGTAAACAAGGAGTGTCAGCTTGTGGCTTTCGGAATGGCTTTTCTCATTCTGTTAGCCTCTGAATGATGTAACCCAGCAAGAAACAACCTCCTTTGCACTTTCCAACAACTTAGCTCTTCTTGGCCAGTATTTCACAGCAAACTTCGGGGTCATCTAAACAACATTATATTCCGCAGATATAGATGACAGAGCTGTTGTTCACTCATTAGCCATCAATATAACAGGGCTCTCGCTCCCCATGGCCGCTGCCTCACCCTTGTTTATATTGCTCACTTCCGTCAGTTTAGAAGACATTAAAAAGCAGAACTGATCTGGCTGTTTTACGTTGGTGGTGAACTTTATGCCTCAGCTGTGTTGCAACCTCAGCGTTTACTCAATTTCACCTGGCAATTCAGTTCTTGGAGTGGGGGCAGTGACAGTTTCTCTTCTTGGTCTCTTATTGTCATACAACTGGTGGCACATCACATTAATCACATTTAACACTTAACACAGTCATAAGGAAGCTTTTTTTGGGGGGGGGGGGGGTCCTGGAACTTAACTCTTTAGACCAGGCTTCTCTTGAACTCAAAGATCTGTCTGCCTCAGCCTCTGCCTCCCAAATGCTGGAATTAAACACATAGGGTACCACTGCCGGCTCCAGAAGGTAACATTTTAAGAGTGAAAATAAAAACTAGTAGACCACAAAGGGAAGCTCTTGCCATGTGAGAGGGGTGAAAGGGTGCCCAGGGCATCTTCTTTGGGACATTGTAAGAATATCTTTTAGGAAATCACTTTGTGTGTTCTCTCTCTCTCTGTCTCTCTCTCTCTCTCTCTCTCTCTCTCTCTCTCTCTCTCTCTCTCTCTCTGTGTGTGTGTGTGTGTGTGTGTGTGTGTGTGTGTGTGTGTGTGTAGACACTGCCTAAAGGATCCTGGAAAACTGGTGAGAATATCAAGTAGCTCCAAAGTTTTAGACTCACTGTCGGATTTGAATCATTTCTCATGACGGAAGCTGAGAATTTCATGTCGATCTTTTGAAAGTCCCATATTCAGATATTCACTCTTAGAAAACTACAAACTGATATTAGTAGTAACTATACCTGGATACAGTTCAGTAAAGCCAACAGAAGGAAAGGGGAGAAGGACCTTTCAGTTTGTACCCCTAACCAGCCAGAAACCTTCATATTCAAGTTTATGTACCAAAAGAGACACTGGCCTTCTCCATCTCCCGCAAATGCTGTCGTTGCCCCTGCCTAAAATATCGCTGTCCTTAACTTTTCGAGTAGTAGAGTTGGCTTCACTTAGATAAACCATCGGCTGCAAGTGATTATCTTAAATTAGGCCATTAGGGCAAACCTTAGTCCTTCCTCATGAGGCAGGAGGAGCTGGTGGTGAGAAAGACTTCACATTCACAGGAAGAATCCCGTGGGAATATGAAGGTGGACATTGGGATAATGCATCTGGGAGCCAAGGAAAACCAAAAATTGACAGTGAAAAACCAGAATCCAGAAGGAAAAAATGGGACTGATTCTATCAGGGTTTAAGAAGAAACACTCTGCCAACCTTGACCTTGAGTGGATGGTCTCCAGCCCATGACATGCTTCTGCTCTTTTAGCTGACAGGTTTGTGGCATTTTGTTACAGCAGTGCCAAGAAACTAATACACTTAGTTTTCCTAGAGGTCAGCTCCTAGGCAACATTTTGTTCCTCCTGTTTCTCAGTCTATACAGCAATCCTAAAGCAAAGAAGAAAAATACTCAAGCAGGGCACAAGGTTCCCCTGCTTTCCACTCCTATTTTAAAGAAATATTCATAAGAAGCTTCCAACGTTAAAAAAAAAAAAAATAAAGTGGCCGATTTTACCTGTGGGCCAAATATAAAATGAAGAAACAGCTGTTGAATTGATCTGGGAAGTGAGTTGAATATTCTGCCTAAACAGTTCATAACACTTGAGGGGGGAACTTACCTCTAAAGAACCCTTCAGTTCAAATCCAGTGTCAAATAACCTAATTATATTCAGATACCCTGCTGGCAGTACATGCTTTGAATACAGCCCTGGCCTCTGTGTTTGTTTTATGTTGTGTATACTTTGTTTCTTTATTCTTGGACAATTTCAAAAATGTCTATAATACATTTTTGATTATTTACCTCAATTATTCTCTCTCATCCATCTCTGAGACCTTTCTTTGTCCCAAAAAAGCCCCATCCACTTCTCCCAACCTTGCACACAGTATTTGAGTGATTTGGGGGGGTTGTTTTGGTTGACTCACTGAGTTTAATTAGAGTTGCCTGCACAAGCATGGATGGGAGGCTATTTACTGGAGTTTGGGAAACTTGCCAGTGTCTACGCCAATTAAGAAAATCATACCCATCCCTAACACCAGCAACCAATAATAGCAAATACTTCCTCAGGAAAGGGCAGAGCCTCATGAGTCCCTCCCCCACATATAATGGCATGGAGTCCAGGCTTGAGCAGATCTTGTAGGTAATCTCAGTAGAGCACAGTCTTTAAACAGCCGATTTATTGAGTTGAATGCTTTTGTTTTGCTATCATGACTTCCTCTTGGAGAACAGTGAATGGCTTAGGTACCTGAAAGTAGATGAAATCAGGTGCCAGTTATCAGTTACCTTAAGGGCACTGCAAGAGGACAGGCATTCAGAGGTGTCTTTTGGTGGTTTTGCCCAAAGATCCATGAACTAGCAAAGGACATGTCTGTTCACCCTCAGTAAGTGGACAAACTTAAATGAATGAAACAATTCTGTTCAAGTCTAACTCCAAGAACAGTGACTTGATGCATGGGGGCGGCGCCCAGATAGCTGAGTCAGCACAAAGCCCACCTCAGTGTGATTGACAGCTCACAAAAGCTACATTTCTAGAGCCTCCTGAGCAACTTGCAGGCAGCTCCCCAGGGGAGGGGCATGGTGAATCTTGTTCCCTTTTGAATTCCCTGAGTCTCATTCAGCCCCGGGAGCTTTTTAGGTTGCTTTAGCTTCCTCCATCTTTTCTCTCTTCTTCCTAGAAGGAGCTCTCATGATTCTGAGGAGACAGTTACCTAACAGTGCACCCCAGCATTAATTTACAAAGGGGACATGGCTAAGCATCTGAGAGGTGAGAGGTGGCAGTGCATGCCGGATGCTCCTGGCCAGGACTTTTTCTCCCAGGAAAACATGGATGAATGAAATGCTTTTAAGTCCAGGTCATAAGAGAACAGGAAGCTGGGGTGTATTTGGCAGCTTCTAAAACAATGAATTACAACGGAGTGAACGTAATTATACACAAATGACTACTTTTCCTATCTCTACTCAATTTCCTCAGAGCCTAAGTAATAAATTATGATTTGTAATTTCAAATATGATCATGGGTCCACCATTGGAGTGCTGTATTGATAAGCTTTGGAAGCAGATGGAGAATGTAAGACAATCTTCTAAGCAGTCTTCTAGGACAATATTACAGAAAAACTAGCATACAGGCATAGTTTACTAAAACATGGGATCTTGATTTGTCAATAAGAAAAGTAAATGGACTTGGTATTTACAGAAACGTTCGCTGGATGGATGTTTATCCTTTGTGTTTTACCCTTTGAGAAGAGGCCTTTATGTGCTATAACATATGTGCTGTTGAAAGGTGGTACTTGCCGAGTAGCTGGTTGCCCTCAGAAGATACTTCAATGATTGCCTCTGCTTCTGGGTAAAGCCAGTTTCAAATATTCTTTCCAACCCAGTAATGGATCATGCCATTGTTACTAACTGTCTCTAAGTTTTCTGATAGCCTTCCACAGGTGCCATGTTGAAGTTTGAACAATGCTTCTTCCACAGACAAGAGTACAATTCCATATACACAGAGCATCTATGTGTCTTAGGACTTTGAATTATCTGCTCTAATTTAAATCAAAAGGCAAATGTCCATGGCTTTTTTTCTGAGGTCATCATGTGCCTCTCCAAGAAGCAAACTTGCATATACTCTCTATCCCATACAACTCCATTTTCCTTGGGACAGCTAAATACAAGGAATTTGAGGGACAGGAGAGACTAATTTGGGTGCCCTCTCCCAACTTTTCTGATATTTGAAACTAAAATTTCCCAAACAAGCTACAGCATGAGAAAAGAAGCAATATTAAATATTTATTGATTGATGGTACATGCTAGACACTGTTAATGGTCCAATACATCTCCCATACTCTCCTAAAAATAAAACCATGATGGTCTACAATGACCTCTATTGTACACAAGGAAATGCATTTACAGAATAATCATTAGCTCGCCCTGGTTCTCCCACACACATCTAGTTAAGTTGGAGACAGAGCAAGAAAATGAAAACCAAAGATTGATCCAGAAGAGATCCGATTCTATTCTACTCTATCCTCTGGTAACATGGAAGACTGGTGGAGATTAAGTAGTTCATGAGCCCTGACTCACTATTTAAGGTAGAACTATATCATGCTTTGCTGGGGGGGTGGGGGGGCGTTGTGCACATTGTCCTCTGTTTACTTGCATTGCTGACCTCTACCGATTTGATTACTCCGTCTCCAACCTACAGCACTCAGGCTTCTCTGTGTGCATTGCTAACCACCTCCATCTGAGTTGGAGCAGAAAAGCATCAACCCCAGACACAGCCAGTGACTGAGTATACGCAGGCCCAATGTTCCACAGCATAGCATTTTTCCTAAACACTGGCATCATGGTATCGTGTCTAGAGTTATTTACAGAAGCTTCTCAAAAGCTTTTGGTCAGCATTTCCATGGAGGCCATGAACACGACTGCCTTTAATGATTAAGTTTTTCTAGCAGAGGGTGGAGACTGCGATGTAAAACAGCAAAGATGGAAGCAAACATAAGGTGAAATTCTGTCTTGTCTCCCTCTATGCCCTTAGATGGTGAGATGTTGTCTGGGAGACATGTTTCCCTAGATACAAAACACCAGCTTGTCTGGAGGACTCTGCCCTCCTTTTGATGTCAGAATCCTGTCCTGAGGAAGAAAAGGCAAAAGTCACTCTTGCCTGTGACCTCTGCTTTTTTTTCATTCTGCTCCCTGCTAGGAACGTTCCACTTCCAACTGGCCCTCAACTGTTACAGTCATAACCCTTAAGTCTATTTTCTTGTTAACATCACCAAAAGTCATGTTTGGGGATAAAGGAATAGCTCAGCAAACCTGATGAGCTGGCTTCAATCCTATGTGTTAGAAAAGATCATCTGACTCCCAAAAAGTGTTCTCTGTCCTCAACACAAGTCCCACAGCCCTGTGCACAAACACATGTAAATAAATATACCCAAAGCAATTTTTAAAAAGATAATTGTGTTCATTAGTTTGTTTAGTAAATGTTTATCCCCACCACTACCAAATATATTCTATAGAGAGATGGCTCAAATTCTAACCAAACATCCCAGGAAAAAAAAATATCAATGATATATAGTAAGTATTCAACAAATGTGTTTGATTAATTCATTAATCCTAGATGCTATCAAACTTGTTCTATATTATCTCAAAGGGAAAAACCATAGGCTTTGAACTTGACAGGTGTTAAACTGTTATATGTCTACACAGAGTGGTTTAAATATCTCAGTAACTCCAGGAAAGACTGATACACACATTCTTCCATCCCTGCCAAGATTCCAGTGTCAAGCTCATCCAAGTTAGCATGGATGTAATAGCAGGGATCTCTCTATAATCCCAATGCTGCTTGCTAATGCTGTGTGCTCCATGGTTGCCTTTCATTTCAGTGGGAGAAGAGTCCCAACAGTTGGACCAACTGAGACTATTCTACTCAACACTTCATTGCTCTTGCCCTCTTTTCTCCTTACTCTTGGACTCTCCTGGGGAAGAGAAGATGCTGTGTGGGACAAGAAGAATGACAAATGAAATACAAATATAAAAGCAAACTGTGAAAAGAAAAGAGATGTCTTTAATGGGGCTGTGGAATGACTAGAGGCTGGTTCATCAGTGAGAACTCCAATAAACTATATCTATCTATCTATCTATCTATCTATCTATCTATTTATCTATCTATCTAACTAACTATCTATCTATCTATATGTGTGTATGTATTGTTATATGTATATATATCTCAATGGTTATGAAACTCAAGATCCTCTTCAATATTTTATTCAGAGTTACATATATGTGCTCCAGAATTGCATGTCTTCTTCTCAAATATCAAAAGCCTAATCAATTGACAAAATAAATAAATTTCTAAAAATGCATAGCTCACAACATTTTTGTGAACTGATAATTGTCAAAAAAGAAATCGTTTAAAAAGAGCCTCAGAGCTGAGTAGGGTCAAACACTTAAACAGGAAGATTAAAAGTCCAAAAACAGCATGGGCCATATGTAAGCCCCTGTATGTTTTTAAATCCCTTAAATTAACAATGATGATTACTACAGTAACAATGAACAGATTTTCATTATCAGAACAATAAACTTCATTCCTTTTTGGCATCTTCATGGGCAGGGTATAGAATAGGTGGTTGTTGTCTTCTGTAATTTTCTGTTTCAGCACCAAATGCATTAATTCTACTCAGTGCTCAGTGACAATCAACCAGTCTCTCTCATCCCTTCCCCCCCCCCCAATTTATCTTGTTTTTAATGTCTTTTTATTGAAGAGAGGCAAAGTACCAATTCTCAGCCCATGTTTGCAAAGTAGACTAAAAAAACAATGGAAGCTTGTAGGGGGATTATGTTGTTCCATTGTAAATAATTGTCCCCGCCTATGAGTTTAATAAAAAGCACTGATTGGCCAAAGGCAGACAGGATGTGTGGGCAGGGCTACCAGACTAAGAAGACTCTAGGAACAGGTGGAACAGAGCAGAATGCCAGAGAGAAGCCAGAAGAAATAGAGGACAACTGTGCTGCTCTGAGAAAAGGTACCGAGCCACATGGCTGAACAGGCTAAGAGTCATGGGTTAGATTAAGGGTGAAGAGTTAGCAAGTTATATGCCTGGGCCTTAGGCCGATCAGCCTAAAACTATTGTAAGCATCTATGTGTCTCTGCGGGTCTGTGGATCTGCGGGCCTAAACCTTGAGGCTAGGCCCGAAAGTCCAGGCCAGAAACCTCTTACCACATAAGCTTGCATCCTGAGACAAGACAGAACATATTGGACAGTTCCAGTATGTTAAGCAATTTTGTTCCTACATCCTTTGATTGAGACATATTTCAACAACCAAACATCAAAGTCTTAGTAATTAAGCACAGATTTTCAATTGTGGTGTTGAATTCTGATGTACTAAATGCCACAGCACAGGAGTGTACTACAAGAATGAGCTCAAATAACTATGAGAGTTAATGTAGAGATGACTTGTTTCAAACAAATTGAAAGCTCAGTTGGTAGAGTGTCCACTGAAATTCTGGTTTGGACCCCAGCAAATCAGGTACCACATGTGGTGGCTTGTATTTGCAATCCCAGCTTTGGGAAAGGTATAGCTAAAGGAAGAGGAGAGCATGGTCATCCTCAACTATGTAAACGTTTAAGGCCAGTCTGGGATACGTGACACCCTGTCTCCAAAACACGCAAAGAAAATGTGAGGAAAAAAATAAAGAAAATAATTGTTCAAGAAAAATAAATGCAGGAAATTTATTGAAAGCAGCAAGAAATATTATTACTGGAGAGAGTTGTCTCAAGAGAGAAAATTCACCTCTGAATATAAATTGACTTTGTGGGATTATTTGCTAAAACTGAACTCAAAGGAAAGGATTGAATCCTATTAATGATAATGGCTCAAAGGAGTCTGGGTAAAGTCTAGTCAGAGAAAGTCTTTGTCAATGCATAAATGATATTTAAAAATTAAAACAAATCCTCAGACTCAAAGCCTTGAAGAAAATTCTCTATAGCTCTTAGAGCTAGGAAGATAAAGACTATCTGGGGTAAGGAATAACTCCTTGTCCATGGCCTGGGAGCTCCTACAGCATCTGAAGTGAAGCATGCCATGGGATGGGCTCTAGAACATTCCAGGAGAATCCAGAATGAAAATATCGGACTCACGTGAGACAGCAATCTCAAAGTTGGAAACTGATGGGGGTCTTCATCTCTTCAGTCAACAGTCACTCAGCAAGTATTTATTTTATAATTACCTAAATAAGGATAAAAATATCCCTTATAAATTTTGTTGAGAATTTTAAAAGATAACATAAGCAAGGGACCTGCTGTACAAAAGGTACTTGACAGCTGCCTATTCTGTCATCAGCATTACTCACAATTATCTATTATTATCCTTCATTAGCCCTTCAATGGCTGGTGTCTTATAAACACATCTTGTATAGTCATTTAACCTTTTCTTAGGCTCACACTATGACCGCTAAGGAAGACTATCATTTTTGTGAGGTAGGAGTACACTCTTCATTTCTCTGAGATTCTCATAATACCTTGCCGAAGACCGTTCCCAGAATAGACCCTGGATACAAATTGAATGAATAATATATAAGAGAAGGAAAGGGAGTGTTCATTAAGTCAGGGCTTGTTTGAAATCCTAGGATGGTTCTTGGAAGTCAATGTAAATGACTCATGTAAATGAGCTAAGGGACATATATTTAAGGATCCCTTGGGGGAAAGAGCTCCACTTCCATCCTCAAATACACAGTTATCTGTTTAAAATGCTTAAACAATAAGGTAACCTTTCCAATCCTTTTCCGTTAACCTATATTTCCATAGATAGACGAATAAATGGATAGATAGGTAGGTAGATAGGTAGGTAGGTAAAATATGATAGACAGATCTTTATAATAAATTAATTAATAAATTTAAATATGGAGAAATAGTATGTGGATGACATGCATATTTTTCCATATGGTCCAAGTGGAATATTTATAGTTGTAGCTCAAAATGGTGCTATGAAAAACTAGCTATATGTTGTTATGTGGAAAATTCTCACTGAAAATAAACTTTCTATTCAAACCCTGAGCAAGTCAAACCTGAATTACACAAAAATACCTTGTGGTGATTACAGAAAACCTTACTGGGTGGCATCATGCCATGCATCAGCTATTGTGGATGACCCAGATTCCAGGGATGAGTTTACACAGTGTAAAGGAAAATGAGAGAGAGAGAGAGAGAGAGAGAGAGAGAGAGAGAGAGAGAGAGAGAGAGAGAGAGAGAGAGAGAGAGAGAGAGAGAGCCGGCCAAACAGAAAACAGTAAATTAAGAGATGTATAAACTTACCTACGAAAGCACAGATGAAACAAACCCATGGAACTTCCTACCTCTACCCTCTTAGATATTTAATGCACTCTCACACTAAACTTGAGAGCTACTGGAAAAGCCACTGGCACCTTTTTTCTATTTATTAATATTTTTTCTTATTTTAAAGCAATGGGTTTCATCTGACTGTGGTGGCACACACATTTAATCCCAGGAGGCAGAGGCAGGCAGATCCCTGTGAGTTTAATGCCAGCCTGGTCTGCTCAGAAAGTTCTAGGCAAGCCATGGATACAAAATGAGATTTTGTCACAAAATGATGATGATGATAACGATAATGTTTTCATTCTTGTATCTAGATATCAATGTTCCCTTTCACCTTAGTTGCCCTCTGTCCTAGTTTTCTTTCTTGTTTCTGTCATAAAATATCCTTTGAAAAAGCAGCTTAAAGGAAAAGGGGGGGGGGGGGGTTTCTGGTTCACAATTCCAGGTTATATTATATTAATTTTAGGCTGATCAGCCTAAGGCCCAGGCATATAACTTGCTAATTCATTACCCTTAAACTAACCCATGATTCTAATCCTGTTCAGACATGCGGCTCGGTACCTTTCATCAGAGCAGGATAGTTGTCCTCTGCTTCTTTTGTTTTCTCTCTGGCAACTCTGGAGTCTCTGTGGCATTTCTGCTCTGTTCTCCCTGTTCCCAGAGTTTTCCTGGTCTGGTAGCCCCGCCCACACTTCCTGTCTGCCTTTGGCCAATCAGTGCTTTCTATTAAACTCATAGGTGGGACAATTATTTACAATGGAACATCTTAAATCCACTACACTAACCTAAGAACTAAGTTATTCTTCCACAAACACAACAGAAAGCCAACATGATCTAGCCAACCCCTCATTGAGACTAGATAAGGAAAAGTGATGCCATCAAACCACCCCAAGCCATCCCTCCTTCACCAGCATCTTTTGAATCAAGTATTATTTTCAAATTTTTCATACCTTATTTTATCATTTTATGTTTTAAAAACAGAATATATCTCCTATTGCAGTATCAACTGCACTTATATTACCATATTATAAGTACAGAGTGAAAGCTTGGAAGGTTAGCAACTTGGTTAAAATGAAATGAAGGAGTTAGTTGGGCCCGGCTTTTTCTGAATAACCTACAGAAAAATCTATTTATCCTTTTACTCCTTTTTCTTCTTTCTTTTCTTCCTTCCTTCCCTCCCTACCTCCTCCTTCCTTTCTTCCTCCCCTCCCCCCACCTCTCTTTCAGTTTCTAGAAGTTACATACATTCCCTGTCTATGGACTCTGCATCTAGGAAGCCAGTGGTAGAGCACCTCTGGCCCTGCATTTACCTTTACACTTGCCTCTGCTGTGGTCTGTAAATGCTCTCTAAATATGAAGATTCAGGTTGTTAGCTTGAGCTCACCTGAACTGTCATCCTGCTTCATGATCCTCAGACTTAGTCATATTTTCAAAGTCCCCTTTGTCATGCAATGATAACTAATCTCAAGTGATATATTCTAGGATGAAAATGTGGACATAGGGAAAAAGCGACAGGTTTCTGACTATCATAAGAATTTTCTACATTCACAATTACCAACTAAAAGCCAGTGTCCTGAAATAAGATTTAGGTTCATCAAACAGTACTTTTTCCTTACACTCTTTCAAATAAACTTGTACACTTTACACACTTTGTAGTCTTGTAGGATTTATCACGGTAATGACATCTATAAAAACCAGTAGAAACAGAAGCTATAAGCTAAGTTGTCAGTAAAAGGTGTCATAAGACAAAAGCTAGTCAATAATCAAGATCCAGGGCCCCAAAGATGAACTTTGGTTGACCCCAGAATCCTTAATCCTCTGAATACTTATGACTTATGATTTTCCCCCCATAGGAAATAAAGACTACAATCTATAAGATTGTTAAAGGAATGTGACTCCAAACAGATAGACAACCACAATCAACAAGGGAAGAAATCAATAAAATAGAAAACGTAAAAAAATGAATGGCAAGTGGGCAAGAGGTTTCATCATGAATGGATACGAGAGGACACAGAAAGCTCAACCAACTTTTTAAACCATGAGCTGTCTTTTTCTTTTCCTCCTTCCTACATTGCCAAGCCTGGCCCACCTTGTCCTCATGGCAGCATGGAACCTGGTCTCCAACAGTAGTCACACGCATGCACATGTACACAGATATACCATGAAGACAAAATACACATTGACACACTGTCATTTTAAAGGGGTACTTGAAAAAGACTAAAGAGATGTCTCAGTAAATAAAAGAAATTGGTGCTCTTGCAAAGGACCCTGATTCAGTTCTTGAGTGCCTTATGGTGTATCTGTTACTTCAGCTCTAAGAGATCCAGTTCCTTCTTCTGATCTCCATGGACACCAGGTGCAAGACACACAGACAGAGAGATGGGGTGGGGGCCAGACAAACAGATAAAACCTAAAGATAAAGATAAAAAAAAATAAAAGGAAATTGTTACGCATACGCAATTCAATGGGATTCTCACAGGACCTCAAAAACCCTCTTCCTATAAAATTAACTGAAACCAGGTGGTGGTGGCACACACCTTAAATCCCAGCACTTGGGAGGCAGAGGCAGGTGGATCTCTGTGAGTTTGAGGCCAGCTTGGTCTACAAAGTGAGTTCCAGGACAGGCTCCAAAGCTACATAGAGAAACTGTGTCTTAAAAAATAAAAACAATAAAATGAAAGAAAAAGAAAACTAATTGAAAATAAAAAGACAAAATATAACAGTTCTGTGAAATATACCTTTAAACAGTGTTTTTAAACAAATGTTTTTCAATAAACATTGAGCTGTTTTTGCAGCAATTGGGTAAAATGAGACCCCTTTGCATGCTCGGTTAGCACTTCACCATAGTGCCACATTCCTTCCCCTTTGCTGCACATTGTAAATGATGCCCTCAGTAACACACCTCCAAAGAGAGCAAAGTGCGCTATCAGAAAAATTCAAGGGGAATTCCTTCCAGAAATAGACAGGGTGTGAGCCTGGAAACACTTAACTCCACATACCTGTTTATGGCTTTGCATGTGTCCATCTGTAACCAACTTGACACATGACGATCTCTCATTTGGGCCTTTTCTTTCAATCATTTTTTCCTCATATAAATATTTTGGGTTTTCAAATCTTTGCTTCATTATAAATACACTCATTCAAGTTTTGTAAAAACACAAAACAAACAAACAAAAATACTCACTCCACGTTGCTTCTTGGACCCCACACACCCAACAGAAGGTGCATTGAGTTTGCCTGGGAAACGGGGACAATGACTGATTATAGAATTTTATTGCATTCCCCTCCCTCCTCTCAGAGGATTTGGACATCTAAGAAAGTTAAGGCCTGGGGGAAAATATAAACAAGCTGCCTGAAATATACCTACAATTATATACATATTTGTAAAAACAAACAAAAAAAGACATTGCCACTAGCCAGCATCTTGCCAGGCAATGCAGAAAGCAAGCTTTCATTCCCACATTCTTCCTTTCTCTCCTCCACGTCTAAAATGCCTGAGAAGTTCAGTGTTTGGTTTAAATACACCAAGAATACAAGACTGCAGCCAATGTTTATTAACAAGTGAGGTGGTAAAGGTTAGGATTTGGGTGGATGGGGATGTAGAGGGGAGATGGGAGGAGATGAGGGAGGGAAAACCATAATCAGAATACATCATATAAAAAATTATTTTCAGCAAAAAATTTAGATGAACCTATAGGTTTCATAGAAAATGACAGCACCCAGATTCTAAAAGCAGCAGCAAAAATGACATATTTAATCTCTTTTCTATGATGATTAGAAGCCATGTTCAGTTCTCCTCCTGGGCAACAAGAGAATTCACACACACACTCACACACTCACATGCACGCATACTCATGCACGCTCAAACAAACACACACAAACACAGATGAGTAGGGGTATTAGGTTGTTCCATTGTAAATAATTGTCCCTGCCTATGAGTTTAATAAAAAGCGTTGATTGGCCAAAGGCAGACAGGAAGTACGGGCAGGGCTACCAGACTAAGGAGACTCTAGAGACAGGAAGAACAGAGCAGAAGGCCAGAGAGAAGCCAAAAGAATCAGAGGACAACTATGCAGCTCTGAGAAAAGGTACCCAGCTGCATGGCTGAACAGGATAAGAGTCATGGGTTGAATTAAGGGTAAAGAGTTAGCAAGTTATATGCCTGGGCCTTAAGCCGATCAGCCTAAAACTATCCTGTGCATCTGTGTGTCTCTGCGGGTCTGTGTGTCTGCGGGCCTAAACCTTGACTAGGCCTGAAAGTCCAGGCCAGAAACCTCCTACTACACATATGTACATATATGTGTACACACACATGCATACATATAAACAACACTGACAGGTTTTTTTTTTCTTGTCATTGTCTCTTAACAATACAGTATGACAAGTAGTTATATAACACTTCAACTGTGTCAGGTATGCTTTAGAGGCTATACAGAAAGCTAGGCCTAGGTTATCATACCATGTTATACAAGAGACTTAGTCGTCTTCCAATTTTGGTATCATTTGGGAATATTGAAAATAAGGTATGTTTGGTTTTGCATGACTGCATGTGCGTGTGAGTACATCTTTGTACATGTGCGCATGGGCCTATACATACCTTATATTGAATCTCACACCTTAAGAACCTAATAACTCGAACACAAATGATTACATGGGCTGGACCCCAGGGAAGCATCAAAGATTTGAGATCGAACAGGCCTGTAACCTGGTTCCACTTCTGTATTTGCCACTTAGAAAGTATTGGGCTGGAAGTAACAGTCGGTAACTCTCCATAAGCCATGGTGAATTTCATAAAGAATAAATGAAGGGAAAACAGCATGCTTTGTAAGGAGACGGACGGGCTTGTACTTGGCATATGGCAGGCATCCAAAAGGAGAAAACTGCTAGCGTTGATGATGTCACTGGTTGATGATGTCACTGACTAACTGGTTCATTGACAATAAGCCACTTAGTTGTCCCTTCACTATGACTTCATAGAACACGGCACATACTTTCAGTGTCAAGGGTATATATTTTGGTTCCCATAATTTTTCTGTTATTTGATATTTCTGAACCTTCACTGTATATGTTGGCAAGAACCTAAATTCAGGCTAACCAGAGCTCTTTTTATGTCTTTTTTTTTTTTTTTTTTTTTTTTCTGGGTTTGTATTACGATTTAGAGCAATGGTTCTCAACATAGGGGTCACAGCCAGGGTCCCACATCAGATACCTTGCATATCAGATATTTAGATAATGATTTATAACAGTAGCAAAATTAGAGTTATGAAGTAGAAACAAAAATAATTTTGTAGTTGAGGGTCATCACACAAAGAAGTGTAATACTAAAGGACCCTGGCATCAGGAAGGATGAGAAGAGAGTTACTAAAATAAAGGTGCACATTATTTATTTTTAAGACAGAGTCTTGCACTGACTTAGGGGATGTTGAGTAGGCCAAGCTGGCTCATCAGAGCCATGTGGACCCTCCAGTCTCTGTCTTCTCATTGCTAAGATTACAACAGTTGAGATACAACTCAGGTTTTTCATTTGAGTTTCAGAGATTCAGCTAAGATCTCCTGACTGAGTCATTGCCCTAACTCCTGCTTTTCTGCCTTTATCTCGTCTTCCAGCCTCTTTCCAAGACTATCTTGGACTACACCAAGCCAAGAAACAAGCTATCAAGGGAGAGGGAACCCTCACACAAAGGAATACATCATGCCTACTTTGGAGGTAGTCAACAAAACAGACCTAACACGTCAAATGGAAATGGGCATCTATCTTGGATTGGATTTTTCTGACACTCCCACCTAAATAATTCACAGGGACAAGTTCTATCCAGGGCAGAGTGTGTATTGGCCAATGTGTGACTTGAGCTCAAAGATTCATTCTAGCTGCTCTGGCTGAGACAGCCCCTTCTGCAATGAAGTAGAATGCTTCTGATACCAGCGACCTTTAAGGCTTAGCATCCCCTTAAAAAAAAAAAAAAAAAAGAATTTCCCTGGGCCTGATCCCACACTTCATTATAATTATAATTTGACTTTCTGAAAGCAGGAAAAGAATGTTCTGACCTAAAGATGAGAAAGCCTGGCTCCCCTGCCATTTAGAATTTTCATTGCATACTGAGAAATTGATGTGCCGGTTTTGAAAGTGATTTCTTGCTGTATGAGGTTTCTGGCCTGGACTTTCTGGCCTAGCCTCAAGGCCCAGACCCACAGACCCACAGTCCCATAGTCCCACAGAGACACACAGATGCTCACATTAATTGTACGCTGATTGGCCCAGGCATATAACTTGCTAGCTCTTGCTCTTAAACTAACCCATGGTTCTTAATGTCTTCTGCATCTGCTTCTCTGGTGTGTCTGTGGCCTCTCTGCTCTGTTCTTCCTGTTCCCAGAGTTTTCTTAGTCTGGTAGCCCCTCCCATACTTGCTGTCTGCCTTTGGCCAATCAGTGTTTTTATTAAACCAGTAGGTGGGACAACTATTTACAATGTAACATAATCCCACTACAATTTCTAGAAGCCTAAACTAGAGAACTGACCCCAGGGGGCTCACAAGAAAGGTGTCTGCACACTGATGAGTGGACCATACAAATTCTCCAAAATTATAGCAACCTGTGTTTTTGGATACTTGCCCTACCTCTGGCTACCGCATCTTTCCTAAGTGTTGACAATCACGGTCACTCAAAGTAATTAAGAATTCAACTGAATGTACTGATTCCCATTACCCAAAAACATAAGGTACGCTATAGACTTGGGAGGACTTGCATTTGTAGTGGCCTGTAATAAATTTCTACACATATTGTATATTTAGCAATTACATTGGTGTGGTACTTGGAATATAATTGAGCCCTATAATCCCATATTCTCATAGGGAATGGCACTATTAGGAAGTGTGGCTTGGTTGGAGTAGGTATGGCCTTTCATATTCAAGCACTTCCTTCCCCGTGTGTCAGTTTACTTCCTGTTGCCTGCAAGGTTTAGGACACTGCCATGTTCCCCCTCATTATTATAATGGACTAAAGCCCTGGAACTATAAACTAGTGATCCTCAATTAAATGTTTTCTTTGTAAGAGTTGCCAAGGGTCATGGTGTCTCTTCACAGCAATAGTAGACCCTAAGACAACCCTAAGAAAAAGAAAATTATAATAGGCCAGTTTTTGCATGACTAATCAAGGATGATTGCAGGGTCCGGAGGGTCTTAAGTGTAGCCATGTAGCACTAGGTAAATGTCTCAAGGTCTCTAAGCTTTGTTTTCTTTGTCTGTAAAACAGGCAAATAACTGCAGCATTGCAGTAAGTTTTTGCCCTGATTAAATCATTACCATGAAGCTAAGGCTCTGAGAGCAGAGCTTATCATATACTTAATGATACTCACAGTTGTACTTTTGAGGATTGAGATAATCCATGTAAAACATGGAGTTCTGCCTAGAACAAGAAGTACAGTCATTACATGGTGGACATTACCATAATTATTAGCCAAAGTCACTCACTCAATAGAGCCTCCCAGCCTTTTGCCATCAAGGAGCAAAGGAGGGTCACAGCAGGGGGCCAGGCTCTCGCTGCTGAGACAGCTGGACTGACAAATAGCTGCTGCTATCATTGAGTGCTTTCCCAATAAGGCTGCTTCCATGAAAATGAAGGTTGCCTGTCTCCAGGCAAGCCTGTTTAGAACTTCCAATGAGATGCCTTCTCCAATTTCCTTCTCTGGTATTCTAGAAACAAGGGGAGGGGAGGGAAAATTGAGTTCAGGAAAACTGACTTGCTAGCCCAATGGCCTGATGAGGCTCACACTGCAAAAGGCCCCCAAGAATTACTGTATCAGGCCTTCATTTTTCTTTCCTCTCCTCCACAGAGCTGAGTGTTGGCCCTCCCCAGCTGTGGCAATGACTCACTCCATTAGTAAGGGCAAAGAACTTGCATATGAAGGAACCTGGAGAATATTAAGAAATTAAGCTTACATTGCAAAGTGAGATGTAGGAGCTGTGAAGACGGCTCATTAGCAAGAGCTTACATGAGGGTATGAGTTCAAATCCCCAGAATTCACATTAAAAAATACACAAATAATAAACCTGGCATAGCTGAAAATGTCGGTTAACTCGAGGGTTGGGATTGTGTTTTAGATTCAATGAGAAAAGCTTGCCAGAGAGGGACATCTGAGGGTTTCCTCTTGTTTCTACATGCACACTCATGAGGATATACACACCTGCACACTCACATGCACCTCTCTCTCTCTCCCTCTTCCTCTCTCTCTCCCTCTTCCTCTCTCTCTCTCTCTCTCTCTCTCTCTCTCTCTCTCTCTCTCTCTCTCTCACACACACACACACACACACCCACACCCACACCCACACATACACAGAACCTTTCTCATCATTCCACACCCAAACTAGAACACAGGTTATTAACTGATGAATCTACCTCGACACATCATTACTATTCATCATCCACAGTTTGCATTAGGGTTCACTTCTAGTGAGGGAACTACCATATGTCTGGGCAAATGTATAATATGTATCTGCTTCCTTGGTACCCCCAGAGAATGAAAGAACACTCTGCTCTGGCTACCTCCTTTTTCTTACCACCTAACCTCTGACAACCGTTGAGCTTTTACTGTCTCTAAATGCCCATGATTTCCAAGTGTCAAACAATTAGAATCTTATACCATATAATCTTTTCAGACTAACTTCTTTCATTTGGTATTTTCCATGCCTGTTATGGCTTGATAGAACTTCTGATTGTAATACTAAGCTAACCTCCAACTCTACCAACACCACTGCCTATCCACTCCCCTACTGAAGAACAACTTGAATTCATCTAAATTTTGGCAATTATGAATGACTAACTATAAATATTTGTATATAAGTTTTGTGCATAGTTTTTTAATCTTATTGTATAGATATGAAAAGATCATGATGGCTGAATCACATGAAAGCTATGCGGCTGGCCAGTGGTGGCACACATCTTTAATCCCAGCACTAGGGAAGCAGAGGCAAGGTGGATCTCTATGAATTCGAAGCCAGCCTGGTCTACAGAGCTAGCTCCAGGACATATAAGGCAAACCTTGGATATCCAAAAAAACTCTGTCTCAAAAATAACAAAAATAGAAAGTGATATGTTTAGCTTTGTAGGAATAGTCAACCCCTTCCAGACAGCATTCCTACTGGCAGTGAATGAGGATTTCTGGAACTCTACAATTTGATCAACATTTAATACTGTCAGTGTTAGCTTCAGGTTAGCAGGTATAGAGTGCTAATCCATTATTAGTTTAATTGGCAATTCACTGAAGCCATGATTTTGAGCACAGTTATTTTCTATATCTCTTCAGTGTGGTGTCTGCTCAGGTCTCTTGATCACCCTTAGGTTGTTTGTTTACTCACTGTCCCTCCTTAAAAGTTCTTTGTATATTTCAGATAATACTTCTTTATCTTTCACATATTTTTTTCTCCTGGTGTGTGGTTTGTCTTCACATCCTCTTGTAAGACTTTCATGATACCTTGTTAATGTGTAAATCTTTTTGTCTATTGCTTTTGCGCCTTTTTCCTCCTTTTGCCATGAAAATAACCCATGTGAGTGGTATATAGATCACGTGTCAAAGAAAACAGTACACACTGCAAATGGACTCAACTCGGAAAGCAGAGAAGACCTCTTATTGGCTGGAAGTGCAAGGTGGTTGCCTTGCAATGATGCCTATTGGCAGGGCACGTAATACAATTTGTGATTACCATACTACAATCAGCACAATTAAGTACAATTCATTTTAGGAGAGAGAATATGACTCTCTTGAGTCAACTATTTCCAAACTCAATGACAGGAGGAATGTTTGGGTTGGGTAGGGGAAGGAATTTCCAAGAACCCCACCCTTCCTGGAGGTCTGTACTACTGCCTCAAGTCCAGACAAAATTTGCCCGGAGAAATAATGAGATTGCTGTGTTTACAACTGAGTCTCCCCACTCCCTGCTGGACACAAATCTGGTGGAGCTCCTGAAGCAGGCCCTTTCTTTGACTCAGCTACTGAGGAGAGTGAGGCACCTGAGCTGAACTGCTCAGTTTATGGAACTTACTGATTCAACTGTGCAACGTGGAAACACATCCTCCATTTAAACAAAAGGTAGATAGCTCAGCAGTCAAAAGTACTGGACATCCAGTTCAAGCACCCATGTTCAGTTCTGAGTAGTCATATTATCTGAAACTCCAATGCCAGGAAACCAGTGCCCTTTTCTAACTTCTGCAAACACCAAGCACTCATGTAGTTCATATATTTGTATTCAGGCAAAACCCTCATACACATAAAATAGAAATAAGCAAAACTTTTTTTAAAAATTTACAAAAGAAACATTTAGTTAGGCTTATACTTGATGATCTGTGCTATTGCTTGTGCCAAATACCAACCACCTTAAATGAGAAATGGGGTTTGCAAAGAAGAGCCCTTGGTGTCAATTCAGAGGACCCAAGTTTGGTTCCCAGTACCTACATCAGGTGGCTTCCAACTGCCATAATTCCACCTCCAGGGCATCTAATATGACCTCTGGCCTCCGCAGGCACTTACATACAGTAGTGCATATAAACTCACTCATACACATAAATAAATTTAAAAAAAAAAAAAAGACTAAATGCTCCACTTTTACTTTCCTTCAAGCAACTATATTTAATTCTGATAAGGAAAAAAAAAACCCAAAGCAATAAAGTGTAAATTAGGATATAACCTTAAACATCATGAGTTTATCCACTTTATTTTGGCAAGAGGAGACTGAATCCAAAAAGACGATAAGCCTTTCCCAGCACATCTGTTATACAGCCAATGCCACCCAAGAGCTTCTCCAAACTACAAGACCTGGTATGGTGGGTTCTGGTTGGTTTTGCTGTCTAAAAACCCACGTACCCTTCCTTCTCTGGATACTTCTCGCTCTTTCCTTTACCACCCCAGCCTCACCCACAAGGGCATTTTTCTGGTACTCATGATGAGAACTAGAGACAATCACAGAGGTGTACACACAAATAAACAAAAATAAAAATAAAGATGAGTTAGAAAACTCCCAACCCTGACAATTCCCCTTCCTTCCTTCCTTCCTTCCTTCCTTCCTTCCTTCCTTCCTTCCTTCCTTCCTTCCTTCCTTCCTTCCTGTGCTGTAGTTTCCCGAAATCCTCAGCACCCCCACCCCCCATTAACTTTAAGAAGAGGAGACACTCTGTCTCGGGAAGTCTCTTCCATCCAAGAGATAATGAACACACTGGGTATGTTTTGTCCAACTTGAGTGAGTTTGATCTCAGAGCCCTCAGAGTTCTGGGCAGCACCTCCCTCTTTCTGCCTGCAGGAAAAAGCATCTTCTCACCTTCCTCAGCAATGGAAAAGACAAAGGTTAAGTTTTGCTTGTTCCCGCCATTCTGATGGTGAAGGTGAGAAAATACCCAGAGCACAGCCTTGCAAGGCTGCACTGTTACCGACCCCCTGGCAGCTCCAGGATGCTGGACAACCACCACTTTTCCTGTCCCTTCCTGTCCTTTGCTGCCACTTCAGATTTACGTACAGAGCCCAGGACATCTCCAAAACCTTCTGTTGGAGCCCAGAGCTAATGGTGGGAAGACACTTTTTAATTACTGTTTGGTGGTGTTTGTTCGTCTGTTTGTGGGTTTGTTTTGTTTTGCTGCTTTGTTTTACTAGACACACACTAGTAAAATTAGAACCTTGACAAAGCTGGCTGAAGGGCAATTTACTATGTTTCGAATACCTGAATACACAAAATCCAAACTTCTCCACCGAGGTTTATGTCTGTGAACTTGAAAGGATAAACACAGAGTCGTTAATCATTATTCCGTCCCATTTCCTGGATGTCACTATCTGTCAGACTTTATTAACAAGATTATCCAGTTAGTCGTGTAAAACAAACTAATCAATGTGGGGAGAAAACAACAACAAAACAAAAAAATAGCAAAACAAGCAAACAAACCCACTGCCTTAACAGTTCACCAGCGCGCAGGGTGAAGCTGCACTCTGCTCCATCCCAGGCTCCTTAATTAATACTCTCACACATTGTCAGCCGAGTAGCTGTGATTAAGGTATAAGGAAAGAGCTACTATTTCTGATGATCCACTGACCTAGTCTCTGGCATCATTAAAAACACAACACATTCTTTTGAGATTTAACCAAGATTTTGGCTTTTACAAAACCTTGCCATCCTCTTAGAAAAATATGTTTTAATAGTCATCCCTAAATAATGCCCTGATCATTTTCCTGATGGAACTACTCTCTATTAGACAGTTTCTGAGGGTAAATGGAGTAAGAATGGGCAGGAACAGGATTTTTACCATCACTGATGCATTCATCCAGTACTTACTCTGAGTGTATCCTGGGTGGGGTACAGAACATACATGGGTGTGAGTGGCAGAACACCACTCCTAATCAAATAACCACAAAACTACGTGTATAATAAAGGATGCACTATTCAGTACCTAAATTACAGTGGAAGGAGAATAAGAGAAAGAATGGGAATGAGGGATTATGGGAGGCTTTAGCAAGAAGTGCTGGAAGGAGATCTGGAAGGTGGGAGATAATGATGCTTCTAAGTTCCCATAGGAGACAAGCTGGAGAGTCAGTGCTGGCAGAGACTGTTGGGGAAAGAAGGGAGTTGGCATGGAGACAGGTCCATCAGAGAAGGCCTGTGCCACTGGAGGGCAGACAGGCTGAACAAAGGTCAGCAGCAAAGATATTTGAACCGTGTCCAGGAAGGATGGAAACTACCTGGCTGGAGAATGCCTTGGGGAGGGGGCGGGGAGCAGGTTACACTTGTGATAATGATCAGGGTCCCAAGTATTCTAGAAGAATATGCAAAGCAGCTTGAAGGGTCTGGACCAAGTTCTCTGGGCAACAAGGTGTCCTGATGGGTGCACTATGACACGATCAAGCCTGTGTAAGGATGATCTGTTTTAGATGCGCTTTACAGGCAAGGGGGTCAGACCATTGATTCTGATCATCTAGCAGTCATCCAAAGATACTTTAAAGATAAGGCCAATCAAAACTATTCATAGGCGTTTACCATGTGTGTTGTTTTGTAAACAGAACATGGAATAGAATTAGACAAAATGTTGGCCTTTATGAACTATAACATGTACACAAAAGACAGTTTTACAAACGTGTGCCACACACACAAGAAAGCATGGAAAAATAAAGGTCATGTTGTTAACTAAAAAAATAAACCATAAACAAGCTATACACAATGTATTGCTCATCATTTCCTTTCTCTAAATTCTCAGGATAAAGCGCAGTAAGGTGAAGGCAGCTCTCTTAACAGCCACATTAGAATGCAAATTCAAATCACCAGCCATCATCAAAGGGAAAAGTAGGCTTTAAAAACTCCCTGTGAATTTCGTCCAAGAATCTAAAGGACAGAGCAAAGGACTGGACAGATAATAGATCTCATTCTTTGGAAAAGAGAAAGAAGAAAAAAAAGAATCTGTGAAACCCCAGCAGCAAGGCCATGTAAACATTTTGGCACTTTACCAGCACTAAGAGTATACAGGATTATTGATAAGTGAATACATTAATTAATAATAAAAAAATCTTTACTAATTTTACTTCCAAATAGGTGCCCAAATCCCTAAATAGAAGAGGCTAACAAAAACTATCTTCAAGAGGGATGAAGAGAATGATAATAAGGGACTTAAAATTAAAAAAAAAAAATGTACAAGAACAAAACTCACCAGACAGGGCTCAAAACTCTTGACAACAGAAGCAGATTCATAGTGTAATTCGGGTTCTAAGATGGGCAAATTCATTTCTGTCCAGATAAATTTGCAACCTTGGGCTAGAAGCCCAGTCCTGTGGATTGGCAGATGGAGACTGGAAAGTAAATATGTCACCAGAAGAAATTTTATCATCAGAACTCATCAGTCCGCTTAAATTTGCACTCAGGCAGAAACGATGTCCTTCATGCGTTTCATACCACAAGCATTTGTTTAAAGGCCAACATGTAGGTTGCCTGCAGACTAAGGCAGGATTCAGGAAGGAAGCTTTAGAAGATGTTGCAAAAATCAGTTCCATTTTCAGCTAGATAGAAAGGAAAGTGGCTTAACAAATAACTTATTATTATTTTTTTTGTTTTTAGATAAAGGTGATGAGATGAAAACGCAGGTTGTGGTGAGCTTTGGGACCAACCAGAGTGACATTAAGGCTTTAGAAATGGGCTATAAGGATAAATCAAATCCCACAGAAAACTTTGAAAGGAGCATGGTTTCTCTGGAAAGGGGGCATGGATTTAATAAATGTGTGTGCTGCACAGGTCAGCACTGAAATCTCTGTGGCTGGCTGCCAGTGCAGCCCTGGGCCATCCACCCAGGCACTGGCACTTCCAACAATCTTACACACACACACACACACACACACACACACACACACACACATACACACACGGTCATTATATGTGGTGTGTGCATGTGTGTATGTGTGTGTGTGTACAAGTGTGAGGGTGCTTAGAGGCCAATTACCATTGTCATTCTTTAGGAGACATTCTCTCTGCTTTTTATGGTTAGATTCTCTCTCCGTTGGACCTGAGTGAGGATGGTTGATTGGACAGGCTAGTTAGCCAGAGAGCTCATCAATCTGCCTCTTTCGGCCTTCCCAGCACTAGTATTAAAAACATCAGCTTCAACACTCATTGTTTAACCAGTGTGCTAGGAACTGAATTCAGTTCTTATCTGTGCATGCTAAGAGCACTTTACTGAGAGTCTCCTCAGCCCCCCCCCCCCCCCCCCGCATAATATTCTTTTAAATATTTTTCTACCACTTAAAACTACTTTCAAAGCTTCTTAGCTCTGGTGGATTGTCAATTTACAGGCCTGCCTTGTAGTGTGCTGATGACCCCTGTAGAATTCAGGCTTACATTCTAGGAACATAAGAAATAATTGGAGCTAGGATATCGAGTTCCAGGCCAGTCTGAGCTGCACAGCAAGTCCCTGTCCCAAAACAGCAAAAAGTGCAAATTCAGCAGAGGCAGGTGGATCTCTGAGCTGGAGAACAGCCTCTATGGAGTTCCAAGAGATCCAAGAGAAACTCTATCTCAAAAAAAAAAGAAAAAAAAAAAAAAAAGCAAATGTCAAAACCCTAAACAGGATTTTGTCGTTGTTGTTTATATGAGAAGAAAGGAGAGTCCGCAAGATGGAAATATTTTGGGGCCCAGCAATTCAGGGGCAGTTAGCATTGAGTTGTGAGGCCTAAGAATCCAGCAATCCAAATGTTACTTTCATTGACCCGCCTTCAATTATCCATGCTCTAATTGTCCAGTGAACCTGGCTACGGAAAGGACCAGCAGCCACAGAGTTAAATTCAGACACACCCCACCCCCACTTTTGCATGAAGATGAGGCTCTACTTTGTACACACAGGGAAGCCCAACCATTTTCAGACCGCCTCCCTACATCAGCAGTCTGAGGATGGCTTTGTTTACCTGTAAGTATCTCCTCTCTCTTATGTAAATTCCTGCAGCTAGCTCAAAATAAGCATGTGCTGGGCTCTGATGGATTTACCGCTCCTCGGCTTCAGTAAGCACAAACCACTTCGGGGCGGGGCGGGGTGGGGGGGATCTACGGGGCAGCAGCTTGCCCAGGAGTCCAGGATCTGCCTGGCAACCAGCCTCTTCGCCCCTTCTGCAGCTCGGGCCTGACTACCTAGCTACTGAATAGTCGGACGGGAAGAGTTCAATTCAGGGTTTGCACTTTCCCAGCCATTAACCAGCTGCCAACGCATTTCATTATCTTAGGAGGGTTTGTACATCAAAGAGAACCCCAAACAGTGTGATTGGGTGGAAGTAACAGTGCCTGGTCAACATTCTAACTTGAAGCATTTTTTTTTCCTTCGTGGATAAAATGCCATCTGGCACCCAGGAACAGCAAAGGCCAGGGATGGAAAAACCCCACCTCCCTGTTTTGCCTATTGGTGTAACAGTTAATCCCCATAAAAGACAAGGACATAGGGCCATGGTCACCACCTTGGGTATCTATTGTCCCTCACAGGTTGAGCTGCCCCAGCCACCAAAAGCAAAGGTTGATTGCCAAGAGAGTGGGGGAGGGATAGACATGAAGGAAAGCTGGGAAAAATACCTATTTGTCCTTTTGTCTATTGATTTAGCACACACACAGGAAAAGGAGACAAAATTCAAAGGCTCTTCTTCCCAGGCAAGAAGAAGAAGTGGTAGCTGGCTTTGAAAATCCCCAACTGCTTGTGTCAAAGCAGACACAAATCATGCTCATGGACAATCGTCTGTGCTCTGAAATGAGGACCTCATTATGATTTGGGGGTTTTGTTGTTGTCTATTTGTTTTGTTCTGTTTTATCAGGGGTGAAATGTGCTCTTCCACTGTTTAGAAACTCCATGATTTCTTTTCCCTCATTACACACCAACTTCTCACCAAGGCTAAGCCCTTCACCCACCTCCTTCAGTTCTGCATACAGTAAACCCTGATGATGTCTGGAAGAAGATGGTTCCTCCTGGGGTAAAGTCACATTAAGACAAGATTGTACCTTTGCTGCTTAAGCAACTAAGAAGCCTTCAGAGAACAGAAACCTTCTAAGACAACTGTCCCTGATGAGTGGTTCTAAATCCCCCCAACTCTTGTGACCCTTTAATACACATGATTCCTCATGTGATAGTAACCTCCAAACCTCCTTCATAGCTATAATTTTACTGCTGCTATGAACTGTAATGTAAATATTTTCTTGGCAACAGAAGGTTGGCAATGGGGTCACAACCCACAGGTTGAGAACCACTGCTGTGCAGTGTTGTTATTGACCACTGAAATGGGATTTTTAAAGTAAGTGGTGTCTACCAGCAACCAACACATGGCCTGAAATTACTAGGAAATCCACTTTAATCTCTGGCCTTCTGCTACTTTTCTCTTCGGTGGCATAAACTGCAGAATTAAAATCCTGGGAAGAAAGGGGATTGGGCTGTTATTTCTGGCTGCATGGAACCACCCCCCTCCAGCAGAAGTAAAGGTAAAGCTCTCTGACCCTGAACATCCTCCACCGGCCACTCCCCCAGCACTGTTCTGCTCTCTTGTGCTCCCTTCTCAGAGTCAGGAGAAAAGAGACAGAACAGAGAGAATGGAGTGAACACAGCTGAAATCCTTGACCAAGAGATGAGTGTTTGACATTCAGATTTCTAATACAAAGTGGTCAGATGGTAAAACCTGAATTGTTCATTTGGAACATCGCCGGCTTCACATTTTATAAAGAAAGTGCTGTGAATCTCTAGCACAGACAAAAAGATTTTTGAGAAGAAATTTGCACAGAAAGCGAGGAAACGTTCAACTATATATGTGGTGATATATTGAATATTTAATGAAATCGGTCCGGAATATCGGAGGACAGAGACATCTCTTCCAGCTTGTTTTGTTAGACAGGGTTTTCTGTGTAACAGTTCTGGCTGTCCTGTAATTTGCTTTATAGACCAGGCTGGCCTCGAACTCACAGAGATCTTCCTGCCTCTGCCTCCCAAGTGTTGGGACCTAATGGTGTGTGCCACCACAACACAAATATTCCAAGTTTTAGCCCCCACACTCCCACTGACACATATACATGCACAAGTGCACACACACACACAGACACACAAACACACATTCACCTGTATATTGCCTACACAGCAAAAACATTTAAAAGGGACTTGGGAAGACGGCTCATTCAGTAAAGTACCTACCACATCTCTATGTGGACCTGAATTTGATCCCTAGGACCATAAAAAGCCACATGAAAGCAAATGCCTGACAGTTACCTATGGCCTCTGCATGTACAGATGTACACAACCATATGAACACATACACACAACACACATACACAAAGCATGCACATGCATGTCGGGGAGGAGAGAAGAGAAGGAGGAGATAGATGACTTCCTTAATGGGACCTGGTATGTCTCATAGCTGGTCCTCTCTGACATGGCTCACATACGAAGCCCTAACTGCCTGTTGCATGCCACACCATGGCAGATACTGATGGGACCCTCATATAAGTAAATAAGGAGAGATATTTCTTCTCTTAAGGGACTGACAATTGATTACTAGAGGCAAATATCAAAATAAGATTGTGAGATGTGGCATATATTCCCTACCTGATACATATGCCCAGGTAACAACTCATCACAATCTGGTGTTAGGAGCCATAGAAACATAAGCCATATCAAGCCTCTTTAATGAATAAATGCATAAACAAATGCAACAGAAATCGGCAGTGACTAGAACAGGGGACCTAGCAGCATGGTAGGAAAAAGTAAAAGAAACATGTCAGTTACATCAGAAATGGTCTTGACGGAGCTCATCTCGAAGTCGTGACCCGCTGTTGTGTTTAAGTCAGATAAGCTTTAGTCCTCAAATCAGCCAAGAAAGAAAATCAATCACCTGTGGCATGTCTTCAGTTCCACTTTTGATATTACTTAATCTGCCAAGTGAGTTCACTACTTATTCCGGATTTGTTGGTGTGTAATTTTAAAGACATGGAACTCTGTGATTCCCCCATTCGGATTGCTGAAAAGTGGTGCTCACTGCCAACTCAGGCAGGCTGAGCAGCTAATATTTGCAAAGAAGTAGACAAAAAAAAAAAAAAAAGTGGGTAAGAAAATGATGCCGAATTCCATTCTGAAAATGTTGTGAACGTCTGACTCACAGGTACTAGGAATTATAGAACACAAACTCGTTTCTATAGAGTTCTTGGGTTTTGTTTTGAGTAGGGATCTGAGAAAGCCCCAGGCTAGCCTCAACTCACAATATAGCTGAGAGAATGACTTTGAACTTCTGATCCTCCTGCTTCTATCTCCCAAGTGCTGGGATTACAGACCTAAGGCACCACGTGTGGTTTATGTGGTGCCAAGGATCAAACACAGATCTTTCTGGATGGTAAGGCAAGGACTCCACCAACTGATCTACATCCCAGCCTGTATTTCCAGTTTTTGATTAGAAGTCAGGTTTCACGGAACTCATTAACTCTTTCGCCATCACACTCAGGTGGAATGAATCCTGTTCCTGACCCTTGTTTGAGACTCTCAACCATTCTGCTTTTCTGACAACCAAGTAAGTGTTCCTAGGAACTACCCAAAATGGCACCCAGTCCTGTGCCACTGAGATGATTAGGAAGGGGTATTATCAACAAGCTCTGGTGACAGGAAGATATGGAAGACAGAAACCCAGTGTATCTTCCAGAATCTTTAATTCTACACCAGTTCCAAGCTGGGCCAACTCAGTGAGACAGGCTATATTGACATGACAGAATTATACTCATATTTTCTTTCTGAGTTTTAAGGAGAAAAAACTCCAACTGCCGTCAGTTTGACAATCGTTTCCTGGAGATGTTGGCTTTCTGTCGTTGTCTCTATGCCTCTCTCTGCTTCCTTCACCCCTCTTCCTCATGTCTTTCCAGTCTGTCACATGCAACCAGAAAAAAAAGAGCAGACATGGCCTGTGGTACACAGGGGGGAAATAATAACACTGTACCAGTGGTAGTCTTTTTACTAATTTACAGAACTTTTTTGATAGATGTTAACAGTGTCTGCCTCATCAAGGAGCTGTGAGGTGAGCCCTAAACATGCTCCTGGGGTTTTTAAAAAAATTCCACAATAGTTCCCAGCACATTTAAAACTGTCAACAGATGCTAGATAGTGTTATTACCCGAGCTATTTTTACCATTGTTATTATGGTCACAGCTTACATAACTCCACGCTCAAAATGGTTCAAACTCTACTCTACATTTAGTTGGTTATAATGCAGCTTAAGAATTATTCTAGTTCTAAACCTTATATTCCCAGTGGTGTTCATTTGACCATTCAGGAAACATTTAATCTGGGTTCCCCCAAAAGTACAACTCTAGTTCTAGTATGACTTTATTTGAAGGTTTATTATGAAAGATTTGCCACAGGACAGCAAGATGAATCTGTAGGACCTGTGGCTAAGCTGGACCATCTGAGTTTGATCCCAGGAATTCACATAACAGAGGAGAATTGACTCCTGCTAGCTGGCCTCTGAACTCACTTGTGTTCCCTCTACACACACACACACACACACACACACACACACACACACACACACACACACAAAGATTTGTCTCTAAACTAATTTTTAAAAATTCCAAATTCTTTCACCAACCACTCCCAGCTCAGCCCTGGCCCTTGATGGCCTTCTCAAATGCCACTTTCTACCTCTTAACTATAAATTTCCTCACAGTAATTGCCAAGGTTTCTAGTTTCTCTACCCCATTGTTTTTCTCCGAAACTATAATGAAATGGCCCTTCCTTAACTTCCTTCTTTCCATTTTTAAATGTATTTATTAAGGAGGCTAAGAGCCCATGAGTAACCCTGATTGCCCCAGAGAACAATAGTGAGTAGGTAAGGCCCTGGTATGTAGAAAACACACACTGTTCTTTATTAGGGGAGCTCCATGTGCAACCTAGACTGGCCTTGACCTCACAATCCCCCTGCTTCAGCCTCCCTAGTGCTGAAATTATAGGCATGCATCCATATCACATCCACCTTTGACAAAAAAAAAAAAAAGAAAGAAAAAGAAAAGAAAAAAGAAAAGAAATCTTGACCCAGTCATTCCCATGCAGAAGAAAAAAACACCTAGTAATTTCTACACACACACACAATGAAAAGCTAGCTCGGCAAAATGTCAGGCTTAAAAACAGCTTTATAAGGGCTTCCTTCCGGCTTTTTCTCTTGCTAACCTTTTTCAACTATCTGACCTGCAGGTACTGTCCCAACCCAGTTCTTGTCTAGATTGTTCCGATAAATATATCTCTTCTAAGCTGCCAAGTCCTCCTTCCTCCCCACTCCCTCCACTTCTCTGCACCGTGGAAGGGTACAGAGTGGATCGAACCTTCCAGTTCTTCCCAGTCCTTATTTCCCAGGGTTGTTGAGTAGGCTTACAGTTGGGTTTCTCAATAACTTCGTCTTGTGAAATGGAGCGGAGTTAATATGAATTGTGCATCTCTGCTAAAATGATCACTTTAACTAGCAGGTTGGTTTTTGTTTTCTTTTGAGCATGTGATGTGAGACTGGCTTTTCCAGCTGACAGAACATCAAGATAAACACGGGATTTCAGGGAGAATAAGACAGGCCACAAAGTAAAACTGCGTGTGTAAAAACTACCTGTAAGCACTCTTTACGAATATATACATATAATGGTGTCTTTGCTGTCAAACTGAATGAAAAGTGATACCTAAATTAGTAAAGCACACTTGTGGCTGTGTCCATGGGGGTGTATCCAGAGATGATTGGCATGTCCATCAGCAAACTAGTTGGAGAACAACCACCTGCAGCAGAGTAGAGCATCCCATGGTCTTGGAGGCCATGACAGAACCAAATTTAAGAGGAAAAAGCTGAGGTGAGAGAGCAATTCTTTCTGATCCAGTGAATTTCTGCTGCTGTTGTCACCCACAGACCTCACTGACTTCTCTCAGTTTGTGACTTCTAGTTTTTTGTACCGAGAAGCTACTAGTGTCTTCAACTTCCATTTTGCTGACTGAGGGACTAGTCAGTCTCTAATACCGTAAGCTGATTTACTGAATCTCAACCATGCAAACATTTCAGTCCTATTTCTCTGGAGAATCTTGACTAATCCTAATGTATAATATACATCTTCCTACCCACATATATTATAGATGACTAATATGTGTGCACATATATAAATCTCACTCTATTGTGGAGACTTGGGGCCTCCTCGTGATATGCTGGTACCAAGATAGAGATAGTAGACAGCCAGTGATGTTGTTCAAAGGACTGAGAACTAGAAAGTTGATGGTACAGTTTCCAGTCCAAGTCTGAAGGCCTCAAAACAGGGAAAATCTAAGGCAGGTTTTTGCCCCATTACAAGTAGCCAGTCAGAGAAAGGATTTATCTTACCGAGCATGTCCTGATGTATGAAATAACACAGACTCACCTCTTTTAGGGAGGTCATCTTTCTTCAATACATCAGTTCAAATAAAGAATATCATTTCATGAAAATGGAAAATAAGAAACAACATCCAGACACATTAAGAAATAATATCTGACCAGATACATCAGTATTCCACATCTCAGTCAGGTAAATGAAACTAACAATTACAGACTATAATCCTGTCAAGTCAGACACAAAATCAGGAAGCAGGGAAGTCCTAAATGAATAGCAAAAAAGAATTTTTAAGAACTGAAAAATATGCATCATGTGCAACTATATCATAGCATGGCACAAAGTTATCATAGTTAATTATCACAATGATCCTGCAAGGTGGGTACCATCTTATTTTCATTTTATAGAAAAAGAAAACAAGATGTGGAGGGACTTGGCAACTTGCTGGCTGCAGATTTAAGCTTTTAGCAAGGGACAACTTGCCAAAAAAAGTGGCAAGTGGAAACTTCCAAAGCCCCTGACTCTATGACTCATTGTGCTATGAGAAGCAGCTCTCCTGTCTGTTATGTAGTATCTTCTCCCAGATTGAAATCCACCCTGCACATTAGTTCCTTAAGCCTGAAGGTAAGCAACTCAACGGAGCTTCAGGAAGTACCTGAAACTGACTAGATTCACTAGACACCCCCCCACCCCACCCCTGCCCAGAAGACTTTGAGTGCAGACCAGCTCCCTGGAAGATACAGAAAGCAGCAGAGCTGCCAGGAAGAGGTTTAGACCACAGTCACTTGCAAAGGAGACTCTCCACCCTGGTGATCTGCCTGTAGGCTGTGCAGTGAGCTCCAGGTTCCCAGTTTTGTGACTTGTTACCCATGCTGACACAGTCTTGGAAATGCAACTGTCTGTCATTTCTGCTCCTCATCCATACTCTTGTAACCCCCATAAAACTCCTTCATTCACCAAGTAGGACTTTGGAGGTATCTGTACTTTGGTCTGTTGTGGGCTCCCCATCTTGGGTGAGTAGACCTGGTCCTCAGGAAAAGTAAGCTAACACAACACTGCTACACTTTCAAACTTTGCTCTTTGCATTATGATACAGGATGGATGTTAGAAAGATTGGCTGGAGGTTTTCTCTGGTGTTTCAACTAGCAGCAGAACATTGAAGAAACAGGTTAGGAGAGAGAGAACCTTTAGTAAGAAAGGGGAAGTAGTCAGTGTAAATGGCAACAGGTGAAAAAAAAATTAAGAAACTGCTGAGGAAGAAAAAATAAAACAGAACTTTGAATCCTTTACACTTAAGTGTAAAAGAGAAGGAAGTATTGCTTAGCACAATCAATGAAATAAAATTTCCTTGGAAATCTGCATCAGGTTTATGTTTGACGATCACAAATACAAAGGATAAGCAGATCGTGCATATGTTTATATGCATTGGTGCTGAGAAATGAACTCAAGACTGTGCACACACTTAATGTGTGTTCCCTGGGTGATGACCTGTCTTATTTCTATCATTCAAAGGATTACTCATTCACTATCCAGACTCCCCAAAAAATTTCTAAACAACCCCCCAACTGCTCTCACAGTTACAGCTTCTTCCTCTGGTCCAAAACCTTCTGCATTATTCACAGTACCAAGTGCACTCTTTCATATATGTGTATCCCTTCCTTGGGAACCAGTTTTTTTTAAACTTTGTATATTTTGGAGGCCAAGATTTATCTGAACATCTTTTGAAAAAGATTTATTATTTTTAATAATGTGTGTGTGTGTGTGTGTGTGTGTGTGTGTGTGTGTGTGTGTGTGCATGTAAATGCAGGTGCCAGCAAAGGCCAGCAGTGTCAGACTCCTTTGGCCCTCCTGGCATTGGAGTTACAGGCAGCTAGGCTCTGAGCTGTGGGAACCAAAGGGTCTTCTGCAAGAGCAGTGCTCTTAACACTAAGCCATCTCTCTGTAGTCACATTCATAGACCTTGGACTATGCAACCCAAGAGACGTGGTGCTTTGCCTGCAGACGTGGCCCTTTATAGGTAAAGGGAGAGTGATCACAGCTCTTTTGCTACCTTGGCAATGTCAGACACAGGATAGCCACGTGCTTGTACTACTGGGTGGGAGAGAGGAGGACTCAGTTATTCATTCAGTTCTGCTTCTCTCTAATTGAGTGTGTCTTCCTAATTGGTATCTTTAAAAAAATTCCGATAACCCATTGAACAGATTCATGTGGATTATTTGCTTACATCTCTCCAGCCCGTCTGTAGATCTTAAGCTCTGAATAAAGCAGAATAAAGCTCCATTCAGTGTCTCTCCATTTTACAGACCTGCTCTAATTTTCTTTTCCTTCTTGGCATCTGTCAACCCACCACAGCATACCTAAATGCTATTTTCCTTATAGAGGCTCCCCTTGCTTCCTTCCCTGGTAAGATCATTTATGTCTCAATACATTTATCATCATGATGCAATGTACTGTCTTATTATGGTTTATAATCCTCCTTCCTCCTTTGTTTCCAACACCCCTAAATTCTCATCAGGGATAGCGGAATCCTGCTTGGAAACCAGACAACCAAGTGCTTTTGCATGTTTCAGAGGAAGAGACCAGATATTTTCCAGCACTGTGGAGGAAGCTGAGGCAAGAGGTTTGAGTTTGAGGCCAGCCTGGTCTACAAATAAAGACCAGTCTGGGAGAGAGGCCAGGGGAGGGGAAGGATGAAGAGGAGTTGGAGAAGGATAGATTTTTTTTTCACATATTTTTATACAGGATCATTCCAAATCTTAAATTAAACTGAACACATCACTAGTTGAAAAGTTTTCTCCTCTTGATCTTCAGGAATCACTGTACCCATCCGTGTCTTTTAGTACAAGAGGGAAACATCAGATGCTGTATTTTCCTTTGAACTGAAATTAAAAACCATTTTTAAAAAGCAATAAAAAATTTTTTTTAAAAAAGACAAAACCCAGAAAGGGATTTAAGAAAGAAAAGGAATCCAGCTCTACTCTGTGAAGAGGAGACAAGAATCTGCTTGGGAGGAAGCACATTGATCAGTGAGTTGAGGGGAGGGGATTACTGCTTTCTCAAAGCTCCTCTTTGGGAGCCAAGCTTCCCGTAAGAAGGGCCAAGGATGTGTGGATGTGTGCAGCTTGCCATTATAGGAGGAGAAGACCTTCGTTTCCTTCTTTTCCTCCACATCATTCATGGGTACTTGATTCTGCATTTGATTTTCTCTATTTCAAGGAAATGTGATACGGAAGAGGCACCCCCACCCCCAATCAAAAACCAAGGAACAAGAGTAGAAAAAACCCACCAACAGTGTTAGGGGGATGGGGGGGGGAGACAGAGAGGGAGTGAGAGAGACTATGTATGACATTTAGAACCTGGAAAGTCACTGATAAAGAAAAAGTATGAAATCCAAAGCATGAATAATAAAATAGAATCAATGATGGACAGGTTAATGTATTGCTTGTTTATTATTATTTTTATTTATTTGAGGCAGGGTCTTATGATGTGGTTTGCTGAATAGACAATCCTCTGTAGTAGAATATTATTCTAAGATGTGTTACATCTGTTTATGTGGAATATTTAATGATGCAAAGATGTGTTGCATTTGTGAAGCTGTTACTTTGCCTGCCTAAGACTCCCGATGGTCTAGTAAAGAGTTGAATGGCCAATAGCAAGGCAGGCTAGGGATAGGTGGAGCTGACAATGAGAGAGAATAAATAGGAAAAGAAGAGGGAGCAGTGTTAGAGACTAATGAGAGGAGGAGGGGACCAGCCCCCCAGCCCCCCAAACCCCCAGCCACCCAGTCCCCCAGTCCCCCAGCCACCCAGCCACCCAGCCAGCCACAGAGTTAGAGTGAAAGTAAGGTATACAGAAGGGAGAAAAGGAAAAGCCCAGAGGCAAAAGGTAGACATAATTTAAGAAAAGCTGGCTAGAAACAAGCCAAGCTAAGTCTGGGCATTTATAAAAAATAAGCCTTCCTTGTGTGATTTATTTGGGAGCTGGGTGGCACCTCCCTCCCCCAAAAAATCAAAGACCAAAGAGCAAATGAAAGGAAAAAAGTAATCAACAGTTCTTCTGTCTCAGTCTCCAGGGTGTACCACCATGCTTGGCTACAAGAAATTTATCGCCTGGCCTCTAAAACAACTCTCAGCAAGAAATGACTTGTGGCTGAATGCAAAAATAAATAAATAAAAATTAAAGAAAGAAGAAAAGGAAAAAGAAGCATGAGATATTATATTGCAACACACATTATGGTTTTTTATTTTAAAAATTTAAAAATGCTATTATATGTAAATGTGTGTAACTCTGTGTATGTGTGTGGTGTAAAACGGTGTGTGGGGGGACATGTGGACATCAGGAGACAACTATGTAGATAGAATCAGTTCCCCTTTCACATTTAAATGGTCTCTGTGGACGGAGCTCAGTCACCGTGTTTGTACAGAAAGCCCACAGTGTCTTTACCCATCGAGCCCTCCAGTCAGCCCCAGTGATAAGTTCTGTCTGTGTTTTCCCTTCCAGTGATGCATGATTTATCCACTCATTGTTTTGTTTCAATGAAGACAACAACCAAGGAAAACAGATCTTAGGACAGAAACGGAGAATCCATCTCAATGAACCTTCAAAAAAATAAAAACACAGCAACCAACTATCTTAAAGTATTTAATGAAGTATACACTCAATAAATTGAGTCTTCACTCTGCAGAGTTCAGGAACCTAGTACAGACAGGCAGAAGGCATGCACGACCTGTTGCCGGAATTTATTTATTTATTTATTTATTTTATTTATTTATTTATTTATTTATTTATTTTTATTTATTTATTCATTTATCTATTTATTTATTTATCTATTTATTTATTTATCTATTTATTTATTTATCTATCTATTTTTACAGTAGAAAGAGGCTTTGTTTATCTTATCACTATGGAACTAAAACTAACTTTTTCAAACAGATAAGTTACATAAGCCTACAGCCATTTATTCCTCCTCATATTGAACTTCCAAAGTTTATGTTCAGGAGAAAGAATTGTATCTACACCTAGAAACATGGCTCATAATGGGAAAAAAAACAAAACAAAAAAAACAAAAAACAAAAGACAAAAAACAAAAAAAGAACCCACTAAGTAAAATATCATTCTCCTCTGGCTCCAAATAGCCCTCCGTCTATAACCAGAGGTTATAGTCTGTTTTTGTCTCCCATTTCCTTCACAGAGCTGTCCCTGTCAAGAGACTCAGCAACTGGCCCTGAGAGGGTGGGTGCTCTGAGAGAGGGAACAGCTTTTCACCATTAATCACTAGAGAAAGGCCCTGCCATCTCTGGGGTAATCAGCTCCTTAGTTTGAGATCCTTGGATCCCTGAGGGAGGCAACAGGAAGGGAGACTGGGATTTGGAGAAGAGAAGCAAGGGAAGGGGCTGGCCAAGTAGTGCAATCAGTAAAGTGCGTGCTCTGCAAGCATGAGGACCTGAATTCAGACACCTGAGAATCTGCAGCTCTGGCCCGTGAGGCCTGAGAGGCCGGAGAGTCACTGGAGCTGACTGGCTGATGAGGCAAGCCAGTGAGATGCTACCTCAAAAACTATCATGAAGAGGAAACAACGCTGGGTTCTTACACAGACACACAACACACACACACGAGAGAGACAGAGACAGACAAAGACAGAGAGACACAGAAAGAGACACACAGAGACAGAGTAAGCAAGTGAGAGGGTGGTGTGATGAGGTCTGTCCATAATCCCAGCAGCCTGGAGGTCATTCGGAGGCCAGCCCAGCCAAGATGACATAGTGAAATCTTCTCTCAGGTGGGAGAAGGGGAGGAAAATAGGGGAGAGATTAAAAATGGAACAAGAATGACTGAAACCCAGACATGTACACATACACATACACACGACATGTATACACACACATATACAGATACACACACACACACACACACACACACACACAGAGTAGGGTGGGAGGAGCAGACAGATAATAAAATAAAATGACGTTTGACCCAGCTCTAAAAGTTTAAGGTAGAATTTTCATACCATGGCTTCCCTTTAAATATGGTTCACCTTATTATTTTAGTGAGAGGGAACCATTGTTTAGTTTTGTTTGTGAAAAAGGGTCTCACATAGCTCAAGCTAGCCTTGAACTTGCTATTTAGTCAAGGCTGAATTTTAACTCCTGATCGGCCTGCTTCTACCTCTCAACTGCTGGGGTAGCAGTCGTGCCACCAAGTTCCCTGGTTCTTTTAAAATATATCTTTTAGAACCTCACCCTGGGGATGCCTCATCAAGTCACCTCCCTGTAGTCCATTTCCAGTGTGAATGACCAGCCACCCAGCAACACGGCCAGCCTCAGAGTAAGGAGATTTATAGCCTAGAGGGAAAAAGTAGACCAGATAATTTAAGTTAGCAAAGCTGGCTAGAAACAAGCCAAGCTAAAGCTGGGTATTCGTAAGAAAGAATAAGCCCCTGTGTGATTTGAGAGCTGGTTAGTGGCCCCCCAAAAGAGCCACAAAGTAAAGAGTAAAAACATGTATGCATATGTATTCTGTGTTATGTGTATACATTTACAAACACAACGTGTGTGTGTGCGTGCGCGTGTGTGTGTGTGTGTGTGTGTGTGTGTGTGTGTGTGTGTGTGTGTGTATAAATTGTTTTGCTTTGGTTTTTTGAGACAGGGTTTCTCTGCTTTCCTGGAACTCACTCTATAGACCAGGCTGGCCTCACACTCAGAAATCACCCTGCTTCTGCCTCCCAAGTGCTGTGTTAATGGTATGTGCGCCACAGCCCACCTTCAAAGCAAACAAAAATGTTCTTTTGTATGACATCTTGACTTTTATTTCTTCTCTTTTTAGAAAACTGTGTATGTGTATTTGCACATATCACAGTGGGCATGTGGAGGTCAGATGGAAACCTTTGAGTCACTTCTCTCCTTCACTATGTGGGTCCCTGGGCTTGAACTTAGGTCCCCAGGCTTAGCAGCAGGCACCTCTACTCTCTGAGCCATCTCCCAAGTCCTTACATATCTTTTCCAATGCTAACTGAACTCTACTCACTCTCCAGCAGACACACATAACACCTCCCCGAATACATGTTTCTATATTTTGTTTCCTCAAAATAAATTTTTACTGAAATTTTTTTTGTTGAAAATTATAAACATATATCTAGGAAAACACTTTGATAATATTTTCACTCAAATACCCTAAAACCTTGAACTGTGAAATAGCCAACTAGGTGATTCCATCTCAATTAGCTTTTACCATAACTTTATTGTGTAGCACGGTTATTATGTGAGATTTCAATTTAAAAATAATTCCACCCAACCACACATTAATGTGTTTTTATTTCATTCTACACAATGGAGGATTTTCCTCCCTAAGTAGAGAAGTTCAGTATGAGTGGGCGGGAAGAAGGGAAACACAGTGATTCCCACTTAGAAATGAAGGCAGGGCATTTTTCACAAAAACAAAAGGCAGACACACTTCTCATAGCCAGAGGATTCTAGCTAGCATTTTCATAAAGAGAATGGACTTAGAGACACAGTGATGCACCTGAAATATCTTCTGAGACATAATGTAGACTATGGAAACAAATATTATTAGCAGATTCACAAGGCTGTAATCACCATCAGTATCCATGGTGCTGGCTTTCAAATTAACATGGTTATTTTTCTCATGTTGCCAAATTTAACATTGGGGAATTTGGGTTGTGGGCTTATTATCATTAAGCAAACACATTTACTGGTGTTGAAGACAAATTTTTGATAATTACATAGCACAGGTTTGGGGATTTAAGGATATCCACAAACACCCACAGCACTAAATAAATATGTCTCCTGTCACCTGTGGTAAATGTTTGTTGCAGGTAAAATTGCTGATTCTGCATGAAATCCTAGATGACCAGCGGCTTTCAGTGTATATCTCCATCTTTCTTCTTTCTTTCTTTCTTTCCTTCCTTCCTTCCTTCCTTTCTTCCTTCCTTCCTTCCCCACAACCCCATCTCATTATTTTTAGCCAAATGGCCCAACTTCTGTTAATATTTATGAACTTTCAGATCCTTTTGTTGTAGATCCAGATGAGAGGGGAAACCATAGTCAGAAATCAGAAGAAGAAACCATAATCAAAATATATTGTATGGAAAAAAATCTAATTATAATAATAGCAAGAAAACAAACAAAAAATGAAGGATCTTTTTGTAAGATCCAGAAAATATTTCTGCCTCTAACCCTCGGTAATTCTTATATAGTTAAAGGAAGACACTTGGATGGAACCAACCCAGCACGTATGACTAGAACAGCGAATCTCACTTCTTGGGCTAGGGAGTATGACCCGGACAGAAATCATGGTGACATATATCTGAGAAGTACAAAGTGAATGAGTCAGGAAAATAGTTTAAAATCTTCAGACCAAAGCAGGGCATAACGCCTGATGTCTGCAGTTGCAGCTCTTGGGAAACTGAGGCAGGAGGCTTATGAGGCCTGGGCTACATAACAAGATCCTCCCAGAACAACAACAATAATAACAACAAAACAGGCTGAGGCATGGTAGCCCTAGGCTCTAATCCCAGCACTCCAGAGGCAGAGGTAGGCAGATCTCTGAGTTTAAGGCCAGCTTAGTCTACATGGTGAGTTTTTCCAGGACAGCCAGGGCTACACAAAAAGACCCTTATTCAAACAAGCAAAAACCAAACTAGGCAAGTGACATGCACGTCAGTAGCTACAGTGCTTGCCTGGAATGCATGAGGAGCCCTGGGTCTGATCCCCAGGACCCCATAAACTGGCAGTGTTGCATATGAGTGTAACTGCAGCGTGTGGTGAGGTAGACACAGGACCATCAGAAGTTCAAGGATGTCCTTGTTACTTAGTCAGTTCAAGAACAGCCCAGGATACTTGAGACCCTGTTTTGAAAACAAACTGGTGGCTGGAGAGATGACTCTGTGGTGAAGAAGCTGCTCTTCTAGAGGACCCACGTTTGGTCTTGACTTGTCATATCCAGATATTGCAGTTCACAGCTCCCTGTAACTTCAGTTTCAAGGGAGCAGACGGCCTCTTCTGACCCATTCAACATAACCTGTACACACGGCATATTCACACATGCAAACACATAAATAAAAATACACATGATATATTCACACATGCATACACATAAATAAAAATCTTTAAAAAATATCAAAACAAAAATTCTAACTCTAGGGGAAAAAACAGGAATAAAACACCACACACACACACACACACACACACATACACACACAGTCACCAATAATAGTATGAAAATAAGTGTTTTTATGCCAAGATTATTTATTTATTATATAAGGAGAGCAATGTACCCTGGCCTTTATCTCATCTCCTACTCTAAGGCCAAGGTCTCATGATGTAACAAGGGTCTTTACTGTAATCTCATTTTGTGAGAACAGGCTTCTTGGACAACTGACTTTTCCAGTTACCAAGACACTGTTTCTGTTTTCAACACTTGCCTATATCATTATCCTAAGCAGTAAATCTCATTTCATATTTATTCTAGATGTAGACTTTAAGAAAATCAGATTTTTTTTTTTTTTAAATTTCACATCTTCTTATCAGCCTGTCTGTTTTGATTTGCAATTTTTTTGTAAAGTGGAAAGCAGGCTTGGGGGGGGGGGGAATCACAGCTAAGGCTTTCCCATAATCAAAGATGTGCTGACTTCAGCAAAACTCAACAATTAGGAGAGAAAATGGGCATGGGGCAGGTTAGCTGACTGTATCATGAAGAGAGTACAGATGCCAAATCACAATACCATATTTGAGGAGAGAGGTGAGCCTGGTAGCAGTCTGGAATTCACTCAATTACATGAACACAATATTCTTTCCCCCAGATACCTGCAGAGCTGTTTCTTTGGTCTCTAGGAGTTCTGCTCAAATGTGACCCTCAGGGAGGCCATGCCTGACCAATTTACTTAAAATAGCAACCTGCCCCACTCTTATCCCACCAACGAATCCCTTTGTCCCTTTAATATGTGGACCACACACAGTGCTATACTACAGCTCTGTATGCCACTGTCCCAGAACTACCCCACCAGCATTGCTCCTTAGCACCCTCACTTCTGAGACCTTGCTTCCTCACCTTTTCCTCTGAAAGCAGAGGGTTTTTATATTATCTCCAAATGGCCAGAAATAAATAAAAGAATACCATTTTTTTAAAAAAAATACTGGGCCTTTGATATGTGTTTTAAAATATATAATCCTTTAATATTATTATCTTCTAAAGATTTCATCTTAGTCCATTGACTATGATATCTTCCTATTGAATATGAACATCAGACATGAGAAATGCAGCACCCATGTCGGTGTGACGGCTGAGCCTCTGAAAAAGCACAGGTTGCTGTACAAGCCCAAGGATCTAAGTTCGATCCCCAGAACCCATATAAAAAAAGCTGGATATCTTATAAAGCACTTCTAAGGGGAAACAAGGGCTAGCAAACTAGAAGGACCCTGCCTCAGAAGGGAAAAGGGGACCCTCTTCCTTTAAGTTACCCTCTGACCTCTACATGCACTCTCTGGCACACACACACACACACACACACACACACACACACGCTTTAAAAAAGAATCAAATGACTGTAGGCAGGCATGGTGGTGCACATCTGGAATCTTAGCACTACGGAAGCTCAAGCAGGGGAGTTACTAGCTCAAGACCATCCTGGGCTCTATAGCAAGAATCAGGGAGGGCTGGGAGAGCAAAGGAAGCAATGTTGCAGGTATTAAATAAAAGTCATCTGGTGCCTGACCTGGGGCTGGGGGTTAAGAAACAACTCTGTACAAGGGACTACAATGACAACTGCCTTGTCTTACCTGCCCATCCCAGAGAAGTCCAGGAAGGAAGGCAGACATACATTAGCACATTCCTGGCGGACGGCAAATTTACAGTAGAACAGACCTAGCAGAAAGACTGTGGCATGAGGAACTTGTAGGTGATAGACTCAGTGAGGCTAAAAGGAAACAGCATTTAGAGGGGGCTGTCGAGAGTAAGGGACCTTGTCACCAGGCCTGAGAACCTGAGTTCAACTCCCAGACCCCACAATGTTGTGGAAGGAGATTCCTGCAGGTCATCCACTGGCTGACCCACACATGGAACATCATACAGGCTCACATGGACACAAACACAAACACGCACAGACACTAAGCGTATTTTTAAAAATCACACACCACTTCCTGTGCTGAATCTCTGGAATTTATTTGGAAAAACAAGGACTAGAAACTCAAGTCAGTTGGTGGAACGCTTGGCCAGTGTTCACTGAGTCCCTGGGGCTCCATCCCAGCACCACAGAAGCCAGGGTTAGTGGTCCACACACATAAACTCAGCACTAAGGAGGTGGAGGCAGGGTCATTAGTTCAAGGTCATCCTCCTCTGAGCTACAAGATTTAGTCTCAAAGGAAAATAAACAAAGAAAAACCCAAACCAAAACAGGTCTGAAGAGATGGCTTTTACGACTTAAGAGCATATGCTGCTCTTTCAGAGAACCTGAATTTGATTCTAAGCATCCATATCAGGAGGCTCACATCTGTAGCTCTACCTCCAGAGCATCCAAAACCTCTGGCATGGGCACTCATATACAGGACCACACACATAATTAAAAATAATTAAAATTAAATTAAAAATAAAATAAACAAGAAAACAAAACAGAAAAAAAGAAAAAAGGAATAAATATCAAGGGATAAATCTACTACCAACATACAGCCAGAGCTGAAGATTCTCCAGATGGAACCAGGTGGTATTACTTTAAAAAATTTTGTGTATAAATATTTTGCCTGAACGTATGTAAATGCATCACCTGTGTCTCTGGTGTCCTCAGAGGCTAGATCCCTTGGAACTGCTGTTACAGATGGTTGTTAGTTATTAGCCCTGGGCTCTCACTAGTGAAATCCAACTTGAACCATCATCCCTCCATTTGCACTGACTTGATTCTTTCTAAAACGGAGCTGCAGGAAGTACTGAAAATATTCCTATTATTGCACTGAGAAAAACATGTCTGTAACAAACTCAAGTTACAGGCCACCCTTGCTGGACACACTGCCCACCCTGCTCTGGAAAAAGTTAATATCTGCTTCCAGAGCGGACTTTTACTGAACACTATGAAAACTTTCCAGTCACCGGGTAGCCATGGCCATTCCTTGCCCCTCAGTAGATGCCACTTTGACCAAGCTCTTTCAGGACAAGTCATTATCTGTCTCTCAAATCTTCGAGGGCAGTACATCACAAGCCTAACAATGAGTCAGTTTCACAACCGTTTACAAAGTCTTTTGAGTTAGTATTTTGACGCTCTAGCAACTGGTGGTGAGAATTTTGACATGAGAGGAAATCCTCAAGGCCAGGACGTGGTATACACACAGGCTTGACACCATCGCTTCACGATAGTTGCAAACGAAACAGCAAGAAGCAGCTCAAAAGTGGACATAGGGGCAGCAGTTGCAGGGGTTGGGGGTGGGGGGAGCTGCAGATATACCTCAGCTGGTAGGGATTCTATTATGCACAAAGCCCTGGGATGAATTCAATCCCAGCACTGCATAAACTTGGTATGGTGTTACAACCAAAGTTTATACACAGTGAGGCCAGCCTGGGCTTCATAAGATGGTGTCTACAAAGGGAAAATTAAAAATATCACAACAAAAGGGGTGTGTGTGGAAAAGTACTATGTAAATTTGGCATTATCACAATCTTTTGGGGTTGACCAAGACACTTAGGTTTCAGCCTACTAATAAATAAGCAATTGTTAGTAAGTTTATGAGTCAGGGAAGAGGGTATGAGTCAGGGCCTGTGACTGCCTTTAGAGGTCTGAGACACAGCAAAACCGGGAGGGGCATGCCGCATGAGGGGCCACTAAATCATGACCAGTTGAAAAGCCATGGTTTCTTCTGGCAGCAACTGGTAGCCACTGCCACATGTTTCAGAAGCAAAAATAAATTTAGACAAGAGGTAAAAACACCTTCGTTTCATTTTGAGGCTTGATTCCACAATCACCTGTCTTAATTAAATTGTTAGTCTCTCAGAGGGCAGGAAGGTAGAAAAGCTGACCTTGAATAGGGTGTGGACTATGTGAGGGTATAGAAGTCAATGAGCTCTATACATTTATCTATGTAGACTGTTTCTCACTTTAAAGAAAAGAGTGTCCCGTGCCTTAAAAGTTATATAGTTAGCACTAAAAATATGAACTTAAGATAGGATTATTTTAAACTGTGAATGCTTGGGTTTTATACCAGCACAGTGATCGATGCTTGAAAGCCCAGCACTTGGAAAGCAAAGGCCGGAGGATCAATACTGAAGTTCAAGGTCATCGTCAGCTACAGAGAGGGTACATGAGACCCTTTCTCAAAAACAATTCAAAAATAAATTAATAAATAAAAAACCTACTGTAAACTTAACAAGGCTGATTGGAGCTAGAGATGATGCCTCAGTGATCAGAAGTATCAATTGCTCTTGCAGAGGACCCAGGTTCAGTTCCCAGAACCAAACATGGTAGATTACAACCATCTGTCAGCATCAGCCACCCTACACTGTTCCCCAAGGCAAGGCATGGATACTGCAATGATTGATCCATTTAGCAGCTTTCTTGCTAAACCTTTAAAATGTAAGATAGCCATGACCTGCCTGCCCCAGGACAAATCAGACCACTTCCCTGTCCCCACAAAGACCCACTTGAAATTCTGAGTGCATTCTGAACCTGCTAAGGTGTAATATGTCCCTGACACATTCTCATAATGTGGATTATCCGCTCTTCAAAGATAATAGTGTGAACACAGCCTACTACAGAGGGAAATGGCCATGGGCCCCAGCCAGTGCGTGTAGTCTTTAACTACTAACAGTCCTGTCTTTACTCTCAAGAGTCACAGTTTCGTTAATAAACATATCAATCGAACAATATGATCACTCCAGCTATGCAAGCTCCAAGATGGGTTTGGTTCCTTCCATTTTTCCTTACTTATCTTCCTTGCTATCTGCAAGCACCTTCTGCTGGTGTCCTACTGCTTGCTTTCTTCCCCAGAAGCACCTAGGGCTTTCACACTTCAGTTTCCAGTGTCCATCCTCCGGTAAAGCTTTCTGGGCCAGTCATGTCAACACAGGTCACTGGACCAGTTTTCCCTTAGCACGTGGCAGCTCAGGTACAGATTTTGTAATCTGGCAGACCCCCCCCTCCCCCCCCCCCCCCCCGTCCCCACCACCCATAGTGTGATCAGTCTTGACTGCTTGTCTTGTTTAGATAGGGGTCTCTTTTGTTAGGTGTCTCTAGTTGTCCTGGAACTTACGTTATAGACTACGCTGGCCTTGAAGTCAACACAGATTCATCCACCTGCCTCTGTCTCTAGAGTCCTGGGATTAAAGGTATGCATTACTAAGCCTGGCCATTCTCGGTCGGAAAGCAAGGATGGTGACTATTTTTATATCCCTAGTGTTTAGTATAATACTGGGCACTTAAGAACTCAATATATTTTCAATGAAGACAAAGATCCAAGTCACAGGATATCTTACAAATCTGAAAATATCCAGAACTTAGCATTCACAAATTTACAGAGTATTGAGAAAAACCCAAGAACCTGGGGGTAGGGGAAACATGAATGTGCATCTTGTTTTATATTAGGTGGCCCACCCTTAATTCTTTAGCCATAACAGCCAGTTCAAAGGACAACTTCTAATGACATGGGCCAGCTAACTTTTTTCTATTTCCTTCCAACCTCCAGCTTACCCACTATAGGACACATCTGATTCATAACCCTGGAGCCATACAGGGGCTTTCAGAAGCAACGCAACCCAGTGAGCTCAGGAGCCTGAAGACCCTGGAAGCCACATGGTGGAGAGAGAAAACACTCTCCAAAGTTGTCCTCTGACTTCTACAGGTGTGCCCCAAACATACCAACACACAACACGACTAAGTAAGAAATTTAAAGATTGAAAATACGAAGGTATGGCTTAAGTTTGTTTCCCCTCAAAGGCAACACTCTAAAGGGCAAAGGAGAAGCCTCTGGTCTTTAAATCTCTCAGTGTTCTCCTAAAGTGGGCCCCATAGCCAAGTGGCCTGATGCCTTTAATCCCAGCACTCAGAAGGCAGAGGCAGGCCTGGTCTACACAGTGACTTCCAGGCAAACCAGAGCTACACACCGAGAGCCTGTCTCAAAAGAACAAACCATTGCTCAAACAAAAAGCCCACTCTCAGGCCTGATGACAAAACCTACAACCCTAGATGTTCAGAAGGATCTGAGCTTGAGGCTAGCCTGGGCTAAGGTGAATTCAATGACAACTAGGCCAATAAGACCCTGTCTCAAAATCTTTTAAAAAAGTAAAAAGATATTAACTAACTGGCTGAGTACTTACCTGCCTACTTAGTAAAAGGCTTTATTTAGGCAGATGGGAAGAGGTACCTTTTACTCTACATTTATTGCAAAATAAATGGACACACACCTGGCTGAGTTAACTATTTGATGCCTGTACATGTGTGGTTGGTGCTCACACACAGGTCTGCATACAAGCACTACTCAAGACTGTCCTACCCTGGAGACTGGTCCAGAAGAGCCCAGCCAGTGACTCATTCATGACTGACCAGGAGAAACCGGTGACACCAGGGTGACTCTAGGGTGATTCAAGCCAACGCTATACTTGGTTACATGAGAAGACACCCAACCCCAAGCAGATAACTTGGCAAGAGGCTGCTTTTAGCCACTGAGAGCCACTGTTCCGTCAAAAAATGCAGTTGAATACAAGTATCTGGAAGGATTGCAAAGTCTGGAGCAAGTCAACCTCCTCCTTCCACATGGTGAGGGTCACTGAGAACTGAGCAGCAGAGTCGATGCAGCGGCTTCCATGGGCATTACACTGTTACACACACGGGGCGGAATGACTCCATCTCTCAATTTAATGGGCATCTAATTTAGACAGAGGATCTGAGAGTCTCGCCTTTTTAACTGAAAAATTAGCTCTGAGCCATGATAAAAGCCTAGCTCAAAAAAAGTCTGTGAAATAAAGATCCAGGCCTGGGCTATCTGGAGATCCAGTCTTCCAAGAGGAGGAGCAACTCATGTTCTTGCCTCTATTACTTTAAAAACACAAGTCCATTTCTTTCAGGTCCAGTCTAAGTGGACTTTAAGAAACTCTAAGCACAATCATGTTGTAATGGAACATTTGAGGGAAAACTGAACCTAGTATTATTTAATTGGCATCCATGATAAAGAACTTGAACTTCAAACATCATCCTTACAACACCCTGCTACGTGGTTTCACTTGTTTACTCACTGGGACAACAGGCATCCCCATTTTTATCTCCGGAATGACTCAGAGAAGTAGAGAGACTATTCAAAGCCAGAAGCTGGTACCAACTACTCACTCATGTATTTCTAACACTAGCATCCCTTACACCAAACACCAGCTATCCAAGACGGAAAGAGGCCTCCCTGTAAACAGTTCTATCTCCTGAAAAATGACCAGGTATCCACCAATGAGAAACAAGAAAAGTAGACCCTACAAAGCAATATCCCTAGTTCTGGGGTCAGAAAGGTCTGGTTTCAAATTATGTACTAGCCATTTACTAGCTTTTGGGTGAATTAAGTTTTCTATCCAGAAAATAAAATGGAAAATAAGAATGACTGGCCTACCTGTCAATCTGACCCAGCTGGTCAAGGAGCAAAGGACAGTATGAATTGATCATTAGAAGACTCATAAGCACAATTTATAGGGGTAAAAATCTGTTTAGTTTATTGATCTAAGGGCACAAAATTGCCATCAACGAGAACTATAAAAATCCAGTCCACTTTATGGTGTAACTGTCATGTCTACACACAGAATCTTCTCAAATGGTTCCTTTGTTGGTCATCTCTCTTTCCAAAAATGTAGAAATGGCTTCAGTCAAAAAGGAGAAAGGTACAGAGACTTCTGGCTACAGTTATGATTGCTACAAATAGTTAAACAGAGCTCTATGACTTCATTAAGTCAGTTTTTTTACTGATGTTACAAAGACCCTGATATAAAATTGAATATAGGATAGACTGAATTGGCAGTCACCATTTGGGGCGGTCTGTTGACTGAAAAATGACTGACTTTATAAAAAGCAATGATGTATGCAAATAAGCTAAAATTAATGTGAAGTGACCCCCCCCCCATCATATTGTTCCACCAGCTCACTGTAAATGACTTGCCACAAGGGCAAATGTCAGACTTTTACGTTATTCTTGGGAAATTGAATACTCATCTGCTTTGGTAAGAATCTAGAAAAATGACCTGAAAAATAGGTTGATCATAGACCTATCCATAAAATGTTCCATTTATGTTTGCTTGAGGAGACCGAGGTTTGGTTTCTGTGGTTTTGAAACAAAGTCTCACAATATAGTCTCACTGTATAGTCCTTGTTGATGGAACTGGCTATGTAGATCAGGCTGGCCTCAATTCATCTGAGACCCACCTACTTCTGCTTCCCAGTGCTGAGTGAGGTACTACCACACCCAGCCCCCACCTCCCCACCTTTAATACACATGAAAACTGCAAAAATATTCTAAAGAATGAGAGAAGTTATGAGGCAACCTTCTAAAGACTCATGAAGACAAATGTAGCCTCACTCTGTGGCGGTGTCCAGATGCAGGAAGCCGGCTAACTGCCTGGTGGTCTTTTTGACATTGTAGGTTTGGTCTGTAATGAATCATCTTTGTACTACCAAGAAAAGGGTCACAAATAGCCTTTACTATCTAAGGATAGAAGAGAAGATAATGTAATTGTTAACTAGGTTTTTAATAAAGAGCTTTTAAAAAGTACTTTTTGAAGATACCAAAGAACAAAAGGTATAGGGTCTGTTTCCTTTTTTCAATGCCCTTAGGCATAGTCAGTCCAGTGCATGTTTCTTATCTATACATCCCTCAAGGCTGGTTTCCATAAAGGCCCCAGTAACCTATAATGTCACTTTACACATTTAAACAGTTCAGATTTTGCCTCAGCTTTGTAAATTATACTCCCTACAGACTGCCAAACTGCTAAGACCAGTGTACACCTCAAGACCGTAGCAAGGAAATGTCACTAAACTCTTACGTGCTGTCCCCCAGTTTCTCGTTCCCTTTGTATGAAACTTAGATGACTCAAGTCATTCTTTGACATTCACTGTGACCATCCAAGTTCCCACCTGAACACTCCTGTAGTTGTAATAGGTAGTAGGGAGGCTCACGGATAGAAACTGAACCTTAAAATGTTCCTTAAGATTATCTAACAAGATGGACTGGAAGCATTCAGAAAAGCAAATACAACTCTATGATGGAAAGCTTGTCATGTTCTGTTTTGTTTTTTTTTTCCTGTTTGGTGACCTACACAATAAAGCAAGGTAGTAAGCCAAGCAAAAACTGCAGTCAAGACACTGATGTTCACACTCCACAGATGTTTGAAGAAAATGGCATCAGCCCTTCACTGTTAACAGCTCAGCAACAAAATGCAACACCATAGCAACGTCTTTTCACCTAAGTATAAACTAAAGATACAACCAAAAATTACTATTGATGTGGATTTCCCTGGCTTACCCAAGTCTCAAATCCTGGCTGAAAGCCTGTGACGCAGCTCAGTTCAGTGTGTATGCAACAAGCCATTTTATTCTAAACTGTTTTGAATCCTGTTATGTTCCAAACACAAAAATGAATGAGGTAGACTGACAGAGTCGGAATGTAAATTTTAAAGACTGAGGTGCATCTCAACTCTTCATGCTCTGTCAGGTAATCAGATCTTTGCAGTTTCGGGTGCCGATGCTTCTTTCCTACTGGCCAGTTCAATCCACCAAGCTTACAAAGAGCACCACCACCTCAAATCGAAAGGCACTGAGAAACTTTCTTTGAACTTTCACATGAAAAATGCAGGTTGTTACATTTGTGAAGAGTCTCAAAAAATATTAACATACCACTAGGGAGAGTCTAATAGCTTGGGTATTTAAGTCCTAAATTTGAGGGGGAGCCAGAAATCTTTAATCATTAAACATGGGCATCATGCTCAATCCCATAGTACTCAACGCCCACACAAAACCAAAATTACTAGCCAGATGTGGTGGTGCATGCCCTTAATCCCAGCATTTGGGAGGCAGAAGCAGATATATCTCTGAGTTCCAGGACAGCCTGGTCTACACAGAGAGCCCTAAGCCAGTAAAGGATACATGGTGGACCCTGTCTCAAAAGACAAAAGTTGTCAAAGGGTGAGTTATATTGACATAAAGAGACCTCATAATGCAGTTCAAACAGAAAGCCACTTTCCAATGGCATTTCTGGACATGACAGAAATATCTCAAAGGGAAAGATGACATTAAGGATTGTCACTTCCTTGGATAATTTTTTCCATAATCCACATCAAACCAGGCTTCATGGTGTATGATTGTAATCTCAGGTAGAGACATCAGGTCTTCCTTGGCTACAAAGCAAGTTCAAGGCCAGCTTTGAGCTATTGTCTCAAAACAAAACAGTAACACCTTATGGCCTCTAGAAAAATAACACAAGACACAACTTAATTTTGGAGAAAAAGATTAAAACTTGTAAAATAACATTCCTCAAACTGTTAATCTTAACTATAAATTCCTAATTTTAAAAAGTCATCTTAAAAGGATTCCATTGAATGACTTTAAAAACTCAAGCAGTGTAAAACCTTTTTAAGTTATACCACTCTTAAAGGAAAAACCTAGTATAAATGACCTGTAGCAGACAAATGTTTCTTTGTCAAAACAGCTAAAGTCAAACACTGGCCAGGAGCAGTGAGCAGAAATGTCAGTCAGGCAGCTACCGTGCTGCAGACGGAGGCTCTGTTCAATTGTCTGGGGAGTAGGTTAGAGCCACAGGAAGCAGCTGGATGCTACTAGGTCTGAGGTTTGCATACCTCCCAGGCCAGACACCACCTAAATTCTAAAAGGCAGTTTTGTCTCCTACATTTCACAAGTAGCAAGAAGTCTGATAACATCAAATCAGTCCTCCATTTCATTTATGATGAAGAAATGTTAGGACCTCAGCACTGACCAGAACTGACTGGAGAAGGGTCATCCTCTTTGCCTTCCCAGTTAAGAAAATGATAGACATACTGGCCAGCAGTAGGGGCAGATGAGACCTGCTTTAAACTACATTGTAGAATAGTGTTCAAATTCCAGTTCGATAATGAGGGGCCTTTTAGGAAAAAACACTAGATGAAATAAACATATGAAGAAGATGTCATAATGAGACTCTTTATTCTGTAGAAACACAAAGAATCTGAACTCATAGTTGGGGGGGCAACATCTGTGATGCCTACATTCTGGAGGCTGAGGCAGGAAGACTAGACTGGAGACCAGCCCAAACAAAATCCAAATTCCCACAAATGGCCTGTTAATAAAGTGTATGAATATCATTGGTATTCTTAAATACCTGGCTTGTTTGGTAGTATACTTTGGCACCACTGATAAAACATATCAGAAAAATTTAATCTTTAAAAAAAAAACTTCAAATTTGTTTGGAACTGTTGACTTCAGCGCATGACTGACCTTAGGTCATTTAAATTGCATTAATTTATTCCCAGTGCTAACAGGTTTACAGGTATTACTGCCCCTCCCCCAGTCCAGTTAATTTAACTGTAAAGCAGAACTCAAATTTCTGCTTTCAATTTCCACCAAAATACTTTTAAAATCCTCCGCAGCTCCCAAATTAGCAGCAAATCTTTGCCCATGGGGTATTAGCAACCTGCACTGCAGCACTCAATTTCTCCCTTGCTTTCAAAATAGGGACTCGGTCAGTGCTTCCCTTTAGAGCAAAGAAGTTTATCTACATACCTGTTGTTGAGTTCCAACTTAGGGAGTCTATATGTCAATCTTGCAGGTGATGAAAAGCATAAACAGATCTCTGCGCTGTGACTGAGCCTGTTCTTTAAGACTACAGGTCACCTGCCCCAGGATTTCCTAATGGACCAAATCCATGGGGCAAAATTAAGTGTCAGAGGTGGGCCAGAGGAAAATCTCTATCTTCACTTCACCGGGAAGCAGTGACTCTGATCCTTTGAGGAGCATCACTTTTGGAAGAGGGTACCTTTGTCTCTCATCCTCATGAGATGTGAATGTGTCCATGTTTTTAACTTGAGTTGAAAAAAAATAAAACCCTACTCCTGTTTCTTCTGACACCTAATGTAGTCACCCTCATTCCTCACCCAACGTGTTTGTCTGCGTGACTAGTGTGCAAGTGACATTCACATACCTTCAAACTTAAGACCTCTGAGAAAAAGACTCTTTAGCTGAACCTCTGTAATCATGACAAGAGATTGATTAAAATGCCAAGATAAGAAACAATTTATTATAGAGAAGAAAAATTTCTCATCCAAAATATAGAAATCTGTACAACTTTGCCACAATCAATATACATGAACTGTACAAATTTACACCAGTTCATAATTTACCAAATAAAAGATGACTAACAAAGTTCACAAAATAGATGGTGGTTTGTGGAAAAGACTTTTACCCAATTAAGTACAAGGAAAGTTACAAACCAGACTTCCACTTTCTAAAAATATGAAGTTTAGTCAGTCTTAGAAAACTACAAGCTAGCAAATGTACAGAGAGCTGGCTGGTGCTAACAACCACAGTTGAGACAGTGTCTTTTTAAGGGTCTTTTAAAAGCCTGTTGCCACGGCAGATTCTGGTCACTTGCTACTTTCAAAGCCAAAAACACAATACAAGGTCTGACCATGTTCCCCGGGTCATGCGTACTAGTTTGCTTTATGTACATTTATACATTTAAGTGCTAGGTAAAAGTCTCCATGTAAAATTCCAGTACTACCATGCTTAAAGCATTGAGCTTTCCTATTGAGCTGCCAAAAAGGTTACTGATAACTTTCAAGTGTAATAGTGCAAATTCCTCTGCAAGATGGACTGCAGGGGAGGGTTCTTCAGAATACAGATTTTCCTTAAAGGGACTGATGTGACAAACTGGGTATAAGGTCTGGGAGAAACTGAAACCACCCTGTGACTTCACTCCCTAGCAAATAAAGTGATCCTTTACTTGGACTCACAGGCTACTTAAATCACTGAAAGGTACTGTCCAAACTATGGCACTGTCAAAAAAAAAAAAAAATTATTACCACTCTATCTTGTGCCAGATCTTCACAGCTGTGACATGGTTTAAATTCCATAATCCATCCCCAAGAGGAGCCCACCCAAAGCAAAAAATCAAATTTATCCATCCATTATAAGATGATCCATCCATAGACTATATCTTAACCTGATACAGTCATCATATTGTAGTTTTTGGAAGGGCTTGTTCTGCCCAAGAGAAGTTCCTCCTTACAGCTGATTCTGCTGTCTACCATTTGCACGTTGGTGCTGTTGGGAGTGCTACCTCCTGCTGGTGAGGCTTCATACAGCACACAGATGGAGCCATCCTCTCCAATCCGGTAGGACACTTCATAGGGGTCAACCCAGAGTGTGAGTTCACTTGGGAGAAGCCTGAACAACTCTTGACTGCTCAGTCCAATCCGCTGGGCTGCCTGTCCAATCAGAGGATCCATCTTATGGTTGATTCGAATACAACGGTAACCTGATCCCTTGCACGGCTTTTCTGGGAACCAGTGATGTTTGTAATGTTCTGTGGAAGGAAAGAACAGAGAAAACAATGCTTAGATCGGTAGTTATGTACTGTACTTTTCCTCCTCCTGCTGGTCCTCCTGGAGGAACGAAAACGAAAACCACCAACTTTTAGAAATGTCCACGATTGCATTCACTCTCAAGACAGGATGGAGAAAGAACAGACACGATTTCTGAATTAACAGTGTGGCAAACACTGTCCCAGTACTGACCAGTTGAGCCGCCAAAACAGGAATCTCTCGATCAGCCCGGGCTGGCCAGCTAGCTGGATGGCACAGGCGACCGAGCGGGAACCTGTTTACTTTGTACACCCCACCGGGGTCGTACACAATAGACTTTATGGCTTTGGAGCGGGGGCAAGACAACGCCACGGTGGACTGTTAACCCCGAAGGGAAGAAAAACAAGAAACCCTAAACCAAGATCTGGGCTGGGATGTAATTGTACCGGTGACAAATCCCATGATTAATGGGCAAGAAACACAGGAGGTGCGGAGACCTGGCACGTCGGTCCCGGGCCGGCTCCAGGGCAAGGAGGCGAGAAGCCACCAAAGGGTCCAGCCGTCGACCCCGCAACGGTCGTGGGGAGCTGGAGGAGAGGACCGACGGGACGTCGGACTCCGGTTCTTTTGTCCCCCACAACCGGCCGGTAGCCGTCGGGGCGCAGTTCCGCGTCGCCCCGCTCGGGATCCTTTGTTGTGAGTGTCGCTGCGCCCCGCCGCCCAGCCCCCCCAGGCACGACCGGGACGCGCCCGTTAGTGGCGGCCCGCGGCGAGCCCCGCGCCCCGCTCACCTGCCAGCAGTTCCTGCAGGCTCTGGCTGAAGGTCTGCAGCTGTCGCTCGCTCGTGAGCCCCTTGGTGCGGAGGAACTTGGAGATGAAGGACACCGCGGCGGCGATCTCGCCTATCATGGTGGCGGCCCGAGTGTAGAAGGGATGCATGGGGGCGGCGGAGAGGGGTGGCCCGGGGCGGCCGGGGCTCGGCGGCGCAGCCCCGACAGCGGAGCGGCCACCCCGGGCTCCCGCTTAGACCCGACGGCCGAGAGGAAGCGAGGGCGCGAGGCGCGGACGGCTACTGGTTCTAGGGGATTTTTTTTTTCTTTCTTTCTTTTAGAGTAAAAAAGTTATTTTCAAGCCAGGAGGCGGCGGGAGAGAAAGAGAGAAGAGACACACGAGCGATGGCGGCCTGGTCACATCGCTCGGACCTCCCCAGCCGCCTCCGCCTCCAGCTCGGTAGCCTCCGACGATCCCAAGAGTTGCATTTCCAGCTCCGAGGGGCGAAGAGCAGCCGCCGCCGTGCAGCTCATTTTATAGCGCTGCGGAGAGGAAGTGGCGTACCCGGAACGTGACAGCGGACGACAGCCTATCCGGGGATCGCACCATTGTGACGTAAACAGATTCGGAGCCGGAGGGGGCGGGAAGAAGGGCCGCCAGGGGGCGGGGCCGGAGGCCGGGAAGAGAGGGTGGAGCTGACGTCATCTGCTTGTAAACAAATAAACCCCCGAGTGGCAAGCCTGAGAAGCCCGAGCGTTGTGGGGCGGAGGAAGCAACCAGGGAGGTGCGTGTGAAAGCTCCGCCCCCCAGCGCTAGCTCCGCCTCCGACTCTGGCCCTAGGCTCTTCCCTTTGGAGCTCGCTGTCCTCCTGGTTACTAGATGCACTCTCACAGCGGAGAGACTGGAATCCTGCACCGGGATTTGGTCTCCGCAGCTCCAGCCCAAGTACCCGTGTGTACTCCATGTTTACATCTGCTTCTGGCTCCAATCTGCCCGACTGGCAGCTTTGGTGGGAGGAGCGTGCAGTGGCTCCGGTATGTGCAAGGTTGGAGCCAGGCTCCCAAGAGCTACTTTGCCTAGTAAACCCTAGGGAACTGCAGACACGGTGGAACCCACTGCGTCTCCTCCTGGGAGATGTTGGGGACCTGTCTGTAAAAGTTTAAATTGTAAACCAGGTTAGTAAGGAAGGCCAGGCCGTTGTGAGTGCTATTTCAGGAAGATAGAACATAGACTCAAAAGAAAAAAGGAAAGGTAGCAGGGCTTTGAAAATTAAAACTCTACAAATGTTTTTTAAATGTACACACAACCAAAGGTTTTTTATTTTATTTTTTGCTAATTCAAATGTCAAGAATTTTAGAGTTGTGTTGCTGTTAACGCAAACAGAAGATAAAATTTGAGCCTCATTGAGAATGTTAGTTATAGACACCCAAATCTACTTGAAACTCCTTGCAAACTGTGGAAACCATGGTCCTGTTAAACTATTAGGCCCTAAACAGGGTTAACCCAAAGTAGGAGAGGGGAGAAAAAAAAAGGATGTTTAGGCAAGCAAAGGAGAAAACAAGAGGCAGAAGTTGAACTCTATCAGTTGGAAATAAATATCTGAAGCTTAGCCATCAATTGTAATACACATCACTTTTTTAAAAAATGAAGCTAGGCGGTATAGAGGAAAACAAAGGAATGGTTGGTTATTGAGGGAGTTGTTTGCTTTGATTTGAAAAAGTGACGGGTACATTATTTCTTGTTTTACTAGATACTCAATACTTAAGTAATCAGCCCTCTAAAGACCATATTGTTCAGAAGCACTAACTTGGAAAGTAACGGGAAATGAAAATGATGTCTTTTTCCCTTAAATTGTCAGATAGGACAGTAAGGCATGTCTTCCCATTTCAGAAGACCCAAAGGCAGTCTTTGAACTCACATTGTGAAGTCTGCATGGCTCCTAAGCCTCCCTTCTCCCCACGGACTCTGTCCTTTCCTTGTTAATGACAGTCCTTCCGGTTTGAACTACAAACTAGGAGAATGAGACTGTCTGCCCTTGTTTGCAATCTCTAATTTGGATTCCTATCGATTCGGAGTATTAACAGTCTCTTCAGGAAAACAAAAATAACGAAGCTAACAAAATACTAAAATTCGAACTAAGACATCTCCCAATCCCTGTCTCTCTCCACACCCTTACCTGCTTTCCCAAACACCAGCAGGACCTCACCTGAAAACTTTAAAATCAGTTCAAGGACCAAGCATAGTAGTACACACTTTTAATCTCCCCATTCTCTGGAGGCAGAGGCAGGCAGATCTTTGAGTTCAAGGCCAGCCTGCCTGTCCACACAGTTAAGTTTCAAGCCAACTAAAGCTTCTAGATGAGGCCATGTCTCAAAACAAGAAAGTCAGTTCAAGAAGCTAAGGGAAGTTTGTCATCTCATTCTGAGGCAGGAAACCTAGGGACAAGCCTCAGCTGGTAGAATGCTTACCTAGCATACAGGAAGCCTTGCTCAGATCCCCAGCACGGCATAATCAAGGAGGAGTGTCTGTAATCCCAGCACTAAAGTAAAGTAAAAGGCAAGAAGATCAGAAATTCAAGGTCATTATCAACTGAAAGTTTGTACCAGTCTGAATATACATGAGACCCTGAAAAACAGGCAAGGCATTAAGATCACAGAATTTCTGTCAAAACGAATTCAGAAAATGAACCTGGGTGTTTTGTTGTATTTTCTTCTGTTTAATTGACAAGCAGCACAAAAATCAGACTAGCAGTCATGTTTCACAACTCAGGAAACACTGTTCTTTAATTTTTTTAAAAAAAAATTATTTTACATGCATTGGTGTTTTGCCATGGGTATCTGGTCCTTTGGAACTGGAGTTAGCAGACAGTTGTGAGCTGCCATGTGGGCTAAGACCTGTGTGCAGAGAGAACCAGACTGTTGAAGACACAGCGGTATGAGGAACATCTCACAGAAGAGCATGGTGTTGTAATGTCCATCATACTTCACTGAAGAAACCGGCCACACTGTCAAAAGTTCTGTATTGAAAGTAAAAACATATGGATAGAGATTCAGGAGACTAGCTGCAGAAAATCCATGTGATTAATATTTTTAAAGAGGGGATCTAATGTGGCCCAGACATCACAAAGTCTGTGTTGTAAAAGATGCTTATGAAATACTGATGTGTCTGTCTCCATATCCAATGTGTTGGGATTATAGTTAGTTAACTGACATTCAAGCCTAAGGATGGACCCCAGGACCTCCTGAATACTAGACAGTGATGTGGGAATGCGTTTATGTATGCTGTGAATCTCAATCTTTAAATAAAGGAGCTGTTTTGGGCCATGGCAGGCACCATAGAAGAAGTAGGAGGAGGAATCAAAGCATAGGTAGGAGAAGCAGGGCAGAGTCAGAGGCAGATCGAGCCAGAAGCCCACAGGAGCAACATGTAAGAGCACGGGTGAGCCACGGGCCACGTGGCAGACAGATTAATAGAAATGGGTTAATTTAAGATGTAAGAGCAAGCTAGCAATGTGCCTGAGCCATAGGCCAAACAGCATGAACTTAATATAAGCGTCTGAGTCATTTCTGGGGGTCTGAGCTGCGGGCGGTGGGTGGCTAAGCGGTCTGGCTCCGCAGGTCTGGGGTCTCGGACCTCTGGCCGCCTGGGACCGAGAAACCCCACTACTACAAGACAGTCCCCTACCAACTAAGAAAAGCAGGCAGTGGTGGTCCATACCATTAGTCCCAGCACTTGGGAGGCAGAGGCAGAAGGATCTCTGTGAGTTTGAGGCCAGCCTGGTCTACAAAACAAGTTCCAGGACAGGCAAGACTGTTATACAGGAAAAAAACAAAAAAAAACAAAAAAAAAACAAAAACAAAAACAAAACAAACAAAAAAAAAAACCTGTCTCAAAACAAGCAAACGAAAGGCTGGAGCTCTTTGTAAGACCTGCATTTGGACTGGTCAGAGGCCCTTCTCATGGGCTGTTATTACCACTCATATTACCTTGGCAAAAGGTCATGAGAAGCTGTATGTCTCTGAAGCTTTGGGAGAGGTCAAAGGTTATTTGTTTCCTTATCCTTGTAGTTTCATGTCCTTCCTGAGACTTAATGGTCCCCTCTGTCCCTCCATCCAGCTCCCAAATAACCACACAGAGACTTCTTATTAACTATAAAAGCTCTGCCTTAGCTTAGGCTTGTTTCTAGCTAGCTCTTATAACTTAAATTAACTGATCTCTATTCATCTACATGCTGCCACCTGGCTTGTGGCTTTTACTTCTTCTCCTACATGTGCTGTTTCCTTTTTGGCTGGTAACTGCTCCTTTCTTCTTCCCAGATCTCTCTGTCTGGAAATCTAGCCTATATGTCATCATTGTCTATTGGCCATTGAGCTTTTTGTTAAACCAACCATGATAATGTATCTTTAAACAATATAACCAAATATCTCACAATAGTCCCTCCCACCAGGAAGAAATGTTTCAGGTGCAACAAAATTGCTACAATGGAAGATGAAATTAGATGCCATTCTATTAAGTGAAATAAGTTAGAAACAGGCAACTCCAGACCTGATGGCACAGGCTTGTGGATCTCATCTACTCAGGATGGTGAGGCAGGAGGACTGTCGTAAATTTGAGGCTAACCTGGATGAGTTCTGGAGCAGCCTTGGATTGTACTATAGTAAAATGATATCTCAGAAGGAAAAGTTGAGAGTACCTGCCTGAGAATGTTAAAGGGAAGAGAAGAATGGCAAATTCAGCTGTACCATCTTGTTGTGAGGGAAGGGGTGTGCTCTGTATGTAGCCCAGGTTGCCTGTAAACTTACAGTCAGACCAAACTTTTAACTTGGCAATTCTCTTGCCTCAGCCTTTCAAGTATGAGTATTATAGGTGTGTTACCAAGTTCAGTGCACCATTTCTTGATAGATTTGTTCATGAAAGAAAATTGCAATTATGCACGTACTGGTGCAGCTCAAAACTGAGGCCAGCCAGATGTGGTTGCCCCATTCCCGTAATCTGGGACTCTGGAGTTGGAGGTAGGAAGGAGGGAAGAACGGCTTTGAGTATGAGGTTAGAAGAAATAACGATTGTGAATATTTACACCAGACAGAAATGATAGCTGTGGGTCAGTAGGATGGCTTGTGGGGTGAAGTACCTTCTGGGATGACTTGCATTTGATGCCAGGGATGCACATGGTAGAGGAGAAGACTCCTGTCAAGTTGTCCTCTGACCCCCATGTTTATGCCTTAGTATGTGCTCTCTCTCTCTCTCTCTCTCTCTCTCTCTCTCTCTCTCTCTCTCTCTCTCTCACACACACACACACACACACACACACACACACACACAGACACACACTTCACAAGCCCAGCATGGTGCTTCATGTCACCTGTCACCCTAACAGGATCAGAATTGTATCTTTAGAGGGCTACATTCCCGGTTTGAGGCCAGCCTCAGACACATGAAACCCCATTCGGAAAGAAAAGGACAGAAGGGAGGGAAGGAAAGGAAGGATGAGGGAAAGGATGGCAGGAAGGATGGAAATGACCTGGGAAAGCACCTCAGTGACAGAGTGAGGCTAACATGGGAGAGTCTGGATTCCATCCCTAACACGGAAAGAAAGAAAATTATTATAACCTCAGACAAGACAGCCTTACAGCGCTCAGCCATACGACCCTTGTCAGCATGCGCAATCCCCTGCTGTTGGCTAAAGCAAGAAACCAGCTTTGAGAACTGAAAGCTGTGATGTTGGTGCTGACCCGTGTTCTGGCCAGGCCTCTATCCTCCACTGAGCACGGATCTGCGATGCCCTGGCTTCTACTGTTAAAGAAAGCGAAGAAAAAATTGATTTTTAAAAAAAATAGCATTTAAATTCCTCATTATGACAGAGTGTCTGCTTGAGTGAATTAGACAGCTGCAGTTTTATTTTCTGGACATTTGCTATATACAAACTATTTCAAGAACACGGTTCTTTCTTTTCTCCTTTGTGTTGTTTTAGTTTTTTTATTGTGCAGACCAGGCTGGCCTCATAACTCAAAATGTAGCTAAGGGTGACTTTTGAACTTTCCGAATTGGTCTCCACCTCCTGGGTGCCTGTATCACAGATGTGTGCAATGTCGTATCCAGGAAGTGCTAGAGATCCAACCCAGGTCTTCCTTCATGATAGATGCTACCGGTCCCACAACTGAGCCACATTCCTGGTTTTCATGAATACAATGTTTTAAAGTTGTGAGCCAGATAGGGATGGTGCACACCTTTAAGCTCAACACTCTGGAGGCAGAGGCAGGCAGATCTCTGAGTTCCAGGTTATCCTGGTCTACAGAGAGAGTTCCAGGATAGCCAGGGCTACACAAGAAGGTGGGGCAAGAATTGCAATTAATTGCCTTTAAGCTGTGTGTGCAAAATGAATACAAAACATAAAGGAGTTTTACATTTCAACTTGAGTCCTGTTTCCCCAAATATTTCATTATTTCTGTGTAAATATTGCCAAATTCTAGCAACAGGCCAAATCTCCAAACACTGATGGCCCAACAGTATAGATAATAGGTCTTAAACCTGTCTCTTTCATTTTCTAATGTTTACTAGAGCTCTCTAGAATTCTTTGGAAGTTTCTGATTGTTTGTTTGTCTTGTTTTGTTTTGAGACATTGCCCTCATTTAGCCTAGAACCCCTTATGTAGACAAGAACCCTCCAAGTCATAGAGATCCACCTGCCTCTACCTCCTGACTGCTGGGGGTAAAGTCAAGAGCCATTGTGCCTGGTAGTTTCTAGGATCTAAGAGCCTTGTTGTTTGTTACGTACCCCTAGGCGTGTAACTCACTTTTCCCTCCAAGGACTAACAAACAGCCCCAACAATGTAAAGCATGGAGATCCAACACGAGAGGTCTGGGAGTTTAGCTCAGAGGTAAGTTAGTTCATGCTTGGTTACCATGCCCAAGTCTCTGGGATTATTCTCTCTCTCTCTCTCTCTCTCTCTCTCTCTCTCTCTCTCTCTCTCTCTCTCTCTCTCTCTCTCTCTCTCCCCTCCCACTTATTTTTTTACTTTTATGTACATTTGGTGTTTGGTCTACATGTATGTCTATGTGAGGGAGTTGGATCCCCTGGACCTGGAGTTACAGACAGTTGTGAGTTGCATATGGGTGCTGGGAATTGAACCTGGGTCCTCTGGAAGAGCAGTCAGTGTTTTTAACCACTGAAAGTCTTACATGTGTGCATTTTCTCCCCCCTCTCACACACACACTAGCACTTCACAGCAAAATGGATCAGTGATAAAAGTCAAAGCTGACAACCTGACTTTGACCCCAGGAACCCTCATGGCAAAAGAACCAACTTCCAAAAACTGTCTTCTGATCTCTTCATTGATCTCTATATGTTCAGCATGATACATGTGCTCATAGGAACAGAAAAGCTGGAGGAAGGGGTGCACATGCCTGTAATGGCATCCTTGGGAGATGGAGACAGAAGATCAGGAATTCAAGGTCAGCCGCTGCTGTAGTGGATGGAGACCAGCTTCTGGCAGGACTTTGTCTCTTAAAAACAAACATAAATAAGATCAGCAAGAAACTAAGCTGTCATCTCTGACATGTAGTGGGTGGCTCAAGGGTAAGGAACCCCAAAACGAAACGGAAAGTGACTTTTTTGTCTTCCTGGAAGGCAGAAAAAGAACATGGTAGCTGAGGGGTTGGGGTATTTTAGAAGCTTAAAGCAATGAGGATATGTAGAGGGGAGGGGACTGGGGGCAGAAAAATAGTATGATCAAAGTTACTTTTTGAAAATCAGATAAGATGATAGAATTTAGATGGATAAAATTGAATTTTTTCCTACATTTATTAACTAGAATCTTCAAATAGTTTATTTTATGTTTATCTCTTTAGAGGTGTATACTTCTTTTGTGGTGTTTCCTCTAGATAAGGGTTTGCTGTACTATCTGGGCTAGCCTCAAACTCTAGATCCTTCTCTCTTGGTCTCCTTGTGCTGGGATTACAGGCCTATGTGTGCCACACCAAGACACAGTCCCTTTATTAATTGTGTTTATTCTGTAGTAACCACAGGCGGTGGACCCTCCTGGTGGCCTTTTCTTGGTTCCCCGCTTTTCTTTGTTTTTGGACTAAGATTCAAACTGAGGCGTTGGACCTCTTTGGATCTGTTGGGTTCAGAGAACAGAAAAGAACTAGCCACCAGAAGACGTAGATTTGGAGTTAAAACAGTTTCTTCTTTTTCTGAGATGGCAAGAGATGACCTCAAACCTCTAATCCTCCTGCCTCAACCACTGTAGAGTGCTGGCATTCTAGGCACGAACTACATATCTGGTTTATGCAGTACTGAGGATGGATCCCAGGTCATGCCAGGCAAGTACTTTACAAATGGCACCACGTCTCTAGCCCCAAACTTAGTTTCTTTTGATTTGGGTTCACATCAGCATACCAAATGTGGCTAACTTCTGGATGCCTTCTCCTTGTGGACTCAGCGGACAACATTTTGTATCTGAGTAAATGGCCATTTTTGTGTGTGGAGGAGGGGGTTGGTGTGGAGAAGGGGTTGCTTCATGGTCCTGCTTCATGCTGTGAGTCCTGAGAACCTGGTACTACAGACAGGCACAGCACTATTGAACCTGGCTTCCGGAGTGTCTTAAAGAAAATAACCCACAATCAGATCGTAGTGTCATGGGCTGAAAAACTTGAGTTCCGAATACTCTGTAAGATTTCCAGGAGTAACCTTTTTTGCTTACAGGGACCGTGAAAAATGAATGCTGATCAGAAGAGAGAAAGGGGAGGGAAGAGGGAAGGGGAGGGGCAGGGCGGGAAAGGAGAAACTGGTGGGGGCACATGCCACAGCACAGCAGTTGCAGAGACATCTCGTGGTTGGGTGGTCGGAGTAAGGGACATGTATTAAAAGGCTGCCTGGAAAATGGAATCAAGGGGCAGATTAAATCATCTGCCAAATAAAATAATTTTCACTGGAATGAAAAATGTCCCTAAGGGTAGATACAAGAAAGCAGGGATGAAGAGGAGGAGGAGGAGCAGCAGGAGGAAGAAAAGTCTTAAATTGAAGGGCACTTAAAGCTTTCCACTACCCTTGTGACCTGAGTCATGAGAACCATAGGCTGCTCCACAGACCCAGGCAAACAAAAGAAGCTTGTGACCAGTGGGTGTGAAGGGCCCCAGGGGCTGCAGGAGAGCTGGCTTGGCCATCTCCACACAGCTGTACAGCCAACTTAGTGCCTACACTTACCTTCAGGAAGTCCTACCAGTAGCCTATCCTGATGCCCAGGGACCATTTCCCAAAATCAGCTCCCTCGCTCCCCCTCCTCAATCCTTTCTTTGCCTTCCTTCCTTCCTTCCTTCCTTCCTTCCTTCCTTCCTTCCTTCCTTCCTTCCTTCCTTCCTTCCTTCCTTCCTTCCTTTTTAGAGCAGAGCCTTATGGCTCCTCTTTCTATCCATTTTTAATGTTCTCACCATCTCTGGTCCCCTAAAGCAATACTTGTGTGGTCAGGGGTCTGGTGTTTAACTTTCCACCTCCCGAGAAACCAAAGTTTTGTGATGTTTGTTGTTGCTCTGTCTGGTATTTAGCCCAGGCTGGTCATGAACTCCCTAAGTAGCAGAGAATGACCTTGAACTTTGGATCCTTCTGCCTCCATCTGGTGTGGCCATAAACCATCTTAAATCTAATCTAATCTAAATCTGATGTCAGTACCCATCATTAGATTCCAATTGTTTTTAAAGTTTGGAATGATATCCACTGTGACATTTTCATACATCCATATCATGGTGTTTCGTCCCATCCACCCTCTCCACTGTCCTTCCCTGGTCTCCCAAACCCCAGAACCTCGTCTTCCTAAATAGTTCCCCTTGTAGTTTCGTGACAGATATATTCCATTCCCCATTCTCTTCCCACTTCCTTATTCTCTGTAGATCTTTATTCCCTTCCCATAGTCCACCCATGATCTTTATGACATACACATGATGCACACATTCACACACTCTGCATTTACCATCATGAGATTCAGTTCCATTTTCTTGGTAGCGAAATAATTTCATCTGCCTTTAAATCCGAATAAAATTGTGTATATGTACCACATTTGTAAAGCAGTGTATTTGATGGACCTGTAGACCAGTTATGCATCCTGCTTATGTTTAAATGTATTTGTTTGTGTATTTATGTGTAGATGTGTAAGTAGCATTTACTCTTGTGTACCCGCGGAGATCAGAGGACAATTTGTGCCTGTTGATTCCCTTTTTCCACCCTATGGGTCCTCAGGTCAAACTCAGGTCATCAGGCTTGGCAGCATGACCTTCAGTGGATAAACCATTCCAATTTTGTTTATTTTTAATTTATTATTATTATTATTATTATTATTATTATTATTATTATTATTATTTGTGTACGTGTGAGAGTGTGTGTGTAAGAGAGTGTGTGTATGTGCGTGTTTTGTAAATATAGGCACCCATCTGCAGATGCCAAAGGACAACATTTAGCTCTTGGTTCTCTCTTTTCATTAAGGGTTTAAGGGACTGAACCCAGGCTGTCAGAGTTACCTGGCCAGTTTATACCCATCCCCCACCAAAACTCCCTCTACTTCCTTAACTAGCTTTTGTTTTGAGACAGCTCTCATGAGGTCTAGGCTGTCCTCTAACTCTTCTTGAATTCACGATGGACCTGCCTCAGCTTCTCTTGTGCTGAGACATAGTATTGGTTGTAAAGAACAGAATAGCTGTAAATATAGATGTGTACATATTTCTGCTGTAGACTTTGAGTCCTTCATATACATACCAGGGAATGATACAAACAAAGCACATGGTTAGTTGCAGTTATAGTCTTGAGACCCTCCATAGAGTTTTCCATATTGGCTGCATTAGTATATATCCCCACCAGCTGTGTGTAAGGGATCTCTCTTTCCCCACCTTCAAGCTTCCAATCTTAAGGTTTTCACTCAGTCAGGTGATAAGCCATCTGGGAAGACTGTGAACTGTACAGAAACAAGTCCTTCCTAAAGATAGTCACGGCCCAGACTGTTTATCACTTTCTGATATGAAGCAATAAGGGTCTCTGATCCAGCTGCCCACTGGTTCTATAGCAGAGCTGGCCTCACCCTGATAGTAAAGCAGCCTTGACCCCACCTGGAACCTACAGAGATAAACTGGAGGTGTGGTTTAGGTCGTAGGCACTGAAACTGAAAACAAGTACTTTCCAGCAGAGAGGGTGGCTCAGTAGGGCAGTACTTGCCCAGCAAGCTTGAGGTCCTAGTCTTTTAGTCATAAAAGTCCTGGCAAATTAAAAACAAAAACAGAACCGTGAAGACCAATTTCTACTGTCCAAATTCTCTTGAAAGTGTGACCTTTACTGAAATTCAGTTGACTTATGAGAAGCAACACTCTTAAAGAAAATTGCCTCTTCCTCCTCCGAGCAGCTATCAATTGCCAATAGCATAGCTTCTGGGTTAGGGATGGCACTAAATGCCCGATTCCTCTTTCTGTGCTTGGGTTTGGTCCTACTTAGGCCAGCACAGGTCTTAGGCACACTGGCATAGCTAAGGTGAGTTCAAATGTCCAGAAGACACTGTTCCCTTGTTTCAGCACCCCTGGCTCTACCCCTTCCTTCATCTTCCCTCAAATATCTGTGGATTTTAGGAGGAAGGGAGGGTGGTATATATGTTCCACTTTTTTGAAGATCTCTAGTGCTGTTTATTCAATACCCACCCCCCCACACACACACACATATTCCCTCCTCAACCCTTTACATGTGTTTCAGGGATTGAACTCAGATCTCCAGGCTTTCACAGCAAGTACTTTTCCTCTTCGGCCATCTCAACATCTTTGAAAATCCATCCACGTTTAAGCATATAAGTCATTTGTTTATTTATTTTTTAACTTATTGGAAAGTTCCCCATTTAAAAAGCTTCATTTTGTAGTTGCTCACCAGGCTGATTCTGGCCACCATGAAGGTGCTTGTCTCTTCTCCCTTGACTCCTGTCCCTAAAGGAAGTCTGTCTCCTCCACACTGTCCCTAAACCCTTCAAGACATCTTTCACACCTTGGCCCCAGGGGCACTTCCCTCTTGGTCCTTTATCTTTTGAGAAGCAATCCTTTGCTTACTAAGGATGCCTCACATAGTCATTCCAAACACTTAAATCTAACTGCCCAGAAACAAGTTAACAGTGAGAGAGGAAGCAGCTTCCTCAAGGCTTTCCCCTCTCAGCAGACCTCACAGTTGGAAAGGGGGGAGGGAGGCCACTCTAGCTACACAGGCTACCCACAGGCAAACATCTGGCTGGTTGGCCAAGAGAATTGGACTAAACAGCTAAAGTCTTAAAAGAGTCTGCTTGAGTCTCTCCCAAACGGATCTGGCAACATATGTGCATAAAAATCAGCACCCTATGGAGCTCTTTTTTTTAACAAGCCAGAGAGCACAAAGTAGTCTTTGAAAAGAAAACTCTAAGGAAAATTTTTTTTCTTGGTTTCATAAACACTCATTGTTTAATCATCTCAAGAAAATGCACAGTTATGATTAAATTCCCCACCTCCTACACTAATGAATTTTTAAATTTCACTTCCTCAGACCAAGTTGACAGGCTTGACAGGTGACAGGGGCAATTGGAGACACTGACGATACATATCTGTAGCTCTATACATATCTATCTGCCTGCCTGTCTGTCTGTCTCTGTCTGTCTGCCTGCCTGCCTGCCTGCCTGCCTGCCTACCTACCTACCTATCTAAATAGATAGCTGTGCTCCCCCCCCCCCCCTTGTGCACTGGCATGCATGTTTTATTGGGGACTGAACCAAATGCCTTATTCTTTCTAGATCATGCTAGGCAATTACTCTATCACTGTTTTATCTCTAGACCTTTACTGTTATTGTCTCTGTGATTTTGAAACAGTGTCTTCTGAAGTTGGTCAAGTCTGGGGCTGCCTTGAACTCACTATGTAGCCTAGGCTAGCCTTGAAATTTTATTTTAATTGAAAGTAAATTCTTTTTCATACTATATGTTCTGGCCATGGTTTCCCCTTCTCTTACTCCTCCCAAGTCTTTCCCACCTCCCTACCCAACGCCACTCCCCCTCATCTCTGTCTCTTTTAGAAAACAAACAAACAAAACCTAACAAACCAGAATCAAATAAATAAACAACAAAGAGAAAGCACTAGAAACACACATACACACGGACACACATACAAAAATAAAACCCCCAAAAAACCACAAAATTGGAAACCAAGACAACCCAATGAAGGCAATAAATAGGAAACAAAAAGTCTACAAAAATACCTTGAGTTTATTCTGTCTTGATCGTCTGCTGCTGGGCATGAGGCCTGCTTTAATGTAGTTTATATACCCAATGACAATTCATTTGGGGAAAACTAACTTTTCCTCTTGCAAGCAAAGTCAACTGGAGACAGCTTCCTGGTTAGGGATACTAGCTCATATCCACTTCTCTATCCTGGCTTTGAAATTTTAATCCTCTTCCTGCTTCAGCCTCACAAATGGTTGCCATGATAAGTGTAACCCCCACCCCCACATACACACAAGCTAATATACTCTGTGTTTCATGAACAAATGGACAACCAATCTCCCTAAAATGATTTTTTTATTATTATTATTATTTTCTTTGTATGGCGATGGAGATTCAACCACGGCCTTGCTTATGTTGGGCAAGAACCCTACTTCTGAGCTACAGCTTCAATTTCAATTCACTTTATTTTGCTGCCTTTTTGGGAAACAGTGTTTGTTTCAATGCTGCTCCCAGAAGACATATGTTAATAAATGATAAAAAACAAAACAACAACAACAAAAAAAAACCTCAGTTCCGGGCATAGGATAGCTCCCCAGATGTTACTGGTCAAGAAGTCCACAAAATACAAGAGCCATTTGCCTTTGGCTGCCTCCCGTAACAGACACTAAGACACAGCTGCTTGAAAAACACCATCACTTTAGATATAGGCTATAGAGAAACAACCTTGAACTAACCTGGAATTCTCTTCCTGACAGCGCACTTCTCAAAGACCCAGAAGGTACTATGGAGATGGTTGGGAGAAAAGACTTTGGTGTACTTACTGCTGTACTCTACATACTATAAAACTGACCTACAGTCAAGATGTGCCTGCTGGGAATGAAAAAAAGTGACCATTGAATGCTCATTCCTAGATGGGACTTCTATACAACCCCTTCAAGGCTCAGGCGTCATCAAGGAAGAAGGTATAGAAAGAATATAAGAGCTTGAAGAAGGAAAGGCACGTGGGATGCTGTCTTCCAGGCAGGATGTGGATGCTACGTTTTTGAGCAGCTGCTCTAATTATCTACAAAAGATCTGCACAAAATCAATACCATCAAAACCCCTGTCCTTACAAGGGAAGTACACATGAGGCCCCACACTTACTTTAAGGTGTTTATCATGAGCACCAAGTGTTATGTTGGCACCAAGTGTTCCAATACCCAAGACTGTGGGAGGCATTTCTCATTCAAACCATCAAAAGTAGCATCTGTTAGGGATATATTGTTATACATTATTTGTGACAAGGTGAAGTAGGACAAGTCTTTCTTTCCTTTGTTTGCTTGTTTATTTATGGTTCTGTTTATTTGTCCCTCTTAGCCCTAGCTGCCCTGGTACTGTTATGTGGGCCACGGTGGCCTTGAACTCATAGAAAGACCCAGTCCCCTGCTTTTGCCTCCAAAGTGTTGAGATTGAAAGAGCATACCCCCAAGCCTGGCCAGAAATCTCTTAGGCAGACTTCTGAGGAGAATGGCAATTAACTTGGGTTGGGCTAAAGAGATAAGTAATATTCTTTTTGTTGTTTGTTTGTTTGAGGTAAAGTGTTCTATAGCCTAGGTAGGCCTTAAATTCCCTATAAAGATAAGGAAGACCTTGAACTCCCTACTTCCTAAATACTGAGTTACTCAAGGACACCATAAGCCTGGCTATAATTCTGTTTTATCTTATGCTTTGTTTTGTTTTATTCTTCGTAGAGAGGCTCTAAGAATTTCTATAAGGTGAGTCAGATATCTCTGGCTACAGGACAGGGTTCAAGGCAAGGCAGGAGGCCTAGCCTAAGAAAGAAACAGTGACCCCCCAAAAAACTAAGACAAAAGCAAAAGAAGAGCACAAAAAGACAATGGGTGGCGTCATCCCTTAGAAGCCTCACCCTCATGACACAGTGTCTCATTATGTGAATCAGTCTAGCTTCAGCTGTACCAGGTAGCACAAACTAGCCCCTCACTATGCCTTTTAAGAAGAAGGATTACTCAAGAGGTTTCTTTAGGTTCAGCCTAACTATTTTGTAGGCCAGGAGGGCATAAAGAAGCCATAAGATTAGACTCATGCTTTGGAAAACTGAAGACAGAGGGTGGTTTTAATCACACCCAGTAATAGAATTTCCTCAAGGAAATCCATAATATTTTGTTTACCAATATAGTTGAGATACTTAGCATAGTACTTGGTAAGCAGTAACATCGATAAATATTTGAGATAGAAACTAAATTTGAGATTTTATGACTGTAAAAGCTTTGACACATCTTATTCCAGCACTGAGCAGACTGAACTGGGCAGACCTCTGTGAGGTCTGGTCATGCTGGTTTACATAGGGTGTTGCAGGACAACAGGACAGACCGAGAGACCCTGTCTCAAAAACAAAAACAGAACAGAAAAACTGCAGCTCAACTGAGTGGTGCCTATGTAAGAAAGAAATCAAAGATGGAAGAGACCAGGGAAGACTACAGGTATCTTAGGTGGTTTTCAGCCACACCTTCGCCGCCCTAGACTGCAAAGTATGCCCTTCGCCACTGAACAGCAAGCACAGCTATACCATAAATGCTCCTTCATCATTAGGCAGAAGAATAAATGGAGAAGCCAGAAGAAAGCATGTTATCATGTGTGGGGATATGCTTCAAATTTAATAAAACCAGTCTGAGGGATCTACCCACAGTCAGTCTAGGAGGATCAGAGAGTGGTAACTCACACCTTTATTCCCAGCACAGGGAATGTCTGGGAGTGGTGACCTACGCCCTTAAACCCAGCAAATCTGAGTTTGAGGTCAGTTTAGTTTACAGGAGTTCCAGGCTCCCAGGCAGGCAGTGGTGGTGCCAGGCCTTTAATTAATCATCTTAGCAATCTCCCCCCCCCTCCCCCGTGTGTGTGTGTGTGTGTGTGTGTGTGTGTGTGTGTGTGTGTGTGTGTGTGTGTGTGTGTGTGTGTCTGTCTGTCTGTCTGTCTGTCTGTCTGTCTGTCTGTCAGTGTGTATACATATATATCAATCTGGTCTACATAGTGAATTCCAGGCCTGTTAGGGTTATTACATAGATAGACTCTGTATCAACAACAAAATTATGGAATTATTCTTCTAGTCATAGTAACAGTATTTCCATTTTGTTATTTGGGGATCTTTATTTGAAAATGTTGCTATAAGAGGGGGAGAAAGGATTGTAGGAGCCAGAGGGGTCATCACAAGACATCACAAGAAAACTCACAGGATCAATTAATCTGGGCTCATAGGTGCTCACAGAGCCTGGACGGATAACCTAGGCCCTCTGCATATATGTGACAGTTGTGTAGCTTGCTCTACCTGTGGGACTCCTTACAGTGGAAACAGGGGCTGTCTCCGACTCTGTTACTGGCTCTTGGGAACCTATTACTCACACCAGATTGCCTTGCCCGGCCTTAACACACGGGGATGTGCTCAGCCTTTCTGCAAGTTAATATGCCAAGTTACTATGCCCTACCCTTTCCTAAACAAAAATGGAGGAGTGGATTGGGAGGCAGGAACTTGGAGGAGAGGTGGGGGGACTATGGCCAGGATGTAAAATTAAATCAATAAATTTATTTGAAAAAATGCTGTAATAGGGGCTTGAGAAATGGCAGTAATTAAGAGTACTGCTTGCTCTTGCAGAGGACCCAGGTTCAATTCCCAGCACCTACACAGAGTCACCTGCAACTCCAGTCCCAGAAGACCTTCTACGGCACTGTACATTCATGGTGCACATGAACTCACTCAGGCACTTATACACAGAAATAAACTTTTTTTTTTTTTTTAGATGTTGCAGTAAGCACAGATCCTGGGCATACATGTAGAATTGTTTGCATTTATGCTGATTTTTTCTTCTTTTTCCTTTTGTGTTCTTTCTTTTTTCCTCCCTCTTTTAGCGCTGAGGATGGAACTCCAGGCTTTATGTTCCTAGGTACTGTACCTCTGAGCCATACAACTGACCCAAGCAATACTACAATTTCCAGAAAGGCGAGGGCATGGGGGTATTTGCTTTTCTCCTCAGAGGAATAATTTAACCTGTGGTTTTAATAAATTACCTAGGAAGTATTTTTAACCTGGATTTGTGGAGTTCTTTCCCAGGCTTAAGAAGAAGGTATAATTTGAAGGTCAGGAAGGAAGGGAGTAGAGCTGCTTCTGAGGCAGACCCTTCTATGCAGCTCTCCTTCCTCTTCCCCGCTGTTAAAAATGAACTACTAATTGGACCCCGGAGTTTGTTAACAGTTATGGAAGCAATGAGATCAGTGTGAGCAGAGAGTCCTAACGGGGTCCACCCACCATCTCCACCTCTGTGCAGAACTAAGTCAGCTCTAATGGAAGGCAATGTGACTTAGCTGTGACAGGGAATGAGACACTGAGGGCAGGGGCATTTGTCACCAGAGGCATTGTTCCTGAGGCCTATTAAGGCCTAAGAACTCTTTTTTGGATCACCCCAAAGCCAACTACTTTCTGATCTACTCACAGGACTGGAGCCTCAGCCGCTGTTTGCAAGTTTTCTGTGCTTTGTTGACTCCAAAGACTGAACTGAAGACCACAGGGTTCTGTGTGTACCCCTAAGGAGATAACCTGCATGTGGTAGAGACAGGGCTCCGTCCTTATTTCTACATGTGGGATATGTCCATATGCTCTATACACACGCGCCAGCTCTATAAATGATTCGTTTTGATTAAGGCAAGGTCTTAGGCAGCACAAACCAAGTTCCAACTTCTCAAGTTCCAAGAATGCGGTTGTGTTCCACCATGCCTAGCTGTACAGAATCCTCTCACAGGCACAGAAAAGGGAATTGTGAACTTTGTAATGTCTATCACCTGTCTCAAAAGACAACTGTCCTTCCTGAAAGTAGCACAGCACTTGCAAGCCCCTCTTCTGTTTCGAGGAGAGCTTGCTACAGTTGAAGACATTATATGAACATTTTGAGGAAGAACGAATGGTGTCTTAGAAGACAGCGGTCTCTGGAAGTCAAATCAGGCATCTCACTCACTGGAAAGCACACATAAAAACAAGTGCATATTAAGCCACTTGGGTGATGGCTGATTGGCTATCAGCAACACTGCATTTTACTTGTGGCTACATGCAGAATCGAATGTGCGCAGTCGAAAATGAGTAGAATATTACACGTCTGCTGTTCACCTGCCTTTGACAAAAGCCTCTGTCACAGGTGGAGCTCAGAGTAGCCAATCTGAAATCTGTTTCTTCAGGCCTCACTTATGCCTTCTAAATCTAAATGCGTGGAACAACAGACACAACGGCTAATCTGTCACTATTCAGCTTCTGCTTTTCCTCCGCTTTCTAGACAAGAGAGCTGAGACTTAGGGATCCAGTGACTTGTCCTAGTTTCGAGGTTATGCTGCTGTAAAAGCCCCAGGAGTCCATGATTGTTACCAACATCCTCCATGTAGAGTTTCCTCAGAGAAATAAGACAAAACAGATTCAAGATAGACAGTAAGAAGACTAGACCCAGAGAACCTGTTTACCAAGAGACAATATCAAAATTTAAAATCAGTGAGAAAGGGATTTAAAAAAAAAAAAAAGCCTCCAGATGTGACACATTTTATCGTGAAAGCAGCTGACATCTATTCAGCTAAAGGGGGTCAGTGTCAAAAGGCGACAAATAACAGGACCCGCAGGCAGTGGCTTCCCACAGAGCTGTCACATTTCCTTCCCTGACCTGGATTATAGAATAAAGAAGGTCCTCTTTAAGTGTGGACCACTACACTTGAGCCCTAACGTAAGTGAAGAGCTGGGTCAGGCCTAGCAGTCCAGACAAAATACAGACCACTCAATAAAAGTGATCACAAAAGTAAACATTTTCTTTTTACATGTAAATAGAGCTCATGCGTCAATTGGGACACATTTATGCTAAAGTCTGTTGGCTGCTTCTTTGAAATTCATATTTAACTGACTGTCCTTTTTCCATTGCCGTGGTTTCTTTAACCAGGAACCTTTAGGTGGGAGAGTGTTGTACAAATTCTCTAGGGGAAAGTCCTGTGTGGCATTAAAGGAAAAGACCACTAAAAGACCTTGCTGCTCCAGCAGAAGGCCCGGATTCAGTTCCCACATCCACAAAGCCGATACCCCCTTAGTGCCTCTTCCAGCATCCACAAGCATGTGCTACACCAACATATACAAAGGGAAAACACTTATACGCATAACACTAAAAACAAGTAAATCTTTCTTAAAAATTCAGAACACATCAGAAACACCTCCAGTTCTTTCTCTGAAGGTGAGTTGAAGGGGGGAAGAGAGTTCATTTACCTTAAAACTCTAGGCTACAGTCCATTATCCTAGGTTAAGGCAAGGCAGGCACTGCAGCCGCTGGTCACACAAATGGTCAAGAGCATCCTTTCTTGCCTGCCTGGTGTGATAACTCCCTTTCTTTACTCATGCATAATCAATGGCCAAGCTTATAAAATGGTGCTGCCCACATTCAACATGGTTCTTCACACCTCCATTAACAATTAGGGCAATCCCTATAGACACCGTCACAGACCAACTTGGTCTAGTAATTCTTCTTTAAGAGTCTTCTTTTCAGGTAATTCTAAATTGTCTCAAGATGGCATTTAGAACCAATGTCACTTTACTGACCAGGCCACCTCCGCAGTCTGCACCATGTGCATGCAGTGCCTGCAGAGGCCAGCTAAGGGCAGTAGGTTCTCTGGAACTGGAGTTGACAGATGGTTGGGAATTGCTAAGTGGGTGCTGGGAACTGAAGGGTAAAAGCCGATGCTCTTGACCACTTAGCCACCATGCCTGAGCCATCTGTTTTCAATGGTTCTGCTTTGGTTTAATTTTACTACATTCATGGATTTGTTTGTTCATGTGTGTGTGCAGAGAGAGTATGTACATCCCACAGCACACACGTGGCCAGAGGACAACTTTTAAAAGTGAGCTCTTTCCTTTTACTAGTGGATCCCAGTAATGAAAACTTTTGTCCTTAAGCTGGGTGGAAAGCACCTTTACCCACTAACCCATCTCAACAGCTCTTGTTTATGTTTGTTTGTTTTGACAGAACTAGGGGCTGTACCACTGAGGTACAGCCTTCGTTCTGGAATTCTTATATTTTAATGTAGGAATCCTCACTGTAAGAAGGTAAGTGTTTAGCATCTAACAGAAAATTACCAATGCTGATTCGGAAGTGAACCTGTAGCCCCAACTTCGCCAGGATACTAAGGCAGGAGGATCATCTGAACCCAGAAGTGAAGGGCCAGCCTGTGCAACAGAACAAGAGTCAAATGGAAAAAAAACAAAAAAAAAAAACACAGCGGACAAGTATAAGCCTAAATATACTTATTCAGGAGTGACATGGTCCTGTGCCCTTGGGACATGCTCACCCAGCCCCCTAAGGTTTCTGCTTGCAGCATCTCCCCAAGCTACTCTCTTGATTAGCACAGGCTAGCCTGACCACTGAGGGCTCCCTTGCTGAGGCCTGAAGCTCTGTCTATGGTGCCCTTTTCATGTACCTAGAAGGCTCTCCTTTCCCATTTTTCTTTTTCCATTGTGTGTGTGTATGCATATGCATGTGCGTGCATGCATGTGTATGTATATATGTGTGTATGGATATGTGTATGCCTGCATGCATGTACATGTGTATATTTGTGTGGTATGCATATGTGTATGTGTGCGTGCATGTATATATGTATATGCGTGTATGTATATGTGTATGCATACATGCATGTCTATGTGCATATGTGTGTGGTATGCATATGTATTTGTGTATCGAATTCTTTCTGAGAGGAAAAACAATCTAACCTGCTTTGTTTTATGATTTAAAATGATCCCACAAAGATGAAGACATTTTCAGATTAGAAGACAATGAAGTTGAGTTAGAGAAGGAAGTGAGATGCCAGAGAGGCACAAAATGAGAATCCTGGTTGTGAGCCCCTTGGGAGCAGTTTTGTTTGATTTCAAATCATCTTTGTACCCCAGACTGCAGGTTTTTTCTTTTAGTGCCTTTTGAATGGATCAGCCTCTCCCCAAAGATACTCCCATTTCCAATCCCTAATGAGGGGATTAAAAATTATTGGTCTTATTCTGTAAGAAGTGTGTGGCACATACCTTTCTTTTGGAAAAAGGATCAGAGATTTCTGTGTAGCTATCAAGTGAGAAAATATCGAAGTTTGGATGGGACTAGAGCCATGAAATACTGCAGAATACTCCAGGTTATAAATTGCTGGCTTGAGACAAAGCTACTCTTAAAATTGCTGTTAAACACCCACGTTCTTCCCAGAGAAGAAAAAAATTTAACCTACAGCTAATAGGAAAAGATGTGCTTTGGAAAAAAAAAAAAAAAATAGGAAGCAGCTGTCCAAGGACAATCTCCTAAACCTCTTAACAAGGCAGGAAGATGGTTTAGGAGGTGAGCCCCATTGCTATTTTTAGAATCCTTCTGGTATACCTCTCCCAGTACTTTCCCATAGTGATTGACAGACAACTCTTTAAAATAAGAGGGATCAGTGGGTCTGTCTGCAGAGAGGAACAGCATGGAAACAAGACATTCAGAAGCTGGGCTGGAATAGAAGGAGACAGACCCGCCCTGTCAATCTGAACCTGAGAGGCTAGCCTGAGTCTAAAGAGATGGAAATAACCCTGACTTCTACTGAACGGGTTTTGAGAGTGATATGAATCCATCAAAAGTATTTGCAAATTGAATTGATGCAAACCTTTGAAGAGTCTACGTCTTTGTGTGTGTGAGAGAGAGAGAAAGAGAGGGGGGGAGAGGGGGAGAGAAAGAGAGGGAGAGAGAGAGGAGGGAGGGAGGGAGGGAGGGAGGGAGGGAGGGAGGGAGGGAGGGAGGGAGGGAGAGAGCATGTGTGTGACTGTATAGCCAAGGCTAGTCTTGAACTCTTATTGTACTGCTTCTGCTTTGCCCCTTGTGGGCTGGGCTTGCAGACATGTACCACCAAGCCTGACCATTTATTAATCCAGTTTGTCCTTTCCCTTCCCCCACCCACTTCTTAGAAATCTGATTTTGTTCGGGGCATAAGCCTCATGTATCTTAGACTGACTTCATACTTACTTTGTATTCTAATTTCATTCTGGTCCCATAACACACTTTGACCAAAATCAACTTGAGGGTTACTTCATCTGATGATTCCCAAGTCACAATTCATCATTAAAGTTAGGACAGGAACTCAAAGCAGGAACCTGGCGCAGCAACCATAGAGGAATGCTGCACAGTTCAGGTCTGTCTGCCTCAGGACAGTGACAGGTACAGTGCACTAGAACCTCCCACACCAGTCATCAATTAAGACAGTCTCTTGAAGACATCGCCACAGTCGATCTGATTGAGGGGAAATCTTCAGTTTAAAATCCCCCTGCTGTGCTAACTCTAGGTTGTGACAAGTCGACAAATAAACACTAACCAGGGACATCACGTAAATGAAAATGACTGAATTTCAATGCTCTTGCCTTCATCTCCCAAGTTCTGGGTTTACAGGCTTGTGCCACCAAACCTGGTTGATGACATGCTATGCGCTGGGCCAAAGTTTCAGGCATGAGAGGCAAGCAAGGACCCATTGAGGCTCATCCCCAGCCCTGTTTCTTTCGTTTTAAATTTAAATTCTTTAAAAGTGATTTTTGCTGTTTGTGTCTCAGGTACCACAGGATAACCTCTAGCTGTCTGTGAGCTGGGGTTACAGGTGTATAATTAATTACCACGTCTGGTTCCACTGCCTACTTTTTTCCCCTTTGAGACAGCGAACTCTCTATGGAGCAGAGGATGTCTCTGAACTCTCTCCCTCCTCCCCCTCCCAACTACTGTGATTACAAGCTTATGTCATCATGCCCAGTTTATACAGTGTGAGATGAGACCCAGGGCCTTTTGCATGGTAGGCAAGCATTCTACCAACTGAACTACACCCCCTCCCATTTCTTTGTTTCTTTGGTTGTTTTTTTTGTTGTTGTTGTTTGATTTTTTTTTTTTAAGACACAGTTTCACTAGGTAGCCCAGGCTGTCCTGAAACTCACTCTGTAGAACAGGTTGGTCTTGAAATACCAGAGATGTGCCTTCCTCTGCCTCCAAAGTGCTGGGCTTCAAGCTATGTGCCACCTGGCTCCATTCCCTAATTCTCAAAGTTATGGAATATTAACTGAACATTTCAATGTATCAACATTTAGCGAATGCCCGAAATGACTTGGTTCTCAGAACCTGTGTTTACATACTGAGTAGCAAGGGAAAGGAAGAGAACCATGGCAAAAATGAACTGATTTACAGTTTAATTCAAGATTCTGTTTCCTCTGTTTGCCCATCCTAGATTTTTCTTTAGTAGGTCCCAGGGTCTGCTGGAAGCCCAGGCATCCTCAATAGAATCCAGTTTCGGACTTCAGTTCTGAGTGATGAAATTTTGAAATGCATTATCCAGTAAAAATATACTAATATACTTGCTATACTGCTTGCTCAGGTGGCTCCTTCCTTCCTTCCTTCCTTCCTTCCTTCCTTCCTTCCTTCCTTCCTCCCTCCCTTCTTTCTCCCTCCCTCCTTCCTTCCTTCCTTCCTTCCTTCCTTCCTTCCTTCCTTCCCTCCCTCCCTCCCTTCTTTCTCCCTCCCTCCCTCCCTCCCTCCCTCCCTCTTCCTTCCTTCCTTCCTTCCCTCCCTCCCTCCCTCCCTCCCTCCCTCCCTCCCTCCCTCCCTCCCTCCCTCTTCCTTCCTTTACTTTTTCTTCCGGATCTGAAGGCAAAGGCTCTATCAAAGAAAACATAAAGCCCAACTCACCAAGAATCTAGGTGGGACTGAACAGGGAGGTGGAGATGAACTTCACAAAGTCTGAGATAACACATTCCAAGTGGTGAAATAAGTGTTCTTGTGCCTCTGAGGGGCAGCGACAAGGTTAACATCTAGTCTCCAGTTACCACTTGGCCGCAGAGGAGTCTTGAAAATGATAATGCTTGTGGACTGAATTTGAAAAATTCCCCTAGAGAAACAACGTAACCTTGAAGAGATTCTAAGTATCACCAGGCACCAGGTTTCACAGGTATCAATAGCCAACTAAATAAATAACTTAGAACCCAGTGGCCCTTGTGAATCGACAATGAGCAATGTATACATTTCGCAGTATATTTTTTTTCCATACGGAAAGTAAACACACTTGATAAAATTTAAGGTGGCAGACACACTGAATATTCTGATATGACCATTTTCACATGAAAGGAACTTCCTATTGTACCCCATAAATATGCCTGCTTACTGTTAGCCCAAAGTTACTTATAAAGTACAAAAGGAAAACGTTTTTTCATTCATAAAGATAAGACCCATCTCAAATCCTTGAAGTGTCAGGCTCCAATTCTGGGTCTCATCCATTATCCGCGAATGTCCATTTTGTCTGGAATGCAGGACACCATATTCTTGTAAACCAAGGGTTGGGCATCTGAGACAGCAACATGGTCTCCTTGAGATGGAGGCTAGGAGGAGCTTCTGTTCAAGCTTCCTTCCTTATTTTGCTGTGTGTTCTTCCTGTTATTCAAGCTTGTTTAGTAGGTGAGCCAGACTCTGGGAGAGTTGAGGGTCTACTCACTTTAGGAAGCCCTTCTGGATTAGAGGTGATCAACACACAATCTCTTTGCTTTTTCTTTCTTACTTTAGCTTCAAGGAACTTATTTGTTGTGCATCATTTTCCAAAAACTGTTAGTCCTTAAAGCAGCGGTTATTAACTTTCCTTGTGCTGTGACCTTTTTATACAGTTCCAGGTGTTGTAGTGATCCCCTCAACCAAAAATTTACTTTTGTTGCTACTTCACTGTAGTAAGAGCTTTCTGGCCCTGACTTTCGGGCCTAACCTCAAGGTTTAGGCCTACAGACCCGCAGAGACACACAGATGCATATGATAGTTTTAGGCTGATTGGCCTAAGGCCCAGGCATATAACTTGCTAACTCTTTACCCTTAAACTAACCCATGACTCTTAACCTGTTCAGCCATGAGGCTCAGTACCTTTTCTCACAGTAGCATGGTTGTCCTCTGCTTCTTCCAGCTTCTCTCTGGCATTCTTCTCTGTGCTCCCTGTTCTCAGAGTTTTCTTAGTCTGGTAGCCCGGCCCACACTTCCTGTCTGCCTTTGGCCAATCACCGCTTTTCATTAAACCAGTGAGTGGGACAATTATTTACAATGTAACAACATAATCTCCCACACTTCATAATTGTGATTTTGCTACATTATGAGTCATAATGTAAATATCTATGTTTCCCAATGGTCTTATGAAAGCTGTGAAAGGGTCATTCGACCTTGGAAGGGGCCACACCCTACCGGTTGAGAACTGCTGCCTGAAAGGAACTACTTTTAGATCCTAAGAATTTGCACTGTCAAACAATACTTTTACTCCAAGTGTAAGCCAAAGGCAAGGGTTGAAGTCAAGACAAGGAAATTGGCAAGAGAGAAAGTTGAAGGGTCCCACTTTACTATGTTCGTGTAGTAGTATCTGCTCAGAATCTAAGAATGTGACTTAACTTGAAAATAGGGTCTTACATGGTTACATCCAAGCCAAACATGGTTTGAATGTAACTGAAGTTCCAGAACTTTGATGCTGAGGCAGAAAGACAAAAGCAGCCTAGGTTATGTAATAGGCCTTGTCTCAAACAATAACACCAAGGGGATAATAGCCTAGTGCCTGCCTCACATGCACATGGATCCATGAGCAACATCCCATAAAAACAGACATACAGAGAGCACGACATCCCAGGACACTGGGGTTGGGCAAAAGGATTAGGAGCTGAACCTAATCTTTGACTACAAAGGGAGTTCAAGGCCATACTGGGCTGCTTGAAATACCATCTCAAAACAAAACAATAACATGAAAAAAATCAAAGTAAGAAAAAATAGAGTATTTGAAGATAAAATCAGTTCAAAATTTTGAGAGGCAATAGTCTTATTAGACTAAGGTTAGAACCTAAACCTGAGAGTATGTCTATATAAGGAGAGGTATACTGAGGACTGACAGATAGAAGAGGTGGCCATGTGTTGATGGAGCCGAAATGTGCTTCTGTGAGCCAAGACTACAACGAAATGTGAATTACAGGAGATGTGGTCTCTAGACCCTCCTCTAGTTTTTGTTATGAGAAAGTTTATTGTGATTTTTCTAAGTGCCCCCCCTCCCGTTCACACATACTCAAAAGATGATTGACAGAACGATAAAACTGAGACACAAGAAAACAAAATATTAGGAGCACTTTGTAGTAGTGTGGTCCATCCCATGAAAGTAAGAATCAGTAAAAATCACCTGGTAGTCAATGAATATACAGCCATCAGTGGCTTTGCCTGTTTTTCAACCCCCAAATACCACCATGGAGGGATTTCCGCCCCCTGTGGTTTTGATTTTCCAGATGTCTTAGTTTTCTCTCATAATTTTGCACAGCAGAAGCGAACAGTAGAAGTGAAGTAGATGGGCTCAGCAAACGGCCTGAGCTCTCTGCTTCTGGTTACAAGCGACATTTCACAGTCATAAAATCCAGGAAAAAAGAGTTAGAAAAAGTCCCTTACCTGAGGTTACTATGCCAATATGTAGAAAGCTAAATGACTTTTCAAAAAGTTTTCAGCAAAAAGTCCCCTCCCTGGCTCTTCTTCAAACATTAACCTCAGACGTTTACTTCCTTCCTTATTATTTATACATTTAACCTCAAGATTTCATCTAGGAAGTCTCAAGTAAATGCAAGGCAGGACCCAAATGTCAGCCATCTGCAAACCAGACTTGACAAGTTTCCTGGGGAAGATGAAAACTTGTCATTTCAGACATCTGAAAAGGGCTGTTGTATACACAGGATGCTGGGCGTTGCTCTTCCAAGACCCACCACCCAGCCCAGGCTCCTATAAATATATGTTCCAACCATGTAAACAGTTTCTTTTTCAGTTTCTGGGCTAGACTTTGTCTTTGCTGTGGAGAACCAGAAGGAAAAAATACAGAAAGAAATGAAAAAAATTAAGGTTTAAAAGGCAAACAAAGAGACGTAATAATCAGATTTCTCAAACACAGCAGGATACAGCAGCCACGGGTTGGATTCTGCTGAGAAAGCCGGTGGCCCCTAAGCATGTTTTGAGTTGGTTTCTCATTGGATAAAGATTTCTGTTTTTTATTGATTCTGACAATTAAAATAGACTCCATGGGGTACAATTGCACTATAAATTAGGTCCCAAAGACCACCAGGTTAGAAAAGGCAGTGAAAAAGAAAATACATTTTTTTTTGGTTTTACATTTTTAAATGTGTGTGTGTGTGTACATGTATGGGGTGGGTATTTGTGTAAAGAGGCCAGAAGCTGCTGATGTCAGCTGGGATGTCTTTCCTCAGTCACTTCTCTTCCTCCTCCTCCTCTTCTTCAAGTTTTCCTTCTAAAGAAAATTTTATTTATCATTGATGAGTGTCTGAGCATGTACATGCCACGAAGTACACGTGGAGCTCAGGGAACAGCTTTGTGGGGTCAGCTCCTTCTTTCCCCCTTTACATGAACTGTAGGGATCAGGTGAGGATGCCAGGCAGCCCTCTACCCCTGCCTATCTTAGGGCCCCTGCACTTTTTATTTTATTTTATTTTATTTTTTTAAGAACTCTGGTTTTGTTGTTATTATTACTTGATTTTTTTTTTGTTTGTTTGTTTTAAGATGGGGCTGTGGGATGTGGGGAAGAGATCTCACTATGTAGTATTGCCTGAGCTGGAACCCACTGTATAGAGCAGGCAGGTTTTCAAACTCAGAGATGCCAAGCCTTCCAAGTACTGAGGAAAAAAAAAATGAGTGCAGCATCACACCCAGCTTAGGTATAGCTTTATTATTACTATTTTTAGATATTTATTTTATTTCTAATTATGTGCACATGTAGGGGTGTGTATGTGCCTGTGAGTGAAGGTGCCTGTGAAGATCAGTGCCGGTGATTGAATCCCCCTGAAGCTGGAGTTACAGGCAGTTGTAGGCCATTTGATGTGGGTGCCAAGAACTGAACTTAAATCCTCTGCAAGAGCAGTACATGCTCTTAACCACTGAAACATCTCTCCAGGTCCTTAAACCTTGTTTTTCAATGACATAGTTCCTTGTTGTGGGATTTCTTATTTAAGGGCTTTAATGGCAAATTATTCTCAAGGTTCAAAGGTCGAAGACTATGTCACTTAACCAAGGCCTGACAGCTTCCTTTCATTTGATGAAGACAGTTGCATGATGAATTGAAGGTCTCTCCTTGCCTTGGCTTTTGGAATTCTAGGGCAAGTATTAATACTCTTTAGATCAATTCAGTTTCTTCTTCAGCTCAATCCAAATATATATCTTATGTTACCCTTTTATCCCTAACTTCTCACCAAGCACACTGCCACCTTTAATAAATGCTTATTCCTGATACGTATATATTATATATGTGTGTAACATGTAATATACTATATATACAGTATATGTATATATGATGTATATAATATATATGAGGCTGTCACAATTAAATATACACGTCTACATAATGTATATATATATCACATGATATATTACATATATATAAATATCACATAATATATAGCTGTTTGTGACAGACTCTCATGTATTCAGGTTGACCTCAAACAAGCTGTGTAGCTGAAGATGACCTTGAACTCCTGATCTTCTTGCCTCTACACCCCCATCACCATTCTTGGCAATATTGATTAATGGATTAATGATGTAATTTTATTAAATGATGATATCTTTTGATGATGTTGGAGACTGAACCCAAGATCTTGATCATAATAGGCAGCCACTGTACTACAGAGTCATACCCCAAATATATGCAGTGGTTTTGGTAAATATCTACAGTCTTCAGTTGCCCAAAGGATACTCTCCTATGTTTGATAAAAGAATCCTAGCAACTTTTTATACAGTGTGTAGTGTGCAAGTGTTTGTAGTGAATATATGTGTGCAGGTACCCATTAATGTGTTCCTGTGTTTGAGTATATGTAGGTAGGTGATGTCAGGTAGATCATGACCCGCCTTATATATCCAGGAAAGGTCACCTGCTGAACCCAGAGGCATTTCTGCTAATGTGGTTAACCATTTTATGCTGGGAGTTTCCTATTTCTGTCCCCCTCTTGTGCTTACAGAGGGGCTGCCATGCCTACCAGGCTTTTATATGGATTATGGGGACCTGAACTATTTCTCCTATGGTCATGTGGAATAGGCATTACCTGCTGAACCATCTCCCCAGCCCAGAAGCCCAACAATTCTTGATTATCTCCTTAAATATTTCTATTCTTTTTTTTTTTTAAGTTCTTTTGAGATAGGGTTTCTCTATATTATAATCCTGGCCATACTGGAACTTGCTTTGTAAACCAGACTGGCTGCAGTCTCACAAAGATCCACTCGCCTTTGCTTCCTGAGTGCTGGGAATAAAGGCATCTATTGCCACCACTATTGGGAAAATATTTCTATTCTTAGCTCAGATGGTTTGGATTGGATACATCTTGTCATTTTTAGGGTGGAGGTAGGAAAAAAATGCAGACTCATGTGTTCAGTTGCTATGTACAATCATTGGCTCAGAGTGAGCACCTGTATTGTCCAGGTCAGTTCTGTCAAGGGCCACAGAAGCATCTTCGATGCATGACTGTGTGGTGAGGGTCAGCTTCTACCAAAAGGAATGGAAAAGCTGGATCATGAAACTGCAGTTGTCTTCACGAGAGAGGGTACCCCAGAATACAGCCAGTCCCAGAGAAAACCTCACTGGAGAGGTGCAGACAGGGAAGGCAAGCCTCTGCTCATCTTTTAGTCCATGGCTTCAGCTATGTTTAGTGTAGCCTCTACCTTTGAACTTTAGCTCTTTTGCCAATAAATTCTTTTGGACATTAGTCAGTGTGGTTTTGGCTTTTTGGCCTTTTAGAACCAATGTGGGTGGGCTAACATAGACATTATATTTTTTTTACTATTGTAATTCTAATTGAGGGCAGGCAACACAAAAACTGATAAACAAGTACAACATGAGCAGTAGATTGTATCCCTAACTCCCAAAAGTACACATGAGCAGTAGATTGCATCCCTGATACCTCAAAGTACACATGGGCAGTAGATTGTATCCCGAACTCCTAAAAGTACACCATGACAATAGATTGTTTCTCTAACTCCTAAAAGTACACATGAGTAGTAGATTGTATTCCTGACTCCTAAAGGTACAGCATGAGCAGTACATTGTGTTCCTAACTCCTAAAAGTACAAATAAGCAGTAGATGTATCCCTAACACCTCATAGTATACCATGAGCAGTAGATTGTATCCCTGATACCTAAAAATACACATGAGCAGTAGATTGTATCCCTAACACCTAACAGTACTCAGGCATAGTAGATTATGTGCCTTACACCACAATTAATCAAAACAGGCTTTATTTGTCTGGTTATCAACACTTTCACAAGGAGTGAAATACATGTATGCATATACATATATGTAACTTATTACCAAAGTACACACTTTTTTCTTTTTTATATAACCCAGGCTGGCCTTGAACTCTCTATGTAGCCATGATAGCACTACAAAGCAGCCTTTGTTTTGATTTTGCTGATTTAGGTTAAATAATAATAAATTAAAAATATATTGTTGCTCTGGTACTACATATCGGGTACAGTGCATGGCTGGCATGCATTAATCCTCATGTTCCATCTCCAGCACTACGTAAATTGAATACATTGTTCCATGCTTGTAATCCCAGCATTTGGGAGGTGGAAGCAGGGGATCTCAAGTTCAAGGCCAGCCTGGGATACAGGAGACCGGGTTTTTAAAACAAAGGGTGTATACTTTGGTAATAAATCTGCTCTTTTTCTTTCTAACCTAACTGAACATGCTAAGCAAATATCTATCACTTAGTGATCTCAGCAGCTCCAGTAATACCTCTAATATCATTGCTCATATAATATTGTTAGATTTCAAGTAAATTGACACTATCAACATTAAGTCATGTGTGATTGCCAAGATGCTCAGCTGTAACTAAGGTCCTGTCAATGCTAGAGTGTCTAGGGCGTCCACATGCCTAGCATACAAGAATTCCTTGGTTTTGGATTCTAACTCCAGCACTGGAAAAAAAAAAAAAAAAAAAAAAAAAAAAAAAAAAAAAAAAAAAAAAAAAAAAAAAAAAAAGCCTTTTTAGTTAGGCGTGATAGCCCATGCCTTTAATCATCCCAGTACTCAAGCAGCAGAGAATAGCTCTGAGTAGTGAATCCAGGACAGCCAGGGCTAAATAGTGAGACCCTGTCTCAAAACACAGAACAAACAAACAAAAAACCCTTTTAAAGACAATTCTGTCAGAGCTCAACCTTCCTGCTGACGGCTTTCATCAGGCTGCAATTCAAGGTTAAAAGCTCCACACTAAAGGCTTAGGGAACATCTCAGAAGACAAGATGCAGAAATTGTAAGAACCAGAGGACTAGAGCGTCTGCTGTGTATCTGTGTCTTCTTTATATAACAGGGAAGGCATACCCATGAAACCTTAACAATGTCATCATCACCTAATATGACCTTCGAAGAGACAGCACCCGTTGACATGCTGACAAGGATGGGGAGGTATCTCATGAGGGAGGCCCCATCCCTACATGAAAAGCTAAAAGCAATGAGTGAGTGCTGTGAGAGGAACCAGTCAGCTCCTGGGATGAGGCCCCATCAGTGATGCACGCCGTACCAGTCAGTCGCAAACACGTATACATATGAGCAACATTAAATAGCTCAGCCAGTTATTGTATTTATACATTTATATGTATCAATCCCTCTATATATGCAATGGTACCATTTAAAGAACAAGCATTCAGGAATTTGGGAAGGAGCTGTGGGAACAGGGGATGTGTGAAATGATGTAAATACAGTATTCACACATGGAATTCTCAACCTGCTTTGACTTTTCTGACAATAGCATTGAACACATGCGCTGTTGCTCTGTATCTTCATTTTGTTGGACTTTATCACTCTTAATTTTCTACTAGATGGAAAAACTATAATGCACTGCAATGGCAGCTACAGGTCGCTATACACACTACTATGATACCTGGCCCACTTGCCAAAGTTTCAAGGTGTGCGTGACAGTGTGGATGTCCATGCATAGTTTGTGAAATGCATTTAATGCATTTACTTTTTTTTTTTTTTTTTTTAGTTTTTTGAGACAAATTCTTACTATATATCTCCAACTATCCTGGAACTCACTTTGTAGAGCAGTCTGGTCTTCAACTCACAGAGATCTATCTGCTTCTGCATCCTGAGTGCTGAGATTAAAGACATGTTCCACCATGCCCCGCAGCAATTTACTTATTTATTATTTTATATTATTTATTTTTGTTTAGAGTTTATTTATTATAATAAAATTTATTTTTAATTTTATTTTTATTCTTATATTATAAAATACATTTAATGTTCTTTTTTACCCTTCTATACAACTTGTTATGGACAACATGTTGCTGTCTCCTCAAAAATTCACATGTTGAAGCCCTAATTTGCGATATGAAAATATTTGATGGTAGAGCCTTAGAGTGAATTAGGATTATATTAATCATGGTAGGATCATATAAGATCAGTACACTTTATAGGAACTGATATAGTTCCTATATACTGATATAGAAGATGGAGTACTTGATTATGGACGAAAGCTCCCCACTGATTGCTGAACTGACCAGTGTGCCAATCTGGAGCATCCAGAACAGTTAGAAACAATTTTTGTTGTTTAATAATCTCGATGGTGTTTTAGATGGCTGTTCAAGCTGGGTAAATAGTTGCTGTGGTCAGGCAGTGGTGGCACACACCTTTAATCCCAGCACTTGGGAGGCAGAGGCAGTTAAGTCTCCGGGAGTTTGAGGCAGCTTGATTTATAAAGTGAGTTCCAGACCAACCAGGGCTGTACAGTGAGACCCTGTCTTAAAATAATGGCAACAAAGAAAGACATAACAAATAAAATCAAAGGTAAGTAACCAAGCTTGTAATTTGTATTTGGATGGACACAATAATTCCATAAAATCACAACCTACAGTGTGGCATTTCTCGCATGTGTGTCTGTATGTGCATGCTACATGGGCTGTGCATTTAAAATATTATCTTGGCGTGTACCCCAGGCTGTCTTAGAACTTGCAATGATCTTTCTTCCTCCGAATCATCATGGATGGAATTGTAGGCATGAGTCACCATGCTTGGCCATACAACATTTTAATACACAACACACACCCACATCCACACAACCCCTCTCCCCCACCACACACACACAGACACACACACACAGACACACACACACAGACACACACACACACACACACACACACACACACACACATTACAGCAAATTTCTCCTTTCAGACATTTCATTGTGGTACGATGGTTCACACTCACTTCCACTATTTCCAAATATAAATCTATTGCTGTCAACTACAGTTATGCTCTTCCTCTGGATTTTCTTTCTCCTTTGAGAAAGTCTCTGTGAGCTACTGAGGCATTCACAACTCTCCTTCCTCAGCCTCATGAGTACTGGCATGTACCTTTACGCTCGGACTTAATTTAATTTTAGAGAGTCCATTGCTTGGTTCAAGAATCTTACAGTAAAATAGAGAAGGTAGGAACATATAAATCTGGGCCGTTCGATGCACTCTCCCAGAGTCCTTTTGTTCTTTTTATTTTTTCACAGCGTGAACTCTTTATAAACCAGGTGCCTTTCCACTCTTAAAGGTCCCCCTTTCTTACTAGGTTCTGGATGGGCCACAGTGGTAGCCCATTTTGCTAACCACTCTCTTCACAGCACCCTCACCATAATTACCTAGGAAATGGATGTTTTTATTTATGTATTCCATCTTTTAAAAGGTCCAAGAAATCGCTAGCAGAAAGCAGCGTGACCTTATTTCACAGGCCATCCAGCATGAGGTGACATTTGCAGTTTATTCCTGAAAAGAGGAGAAACCTCCCGCTTTCCGCTGTCCATGTTTGCACAAATCAAGAGCTTTCCTCCTCAGGATTTTTTGCAAATCAGTTAACTTCATATAATCTCTATTATTGGCCCGCATGCCTCTCCTCTGTCCTGATTTTATATTAGCAAGCAGCAGAGGCAGGTGCCAGCTTCCATCCTATCAGACTGGATTGCATTAAACCCACCAACAATGAAAAAGAAAACAGAATTGATTGGCTTCATTTCCCATGTCCACGAGGATGCTCGGTTGAAATAATCGCCTTAAGTGTTTCAGAGTGAGACTCTTTCCACAGACATCTTGTTTCGGCTTCTGCCATGCTGGGATGTCCTTGCAGTAAATAAATCAGCAGGGTGCATAATCTTGTTCTGGAACCTGCTGCAATTCCCAAGGATGTGCAAAATTCATCAGCTCCAACAGAGGCTGGAGATGGGAAAATCCTTTTCTGTGAAGATGCTCCCTTCGTGAGAGGATTTTTACTGACAGGTCACCTTTCCTTTAGTGACCTGTACATGGGTTGCAGTCTTTTACCAACAAAAGTGTATGGAAACCAGGACTTTGAGGAATGCTAGATTTTGGCAGTATCTACCATAAATTTGTTTGTTTTTCTAAAAAAAAAAAAAAATGCATTTGAAATCATAGGAAAGAGTTATCTGTAGTTAGGCTGACATTATCTTTAAAATATATACATTTATATCTGGCCCTAAAATTAGAAAGAAGCAAGGATTGTAGCTAAGTGGTGGAGGCTTTGCTTAACATGTTCAAGGTTCTGGGTTTTGTTGTTGTTTTGTTTTTTTTTTCCCCCCAGCCATGAGGAAGAAAGAAAAGAACTAGACGGAGACTATGATTGGGAAAATGTGAGAGATTCAAGTATTCATCCTTTCGTTTATCCATACAGTTACTATTTTCAAGAGATTGCCTTGGTATAAACAGGCCTATTGGCCCTGAAAAGCCAGCTCAATAGTAAACAGCTGAGATTTTTCTGGCCTTTCTCACTTCATTTAAGAAGATGAAATTGCTTTCCCAGATCCTGACTGGTGTCAGATAGCCAGGTGTAAGCTTCCCTCTTAAAGCTCAGGCAGCCAAGAGTCTGTGTGTCTGCTTCCACTGAAGACAATCTGCCCTTGACGTGTGCTGTTGTGGTTTTCTCTGTGGCAGAAATGGTTTCCAAGAAAGCTTAGCTTGGCACTTGTATGTAGGCAAGGAACCCTCATTGCCTTGTTTTTCCCCAAGCAGCAGATGCCTCGTTGATAATGGGAAAATAAGAATATTATTGAATTTTCTTAATGGTATCAACTTACTACCCTTGAGTCTGGTATGTTTCAAATTCCATTAAAGGCTGGAATTCATAGCTTTTCTTTTAAAAAAAGCCTCTGTCTTTTCCCAAAACCACAAAGGCAAAGGTTTTGCTACTTGTACACTAGAATAGTGTATCTCCAGAAGGTTGAATTAACACTTAGGACTGAAGAATAACCTCATTTAGCCACAGTATAACTGTCCTTAAGAGTAACTTATTCTCCCCCCCCCCCCCAAACCTCAACTGTCTAAGTTTGTCTGGGTTATCTGGCTAATTTCATCTTTTTCTCTAGGGCATAGGGCAACAGTAGTTACTGAGACTAACGTTACCAAGATGGTGAAAATTTGCCCTTGATATATAGGCTTCCTGATGCTAAAGAAATAAATGTAAATAGGAAACTAATCTTTGTTGCTTAGTTACTTATGAAACATACACTGTAATGCCTGTCCCTTTCCCTTCTAAGTGTCCTTTCTCAGCAATCCTGACTGGCACACAAAGTATATTCTAAATTTATAATCAAATTACAGGCATCTGGAGAGCTCAGCCACTGAAGTAAATTGTTTTCCATAAGTCATGCTTTCGAATTGCAAATACTGGAAAAGCAAATGCTAAAACTGTAATTCTTAAATGATAGATTGCCTCTGGAAGCGTTTAATTCAGAGCAACTCGGACAACCCCAAACTCTAAACCCAGCATGCTTGATTGGGTTATCCTTTTGCAAAGTTCTGAGGTTTTTGGGGTTTTGTTTTTGTTATCCTTGAGTCGAATCTCCATTTATTTCATGAATTGGAATGATCAAAACCTAACATGGAAGGGTTCTAAAAATGCTTAGGAGCTGACATGACACATTAGTTCACTTTAAAAAAATGAATAAGCTCAGAACCGTTGGTATAAATTCAAGTCACCATATGTCCTCTTAATGATTGTTTGGAAACTACAAGGGACAGACCTCCCACAGATATTTCTCTGTATTCCTAAGTTTCTTCAAAGCATAGACTTAGAACATGAATTGCTTTGAGCTGAAGAATGGGTAGGAATCAGGCCCCAAGTAGACTTGTAAATGAACTTAACTGGTTCCTTGGATAGTTACCCAGAAAGACCTTTATTTAAATATATACAATGAATTGTAGCCTTTGATCCCTTTGTATTCAAAGGCATTATACTTTCAAAATTACAAAACATGGAGAGAAAGGAGATCTAACAACTGCCAGAAGCAGTAATCTACAATGCAAAATCTGTGTTGGCAGTGAAGAATCCAGACCCTGGAGAGAGCAGACTGGTGTTCAAGCTTGGCAAATTTTCCTTTAAATTTTAGTATTTTGTACTTTTTAAAAAAAATGTATTTTATATATAAGTAAATATGTGAAAGTGATATTTTTAAAGTAAAAGCACTATGTAAATGGGTACATTATTGTTACATGAGTTGTGCAGTAGAAATGTCATGGGCATTTGCTTGTAAAGTAAAATACAAAGCATTTTTAGAGCTGAGTGTGGCTGCATACGTCTGTAGTCCTAGCATTATAAGACTAGGAAAGAAAAATTGTGAGATTGTGAGTTCAAGGCCAGCCTGAGCTGTTGTAGAATATTATTTTAAGGGGTGTTACATTTGTTTATGCAGTGAAACATTCGTTTAATGATGCAAAGATGTGTTACTTTTGTTTATGTTGCATTTAACTCTGTGAAGCTGTGTTACTTTGCCTGTCTAAAACATCTGATGGTCTAATAAAGAGCTGAACAGCCAATAGCAAGGCAGGAGAAAGGATGGGCGGGGCTGGCAGGCAGAGGGAATAAATAGAAGGAGAAATCTGGAAGGAAAATAAGAGAGCAAGGGAACAAAGAAAGGAAGCCAGTAGGGGCCAGCCACCCAGCCACCCAGCTACCCAGCTACCCAGCCACCCAGCCACCCAGCCACACAAACACCCAACCACACAGCCACACAGCCACACAGCCACACAGCCACACAGCCACCCAACCACCCAACCACACAGCCACACAACCACCCAGCCACACAGCCACACAGCCACACAGCCACACAGCCACACAGCCACACAGCCACCCAACCACACAGCCACACAGCCACACAGCCACACAGCCAGCCACAGAGTAAGAATGAAAGTAAGATTTACAGAAGAGAAAGATAAAAGTTCAGGGGCAAATGGCAGATGGGAAATTTAAAGTTAAGAAAAGCTGGCAAGAAACAATCCAAGGTAAGGCTAGGCATTTATAATGAGGAATAGGCCCCCATGTGTGATTTATTTGGAAGCTGGGTGATGGGCCCCTCAAAAGAGTTAAAAACAACACTGGGCTTCATAGTAAGACACTGTCTAAAAACAACAACAAAATCAAAAAAACCCGGACAGAAATAAAAACAGCATGCCGAAAGGCACATTTCATGGGGATAATGTCAATGGACAGGTAGAAGTGGCTTATGCCAGGTCATAGTGCTTTGTGAGAGGAATTACATGTGCTATTGGCATCCTGGTGGTACCTAGAAACTAGATGCGGGAGTGATGATGGGAAGGATGGCACTTATACTATGGAAAATGGAATGCACTACTATAGTTTCTTCTTTTTCCCTTTCTCTCTCCAAGAACCAGTTGTCTATACACATCTGGATCATTTATTCCATATGCTGGGATAGTGAGCACATATTGTTGGCCCACCATTCTGTTTGCTGGGATCTTGTTCCAACAACCTGTTGCTATGTAACCATGGCACGTTGAAGTTGGCAGGATTAATATCAAGCCTGCTCTATTAACATCTCATGTTCTATGAAGTGGCCGGTGTCACTGGAATGGTCTTTCTGTTCTATGTAGTGTCATCAAGAAGGGCAGCCTGGACTGCAGGATCTGAGGTGACTTAACACCTTGGACTAGGAGCAGTGTCTGGCTTTTGATTTGGGAGCTGAGCTAGAGCTGTCCATAGGAACATCTTGGGCTCCTTCCAACTGAGACTGTGTCATATGACTTGGGATTCATGCAGTATTATAGATGAGTTTCTAAATGGGTACTCCCATTGCAATTGTGAGCAAATGTGAATAATGAAGCCACTGATCTCTTAAGGTCCACTCCTGGGAATGGCGTGGCTTTATTTCTATCTCAGTCTATTGTTTAAATCACAGGCAAGTAATCTGCTACTGAGTTAAAGTCATCACAGGTAAGTTGATGCCAAAAGCTGTTGATTGTGTGATAGATAAGGATACTGTCAACAATTGTCTCCTGTAGTCAAAGACAACATCAAACTCATAGAGTAGCAGAGGATGACCTTGAACTCCTGATCCTTCTGCCTCCACCTTCCAAGAACCAGTCTACAGAGTAAGCCACCACATATTTATTTTGTTACATATTTTATCATTAAAGGAACTGTCTGAATATTCCAAATTACTGAAATTCCCTGGAAATAGTGTAAAGTAGATGAATACAGACATCTGAAACACAATGGATGTTTAAAAACGTGTATCATGTGTTTAAGAGAATGGAAGGAAGCCAGTCCTTAGCTAGTCAGGAACTGTGTCAGGGTGGTTTAAGTTTGTGAGGTTACAAAAGACAGCCTTTCTTTTTGTATCGGGGTCCATGTGAGGATGTATCGATGTCAGTTGTCTAGGGGACTGTTGAATTTGTTTTCTGGCAAGAACAAAGAATTGAACAGCAGGAAGGACCAAAGGATGGAGAAGCCTAAGGCTTGCAGTCTCTTATCCAGATGCCAGCTTGGATATTTTATAGGACCTTGAGCCCTCCCATTTCCTGTACTAGGCTTGTCTGGACACTCACCCCTGGGTCTTCCTGCTGTTTCTTCCTGGAGAATCTTCTGGAAACAAGAGGCAACCTTTCAGGGAGCTTGATCTTATTTTTACTGCTGTCCATGCCCTGCTAATTGCTCCTTCTTTGAGACTGATGCAGACCCAACTGGCCTGGAGCTCATATGCATGCCTGCCTTTGCCTCCCAAGTGTTGAGATTAGAACTGGGCGCTGCCATGTCTGGTACCAGTCTGACACATCCTTTGGCATAGAAAAGAAAGGACAGCTGTATTAGGTATAGAACAAGAAGTCCAGAGCAGTGTTTCTTAACCTTCCTAATGCTTCGACCCTTTAATACAGTCCCTCATGTTGTGGTGACCCCCAAATATTTTTGCTATTTCATAACTGTAGTTTTGCTATTGTTATGAATCACAATCTAAATATCTGATATGCAACTCCCGTAAAAGGGTCACTTGACTCCTCCCCCGCAACCCACAGCTTGAGAACCTCTGGTCCTGAGAGTGGCTGAGATCAGTAAACATCTGCAAAGGTGCAGAATATGAGATGTGTGGCAGTTAGGATGCTTCCAGCTGCAAGATACAGGAATGTAGGTCAGAGAGATTTGTAATCTTGTATGATAGGAACTTGTGAATTTGGCAGTGACAGAGCTTCCCCACACAAGAGCTAGATCATGTTAAGGGTTGTGGTTCTGCTTCTGCTGTCCCTGACCGTCCCCCTCTCTATAGTGAACGTCACAGGCTGTGTGGGTCAAGCCAAATACTGATTCCTCCATGGCCAAGCCTAAAGGCGGAGTGGATGACCAGATGACAGAATGATTAGTAGCTGTGTTTATTTGATATCTCTCTCTCTCTCTCTCTCTCTCTCTCTCTCTCTCTCTCTCTCTCTCTCTCTCTCTCTCTCTCTCCCCATTTAATTTAGGAAGGAAAATCTTTCCCAGATATCACTTTCTAAAATATTTTTTATTACTGCTCATTGGTCAGCACTGGGTCTTAACGCTTGCCCGTCTGCTGTTCCCTAGTAAAGGGAAAACCCCAGCCCTGCTCATCCAACCCCAAGAAGCTCTGCAGAAGCTCTTTCTTGAATGTAGGATTATCTGACCTCTCTACCAAACTGAGCTGACAAGGAAGAAGGAGCGATGACTCTGACTGACAGTTATGTGCCAGGTTCATACTTAAAAGTCAGTCTCAGCCTGTGAGCTCACCCATCTTGCAGCGCTTTTTCAAGAGCTGGTAGTCAATGCCACTGTGTGGATCCAAGAGGCATGTGTGGGGATCTACACAAATGTGCTGAATGCAGGACCATCTCAGTCGGGAATCAAAAAAATATCAGAAGCATTCCAGGTCTATTAAGTGCTTGCTGTGGGTCAGCCCAGTATAGGATGCTCCTGTCCCCTCTTTACTTGTAAACACTAAAACATTTTAGGGATAACAATGAAAGAGAAAGCCAGTAGAGTTCATGGAGACACATTCCGAAGTGGGGCATCTATAAAGCTTCCCTCCCCGATCCAAGGCTAAGGGGACATCACAGAAGACAGGGAATGAGCGTAAGAACCAGAAAGTGTGGTATAATGCTACAAAACACTATCCTTTAGACATGCCATGGCCATTGCACTGTGGCACTTGGAATTCATGACAGCCATGGTTACCTGCACAACACCTACACCACATAAGGAAGTCAACATTTTGTCAGGAGAGTCTGTTCTCTCCCCAAGAACCTATTGGCAATTAATGTGTTACTTATGGAGGAAGAACTGTTTCTCATCAGTGATAGGGCTACTTGTAAGTATGCTCCAAGAAATAGCTCCACACATAAACTCATGTAAGCCATTAATAAGCTGGAGAAGGAATATGAATGGTATAAGAGATGGTATGCAGGCTGCATATGGCCAAAACAGATTATACACATGTATTAAGTTACCAGAGAAAAGTAAAACAGAAAAAAATTAACATTCGAATCCCCACAAAGGGTTAGTAGAGGCAGAAATTAAAGCTCATGTCTCTTTAAGGTTGAGGGTGATGTGGCTCCACATCTATTAATGAGCAGCTATTATGTAAACTTCCTTTTCCTGCTTCCCCCCTTCCCCCCCAACACTGTCACCTTCTCGGTCCTTTTCCACACACCCCGGCACCATGCTCGGGTGGGCTGGAGTTACGAGAGTTAGAGGCCTCCAAACTTTATAATCAATCCCAATCCAGCCTCTGAAAGTTTTGTACTGAAGGAATAATGAGAAAAGCAAGAAAACAGTCATTACAAACAACGGTGACAGCACATTGTGGCCCTTTATTCATGTCACTGACCTCATCAATTTGACCGATTTAGGGTCGACTGATAGTTGGATGCATTGGCAGCAAGGGTGCATACCTTGAATCCTCAGATTAAAGCTCAAATTGGTCTTGAGATTCAGAATCATTTTGATATTGGATATTTTCACGGTTAATGGCACAGAAAGACCTCACTGGATAAATGCTTTGCCCTCAGAAATTTGGTGAGCTGCAGACAGATATTACCTAGGTGTCCTTATTACTTCTGGCTGTCTGATGGAGAAAGAGGATGATTGACCTCTGAGATGGAGGACATTTCAGCAAGAAAACACTCATTAGACTCTTTGTGGAGTTTTCTTGAGTAGGCAGCCCATGTTTAGCAAAGACAATGTTTTCTTCAGAATCTTCTGCAAGCTGCCACGTATAGCTTTCTCTTCTTGGAAATATTATCTCTAGGGGGATACTTGGAGATGCTTTCTTCTGGGACAAAGGCAACCAGGGGTCAGTTTTGGAAAGATTGTAGTGTCTAGAGGCTCTCAAACACAGCATCCTCTGTGAACAGAATCAAACAGATTCACACCACTCTCTGCACTTGTTTTTTGACACATCATGGCTTCTTTTCTGCACATGGATGAAAACCACCCAGAGGGAATTATTTAACTCAGCTCACTCCTTATATCCTCTGTTGCCCAAGTGTGTGTGTGTGTGTGTGTGTGTGTGTGTGGTATTCATGTGTGCTCACACATGCTTGGGGAGGCCAGAGGACAACTCCAAGTATCATTTTTTTTCAGGAACCATCCACCCTTTAAATTTCGAGGTAGGCCTGGAATCTACCTACTAGGCTATGCTAGCCAGTGAACTCCAGACAGCTAGCTACCTGTCTCCATTTTACCTGCACTGGGATTACAGGCGTGCCACCACACCCAATTTTTTTTTTTTTTCCCAAGAAGGTTCTGAAGACCAAATGCATGTTCCTATGGTGTCAAAGCAAGCACTGAACTGACTTGTGTCTGCAGCCCCTAGACTGTTGGATATTCATTTCATTGTAAGTATTTTACAAATGAGCTAAGCTTTGCAGCTTTTGTTCTAAAAAATAACCACTGCCAGGCTTCTCTTCAACCTGAGTCCTGCAGTAGTGCAAACATGCCCAACACACACACTCATTCAGGTCCTCACCTTCCTGTGTGTGTGTGTGTGTGTGAGAGAGAGAGAGAGGAGTGGGGGGTGGGGAGAGAGCGAGCACCTCAGTAAAAGGAGTCAGGAACTTGATGATAATGAGTTTGAAAACAAAGGACTGGGAACAAGTAAAAACTACCCACGGGTGCCTTTATCCTCATTTCTCCTGGCTCCTAACAGCCTTCCAAGGAGCAAGTGTGTCTCCAGGGAGAGCTTGCAACCAAGAGCTTGAGAAATAGCACATTTGGAAGTCGTCAACTGCAAGAAGGTTGGGTGATTGGCCAGTCTCTTTGTTCTGTTTGTAAATGGCAGCAGTGAACAAGGAGAGAAAAACACGTTTTCAGATCTGAATGGTGACTTGGCCCAAAAGCATTGCCCTGGCTGCTGGGGTTCTTGAGTCCTGTAAATTGTTGCCTCTGTGTGGGGATGCATGGAGTAAAGGTGTGTGTTGTCAAGGAGGGTGCTGCTCTGCAGCTGGATATCTAGAGGGGATAAATTTGTTCAGCTGTTGCTGAACAAGAGTAGGAGCTAATTTGTGCATAGTTCAGGCAGTTATGCATGTCCATGCATAATATCAGACATGCATGTTACAGAGGGAACAAACGGTCACTTTCAACCTCAGTTCTTTGGAGGACAGAAATGAAAGGCTCCTTTGTCTTTTGTGTACCTTGATAGGGAGTCTGGAACTAGGTTTGCAGGTAGGGCAGCGAGAGTGATCCTGGGGACCCCCTTGGAACCCTTCTCTGACCAGTGTGGTAGGAAAACATGTTGAAACATGGGAACAAAAGCATTGATCTGATTTTTAATTCAATTCCTCAGGAAGCATAAACCTGCTTAATTTCTCTTAGGATTTCATGCACCATGCTGTCAGACAAATGTATCTTAAGCTTTTACATCTCATCTCTTTCTATTCAATCTTCCTCAGCCATCACGACCAAGAGAAAATTAATTTCCTGCATTGGTGAGGGAGAGTTTAGTTTGCAAAACAGATCTTACTTTGCTTCCTGTTCTATCTTTTTAACTACACTTCCCTCGGATCTTCCAAAGAAGAAATTCTGTAATGACCAGGCTCTTAAATTAAGCTTCACTTTAAACTAAACCTCCACAGCTGTGGCTTTCACTGAATCGTGGAGTTAGTTGTGCGGTGATAGCTTGGAGAGCCAGCTGACAAAACCCAAAACATCACCCGGCGTAAAAACATCCAGCCTTGACATCCTGGACACGTCTGCTAACCCTATGTTGTTTTTATTCATTAAGATGCCTGTAGCAGGGATGAGCCTGTTACATTGTAACTCTGATCTCTTTTGTGGTGATTGATCCAGGACTGAATAAGGAAACATTGTAACTCTGATCACTAGTGTGGTGATTGGTCCAGGACTAAATAATAAGGAAACATTGTAACTCTGATCCCTTGTGGGGTGATTGGTTTAGGACGGAATAATAAGGAAAGCATTATCTCCCACCCTTTCCTGGGACAAAGAGGCCACCTTCCTACACAAGCACGGATAGAAAACTGATCCTGATACTTGTAGCCTTTCGTACCAAGCTTTTGCTTTTGTTTTGTTTTCTCTTAGAGACTAGGTCATAGTCTTTTCTGGGTCCTAGGGACTCCCCCGCCCTCCAGCACCTCCTCTGTAGCAAGCTATCTTCTCAATCTTTAAACTCTTTTTGAATTGAGTCTCTGTCTCTTGCTAAGAAACAATCTCAAGCAGCAAATCAACCTTCTTTCAAAATCTCTCTGCAAAGCCTGGGGGGGGGGCAGTGTGTGCAACTCTCACTGGACCAACAAAACCTTGACTTATGGAGGAGACAGCCAGGAGGGTGGAAGCGGGAAACGGCTTTCACTTCCTGTTTTGTCATTTACTGACTGTGGCTTTGGGTAAATCGCTCTACTTCCCAGATAGCATTGTTTCTCTTGCTGGCATTGTTTTAAGGTCTAGACACCCAAAGTGTGAAGTAGCAAGCATAACAGGCAGTCAACAGTGGCCTTTAGACTCTAAAAATAGCTGTTGCCACAACATGAAAAAAAAAAAAAAGTTTCTCAAAGTGGGAGAGAGCAAGATTCAGGGTATTTGGGTCATTTCTTTACCAGCGTTTTCTTCTTAACCCACCCAGTTTTTCTTTCCTGCCCCTGAGAAGAAGCGCAGAGCCTTGTGCATACTAGATGGACAATCTCCTGCTAAGCTGCATCCCCATGCCCTTTCCTCCTCTTTTAATTTCTTTCTCCTCCTTCCTTTCCAGGTAGTTTTCTTTCAGAAGTCCAAATATTCACTCACCAGGAAGCAGCTGCTCGGTTAGGAGAGAACTCGTTTTAAACAGGATACCTGTGCGTGTATGTCACCTTCAGGTTATGGCTCATGCACGGAGATCAGAGGACAACTCTGGGAGGTCTGTTCTTTTTTCAGCAGGAAGCATAGGGCTCCAACTCAGAAAATTTGGCTTCTATTGCTTTGACCCATTGCCTGCTCAGAGAACTTTTGAGTATACTTTCTTGACAGAATAAGTTTCTTCATGATTTCAAGCCCGCTATATCGGGGGTCCAGGCTTTTTCCTATGACTCTCAGGCTGAGAGCCTCAGGGAGTGAGAGGTAAAGTTGTGCACAAGTGTTTAACTGTGGAGTGTTGTGGATTCATGATGTTACATTGTAAGTAATTTTCCCACCTACGAGTTTAGCGCTGATTGGCCAAAGGCAGACAGGAAGTGAGGGTGGGGCTACCAGACTAAGAAAACTCCGAGAACAGAAAGAGTAGAGCAGAAATGCCAGAGAAGCCAGAAGATGCAGAGGACAACTATGCTGCTCTGAGAAAAGGTACCAAGCCTCATGGCTAAACAGGATAAGAGTCATGGGTTAGATTAAGGGTAAAGAGTTAGCAAGTTATATGTCTGGGCCCCAGGTCAATCAGCGTTACAATTAATGTAAGTGTCTGTATGTCTCCGTGGAACTGTGGGACTGCGGGTCTGTGGGTTCAAACCTTGATGCTAGGCCCGAAAGGCCAGGCCAGAAACCTCAGACTACAGTGGAGTGCTCATGGGAATCCAATCTAGTGAGTAAGTGCCAAGATAGGAGTGAAAAAGGTGTGATGGTTAACTCAACCTGAATCACAGACAAACCCCTCCAAACTGGAATAGCCTACCAGAGCAGTCCTGAAAGGGGATAGGCAGTCTAGCCTTCCTGCCTCTGCTTATAGGAGATATTGAAACCAGGGCTGAGCGGCTTCCTTCAAAAGGAGACTCAGTGGTAACAGCCAGCAAGCAGTTTGTACTCTGACCCCGGAAGAACTTGGGACCTGAGGGGAGTGTCTGACTAGTGTATGGATCATCCTCCATTTTTTTTTTCTTTTAAGCTTGTCACTAAATCCATCACTGTAGTAACTAAACATTGAACAAAGGCTCTTTACCCATAAGCATAAACATCACCCTGTCCTCCATTTTAGAGCAGTTGGACTTCTCCCATTTGGGTAAAACATTCCTGAGCCACAGTGACAGAAAGTGATACTAAGGCCTTACTAAATTTAGCCTGCTTCCTAGCGGCCAGCAAGGTGCTAAATTCCACAATTTGCTGCTTGGGATTTTGGTTGGTGCATCTCAAAACCCTAGATAGGCTAATTCTGGGAACCTCATCCACTAATCTAAGTAATCTGATAGGGCTCAGAGACAAAAGACATGCTCTGTCAGCACAGGCTAGGAAAGGCCTGGTGTGCTAAAACCAGGAGGCATGAAATTCGGGGTCCTTAAGAGCTGGATTGACTGTATTAAAACAAGAGCAAGAGAATAGAGGAGAATTGAGATTTTCATCCTGTCTTGTTTTCTCCAAAGGAAGATGCCAGTCTACTTGATCATTTTAATCAAGCTGAAAATGGCCTTTGAAGGTTTTTGAGATCTAGGTCCCAAGCTTGAACATCCACCATCCAGCAATTTTGATATGTGCTTGGTACTTATGGAATACCTGACTCCTCTTTCATATATTGGTGAGTATGCACACATGACTGGGGGTGCCCAAGGAAGTCAGTGGAGTTGGAGCCTTCTGGCACTTGAGGCAAAGAAAGTTGAGCTGGGGATGTCATTGCTGGGAACTAAACCCAGCTCCCCTCCTAGGGCAGCCTATGTGATACTCTTGACTGTTGGGTTATCTCTCCAGCACTGACTATGGGTGGTTTCTAATCATTGTTTGACTCGTAGGTCACATCTAAAGTCAGGTCAGTTGACCAACTTCAGAGTGAGAGAAAATGTGTCTTCAGTTCTTTGCTATCATGCTTGAAGAAAATTCCAGCTCTTGGGAGGCGGAGGCAGGCAGAACGCAGTGGGTTTGAGGCCAGCCTACTTTGCAAATCTAATTCCAGGACAGCCAGGAATGTTATACAGAGAAACCCTGTTCCCAAAGCCAAAAACAAACAAACAAAAAAGAATGTGCTGAGAAGAAAATTATATACTCAAGCTAATTTTAATAATTTGTGAATCATGGTAGATATTCATGGATGTTAGGATTTCTGGAGTATCTGGTAAATGCAGTATTCAGCATGGTGCCCAGACATGCTTGCCTGCAACACAACCATGTAAACTCTGCAAGCTACACACCCTCTTATAAGCCAAGACCCCACTTTGTTCTCTCTTCTCCCCACACATTTCCACAGGTGTCCACATCACAACCTTTCCTGTTAAATAAACTCTACTGGGTTACTGGTATTTGTGATCTATTCCCAAATGCATTAACAAAAATGGAAGCTACAAAATATTCCCCCTTACAGGAAACCATTTACTTTGTAATCCTAACCATATAGTTGTACTAAAGGACACAACATTTTTGTACTGTTATGATATACCCTTCCCTTGCCAGAGTTGACTAAAGGTAGTAGTGGTGGTGGTGGTGTGTAGTGATGGGCCAGGACAGACACTCTACTACTGAGTTATACCCAGCACTGGAAGCAACATCTCAGAATTGTCCCTGTGAGTGAACTCCCCCAGCTGTGGTGGGAGACCAAAGGTAAGACTGTAATTAGTCTTGGTTGTCACCATATGGAACTGCCATTAGGTGTACAGAAGAGAGAGGTAAGCAGCTAGAGGCCAGGCAGTGTCTAAGTGCCTGTTTCTATTTTCAAGTTTCTAAATCGTAAAAAAAAAAAAAAGACTCTTAAAATCTGCAGTGTTTTACTGCACAGCCCTTGTTTCAAGTACCAAAATACTCTTCTTATGAATGTTCTTTTCTGCTACTACAAACTGTGTTCCCAAATCTGTAATTAAATAAAGATCAGAACTAAAGATATCTGCAAAATAATTTCCTTTTTCTTTTAGTTTTTCCAAGACAGAGTTTCTCTATATAGCCCTGGATGTCCTGGAACTTAGTCCCAAGTTGGCCTTGAACTCACAGAGATCTGCCTGCTTCTGCCTCCCAAGTGCTGGGATAAAAAGGTGCGTCACCAGCACCTAGTGCAAATTACTTTTTCATTCATTTATTGTTTCTCTGTCCTTAGATCTTCTGGTTCTGTTAGAATTGTCTTATTTGATATGGACAGTGTGTCATAGAGTCTGCCAAGTCTGAGGCTGCACCATCTGGAATACGAGCAATTTTTTTTCGTGATCTCAGAAGTTAATCAAGATCCACCCTGGTTAGTATTTGGATGGGAGAATCCAGCAGTCCGTACTAATATGAACAAATGGGTGAGTACATAAGGAGGGAAGAACACTCCTTATAGTAGAATGCCAAATGCTACACAGACAAGACACTTAGAGAAGCCTCAAGGGATGCTACAAGTAGAGCTACAAAATCCGAGGTGAGCAGTAGGGTACATAATTACAAAGTTTCCTTTTCCCAAATGACTGTACATTACAAAGTAATAATAAGTCCATAGTAAAGAAGTCTGCAGATGTTACTTTATTATTAGCAGCAAGAAGCCGCTGTGTACTTAATTCCTCATAAAACCACAGCAGGAACACAACGTTCCATTACTACTGCTTCTTCTCAAAGAGCATACATAGCATGTCTCTAAGAGGAAACTTCAGACAAAGCCCAGTGAAGGCAAGTCTGTAAAAGGATTGGCTGTTTTCACAGACTCCAGTGTGAACTTGGCATGATGGCTAGTTCCTATAATCCCAGCCCCTGAGAAGGGGAGGCAGGAGGATCAGGAGTTCAAGGCTAGCCTGGGCTAGCACACCCCATCTCAACAACAGCAGCAAACAAACCAGGGTCACCAAACAAAGGAAAGAATGCTTGCAGATTGAAGGAAACTAAAAAGACAGGAGAAATAGATATGGTATAAGACCTGGGTAGGACCACAGACAGAATCTGAATATAACCAATGGATTAGTGATGCATTAATATTACATTTTCTAATTTGAACGATAGATTATAGTATGTAATAGGATGATTATTTTCATTATTTCAGGGTAATAGGACATGTTTTTAAAAATCTGTTCTCAACTGGTCTAGAGAAAGAAAAAAAATACTTATCCAGTGAGATAAATAGATAATAATGAAGGAAATGATATTAAAATATAAAACTTGGCTATTCTAAGTATAGGGCAGATATTTATCAATTTTTATAGTTTTTAATTTTATATCACATAGAAACTTTCAAACAATCATCTCAGTCTACTCCCCTTGGGACAAATGACTACTGCTTATTCATATGTTTCAAAAAGTAAATGAACATGGTAAAAAGAAGTTGATGGAGCTGCAGAATTACACATGAAATTTTAAAATTCATCTTTCATTTGTCTGAAGATAATCGACATACTCATCACAAAAAGCTGAGTCCATTTTCCTGGCGGGATTCACCAGATGCAATGGAGACAGATTTGAGGGAGGCCTTTGCAACTGCCTTAGGGTTCTAAGTCTTCAATGTCCATAAAGATCACAGTGAGCTCCACCAAGTAAATTCTGTTGAACTGCTCCAGAGCGCGCTTTCTCTCTCTCTCTCTCTCTCTCTCTCTCTCTCTCTCTCTCTCTCTCTCTCTCTCTCTCTCTCTCTCTCTCTCCACACACACACACACACACACACACACACACAGCTAGATGTCACAAAGTTGGCCTAGAACTTACTGACCTCTGGGTGCCAGGACTGAGGTATATCTGTGATTATACAAATGATATGGTTTCTAACGTCCCCATGCCTCTCCTGTACTAGACGTCACTCTGCAGACAGCAATGTGAAGTGTTTCCTGACGTGCTTTATATGCGTGTATGTTTCACCGGAATACCTAGCGATATTTGTCTGTAGATCTTGTCTGCACAGAGTTGACTGGTTGCCACATAGTCTGTAGACTCCAGGCAATTGGAAAGTCTGTGGCTCCCTGCCTGTTTTGGAGTAGTTATAAGCACAGAATCTGGACTCAGCATGACTGAGTTTGTATTGTGGCATGGCTGCACATCTTGTGTATGTCAGGAAGTTTCTTTATATCAATTTCTTGTTAGTAGGGAGGGGTTGATAACAGGTTTCTAGGGCTGTGAGAAGATTACATGAAACGACACAGGGCCTCTCACATATAACTCAGGGACACAGAAATTTAGCTTCAACCAGCAGGTCTTTGAAGGAGGCAGGGAATCCAGTTCTCAGGTGGTTCTGATCGCTGTGGCCCTGGAGCTACATTTTGAGGCAAACATATAGCAGGTTCCCCTATTTATTAAATATTCACCTCCCATTCTGCCTCATGCCTTCTCCCCAACACCATCCCCATCATCTTCAGCAGCTGAAAATGGGCCTTGATACTTTTTACTGCTTCAGCACCAACTCATCCAAAGCCATTGGCATCAAACTTCATTTCCCCTTGCGCCCAGGTTGCCAGCTATAGACTGTTGATAATTTAGTAGCTGCTTAGCTTGGGCTCAGAACTCCCCTTGGTAATTGATCTTCACTTGCCTCCCTCAACTGCTTTTGGAAGGCATTCTGCAAATTCAGCCTGGCAATGACCAGAACACATTTTCTAGATGGGGCTTGATTGCCATTTGAGTAAAGGGGTGTTGTGGGATAATCTTTCTGTATTCTGAGATGTGTCTTTGGCAAGACACCTTCTGATTGGTTTAATAATGAGCTGAATGGCCAATAGCTAGGCAGGAAGAGGCAGGACTGCTGGGCAAAGAGAGAGGAAGAAGTATTGAATCAGAGTGTGAGAGAGATGCCAGAGAACACAGAGAGAAAACAGGAGGTGTAAGATGGAAGGGAGGTAAACACACACACACACACACACACACACACACACACACACACACACACACACACACACACACACACACACACGGCAAAACATACATTAATATCAATGGGTTAGTTTAATTATAAGAACTAGCAGGATAAGCCTAAGATATAGGCTGAGCTTTCATAATAAGTCTCCATATCTTTGTGTGTGTGTGAGCTGGTGGCCCAAAGCGGGAGGGGGGGAGGATATGTATATCTCTCTCTCTACAAAAGGGAATCAAGTGGACCTTTGAGGGCAGATAAATGGTTCTTATTGATATTGCCTGAGGATTAGAAAACTATCGGACCGGAAAGCTGAGCAGATGGCCTAACAAGCTTATTATGGTTTTAGAACATGTAGACTCCTTCCTTGAAATATTTTGTCCTTGAAATAGTAGACTCTAAAATTTTGAAAAATCAATATGATGCATAACCTACTTCAAAATGTGTGTTCTCTAATGTAACAGGCTTCATGAAAGATTTCTCAATCACCTCTAACTCTGACCCCGGTGCATATACAGACACCCACCCAAATAAGCTTTGAACCAATTTGAATAGATTTTATTACTTAAGAAGAAAGCTATAAAATGAATATCATGGCTTAAAATCTTTAAGGTTTCCTTTCTGTTAATTGTTAATGACATTTATTATCTCAGAAAATGCCTATTAAGTCTGTTGAGCTAGGTGACAAATATCTTCTGTCTTGGTATTAGATATTAAGTATGATTCTGGCTTAATTATTCTCCCCCCCCATAGCTATCACGAATTTAATGGAACTCACAAGTAGGGGAGTTTCAACAATTTCAAGCCCCTAATATTGCAAACATAAACAATATGAGTTTAATTATTCTTTTAAAAGTTTTTTAATTAATACACAAAATGATGGGTTTCGTTATGGTATCTTCATGCATATGTATCATTGAACCTTGTTCATATTCAACAACCCCACTACCCTCCCCCACACTGATCCCTTAGAATAACACCCCTCTGCCTTTAGGTCAAATGTCTAAATATATAAAATGTGTGTGTGTGTGTGTGTGTGTGTGTGTGTGTGTGTGTGTGTGTGTGTGTGTATTTAAATCTTGAATCTTTATATAAGAAAACTTAAGGGTTTTCTAAGAATTTTTTTTTTTTAACTTTCAAGATTTCAGTGGTCTAAAATGTTCCATCTCGCGTCAATGGCTAGCTCAGTTGGGAGTTAAACCAGCCTCCGAGACTTCCAGTAGCCTCAGACTGCCCTTTGCCATTCCACAAACTTGAGGAATTGAAGACAACAAAGACAGTAAAGCTCACTTATAAAGGATTCAAAGACAGATTTTAATATCCTCATTAATGGCTCAGAGTTTCTGTCTAGAGCAACCTTTGACCCCCTGATTAAGAACATTCTGAATCTCAACCCCTCCCCTTGTATCCCATGGAATGCTGTGATTAACAAGTATGAGACACCACATATCTCATTTTATTTTCTTTTGTATTTTGGGACAAGGTTTCTCTGTGTAGCTTTGGAGCCTGTCCTGGAACTCTTTCTGTAGACCAGGCTGAGCTCAAACTCACGGAGATCCACCTGCCCCCCTACTACTGGGATTCACATTTTACAATTTTTTTAAATTGTTGTTCTTTCACATGAAGGCTCAAGGTCATAAAGAAGACTTGGGAATAAACTAGATGGGCAGGAAACCAGTGAAAGAATCCGAGCAAAGGAGGAACATAATCTACATTACACTTTTATTTTCATTTATGTATTTTAATGTTTGGGATCACCAGAGGAGAACATGACAAATTGGCTTTGATGTGTGAGCTCATCTGTGAAGCATTTGCCAATACTTCATCTGAGGAAGTACTGTGGAATGAAGGACTGTGTCTCCCTAAATTTCCTGCACTGAATCCTGATCCTTGATATGAAGATATTTGATAGTGGAGGCTTTGAGTGCTGATTAGATCATAAAGGCAGAAATTTATGGAAGTAATTCTCTTACGAAGAGGTATGAGAGAGTCCCCTTGCTACATTTGCCATGTGAAATACCAGTGGAATGGCAGTAGCCATGGGCCAGGAGACAGAACTTTTCCAGACACCGATTTTGTTGGTGCCTCTGTCTTGGATATGGCATCCTCTAGAACAGAGAAGTAATGGTTTGTGATGTTGATAATCCTCCTCATCCATAGCATTCTGTTTTAGCAGCCCAGATGGACCACCTCAGGGAGATGTTGAAGATTTAGAGAAAGCCAGACTGCGGTATGAAGCTTTGTTTAATGTGTTCTGGAACAATAATACTTATTGATTGCAGTGCTTAGCTTTAATTGTCAATTCAAAACAACTTGTAACACCTGTGAAGAGAGTCTCAATGAGAGACCGTATATACCAAGTTGGCCCGTGGACATGTCTGGAAGTAGAGGGTAGTCTCTTACCTTAATTGATGTGATAAGATTCAGCCAGCTCTGAGCAGCACCATCCCCTAGACAAGGAATTCTGAACTGTATGTGAATAGAGAACTAGAGCTGAGCACAGACAGTCAAGCAGATGAAAACGCATGTGTGCATTTCTCTCTGCTCTTGCTGTGGATGTGATTGAAGTTCCACAATTTCTAATTTCTAATTTCTCCACAATAGTGGACTGTGACCTATAAACTGAGGTACACCCTAAGCTGTATTTTGTCAAAGTATTTTATCATAACAGAAATGAAATTAGAATATTGATAGGGAACAGCTCAGTTGATGAGCCTAGAAAAGTTCTCTTGCTTCCTAATAGGTTAAGCAATTATTTGGGGGAACTGTAAATGTTCCCAAGTGTCTTCATGAGGCCATGGAAACACTGAGAATGTGCTGTATCAGCTTTATGTTGAAGTTTTCACTCAGGGGCTTGTCTTTTACACATGGTGAGTCTAAAATTCAGATGTGAACCCAGTAAGTTATAAACTTGGAGGAACGTATCACCTCAGCTACACTGTAGTCCAGAGACAAGGCCAGACAGCACCTTCATGAGCAAAGCCAATGAAGCCTTCTTGGCAATCTGTTGGTGGCTTGCTCTAAGTATGTGCTACCTCAGTGTGAGCTGTCCCATTCTGGAAACTGGAAGATGACTTCCTAAGGATGAAAAAGGACAAGGGAAGAGAAGACTAAACTACTGACATTTTTGGAAAATCCTGAGTCACTCAAGACATTACCCTAATAGGAATATACTGAGTCAAAGTTCCCATGTTGAGAGTGGATATAGACCCAAGAGTTCCATTTTCGCAAGGATAGCGGTGACACTAAGAACAAGAAAGGAAAATTGACCTGAATATAACAACTCACCGGCTTTCAAAGCAAAATAAAAATAAAACATACTATCTTCTAAGAAAAGCAGGGAGAGTCTGCAAAAGAAAAACCAAATTCTAATCCAAGACTCCAAGAAAATCCCCGAGTTGATATGTTTTTGTCACAAAGAAAGAATTCTATTTCCCCCCTTTCATGTTTATTAGTGCCCACCATATGCCAAGTGCTAACTGAACAGACCAGAGTGATGAACTAAGGAACTAGGTCTTGGAGCCTCTGCTTTTGGAACCACTCAGAAAGCCATCACTGGGTTCTGAAGACGACCAGCTCCCTGAAAAGAGTGCTGTTGTGTTGATATTTATATTTAACACTTTTTATTTTCTTGTGAGACAGGCCTTGATATGCAGCCAAGGCTGGAACATGCATCCTTATGGCACAGCCTCTTGAGAGCTGGGTCTGTAGCTGTATGCTATTACACCTGGCTTTTTGAATGTTCAAAAGTGTTATAAATATAATCAAACACATGTGTACAGTGGAAAACTGTAATCCACGAAAATATTGGTGACTTTAAAAACTAAATAATGTGTTGCATATTTCAAAATATCCAGAAGATTTTATGTTGTCACCACAGAGAAATAACATTTGAGAAGCTAAATATGCTATTCAAATTTCATCATTATGTATCACACAATGGTTCACAAATAAGTATAGTTATTGTATCAACCATTTATTTTTGAGATAGATCTTCATTATATGTCCCTGGGTTGCCTGGAACTTGGGCCTTGAACTTGCTGTGATCTTTTTGCCTGTACTTCTTAAATGCTGGGATTAAGGGTATATGCTACCATGCCTAGCTTCGGTGACTATTTCTCAGTGAGAAGGATACAGACCCTCAGAAACAGAAATGTACATAGGACTTGTGGCTTCTCTGGGAAGAGTCCCTCTACTGTGACACCTGTGGAAACAAAGTTGGTGCTGTACAAAAGCAAATTTTCCTGTCAGGGTCTCATCTGCTAGTCCGTTTTCTTTCTCCTGTAGAATGAAGAAAGACCCTGTGTGTAAACAAGGTGTCTCTGGGGCTAATGCAGGGTCTGTGGCTGTATTTCGTGTCTAGTTGCTCATTCAAGGCTCCTCTTTTACACATGGACATCCAGTAGGTTGTTCAGGGCTGTCAGAATTCTGGTCCCTTCCTCTCACGATTCGTTTTTAAGAACCCATATTTTCGATGGGCCGTTCCCGTGCCATCCTACATACTCTGTCGGGTGTACATTACATGGAGCCATTTGTATCTTCCCTTGGTTATTATCTCGTTTTTGTTACCAGGATACTTACAGTAGTAGCTTAGGTTTATTGAGGGCTGGTTGTTTGGCATATTCTGTAGGTGGATATTTTCCAATCTAATTCTCATGCTAAAACTGTGAAGTAGGAATTCTCCATTTTTTTAGATGACAAAATGGACACATGGAGCTCAAACCTATGTAAACCTCCATTTTGAGTTCAGACGGGCTGACTCTGAAGTCTAAATATTTAGGCATGATACCGTAATGCCTCCTGCACATGGAATTTCTTGGCTACACAATTTTTAAGTCACCACCAATTAATAAACAATTTGTCTACCCAGTTTTAAATAAACTATCCCTCCCCTCTTTTCTTCCTCCCACTTGCTTCACCTTGAATCTTTCCTCTTTTCCCCCAGTTTCTGCATGCTGTGTAGCCCAGGCTAGACCCCAGCCTCCCGTCCTTGACTCAAATTGTGGCCATGTTCTTATGCTTTTGGTGTTTTGAACGGGGTCTCACTATGTAGCCCACGCTGACCAGAAACTTTCTCTGTACTCCAGGCTTGTCTCAAAGTCAAAGTAATTCTCCTGCCTCAGCCTCCCACATGATAAGATTTCAGGCTCATATCACTATTGCTAGCTCAGTCCTTGCATATTTCTCTAATATAACTCTTAATTATAGAATTGATTCCAAGTGTTTGTAAGGTTATTGTTTTAAACGTGTTTCTATCACAGTCCTATAAAGAATACATGATAGGTAACCAAAGAAGACCCTCTTGTTATTGAAATCTTACCAAGTATTGAGAAATTTGAATCCAGGAAAAAAAAAAAAACAAAGAAAGAAAATCAATCTAGATATCAGGCTGGTACCTAGTTTAGCAGGTAAAGCCGCTTGCCACTAAGCTCAATGACCTGAACTCAAATCCCCAAGACCCATACATCAGAATGCTTCCTTAATATCCAATACATGCAGTGGCATATGTGTGCTCTGAGTATATGTAATACATTTCTTAAAATTAAAAAGGAAGATAAAAATTATAATTTCAAAGCAATGAAGTTCCCTTGTTTCTGTAGGGGGCTTATTGTATTGCTTCATTTATTTTCATTTTGATGATGTTTCCTACGTGAAACCAGTTTTATAAAAGATTCCTATTAGTTTTGCTTCGGTATTTTGAGACAGAGCCTCACTGTGTAGACTAGGCTGACCTTGAACTTACGAGGACCCTCGTGCCTGTGCTTCCCGTACAGCGGATCCATAAACCCCAAAGGACAGATGGCTATTCCAATCTTCATTTTTATTGCCTGTCATCATTTTATTTTTCAGTTGCTTGTCAAATTTTCATGGGCTTTTCCATAAACCTCTCCCTATTTCACATCATCAGCTTTGTGTCATCAAAGTTCAGAGAAGTACAGAAAAACGTTTTTGAGATACACTTATTCTGTTTTGCTTTTAAATGTATTTATTACATTTATTAACTTTGCATATGTGGGTGCTCACATGCTGCATCATGTGTGCAGAGATTGTAGGGAAACTTATAGGAATCCATTCTCTCCTGCTTTGCTTTTCCTACACTGCTGGGGACTGGGCTGAGGCCTTGATTCCATCACTGACCACATATAGCTCTTGTCCTTTTCACTTTTTTATTTGCAACAGGTTCCCAGAAAATAACCTGGGTCTGCCTTAAATTCATGAGCCGCCTCCTCATGCTTCTAACCTTCTAAGTAGATGGGGTGATAGGCCTGTGATAGCAGGCGACTATCTTATAAAGACAAAGCAGAGAAAGAACAATCAGAAGGCTGGTGAGGGACAAAGGATCTTGGCTGAAAACCCTGATGTGAACAGCACTTTGGAGGAACTGTCAGCAAGAGCAGGTCCCCTGGTAGGAAGAGAAAAAGTGTGGAGGAGGAGATCTCTGAAGAAGGGTTTCACACACACGTGGGAGGCTCCATGTCCAGCTCCACAGATGACTGATTCATTTATCTAGTTATTCTTCATCGGTAGAAAATCAGGACTCAGATGTAAGTATAAGAACCTGAAAGATTGGAGAAGTGTTGGAACAGTCACCAGTGACTTCCTATCTCCTCCGTTTCTCCATCCAAAAGGGCCAAGATCCCCTCTAAGCCCCGCCCTTCTACTTTTTGTCTATCTGTCCTCAGTATTCTAAAATCTCTGTGGTTAATTTTGGTTGGCTAGTGGCTAGCTCTACTCCCTGGCTCAAAGCAAACTTTACTGTCAGAATTCGATTAAAATACCACACAACAGAAGAGTATGTGTTTGTGGGCAGCAATTTTTTCTTTAAGTAGTTTTTGCCAGAAAAGCTTTCAGAATGCTGAAAAGGTCAGAGGTCAAATGATTTTTCCAGAGGGTGGATGTTAAAGGATAGAATTAGATTTGGGTTCAGTGAATGCTTTTTGAGGGTCATCCATCTCACCACTGGTTTAATCATGTAGTAGCTTAACTAATTATGATTTTGCAATCATTCCAGGGATGTGTATTAAATGAACCAAATTCACAGAATAAGAAACATTGTAGTGAGGTTAAGGGGTTCACTTAGGATTAAAGAGATGGTCTAGATCCAAACCCTCAACATTCCCCCAGTCCATTGGTGCCTCAGTGTCTGCCTTCTGATGCTGCTCTTCCTCCCTGTACATTTCTGTCCTGAGATTCACCAGGGGGCACACCCAGCATGTGGCCAGGGTGATAGTCATAGACGGGCTTTGGTCTGCCAAATCTCAAAGCAAGTCAAAGCTGGAAGGTTACTCCCAATTTGGGAGTAACCTGGCATGGCTCCAGAGGATTAGGAGATGAGTTTGAATCTGCAGAGAGTTCAGTTCCCAACTGGGGACAACGTTCTCTAGGGTTTGTCTCTTTTCACATCGCAACTCTTGGTGTTTAAAAGCAACAACACAGAGCTATGATGCCTTTACATGGTTTGCTGCAGTCCGTAAACCAAATACAGAGCTATTTTGGCAACCATTGCTCCCTTAAGAATATTTTCCAGTCAAGAGTGAGCTCTGACCCAGGCTAAGCTGAAGCAAGATGTGTTTTGAGAGGCGTTGAAATGTCCACTGTAGGACAGCTGTGACATCTATAAGGGTAGTGACTGTCACTGTGGCTTGTTAGTAATAACACCTGTATGCTGCATTCACCACTTAAAGAGCTGCATGTGGAGTAACTGAACCCTCACAGTTCCATGATGTGTTATCGAGGTCTATGAGCTGGGCAGGCAGTTAGAAGAAAAGGTAAAAAGTCCAGGATGGCCAGAGGCTGATGCAAGGACAGAGCTGCATTATAGCAAGCTATCATATGATTGCTGCTCAACCGTAAAGACTGGAGACCACCCCAGACCAGCTGGGACCAACATGACTAACCGTCCTTCGATGTATTACGGTGGCATTTGCAGATAATTAGCCTTGCAAAATTGTCTGCTTCAGTCATGCATCAGACACTATGTCTCATCTAAATATTCCATATAAAAACAAAATAAGAAAGCAGGGCATGGTTTTGCATGCCTTTAATCTCAGTACTCAAGAGGCAGGTAGATCTCTATAAATTAGAGGCTATACTGTTTTCATAGTGAGTTCCAGGCCAGCTAAGGCTACTTAGTGAAATTCTGTCTGGGGAAAAAAAAGAAAGGGGCTGTCTTCAACTGGAAAAATGCCAAGTCATTTCCTTGTCCCATTTAATAACCCTTTCTTTAGTGGAGACGGGAGCCTAGAGATGGATGCGGAATAGTGCCGTGAATCTGCTCTGTCAGTACTGGAGACCTCTTCAGCTTTTGGCCACCCACCAGCAATACTATTATTTTCACATTTTTATTAGCATACACTAGTCACATATAAAAACGAGTTTCGTCATATTTTCGTACATGCATTAGTGTGTTTTGATTGAATTCCTGTTACCGTCTCTTGCCCTCATCACTCATTATTTTCATCTTTTTCCATCTCTCAACTAATGCTCTTTTATTTTCATACTTCTTTTTTTTATTGTTTTGGTGACCAGTGAGTTTCATCGGGACTGTATATAGGCACGTTAAGTGAGGTGTTATTTACAGAGGTGTGGGCACCTTACCAATAGCCATACCTGGCTAGTGCTTATACCCCTCAATAAGTCTCTCCTTCCATCACTAACCCTTTAGGGAGAAACGGGGTTCGTGAGCCCCTCTCTCCTCTATGGCAGAATATAGCCACGCCCAATCTTGCGTAAGTATCCACAACTGCTATGTTTCAAGAGTGAAAGGAGTCTGTCACGGCTGGAAGACATCATTCTCTAATACTCTATCTCCTCCTCTGCCTCTGATATCTACCCCCCCCCCCCAACTCTGTTCCCTAACTTTGCAGGGATTGATATAGGAGTTCCCTATTTAGGGCTGAACATTCAAGAGTTACAAATCACCACACTCATCATTCCCCTGCAAAAAAAAGTTTCTCTGACCAAAGTTGAGATCAGCACCACTCTGTAGGAATAAGCATGATTATTCTAAGGGCAATTTGATAGGAGTATCAAGGCTGTTTAGCAAAGTCAGCAGTAGCTTCCTCACCAGGGGTTGGGACCTCCCTAGGCGAAGGGCTGTTGGCCAGGTTTACAGAATCAGATGAGAGTTTCTGTCTACGATATGAACCTAAAACCAAATGAGAAAGTGGTTTGTGGTGATGCGGTGTTTGTGATCTAACAAACAAAGCTGACCTGCAGCTCAGAGGGCAGAGCTAGCAGCTAGCTAGCCATAGAAGCCAGGCAGTGGTGGCACACACCTTTAATCCCAGCATTTGGGAAGAGGAAGCAGCAAGACAGGAGTTCAAGGCCACTCTGGGCTACAGGAAGTTGATTCTGTCTAAAAGATAATCAGAGCCAGACATTGGAGGCCCACGCCTTTAACCCCAGCACCTGTGATCTCATGCCTTTGATCCCAGGAAGTGATATGGCTGGGCAGAGAAGGGAGTATAAGGTGGGAGACAGGCGCTCTGCCCCTTCAGTCTGGGGAGTCTGAGGAAAGAGGTGGCTGTGGCTGACTCCTTTGTCTCTCTGATCTTTTAGCACTTACCTCAATATCTGGCTCGGGGCTTTTATTATTAAAAGCCATTGGAATTTGCACTGTAGTGGTTGGTTACCCCCACAACAGACTGCAACTATTGCACCAGTAGGCATATTTTGTCAGGTTGGTCACCTGAGTAAGACTGTTGACAATTATCTCCCAGGAGTCAGTGTATTAAACAATATTCGGGACGGAGACCTAGGCATGGAGACAGCTTCCAGCTCAGCTCCGGCTTTGTCCCACAGCCAGAGTGGAGCAACACTATCAGTTACCCTATTGCAGGATTCCTGCTTGGGTAGGCTGGCCCTAGGATGTGTTATTTTCACACCACATGCTTGTCCTTGCATGGACAGAGGAAAAAAAACCCTGGGGTTTCCAGAAAAAAATAGAGGTTTAGATCTTGACCCTTCTTTATTTCCTGTTGGACTTTAGAAAATGTTACCTGCACCTTCATTGGCTTGCCAGCTCTTCCTGGGGCACCCCACTGTGCTAATTGTACTAGCTGCTCAAATTCATGATAAACATGGGGGATCAATGTTCACTCACAGGAAGCTCACAGCAGAGACATTAATCATTGTTAATTAATTCTGATGCACTGAGCACTATGAACATAGGGGTATTTTAGAGGGCTGGGCAGCTCTGCATTTCAATTCCTTCCTGATTTAAAACCTTGAAGTTATACCTTCCCTTTGCTTTTTTGGTATGTGGTTATGTGTGTGTTAATAATACACATGTGTTCCTGCATGTGGAAGCCAGAGTTCAGTGTTGTGCATCTTCCTCTGCAACTCTTCACATTATTTTTATTTTCTGTGTTTGTGTGCTGTTGTCTGTGTGTGCATGTGCGTGAGTTGCGTACTCACTCATGGGGTCATGTGTGGAAGCCAGGGTTGATGTTGAGATGTCTTCCTCAGTGACTTCTCTGTCTTATTTCTGAGACAGGGTCTCACACTGAACACAGTTTGATTTTTCAGCTCCACGGACGAACCTGCTGGTCCCTCATATCCACCTGTCTTTGTTCTCCAGCACTGGGGTTACAGGCATGTGCCACCATGCTCTACTTTTTACATGGAAACTGAGCATATAAACTCCGATCCTTCTGCTTGCATAACAAACACATTACCACCAGGTCCTCTCTTCTCCTTATAAAGTCTCTCACTGAATCAAGAACTCACCAGTTTAGCAAAACATGTAGCCTCTGAGCTCCAGTGACCTGCCTATCTCCTTTCTCTGCCAGTTCTTGGCTTATATGTGTAAGTCACCACACCCAGCTTCATACATGAACTTTAGGGACCTGAACTTCTAGACTCATGTTTTTGAAGCAAACATTTTACTGACTGAGTCATCTCTCCAACCTCTGAGTTGTGTTTCTTGAATCCTGTATTTGTGGATATAAAATGAGTACCACAGAGCATGCTCTAAGAAAAGAAATGTACAAATTTTTTTTTTATATATTATGATGGAACTTTCAAGGGAATGTTAATATCCCTGATAATTTGCTTCAAATTGGTTTTTATCATACAGCCCTCAGGTTCTCTTAAGATACACGTAGCTAGGTGGATCATAGTTAACTATCAGGCTTGTCTTCCTTCCTCCCTCCCTCTCCCTCCCTCCCTTCATTCCTTCCCTCCCTTCTCTCTTGTTTCATATCATTGGGGCTTATTTGGACTAAGAGTTTAAGTCCACCATGGTGGGGAAATTGTGAATGGAGGTGGGGATGTGGGGATCTTGCCATGCTACACCTGCTGTCAGGGAGCAGAGAGAGCAGACAGGCTTTCTAGGCAGAGAGGGAAGGCCCCAGATAAGAAGGAGGTTGCTTGGAAAACACAAACACCATAGCCTTTCTTCCTCATGCCCATCGGCATGTCCTGAATAAAACCAGTCCCATCTTTTATAAACGTTAATGGTTCATATCGCCCTCCTGTATGTGCAGCAGCCAAGGATGCTTTCAACAGATAGATTTTACTGTTTCATGTGACCTTTTCTATTTTATATATTCAAAAATAAAGTAAAACCCTACTTTTTAGGTGCTTATACATTTACCATCAGGACCTGAGTATGTTTGGCAATTAGGAATGCTCCAGAAGGCAATGAGAGTTGTGTATCTGTATTTTAAGTTGTGTATTCAGAATCTCCAGACAACTTAAGTGCTTTTGGTTTCTAATTTTCTTGAAGGTGACCACATTTTATTATAATGGCACTTTTATCTCAAGTCATTTCTTTAATGTGGAGTTCATTCCCATGTCTCTAACAAGGGAAACACAGTGTTCGATTTCTTGGAAATTTAGATTTTTACACATATGTGTTTTTTTTTTGCTGTAATCGTGTAATAAATGAAACTCCTTGTACACTTGAGCAGAAGGGTTACAGCTTTTCAAACTGTGGCACCTTACTTACAGGTCCTGGTTTATGACTAGGACAAGCAGCACAGTACAGGAAGAGTGAGAGATATTAATGCTGACATTTGGCTGTTTATTTCAACAATCTGCGACTGTGAGTTTATGGGGAAGTGGTAGAGCTTTGCTTAAGCCCAATTGTGTGTGCCCATCTGCATCTCTGTTTGCAACTGTAGCTTATCAAAGACTTCTCTTTTTAGGTTTCTTGGGGGCTCTTTCCTTGTTTTTAATTTTTATGCACGCTCCAAATCCTAGATTCCCTGTGTGTGTAGAGGAAGTGCTATGTGTATAGAAGGGGGTGCTGTGTGTATGGGGTATGGGGTATGTTTGTGTGCAGAGGTCAGAGGAGGTCATCATTTGTCTCTATCCATCTCAACCTTTCTTTTGAGACAAGGTCTCTTACTGAAACTTGAAACTGTTTTGACTGGGCTGGTTGGCCAGGAAGCTGATGGATCTGCTGACCTTAGTCTTTCGCCACTAGGGTTACAGGCATTTAGATTCCCACTGAGCTGCCTCCTTAGCCCCTACTTCCAGAATCCTGGGTGTCCTTCCGTGAGGAAAAGTTTTGATTTATCAAAAAATTTACTTTGAGTGAATTTATCTCTCTCACACACATACATTTTAACCAAGTCACTAGATCATTGGGCTAAGAAAGAAGGAAATGAGGAAGTGCTAAAACTTCCATGAGGACACCCTCCCCAAGATACTTCAGCAGGTCAGATCCTTGTCAGCAAACCTGAAGACTTGTTCTCCATCCCCAGAATGCACAGAAAGGTGGAGGAAAGGATGGACTCCCAGAAGTTGTCTCCTGACCTCGACAGTGGTAGTGTGCATCTACATACATCCACAACACCCAGATTCAAAGGCTTTTCTTTACTTGGTTGATTTGCTTGTCTCTTGCCGGCGCCTTCTGATGTGGTGATGGCTGATCTAGGGGAAGAGTGCCGTGCCGAGCTGCTCTCAACCCAAGGCAAGGACAGAGAACTGACATGTCTTCCCTTGGAAGTGGCTGATTCTGTGGCTCAACATCTATCATGTCGTGGCTCCTCGAAGCCTGTGATCACTGTGCCTTTCTCGCTGCTGGGGCTTTCTGGAAGCTAGCTCTGTTGTGAGTCACCTCCTAGCCATCAGATTCAGTAGCTCTGGGGAAGAGGACAGGGTCATTGATGGGAGAGTCTGCATTTCTTTGTACACATCATCCACAGGGTCTATGCTGACAGTTTGTCAGAAAGCCAAGAGGCCCCAGATTGCTCAGTTATGTGCTCATGGAGCCATTCATCACCCCAAAGAACCTGCTTGCAGCCTATAGTGAACATCCTGAAGGGCCAGGAGGCAGGAGAGGTAGCCACAGAGAAACAGCAAGAAGTCCAGGGCATTCGTTCTTTTTAATTGGGAAATTAAAGGCCTTTAGCAGAAAGCTCATGGGCTCATGCTCGTGTTTGCTATCATATGCCCAAATGGGTGCATTGTAGTGGTGAAACAAGGAAACTTCAGAGAGATTCGCACTTGAGGCAGACCCTTAGCATCTGTTTTTCCCTCCACTCTCCCACTCTCCTGCTGCTTGGAGTATTTTAGTGGAAAAGTTGAGACAGAACTTCTCAGGACAGTGTTTTCCATGCACCAGGTCATGAGCCATGAGGGGCTTATGAAAATAAATGCAGTAGGTCTTAGGCAACATTAAAAAAAATAGTAGAATGTCTAGATTACAGTGAGATTCGTTATTTATTGGAGATGGTGCTAAAATGTGTTTCAAAAGTGATGCCCTAAGGAGGAAATCATGGTAACTTCTTTCAATACACAGGGAAATAATGAAAAGTACTAAAATTGACTAACAGAAATAGTGCATAACAGTTGATATTAGCCAATTTTGTGATAAACAAGAGCCATAAATACCATCCTTAATCATTGAAATACATTTTATATACATTATATATGTATATATATCATTATCAAAATACGTACACATTTATTAGAAAATAAAAATGGAAGACATATCCCTCTACCCTATTTTGTAATATTTCTTTTCTTAAAGTGGCTCTCAAGTTTCCAGGTGAAAAATATATCTGGTTTAGAATACAATTAATTAAGCACAGAGGTGTGTGTGTGTGTGTGTGTGTGTGTGTGTATGTGTGTGTGTGTGTGTGTGTGTGTGTGTGTGAGAGAGAGAGAGAGAGAGAGAGAGAGAGAGAGAGAGAGAGAGAGAGAGAGAGAGAGAGAGAGAGAGAGAGAGAGAGCGTTTAACCTGGTTACTTGGGGAGAGGAAAACATCTTTCTTTCTAGAAAATGAGATCTTTGGACATGGTTCTTGTTTCCATCCCTTTTGGCCACTTTGAGGAGTCTGAAGTATGATGCTGTCTGGCTGGAGGATCTTGCTGCATCCTTTCTCTGGCAGATGTCCTGTGAATCTGACTGGGTTTCAGCTTGTGTAACCCACCCCCACCCTCAGCAGCCTTAGACTGGAATCGTCCATTTCTCTGACCTTTGCCTTTTATTGATTTGTTTTCTTTTCCCCTATTTTTAATGTTGCCTTTGAGATTAAAGTCATTTTTCTTTTGCAGCAGTGAACAGTGACTTTGCTCGGAGGAAATAGAAATTTTGATAAGAAAAAAAAAGATTCTGTTATGTGTTTTATGGTTTTGTTTTGCTTTGAATAAATCTTTTCAGAGATCAGTGATATACACACACCAACTCTCTTATAAGCTAAGGTTATTTAACTAGAACTGAAAGTGATCTAAATAGTAGCTAATATTTATGGAACACTAATTATGTAGCTATTCAAAGCACATTATTTTTATTCCTATTAAAAAGTGTGTGGTTTTGTTTGTTTGCTTGTGTATTTTCTTTCTCTCTCTCTTTTTTTAAAGGAGGGTATAGTAACTCATGCCTTTAATCCCTGTACTCAGGAGGCAGAAACAGGCAGGTCTCTGTGAATTCTAGTCCAGACTGGTGTACATGGTGAGTTCTAGGACAACCAGGGCTGCATGGAAATACACTATCTCACACGGTGTATTATTACATTTATCAACTCATTATGTACATATGTGGCTGTGTGTGTGGACTCAAGAGTGCAGGGAGCGCCTTGTGCACATATGGAGATCAGCTGACCCCTAATAGAGCTTCAGTTCGGCTCAGCACAAAGTGCCTCCACCCACAGCATCTCTCCAGCCCTGAAGCACTTTAAAGGTTTTACTATATTCAGTCCTCAGAGCAATTCCTTATGAATCGATATCATGACCATCATCTTAAGATGAAACTGGCAGTCACAGAGGTTGAATAATTTTCTTAAAGCGTAACAAGCTCTGGATCGGAGCTGGCAGAGATGTAACTTAACTCCTCCAGCCCCATTTCTAACAGGGGCTCTTACCTGAGACTATGAAGTCACTATACAGTGCCGCTTCCCTTATAGACTAAGTACAGGTAACAAATACCCGTTTCTCAGCGTTCCTCACACATGCTCTCATCCAATTCGGTAAATATTTACCGACCACCTACTGTGTGCTGAGGTCTAATTGAGAGGCTGGGAAGGAGCTGATTCGATGAGTGAGGTGCAATAAAACCTGTAGTGTGAGGATGAGCTACTGGCAAAAGTTTCCAGGCTCAATTTCAGTCACAGTTTTCTGTGAACTTGACAGGTGATTAGAAGCAGCACCTTCTGAGTTCCCTGACAGCACCTTCAGAGTGTCACAGGAATTGGATCAACACCAGCAGCCAGTAACTTCTGGACATTGTTCCTAAAAAGAACTAGGAACTGGGTTGGAAACATGACTCAGTGGTTAAGAACGCTGGCTGTTCTTCCCAAGGACCCAGACTTGATTCCCAGCACCGATACGGCAGCTCACAACAGGCTGTGACTCTAGTTCCAGGGGATCTGACACCCTCACATACACACACACGGAGGCAAAACACCAATGCATACAAAATAAACATATCTTTTTAAAAAGAACTAGGGACATGATAGAATGTTATAGCCAATTTGCTTAACTTTGTGATTGCACTTAGTGAGTGATAACTTAGTTAACTTTAAAGGAAGGCCCTAGTACAATTTCTAGGGACTGTGGAGGGTGGCTGGAGCATCGGCATCGAAGACTGGTCTTAGGAGAGAAGAACTCCAGTGCAATATATCTCTGTCTGCCTCTGTCTCTTTGTGTATCACTTCTCTCTCTCTCTGTGTGTTTATTCAGGCCTCATGTACCCCAGGCTAGATTTAGACTTGTTATGTAGCAGAGGATGCCTTGAAATCCTCTTCTTCCTATCCCTATCTTCTGTATGTTGGGGTTCAAACATGTGCCACCGTTGATCTGGTCCTGGGGATCAAACCCAGGGCTTAGGAAACTAACGAAGCAAGCGCTCTACCAACTGAACTAGTTCCCTAGCCTTCTCTTATCCCTCTTCTGTAGTATGCAATGCATAGGCCTCTTGTATAGGGATTTTCATGCCTCACCATTCGGTGGTGCACAGGCATAGAGACATGACCCACCAACCCCTTCACTCTTAGAGAATCAGTTTCCACAAGAAGGCTGCAGTGTTGTCAAGGTGATGTAAACTGTGAGGGAAAAACAGAAATTGTGCCCTTAAGTATGACTCCACTCAGGTCAAGAATTATCTGCCACTTTAGTAACTGTGCAGCTTTCCAAAACGTGTCAGACCCATTTACTAATTTTTAAATCTTTTTGTTGTTATTTTTGAGATAGTATTTCTCTGTGTGGCATGGCTTTCCTGGAACCCTCTCTGGCTTCAGACTCACAGAGATATGCCTGCTTGCCCCCACCCCCACCCCGAGTACTGGGATTAAAGGCATGCACTATTATGCCCATCTTAATTCTTCTCAAAACACTTCAGCCATCTATAAGCATATAGAGAATGGTGCAATGATTACTTATGAACTCAATTTCCAGCTTAAAAATAAAACATCATAGAGTGCAGGCCCCAATGTGTACCTGTGTCTGATCCCATTTTTCTCCAGCAGAAAAGATTCATCCTTAAACTGTTTACCATTCCCATCTAATCTCCTCAAATAGTTATTGTATTTGTTTTTTTATGTCTAGGTATATATTTGGCATGTTTTGCAAAAATGTACATAAATTATTATACTAACATCCTCCGACACTTGTGTTTTCCATATAATAGTCTGGTTGGCCAACTTACCCTTTGGATTTGAGTTTACTCATCCTTAAAATGAGACAATAGACATATTGCCTAAGGTTGCTCTGAAGATCTTAAAATATTCTGGGCATGTGGTATTTTGCATATTAAAGATACTTGGGAGAATGTCAGACTGTCTTTATCCCCAGTGAAACACTGTGCTCCTTCCAGCAACTGAAAGGAAGCCACCTCTTAGCTTGATTAATTTCGACGTTTGAATTATATTTGCCACAAAACACCACTGTTGCTATCAAGATGGCCCCATATAGGACAGGAGACCTGGTAATAAATGTTAGCACCTAACATTCCACAGAGGGACTCGCCTAAGGGCGTTGCTTTACACAGTGAGTTCCAATTCCTTCATATTCAAATCAGGACTTGATTTCTGAATATGAAAAAATATAAATGTAATGTAGGTATGTGCTTTTCCTCTCCCACAGAGAACACTGGGAATATTCTATGTGAATCAACTCAGATGAAGTTACTACAAGAACATTAAAAAATGGTCATGTGATTTTCCAGCTGATTCTTTCTATATTCTTGTACTTAATTTCCCCACTGCTGCTATTTTGTAGTTAATTGCCTTCACTAAGGCAAACTTACTGAAAAATTGCCATTTGTTTCCCAAATATTTGAACCGTGAGTTGCTTTCATTGAGAAGGTTTTAGTTTTGTGGGAACCCCCTACAAATTTCAATCAATCATTCACACTCTACAAATGTGGTATTTTAGAAGGCTTGAATAATGAGTTCCAGTCTTAATTTGTTCTAACACCCAGCCTCATGTTGGCTGAAGGATGAAGGCCCACACAGTGTCAAAACACATGGCAATATGCTTATCCCAGTAAAAACTGTTGTCAATTTACAAATGGAAAATGAAGAAAAAGTCAAATAGATTTAAAAAAAAAAAATCTTGGCACAGGGTAAACAACTGATTCACTAATGAAATATTTACTTTCCTCTCTATTTATTTCTTGGATAAATGGAGGCAGGGTCATAAAGAATATAAATGTTTGCTTACAGTAAGAACCATTGACAAAGAAATTTCCACAGTGTAGTAAAATGTGTTGAATTCCATCTTAACAGTAAAGATTTCCCAGGAGGAACACAGCTGGTTCTCCAAAGGTTTATTATTTTCCAATTGAACTTGACTTCGTCGTAAAAGGCAGCACCAAGGCTCAATTAGAAATACAGTGGATGGCACTTGTGCGTAAATCTGATTAATAACCTATCTGAAACTCCTTCCTCTACTGGCTGATTAAGGAAGATGAGGTTGGTCATCTCATAAAACAGAGCTGGTAGACCTCTAAATTATATGTACAGGCAGAGGAGCCGACATGTAATGCTGTGAGCATCAGCTGCTTCTTCCCTTCCTGAAGCAAGTTCAGGGTGAGGCAGAGTCTGTGAAACTCACGAAGCATCACTGAAGAGTGAACATTCTAGCTCCTATAGCTCTTATTCTCTTTGCAGTTATGATAATCATGTACAATTGCTGAGATCTTACAAATGTCTCTTGTATTTGCACCAGACATTATTCCCTTATAAGAAATTCGTTTATTTCATGTGTATAAATATTTTTACCTGTGTGTAACTCAGTATCTCATTCTCCAGACCTGGAGTTACAGACAGTTGTGAGCTACTTTGTGGGTGCTGGCAATTGAACCCAGGTCCTCTGGGTTCATTTTGCCACATTTATTATTACTTTTGTAGTTGAAAATTGCTGTTTTCATGGGTTGCATATAGAGCACTTACCTGACACAGTAATGTGGGTGGTAAAAACGAACCATGGATTAGCTCACTCTCACTGTGACAAAAGCCCGTGAAACTCACCCAGGAAGGAGGAAGGAAGGAGGGCTCAGTCAGGAGGTGGTTTGCCTGTTGCTTTGCGTCCTGTGGTAACATTTTCACTGCTGGTGTGTGTGACAGAGAAAGGGAGATACTCTTGTCACCATGCCCAAGCAGCGTGTGGTGTGGTGTGGTGTGTGTGTGTGTGTGTGTGTGGGGGGGGGGGATATTGAGATTCTAGGTGAGATGGCACATACTTATAATCCCAACTCTTTGGAGACAGAGGCAGGAGAATTCCAAGTTTAAGGACAACTCATGCTTTATGAAACAAATAAATAAAAAAGTGGGCAGAAAAGATGGCCCAGTGGTTAAGAATTCTCGTTTCTCTTGCAAAGGTCCTGAGTTCAGCTCCTAGTATCCACTTTAAGCAGCTCACAGCTGGCTATAACTTTAGCTCCAGGGCTTTAGGCCTCATTGGCCTCCATAAACATTTGCGTGCTCATGAACATACCCCTCCCCCATGCACATAATAAATATAATGTCCCAAAACACACAGAGAGGGCAGGGACTAGAGTCCTAAAGTCCCTTGTCTAAACATACCCCTGTTGTTGGTTGCTTTTACTCTTTACTTTTGGGGGCCCTGCCACCCAGCTCCCTAATAAATATGCACAGAAGCTTTTTCTTACTTACAAATGCCTGGCATTAGCTTGGCTTATTTCTAGCTAGCTTTTCTTGAATTATCCCGTTTACCTTTGGCCTCTGGGCTTTTCCCTTTCTCTGTTTTTGTATACCTTTATTTCCTTCGTATGTTGTGTCTAGTTGAGTAAGTTGGGTGGCTGGCCCCTTCTTTTCTTGCTCCTGGATCTCTCTTGCTTCTTCTATTTATTCTCTCTCCCTGCCAGCCCCGCCCATTCTTTCTCCTGCCTTGCTATTGGCCGTTCAGCTCTTTATTAGACCATCAGGTGTTTTAGACAGGCAAAGTAACACAACACAGAGTTAAACAAATGTAACATAAAGAATGCAACACAGCTTTGTATTATTAAACAATGTTCCAGAGCATAAACAAATGTAACACATCTTAAAATAATGTTCCACAATGTGTCCCTATAAGTTCCTCTGACTAGGCATTGCCTCTTAAGAATTCTCCTACTTCCCATCAGCATCATTGGTTAGGAAACAAGAATTAATTTAATTTTAGTTTTAGAGTTGGATGTTTTGCCTCCATGTATATTTGTGTAGCTGTTGCTCATGGAGATCAGAAGAGGGTGTCAGATCCTCTGGCGCTAAAGTTACAGATGGTGTAAGTAGCTAAAGAGGTGCTCCGAACCAAACCCAGTCCACTGAAGTAACAGCCAGTGCCCTAAACCACTCAGCAATCTCTCTAGTCCATTATCCAAAAATTTAGTACATGGGCTTTGGAGGACAACTACCAAAAATATAGCCCTGTGTAAGCGGAGATGCGCACAGACATCTTACTCTTCAATAGAGATGGGCAAGCTGTGCAAGCATGGGGAGCCAAATTTGGATCCCCAGAACCCACCTAAAAACATGAGTTTGGCTGGAGGGGTGGTTGAGAGCTCAGTGACCACTTAATCTGGCTGAAACCGTGTGCTCCAGATTCAGAGAGAGACCCTGTCTCAAAAAATAGGGTGGGGTTTGGAGAGAAGTCTCAGCTAAGCAAGTTACAGGCAGTTGATGTTTTTGTGAAGAACCCAGGTTCAATTTAGAGCATGCAAAGGTGGTTCAGAAGTGTCTATGGCTCTGGTTCCAGAGGGTGGGATGTCTTCTTCTGAACTCAGCGAGCAACAAACTCACGTGGTGCACAGACATACATGTGGCCACTTCACTCATGCTTATGAAATAACTAGATCTGAAAAAAAACATGGGATGGAGAGAGATCAAGGAAGACATCAGATGTGGACCTCTGGGCTTCATAAGCATGCACACACACACACACACACACACACACACACACACACACACACACGCACACACACACACGCACACATGCACACACACACGCACACACGCACACACACACGCACACATGCACACACACGCACACACGTACACACACGCACACACACACACACACACATTGGTGGAAAAACTTCAATAGTTATGTCACCTTTGAAACTTTGTATGTAAACACTAGTATTATTCTTTAATGTTATTGTTCATTTAACATTAACCTTACTGTGTATTAGAGATGTGTAAATGTACACAAAACTCCAGTAAAATGGATTTTTATTTACTGTAGTGTGATTTCAAACATTAGAGACAGAATGAAAGTCTTCTTTTTAAAAATATTTATCAAAGGTAAAACTTACACAGTATCTATCTGATTCTCATCATATAACCTATTCATTGTAGGCAATGCCTTTCTCTGCTTCAGGTCATTGTCATATGGTACTTTGGACTGGTGTCCAGCACTTTATTCTTTGCTTTCAGTGTCTTGCAATAGCCCCATGATCTTCTTCTTTTTCTTTAATTATTTTACATGTATACATACACGTAGATATATAAAAACAACCTGCTGAATCCATTTAATGTTGCTCATATCTTTATGTCTACACCTGTCTCTCTGAGGTGTTTGTGCACACGTGTATATGTATAGTTTTAGAGGTGACCACTTGGTAATAGATAGTTATGTGGCTCATCCCAAGGGAAGACTGACTCGCCCTTTCTAAGAGTTTCTTTAATATAGTTTTGCCGGTGTCTCCTACTGTGGAATGTCATCATCCATCTTGTTGAGACCACATCCTCGTTCGTGAAGATGAGTTACTTTCACTCAGTTCTTCTGATTACACTTTGGGACTCTCCAGAGGCAGTGGAGTTATTCTTCTCCCGGGCAGCTGTTGATTCCTCAGCTCTGCTTCCACTGGGTCCATGGAGCACCCACAAACACACTAACCACTTTCTGCTCTTTCACTTTTCACTTGTGTTGGCCAATCCCCTTTCTCATTTCTCCATTTTTGTAGAAATCATGTGGCTTTGTCTCTGGCAGACAAGGAAACAATACAACTTCATAGTTTGCTGTCTCTGCATGAACAGGACAGCATGCTCAAAAGCTACGCCCTGTCACACATCAGATGTCCCTGATCAGAATATGCATCTGATAATTATTGAGTTATTTGTCGACCAAAGAGCTAGTGATGAAGTCTAAACTTTATACAATTATTCATACCTAATAGACTGTGATAACTAAATGTGAACCATGCTGTAAAGGGACTGGTGTTACTTAACTAAGATATGGTGATTGGAATTCATGTTTGTTAAAACCATGCAAAACAAGGCTTGCCTGTATTTAGTGCCTTAATACAACAGCTAGATGAGAAGCCCAGTAATCACTGTCAGTCAGCAGAACCTGGAATCATTTACTGCCTCAAATAAATAAATAAATAAATAAATAAATACATACATACATACATACATACATACATACATACATACACACACACATACATAAATATCAATCAAAATCACAACAAGTGGGCCTGAGATTGATATGTTAAGTTCATTTCCTAGGACCACATTTGAGCAGTGCACTATTATTCTTGATAAAATTAATCCTACCTGAGCTTATAAAATGATCTGTTATTCGTCAAATCATGCTCAGTGTTGTATAGAAAATAGACATTGAACTAATTCATAGAGTGCCTGAAGACCAGTGTACATATGCAGGAGTTATATCTCTCTGTATATGGAGCCATACCCACACACACAGCTCTTCTATAACATCTATTTGCGAACATGTATTTATTCCATACAGAAAAAAATTGAGTATAATGCAAATTCTTCTTTGCTTATATGTGATTTCCAATGAGGAAAACACTAGGTGAATGCAGAAAACTGTGCCCAGATGAACCACGCTATACACGAAGACACAAAGAGCAACATCCCTCGCAAAGGTCTACATTTTCTGCCATTTTCCCATGTGCATTTGAGTCACATTCATTATGTCTGAAATGGCAATCATTTGTGGAGTTACAGATGGCTTCCTTTTCCTTCTAAAAGCTACAGTCTTTCTGATGCCCATTTCTACAAGCAAACTTCAGGAGGTGTTCAAGGTTAAAGTACCATGTTTATTATAGTATGTGTGTATTTATCAACCGCTGAAGATGGGAAACCTTCGTTATTTTTATGTTTTCACATCTTCCTATTATGTATTGTTAACAATGATGCAGTCCAACTTCAGAAGGCTTATAGTTTTTATTTTGCAGCTTTATGTGTGCAGTATTTTTTTTTGAAATGCACACACTCTAGTCTATTCATAGACTATAATATAAAGATAGAATATGCAAATAACTCTGTCTCTCCCAAGACAAAAATTTACTACTACAAAATTATTTAAAGTTTGAGAGTGGTGGGGTCCATTATATAATGTTGCTTTCAAAACCAAGTTTAGGCAAGAGGATGCTTACTTGGTCTGACCTCTGGAGCAGACCTGGTAGTCAGGGTTACCTGCCTGTCTTGTGAGAAAATCTGGAATGCTTGAGGGGATTTTCAACTTCTGAAGACTCAAGTTCTACCTGTCTCACTTTGAATTTCCTATAACCAGTTCTGAAACTTGCTTCTCAGTCAGCTCCAGGGCTTGTCAGCACGTACATGATGAGTTTCTGCTTCATAAAGTCTAGAGAAAGATTTAACAATGTGCATTTTCAGTGAGTTCCCAGGTGATGCCAGGGCCAACATGCCTATCAAGCATAATATCTACAATACATTTCATTCTTAGTGGACTACACGAGTAGTTTGATTTAGTCTCCTTTCAATTAATTTTCATACTTAACATGTTAATAATAAATGTACAGAATCTAGCAAGTACAGTATTTATCTTTAAGACAGTTCAACCTAAAAACATTTCTAGTCTTTTTTTTTTAAAACAAAGAAAGGAAATATGAAGTCAGAAGAAGTGGCTGTGGCTGCTGAAAGTATGTTGAGACTCTGGCTGGTCCTGTAGAGGAATCCATTGGAAACTACTCTTATGGTCTTTATATTTTGCTTTAAACTATTTTATTCTGTGCTGTTTGCCTCAGAAGAAACAGTTTTCAGGTCTTATGGGATTCAGGTGTCAGCTGATAAGGTCCGAAGACGCTTATCCAGGGTCCCAGGCTCCTTTTAGGGTGTGGCCAACCCCATTCAAAAAGGGCTGCTGGGATCTTGGGAGGCCCTGTTTTTTGTTTCCCTGACCTGGAAACGAACCCTGAGCCACAGTGGTGAGAGTGCTGAATCTTAACCACTAGATCGAGCCAGCCACCCCGAGCCAGCTACCTCTGGTAGCAGAGGATGGCTTCCCAGCGTGGCCCGAATATCCACTTAAAGCCTGAGAAAGTTTAAAAAGAGATTTAGCACAGAAACTGAGCCAAAGTAGATTTCAAATTATGTATCTGAAGCGGGTCATTGTACAGATAGTGTGCAGTCCCGGCCACATTCAAAATGGTGCCAGTGAACTGGCGACAGGAGTGTAAGCTGCAAACAGGCCTGTTCCCAAAGTCTTACAGAAGACTCAGTAGCATGTGATTGATGTAAGGATTTAAGGTTTCTGTTTACTTTGAATAAAGAGGAAACAGAGTCAAACAGTTTCTTAGAAGTAGCATTTCTTGGGTCTGCTCTGTTTGCTAGCAGTGAACAGAGACACGGCCCCTTTAAGAGAACTTACTGATTCAGCTTTATTGGCAAAAACTATGTGGCTCTTTAAGAGAGTAGAAGCATTTTAAAAGCTCTTCTGGTTGGAAAATGATTAAAGATTCACAATAAAACAGATTCAGATGAAAAAAGAAAAACCTGTAAATGGATTTCAATGTGTGTAAAAGGTACATAGGCTTCAGAGGGAAAAGAACGAAGGTAGAGAAAGCCTTTAAAAAGAGAAATAGAGTAATAAAAATATAATAAGCCACGTAAAGATAGAAAATAGACACAGAATCTGGATTTTGGTTATTATTGTGTTTTCTTTTAATTTTTTAACTATTAATGAGCTAAGCGTAGAAAGACAATGGATTTCCAAGGCTGCTAAGTTAAACAAGAATATGTATTTTAAAGGTATTTTGATTTTGAAATTTGTGTCTAAGGATTTATTGCTTTGGAAGAGTTCTGCTTTTGTTTCCACAGAAGATGAGAACCTGTGGATTGCTTCCAGATATATATGGTTTCATCAACCAAGACCCCCTGAAAAAAATCTCTGATGGGAAGGATGGCTATATCAGCTTCAGGGCTGCAGACTATGATCCAGTCTCAAGAACCCATGAAATTTTCAATGCCCTGTAATCAGCAGGAAGTAGTAATGGAAAACTATGCTCAAATTCCCAAAATATTGTTTATAGATATTTGTTTCATTATAAATGGTTAATGGTCATAGTTAATCTCTTTCTAAGAAGAAAAAGGGGATATGGTATATGAATTATTTTTTAAAAATTAGATTATTGAATTAACTTAGATCAGGAAATCAACTGTTAATCTTAAAATGTTTTACATTGGTATGGATTTTGGTTTATTATACAAATTTAAGGTCAATTCTCTTATGCTGTATGTCTTTTTCTACTCTTAAGATAGGATGTTTATGTAACTGATTTAGAATTGTAATGTATAATTAAGAAATGCATGTTAGTTAGATTTTTAGGTATACAAAGATATATTTCAATTAGGTAGGTAATCTTCAAATACTTCTAAGACCTACAGAATATGACATTTAAAATGTTTTAAGAATTTAGACTTTTCTGGACAGTGAGACAGGTCTGCTTCTGGCAGCACCAATTTACTTCAAGAGAAAAATGGGTATTGAATAAACTTCAAATGGAGTCTACTTTCTTTGTGCCATTGGTTAGCCACTGGACATGAACCTGTTCTTATATTGACTGCTTGACAGTATGCTATTTAAACTGGACATGCAGGTTCCCTAGGAAAGTGACCTCTGAACTTTGAGAGAACAAGCCAAGATGGTTTTTTAGGTTTCTCCTTTGCAGAGAAAACTGTCAGACATTTTTCAGGACTTGAGGAGAAGTGACTGATGAATGGGCAGAGCAGATTTCCTGCTTCACTGAAATGAAAGAAACTTTGGGCCTGTAGGCTGAAGATGGATGCCCCAACTTTATAAAGGAACTTTGGGTGACTGTCCAGGCAGATAGGTGTCATCTCTGTCATTTCTAAATTTTGGATGTTGCTTGCACTTCAGGTTTACTTGGGTAAATATATCCTTCTGTAGTCTTTGATGCAGTTGAAGATTAGATAGTTAAAGGTATAGTTTTTCTTAGCCATTTGAAAAGTATATTGGATATGAAACTTTAGATTCATAAGGATAAGGTAGATGATAGTATTTTCTTTAATGTTGCTAAATACAAATAAACTAGATATTGTAACTGTAATTCTTGCTTGATGGCTATTTTGTTATATGTAATTTCGCTATGTTAAAATTGAAACCTTCCTTTTTGATTAGACAGAAAGGGGGAGGTGATGTGGGAATGTCTTTCTGTATGCTGTGAATATCAGTCTTTAAATAAAGGAGCTGCTTTGGCCCATGACAGGCACCATAGAAAAAGTAGGAGGAGAAATAAGAGCATAGGTAGGGGAAGCAGGGCAGAGTCAGACAGATGGAGCCAGCAGCCAAAGAAGAAGCATGTATGGAACACAGGTGAGCCACGGGCCACATGGCAGACAGATTAATGAGAATGGGTTGAGTTAAGATGTAAGAGCAAGCTAACAATGTGCCTGAGCCATAGGCCAAACAGCATGAACTTAATATTTAAGTGTCTGAATCATTTCTGGGGGCCTGAGCAGCCACGAGCAGCTAAGGGGTCTAGGGCTGCAGATCTGTGGGTCTGGACCTCTGGCCGCCCCAGGAATAAGAAACTTCATTGTAACAAGGTTTTCTTTCCATTACAAAGAAAATCAATAGTCAAATGCAAGTTTATGAGGATATACAGTAAGCAGCTGCTGGTCAGAAAGGCTTGTGTGATGTATTTCCCTTAGTCTTATTCTGATGAAAGTTATAAATTAAAATTTACATGAATTGTGTCCACACAATTACAGAAGAAACAGTAAAACAGGCTCAACCTGTTAGGTATAGTTGTAGATGCCTTTAATCCCAATATTTTAGAAATTAAGGCACGATGATGACTTCAAACCAGGAGTTCTGGGCCAGCTCAAGCAACAGAGCAAGATTCTCTCTTAAGTCTAAAAAAACCAAACCAAAACAAAGAAACGCAAACAAACAAAACAAAGCAAAGCAAACAAACAAAAATTCAATCAGCAAAGAATTTGTAACATAAGGCAAAGTTTCAATAACGATATTTTCACAGGTAGTAGACTGTTCAGAAAAAGGATTTGCCTACTTAGCTGCATTTTTTAATCTCCTAATCACCTGCTCAGTAGGTGTTGTGTTGAGCAGCAGTATTGCTAAACAAGGAATATCCCCCCCCCCAATAAATCACTCATAGGTAAATAAGACAAAGGAAGGTAAGCGTTGGCATGGATCAGCTCTGTTTTTGTTGGTAGTTCAACGTTCCTCCATCTAAAATCCTGGTTATAAGAACTACATGAAAGCACGTGGCAAATTGTGTGCATTAATATAGACCCCTCAGCACCCTCAATTCTACCCCACTTCACACAACATTAATGGAAAAGAGGCAAATGATGAAACACACAAAACTTTTGTTTTTCTTTTATTTATTTTAGAACACATGGAACAAGCAAAAATAAAAGCCATGAGCCCACCCTCAAGACAATAAGTGCATTTTGGTTTTATTTAAAGATATTGTTAGGGCTGGCAAGATGGCTCATAAAGTAAGGGTGCACACCGCCAAGGCTGACGTCCTAAGTTCAATCCAGGTGTATGACATGATAGAGGGAGAGAAAAGACACCATTAAGTTGTTCACTGAGCCAGGCAGTGGTGGTGCATGCCTTCAATCCCAGCAACCAGGAAGGCAGATAAGTTTGATGCTAGACTGATCTAGAGGGGAGTTCCAGGACAGCCAGAGAAGAAACAAAAAAAAAAAAAAAAAAAAAAAAAAAAAAGAAGCTTTTTTTTCTGACCTCCACATGTATGCCATGCCGTGGGCACCTACAAGAGAACACACACACACACACCACAAATAGATTGTTTCACATATAGTATTTTTAAACATTTTATGTTATTCATGTGTGTTTCTTTGTGTGTGTGAGTTCAGTTGCCCACAGAAGCCAGAAAAGTGTATCAGATCCCAAGAAGCTGACATTACAGGTGGTTATGAGCCACTCATGTAGGTGGTAAAGAGCTAGGATCCAAACTCCACTCTTTTGTAAGAGCAGTGGGTACTCTTAACCAGTGAGTGAGCCATCTCTCTAGTTCCATATGTAATATTTTTTAAAAGACACATTTTTCTGATATTTGTCACTTACTTAAAGCTTAACAATACCTTACAAACAAAATGACATGCCTGATTGAATTGATGGTTGGAGATTGTTTCATATTTTTTTGTTATAAATCATGTTTTGCTGACCATTTTTTTTTTTGTGCCTATAGCTAATTGTTTATTTCCATGGTAGGTGGAAATGGAATCTCTCATCTATAGAGATTGGTATATATACTATTTGACACATATTTTCAAATTGTGGTTTAGCTCCAGAGTGTCTTTCTCATAGGGAAAAGAGGGTTTTGCAGTGTAGTAGGACAGGTCCATAGGTTCAAACCAATTGCTGAGGCATGCACATAACATACGTCCTTATGAACTGACCTGAAGTCTGCCTGTGAGCCTAGCAACAGGCACTGTCAGAGGTCTTGATTGTGTCCAGCCAATGAGAGGTGACTGCACAATGTTATCAGACAGGACACAGCTGGGGTGCTGGAAGGAGGGTATATAAGGCTCTTTCCATTGTTGAATGAAGGAGTTAGTCCTTGGCTACTACTCCTGTTGACTCCAAGTCTTCTCACCCCCTCTCCCAAGGGAGCTATTGTGACCCAGCAACACTGCAGAATGAGGCCTTTTCCATTATCTGAGATATAACAACATCTACCAACAATCAAGACCAGGAATAGAACTTAGGGAAAGGAAGTCTCAAACTGGCAGAAGTGAGCAGGGAAAGGTGGGCTATAGGTAGGAAGGAAACTTAAAAAGGTTAAAAAAAAGTTTTTACATTCAAGGTGGGTGCTTTGTGACAAAGTACTGATCTGTTCACCTGAGTTATCACTTCTAGAAACTTCCCCAAGACAAAAGATCTTCACCATTCTGTCTTTAGCTAGTGGCCCAAGAGAAGTGAAGCAAGGTCTTATGGTAGATGACAGACAAGTACTTCCTAAGCAGGAAGATAATACAGTTCACTTTTGTGATGAACAGCTTTCTGTTACTGGGACAAAATACCTATGTTATTCAACCAAAAAGGGGGGAAGATGTATTTTAGCTCACAGTTTTAGACATTTAAACCTATGTTTGGCTGGCCCTATTGCATTGATCTGTGATATTCCAGTACCTCATGAAGAAGCAAGTGATAGAGGAAGCCTGAGATGGCTAGTACTTATCAAAACCTTGAAAAAAATACAAAACAAAACACTAGGATCACTTGGGGGAAGGGCCCTGGGTGTGTCTGTGAAATACTATCTTGACTGTGTTAAATGAGATGGACTGATTTGTTCACCATGGGTAGCACCATTCCCTACACAGAGGATATAGTAAAGTAAGCCCCAGCACATTTGCATTTATTGCTCTCTTCCTACTAAAGACGCAATAGGACCAGCTATTTCAAGCTCCCATCATTTTTTAAAATTTAATTTAATTCTTTAAACCATGGTTGACTGTAACCAAGAATCATTAATTAAACAAACCCTTTTATCCTTGAGTTGCTTTTATTAAATAATTTTATCACCGAAACAGAAAAAACATTAAGACAAGGCCTGTTCACTTCACAGATGTCTGAGAACAGTGAAACAGGAAGAGACCCAAGTCCCAACGTCTCCCTCAAGGATATAATCCCAATGATCAAGCTAACTTACTCCAGGGAGTCCCGTATACTAAAGGTTCACCACTTTCCAATAGTGCCAAAGGATAAGAACCAAGCTTTAATTTAGCATATGAGCTTGGTGGGAACAGGAAGAATTTCATATTCAAACTGTGGTAATTCTTAGTGATTATGAACAGTAGTAGCTTCATAGATCATTGCGTTTTAGGATCTTGAAATTACAATTACAATAGGCAGGACAGAGGCTTGTGATTGGCAGTTGTATCTGCTCTTACAGATGCTCCCAATTCATTATACCTCTTATAAAACTCATTGTTGGTTAATGCCTTACTGTTACACACTAAAGCAATACCCCACTAACTGAATGACAGTCAAGTTTGGGCAAAATTCATGTCATCATTCTAATTACAGTGATAGAAATCCACTCATGTAAGGTTTTCTAGTTCATTAAAAATAAATGAAAATATTTTATTTCTATGTTTACACATACAAACACATATAATTTTAAAGGAAGAAGCAAAAGTATCTAGCATCTAATAAAGTATATTTCAGCTTTATGTCATGAATATTGGAACATGAACTAGAAAAGGACAGTGCCTTAGGGTTTATATTGCTGTGAAGAAACACCATTTGACTATGGCAACTCTTATAAAGGAAAACATTTAATTGGATCTGGCTTATAGTTCAGAGGTTTAGTCTATGGGAGGGAATCATGGTGGCTTGTAGGCAGACTTGGTTTTGGAGTTAGTGGAGAGTTCTACCTCTAGATCAGCAAGCAACAGGAAAAGAGAATGACCAAGGTGGGCGGTTGCTGGGTTGAGCATTTGAGACCTCAAAATCGGCTGCCAGTGACACACTTCCTCCAACAAAGCCACACCTTACCACAACAGGGCCACATCTCCTAATAGTGCCAGTTCCTAAGGGCCTATGGGGGACATTTTTATTCAAACCACCACAGACACGCATAGGAAAAAGGGAAATTAAAACGACCAGGAGGAATGGAAATCATAAAGTGAGGAAGGTGCCAGGTAGGATGTTGACATGAGGGCACATATATAAAGGCACATAAGGGTATAAGCTGGGAAATGGAGTAAAGGATGTCAGCAGAGAGATGGTCAATATTTCTTACAAAGAATGTTCTGGTGAAGGTGACTAAAACGCTTATGCAGACAGAAAGAAATCCCTGGCTCACCTTATCCAGGTCATTCCTCAGTGAGCTTTGAGAGTCTGTCTCCTTGAGAGCCCAGAAGGTTCTTTTGAATATGCAATTACATGTTGAATGGGGAATATACAATTCCTACAGGCCAGTTTCTTCTAATAACTTGCTTTAGGGCATCCTTAGCTTCTGTTAAGGCTGCTAGTTTGTTTAAGGACAATGAATCACAGCAGTGACATCTCATCATAGTCTCATATATAAATTACCCAGCTTGAAGGAAGGTCCTTTTCATCTGCTGTCAGAAGCTGTAGCAACTGTCATTGTTAGATCCCTCATTTAAAACAGAGCGGACTTTTTACTCAGGCCGCTGAGATTAGCTTTGACACTCAGAGCAACCCTGCAATGTCAATGTCCACATCTCACCAAAAGTTCCTAGACTCACTTCCTCTGAACTTGGGTGCATTTGGAAGGTTTTGTTTAGTTTCACAGCATCCATTAGATATTTCTCTACTCTTGTTCTCTGATTTTGGGGGGAATAGTTTTAGCTGGTCAATATTGCTGTGTAACAGTTTATTTATCCTTTCTATTCCAGAGAGAGGGGGGTGAGGTCTATGAGGTTCAGGAAGTAAACAAGCTTCTTGTCTGGAAAAGCTAAGACTCACAGAGTCCCAGTCCAGCCTCCCGCCATCCCTCCCGTCCCTTACAGGATATAAAAATGACCATTGAGGTAGGAGATTGACTAGTCAAGTTGCCAGGAACGGACTGATGAGCTGAGCAGCACAGAATAGTCAGTCAAGCTCGAGGCTTGCGGTTTGGTGAGTTGTCACCCATGTCGGGGTGGGCTTTTCAGCGCTGCGAGGTGCCTTTAAATCATCCTAGCCCTGTAAGTAACCACTCACCCATCCTCCTGGAAATAAAACTAATAAACTAGTTAGTTAGTTTGTCTGTGGCTAACAAAAGACTTGGATCTTGAATCCATCAGTTCCCACTCTTTGGAATCATTTCCCTATCAAAATATTTTACATAATGAGTAAGTATGTCAGTCAGATTTCTTCCCAAAGCCTTTGCATCTTCTACCGCCTCTACCTGGAATGCTCTTTTCCCAGGTCTGCTCATGCCTTGCCCATGTACCTTTACCTCCTTCAAGAGTTCCTTCAAATATCACCTTCTCTAGGTCACTTTCTGTGACTATCTAGCACTGTGCTGTGCACCCATAAGTCTCTGCTCTCCAGTGCATCCCACCTCCTCACTCTATGCATGGGCTTATTTATTATCTGCCTCCTCCCAGCAAATTGCAAGATCCTAGGACTGGAGACATCATGTCTGTTTTATACCCGCTGAACATCCAAACCAAGAAGAACCACTGACAAGCAGGTACTCAACACATATGGGTAGAATATAGGCATTAACACTTGTCTCAATACATTGAAACATGTTATATGAACACCTGTATAATCAGGGAAGGGTAACCCATGCAGACACATGCCATGGATATCTTGCCATTTGACATTAAAAGACATTTTACAGTTATTTGTTTTATTTTGACTTTGTTTCTGGAGACAGAATCTCATTATGTAGCCCATGTTGCCTTTACATTCATGATTCTCCTGCCTCAGTTTCCCACGTGGTAGAATTACAAGAATGAGCCACCACACCCACTCATTATTTTTCATTCCTTAAAAACATTTTTTCAGAATATTTGCGTGTGTCTGTGTGTGTGTACTTGCGCTGGTGCTGCAAATGTGAGACCAAAGGGAAGCTTCTTAGAGTCGGTTCTGTACTGCCACTTTCTTAATGCAGAATATCTTCTTGTAGGTTCTTCTGCTGTGTATTCCTGCTTTCCACCCACAAGCTTCTGGCCGATTTTCATCTCCCTATGCAGTACTATGATTAAGTTACACACTGTCAGCACCTGGGTCCCAGGGATGAACCCAGTCACTATGCTTATGCAAAAAAACCCTATTACCCACTGGGCCATCTCCTTGGACTCCCACCTTGTTCTTTTTAATGGATTCATAATTCCCACACGAAACAGGTATTGTAAACTACTCTTCTTCTGATAGACATATGGCTTTGTATCAATTTTTATGTAGAAATTAATGCTTCAATGAGTGTCCCTGTGTATGTCTATCCTTTGTACCCTTTGATATCTAAACTAAATCCAGGATACCAGACATTGCTTCTCAACCTGTGGGTCTTCACAGGGGTCCCATATCAAATATCCTGCATATCAGATATTTACATGACAATTCATAACAGTAGCAAAATTAAAATTATGCAGTAGCAATGAAATAATGTTATGGTTGGGAGGGTCACTGCAACATGAGGAACTGTATTAAATGGTTGTAATAACAGAAAGGTTGACTCAGTGTGTGTTGCTTGTGTGTGTGAGTTGCTAAAGATTATGAGAGCCACTCAATGAAATACCATTCATGTATTTATTAGTAGTTTTTAAAAGTTAGATGACCTACTGATTCTTATTATTAATTATCTTTTTTTTTTTTTTTTTAAAGACAGGCTTTCTCTGGGTAACAGCCTTGGCTGTCCTAGAACTCACTTTATAGACCATGCTGACCTAGAACTCACAGAGATCTGCCTGTCTCTACCTCCAGAGTGCTTGGGACTAAAAGCATGTACCACCATGCTGAGATTGAGTCTTACTTTTTACCTCAACAAAAAAAGGGTGGCAGAACATGGATGAGTAAGTGAGTAGCTTACAACAGAATGGCCAGTCTTGAGGCACCAGGTGCTCATGGCCATAGGAAACCGTTCTGATCTTTCAGCACAGGGAAGGAGAGCGTCTTAGTTAGGGCTCTATTGCTTTAAAGCTGTACTATGACCATAACTCTTATCAAGGAAAACATTTCATTGGCTTACAGTTCAGAGGTTCATGGCAGGAAGCATGGTGGCCCACAGGTAGACATGGTCCTGGAAAAGGATCCACAGGCAGCAGGAGGGAGAATGCACTGCTCTTGGCTTGAGGATCTGCAACCTCAAAGCCCACCCCGAGTGACATACTTCTTCCAACAAGGTCAAACCTGCTAATAGTGCTAATAGAGCCTATGTGGACCATTTCCATTCAAAGGACCACAGAGAGAGCCTGGGGCATGGTAAGACATACACTGGGAAGGGAACTGCTGATGGGCTGTGCTTGGAAACAGACCCCTGCGCCACTGCCAAGCTATGGCCAGGCAAGAACAGAACTAGCAGGAGGGCCAAAGAGCTTCTCTTCAGATTGTGGGTGTTCCCACTAGAGACATCCATTGGTCGGCTCTTCTGCGAAGCCAATGATGAGGGAAGCCCAGTGAGACAGTCCACAGAATCAGCTCCCCAAGCTCAAAAGAGCAACAAGGGAGATTAAGTCTGGAAGGATGCATACAAATCATCCACAAGTGATAGCTTTTCTACTAATTCTGTTCTACCCTCCACATTTGACTGCCTTACTGAACTTTACCAGACAGTTCCAAAGCAAAAATGTTGACAGTAGGTGGAAAGCCCTGAGCAGACACTATGGGCAGTGACTATGGATCAGGGCACCAGCATTCAGTGTCCCTTAGACACTGAACATACTAGAGAGTGTCAGTAGCTGAAAAGCTCTAATGGTAAAACCAGGATCACATCCATCATGGTACTTAAGCTAGAACTGCCCCACCCACCACCCACCCACCCACTCTTCCTTCCTTCATACTTCCTTCCTTCTTTCCTTCCTTCTTTCCTTCCTTCTTTCCTTCTCTTCCCTTCCTTTTCCTACTCTGCTTTCTTCCTCCCACCTCTCTCTTAGCATTGATGATAGAACCCAGGACACATACCCAGCGAGTGTTATATCCCTGAACTGCATCTCTAGGAATCTTTAAAGTGTGATGTGAAATTGGATAACCCTGCAATTGAATACTTAGTCAACAGAACTTGGGACTATATCTGTGCTGAGCCAATATGGTAGCCACATGTGGCTATTTAAATTTACACGTATATAATCCAGCAGATCTGAGTTCTTTGCTCTTGCTGTGGGTAGTGAGCTCAGTAAATATGGTGGCCAACTGGTTACCACATTGGACACCTCAGGTATAGAATGTTCCCATGTTGTAGGAAGTTCTATTGGACAGTGCTTGGCTATGTACTAAAACCTTGAATTTGACCTACTAAAATTCTTTAGGCATTATCTCCTCTGGAGATTTTGTAACTTAATACACATAAAGTGTCTAATAACCTACAGGGTTAGTATTAGGACTCTATAAATGATAGCTTTAGTAACAGCAAGGCCAGTGATAGGCAGGTGCAGCAGATTAATTCTGATTGCCATATCCCTAGTAGGTATTTCCAGAAATAAGGTTATGCAAGTTTCTTTGTCAAAGCAATCAAGGCGGCCAGGCAATACAGATGACCAAGTAACTGTTGCTGATGAGTGCTATGCGTCCTTGAGTCGAGGCATCTCAGTGCTGTTTCTGGGGTCTGTCCATTAGACTTATTACAGCACAAGCAAGTCATGGCTGCCTCTAGTTGAAAACATGGTCCTATCCTGACACCCCTCCCTGAGTCTTCTGAAAGTGATATAATTCCTGATTTTTGGGGGTTTTTTTTGTTTTGTTTTTTTTGTTTTTTGTTTTTTTTTTTTTTTCCTGCATGTTGGGAATGTTCTGTCGATATATTCTTTTCACAAGTCTGATTTGTTTCTAGGTCATTGCAAAAGCAAAATAACAAATTCCAAACCCAAACTTGTATTTCCAGTCTTCGGCAGGATTTGTGAATATCAGCCCAGGTCCGGAACCAAGCACATTATTGCCTCTCTCTACCCCATACATCCTGTCAATGGCCAGCTTGAGTCACATCTTAATGGAATTGTATAGGTATCATATAGTCTAATCTCTAGAATATATTAAGAATGGGGTGATTTAGAATTTTTAAAAACAATGTTCTACTCCTGAAGTAGAAATTACTATGTAGAAACTGCTAAAAACCAGACAGAACTCACATCCCCCATTATTTTTTTCATTAATCACACACTTGGGAAGAGAAAGCTTCAACTGAGGAATCACCTCCCTCATAATGGCCTGAGGGAAGGCCTGTTGGAGTATTTTCTTCACTGATGACTGATGTGGGGCGGGCCCAGTCTACTGTGCATGGTGCCACTCCTGGGCAGGTGATCTGGGAAAATATAAGAAAGCAGGTTAAGCAGGAGCTAGGAGCAAGTTAAGAAGAAGTATTCCTTCGTGGCTTCTGCCCCAGATTCCTGCTTTGAGTTCCTGAGGTCATATATTGTATATTTAATGAAATCAGCTTGGAATATCAGAGAACAGAGTCACCCACAGTCAAGCCATGAAAGTCAGAGAGTGGTGACCTACAGGTTTAATCTCATCACTCAGGAGACAGAGATCTTTCTAGATTTCTGCGAGTTCAAGGCCTAACAGCCAAGCAGTAGTAGCTCACACCTTTAATCCTAACTCTAGGATTATGATACAGAGTTGAACCAGGAAGTCAAACAGCTGGCCAGGGAAGATTTTTGAGGCAGAAGGAGGCAGAGATTCATTCATTCTGTAGGAATAGCCAGCCAGGCTGAGGACCCTTGAAGATAGCACTTACCCTGATTGGCCTGGGATATTGGCTGGGTGAGAATTGACTGTGGTCTGTTTCCTCTCTCTGATATTCCAGCTTTTCCCTAATATCTGGCTCTGGATTTTCATTATATGCTAACTAGAGTATGTACAATAAGTTCATCCTACATAGCTTTTCTTGAGGACCGTGTTTATGCCAGCAACAGAAAATAAATTAGAATACTCTTTTTTCTATTTCTCTATCACCCTATTTGAAATCTCCATTATTTCTTGTCTGCCTGTAAGCAACTTTCCATCATGCTTAAGTCACTCAGTGCCATCCCAGTTCATTTAAAAAATAACCACATTGCTTGTATGTGTTCTTTATTTTCTTCTGGGAACTTACTTCGATCTGCAGATTTTTACTCTGTTGACTTTCTCCCTTCTTGTTGAACAAAGTCATGAGTACCAATATCCCTTTAAAGCTTGTCCCTTATATTTGAAATTTCAATCAATGTCCACAAAAATACAGAAATATGAAGAGGTAGGTCCCAACGGATGTCTCATAGGGGAAGGGCACTTTCCATGCAAGCCTAATGGTTGGGCTTGATCCCCAGAACCCAAGGTGTTAGGAAAGAACCTAAAAGCTGTCGTCTGACATCTACAATCATATCTTGGCATACATGAACACACACACACACACACACACACACACACACACACACACACACACACCATGTGAAAGCACATATGTAATAATAATAAAACTAAAAAGTAAAATGCACATATACCTTCCACTTGTCAAGTTTCCAGACATTGTAAATACAGATTTTTCTTTCTTTCTTTCTTTTTCTTTTTTTTGGGGGGGGGGCAGGGTTCCATTTAACCCAGGCTGGCCCCAGATTTGTTATCTAGCTGAGGATGAATTTGAACTTTTCATTTTCCTGACTCCGTTACCAAGTGATAGGATTCCAGGTGTGTACCACCATGCAGGTTTATGTGAAGCTAGGGATCAAACCTTGGACTTTGTGCATGCTAGGTAAGCCCTCTACCAACTGAACTACACCCCTAGCCAACACACAGACTTCTGTGGGTCTCTGTGTCTCAAATGAAGAGGTGTGAAACAGCATGTCTCAAAGTGGGCAAGCACGCACACCATGGTTTTAAGTACAGTCTCAGGGAGAATATTAATCTTGGATAATATATGAAACCTCAAATAGAATTCTGGGCATTATTTTTGGCCACTGGTGTTATTTTGTTTAAACTTTAAAAAATGCATAAGAACAAAGATTGCTTATTCAATCGTTTTAGGAAAATAGGAAAAAGTGAGAATCCCTCTTTCTTCCTAATCCCAGCTCCTCAAATAATTCCAGTTAAAAGTTCCTGAATATAATATAGTGCACAATCGTTAAAAATGACGTGTGTGTGTGTGTGTGTGTGTGTGTGTGTGTGTGTGTGTGTGTGTGTGTGTGTGTTAGATGTGATTAAATGCACCAACACTAATCCTTGGCAAGAGAAGCTACTTAACCTTTTGCCTCTCAATGCAGACAGAGCCCTACTCAGAGTTGAGATGTGTTTCTAGTCAGGAAGGTGGTAATTCTCCATTTGCCCTCACTCCTAAAGATCTGATCATGCATCCCCATTGTCTGAAGAAATGAGTCGCTGAATGGACAGAGCTGGCAAGGAATTGGGGAGTAGCTAGTCTTAACAGCAAGCATCCATCGCCGAGCACTGTCCACAAAACTCATTTCTGAACATTTGGTTGTGCTGACCGAGGCCACTCCCAGCACAGGCTGATGAGGTGAGCCAGAAATTAGTGTTGTCAAGTTGCTCAGCCAAATGAATCCACTACAGTTAGCGTTTATCTTCGAGTATGAGATCATTAGATGATAAATTGAAGATTTATTCACTATTGATCTTTTTATTTCTCTTTGCCTATTTATATGAATTATTTTGTCCTATACTGGAGAAGATTGTGTGATGCTATAATGAGATTTGAATGTCAGCTAACACCATTCCCGATGTCTGGCTGCGAAACCTGCTTATTTACATGGTAGCTGCACAGTCCTTTACAGCTGTCATTTTAGTCATCTCAAGTTCTCTGTCACCCAAATAAAAATGAATCACCTCGGGCATGAGCTTGGGATTGCTGCCTTTGAAGTATAGTGGTAAACTGGCTGCCTCAGCATCTACGGGGATCAGCTCACTCCGTCACCTAGAATTATAATTCTGCCTTTGGAGTCTTAGAAGTACAGTACAGGGGGGAGGTGATGGATCAAAGAACTCATGGTGCTACAAAATGAATGTTTATATCTTTGCTTCTTTTCTTCTGTGTAAATAGGTGTGTTTATCAGAACGTTAGTGTTTTCTTTCTTTTTTTTAAGTTGCCTATAAATTAAACTTCTACATCGCCCCCAATTGCAGTCTATTGAATTTTATAGAATTAAAAGTACACTTTTCAGTGGAAAAATATTGATCTCCACATTTTAAAACGCATCCCTGTATCATGGATTCATTTTAGAAGCAAAAGCTAAAAATGTAAGAAATAAAACAGAAGGAAGATGCCCAAGAAGAAATTGCGGAATGAGAACACAGAGGAATTTGGGTCATTGTTGCATTTTAAACCAGAAGCCTGAGGATTTAAAAGAAAAATAACATCACAGTGTCGACCGGAACATACCAGGGGCAGAAAAAAACAACTGTCTTATGAAGGCATTTTTCCTTTTTAAGCAGAACAGGCCTGTGTGTTCACAATGACAGAGCACAGATGAAGAGTCTGTTATCGCACTGACAGGTTACTTCCTGTTAAACTGATGCAATGCTTACTGTTTGGGTTGGAAAATCTGTCTTAGATAGTTTAAAAGGAAAAAAAAAATAACAAATAAGCTAATCTTCCATAAAAGTGATGCTGAATTTATATTCATCAATTTAAATTCTTTCTATGACTTTGCCTGTTTGAGAAAACTAATTACCTAATCTTCATTTCCTGAACTAGATGTGGATGAAACAATTACCTCACACGGTTCTAAAAGGAAAACCTCTTAATTAGACTGCCTATAAAAAAAAAATCTATAGGGTGCTTTCTTGATTTATGATTGATGTGGGAAGGCCCAAATGACTAGGGATGCTACCAACCCTGGGCAGGTAGTCCTGGGATGTCTATGAAGGCAGGCTGAGCAAGCCTTTTCCATGGTTTCTGTGTCAATTCCTGCCTCGAGTTTCTGCTCTGTTGACTGTTTATGATTGACCGGAAGCTGGAATAAACTCATTCCTTCCCAAGTTGCTTTTGGTCAATATTTTATAAAAGCAATGGAAACCTAAGCCAGTCTTGAAACATCTCTAGGGGGTGGGGGTGGGGTAAACTCCTGTTGTCAATTTGGAAATGTGACCCCCTCGGGGGGGGGGGGGGGGAGGAAGAAAGAGACCTCAGGGAGAGATGTTCCACCAGCTGACGTTGCTTCCAAGAACCAGAACTTGCTCAGAAGATACATTGCAGAGCAATCTGCACAGTAATGGAGAAGCGTTGGCACCAGTTTCTGTAACACACCAGGCAAGGTGAATTTATGAGCATCAGTTCCAAAGTATGTTATATTGTTCATGTAAATGCCAGGTATTCCCATGCACATCCTTCAAAATGAGGGAGAAGAACTGCCAGCTTCCACCTTCAATAGCTGCACAAAGCTTCATAGGACTACCTGTTGCAGGGCTGGAGCTATGGGGCAGCACAGTTCCCTAAGTCTATGTTAGTAAAGGCAAGTATGGTGATGGGACAGTAGCCCCATCACTGAGGAGGCAGAGATGGGCAACATCTCTCCACTCCCTAGGAGGAAAAGTATTCTCTAGCCAGACAGTCTAGCCTACTTAGTAAGTTCCATAATGGGAGACCCCCCTCTCATAAAAAAAAAATGTGGGTACTACCCACTTTTAATCCCAGCTCTAAGGAAGCAGCAGGAGATGAATCTTTGTGCGTTTAAGGCCAGCCTGGTCTATTTAACAAACTCCAGGTCTACACAGTGAGACCCTGCCTCAAAACTCAAGTTCCCAAATAAATTAACAAAAACAACAGTAGTGAGATAGTCCCTGAAGAACCACACCTCTAATCTGAACATATACTTGTACCTGCACACACACACACACACACACACACACACACACACACACACACACACACACAGAGCATGATTATTGCTGCTGTGGTTAGATAAGATGAAAAGGTAAAAAGAATTTAAAGCCTGACCATGAGTTTTCTGTGTACTGAGGAACGGGCAAATTTAAAAATTAAAACAATCACTTCTTTTCCAGTGAATATATTTTATTTCCCAATCCACCCATAAGTGAAAATTCTTCAATAAATAGAAAATATTAGGAAGCCTCAAATCTGGTCATTCTGAGTACTGTGAACTTGAAATTACTTTCAATTTGCTGAACGTCAGTTTCCTAATTTCCCCAAATGGGATCAATAACACCCTTCTCATGTGGTCCTTGAACACTAAACGGGACAATGAATGCAGCGCCATGGCTAACATCTTGACAAATGGATGCTCATAACAATGGTTATTAGCAATCGATCAAGGATGGAACTGGGCACCGTGGAGAGGCCCTCTGCTGTCAGGGCCAGGCCACAGGGAGAACAAAGAAGCCACCAGCTGGTAGAAGTGAGTGGGGGAGCTTTGGCAGACCCCGGAGGACTACAGATGGTATGGGACAATCAAAACCAAGTTCAGAGTTGGAGTATGAGATGACATGGGGGCCAGAGGTCAAGTGTGCAACTTCTGGTCAAAAGTTAGGGGACAGACGCTTTGAAGCTGCAGCTCAAACCCTTGTCAGGGTCAAGAGCAGGCAAACAGCCATGCCAGTGGACATGGCCAACCCCCGCTTCAAAAAGCTTTCTTTGTCAGAAAGCTTATCATATATTCCCTGCCACTCAGTCAACCAATTGAATATGTGCCAAGTGTGGACAGCCAGCTGTCTGGGGGATCAAAGGTATATGCTGTTTTGTAAATGAGGCTATTGGGAGAAAATGAGCTGGAAATGAATGAAATAAAGTGAGCTAGCATGTGCTCCTTTTAAGAGTTATATACTAGTCCCAGACATGCAAAATACCTGGGGGTACTGGGCCATGTATCTCTCTCTCTCTCTCTCTCTCTCTCTCTCTCTCTCTCTGTGTGTGTGTGTGTGTGTGCACACGCGCGCACTTGTCTATACAAACTAGAAGTTAATGCTTATCACACTTCACATTTATTATTATTGTTGTTACCAATTCTGAGTCTCTTGGTCTAGAGCTCAACCAATAGACTGTGTTGGCCAGTCATCAAGCCTAAAGGAGCAACCTGTCTGGTTCTACAGTTCTGGGTGGTGTCAGAGTTCCTGGGTTTTACATGGATGCTGGGATCTGAACTGAGCACTTTACTCACTGAACCATCTATCCCAACATTGTTGCCTATAAATAAGGCATAATTCATTTTTTTCCTGTTTTCCGTGGGCTGTCTTCAATCTTTCTGCCCTAGGCTGACTATCTTTAAACTTGTATTAGGATAAGCTCCCTTAGCCTCACACTTCTAAAGGTGCTCTGTCCTCAAATGATGTTTCTATGATCTACTGATCTGAAACTGATTCTTCTTTCCAGCTATCCAATCACCAACAGTGCGGTCAGCCATTATTTAACCTGAAAATGTTGATGACATTTCTTCCACATTACTTCCTCAGAGGGCTATCGTCTGACACTGTGATGACATACACAAGGCCCTCCACTCAGGGACCAGGGAGGCCCATCTATTTGTTTTCCAGTGCGGTGTAAGCTCTTGTCCATGTTGTTTACACCATGACAACACAGAGATTTCAGTTTCATAGTTTCTTTGCCCACATGCTTAATCACTATTTGATATTTTTACTTAGTGAAGTATTTATATCTTTTGCCCACATGCTAATTAGATTCAACTGGGTTCTATTCTCTCTCTGTCTCTCTCTCTTTCAGTGTCTCCCTCACAATCGTCTCTTCTTAGCCCCCACAGAGCTGAGATTACAGATGTGCACTATGCACTGGCTTTGCTGTTACATTTCAAAAGGTCTTTATACACCCCAGGTACAGGCTCACTGTTTACTGAGTGGTTTGGCACTATTTTCTTCATATTTACTTGGCCTGTTTTCATCCCACAGCAGGCTTTCCATAGAGCAAAAGGATTTTTGTTTTGTTTTGTTTTAGGTTCAATTCATTACCATGCACCCCTTTTCTTTTTGAGACAATATCTGGTCTCATTAAGTAGAATGGGCTGGCCTTGAAATCACGACCCTCCTGCCTTCAGTTTTGGGGAGCTGAGGTTGCAGGACTGTGTCGGTATGCCTGGCTCCAGGCTCTCTGGGGTTGTTGTCTATGGATTTGGCTTTCGATGTCAAATTTCTTTTCGATGTCAAAACTCTGCATCTCCCTGCCTACATCAAGATCTTGAAGTTTCTCTGCTGTGTCTTCCCAAAAGTTTTACACACTGCTGCTTTCTGTTTTACATTCACTTTCTGCGCAGTTCTGAGATGTGAGAGTTGACAGCAGTCTGAATTTCTACCCTTGGGTGTCTGGTCTCTCCAGTACCCTTGTGGACAATGCAATTTGTTCTTTTGGAGACTTTGTGAGCACCTCAGCCTTAGATTTGGAGGGTTTCTTTTCAAGATTCTATTTCTGGTTTCTCCTATTTATTCCTTCTATGTGTTTTCAATTGGCTGCTACCATAATCTTGCTTATTTTTTCTTTCTGATATATCTTAAAATCAAGTAGATTATTCTTCTGAATTTATTTATTTTTTCTTCAAATTGTATTATTTTATTCTTTATGTTTGAAGAGTTCATTATGCAAACATATAATATATATTACACTTTAATTATTCATTCAACAGTTTCCAGATAATGAAAAATATAGTACAACTTTAAAAATCTTGCAGTCTTGAAAATAATTAATAGTTTAAAAATCAAAGGTCTCTTAAAATCTAAAGTCTCTTAGCTGTAGGCACCTGTAAAAAATAAAGTTCAATATTTTCTGTTTTAGAATTGGTTTTACTCGTCAAGGTCTGCCACTATTCTATTTAAAATTTAGAAGAAAAAAATCTTGTCGCCATCTACAAAGTTCTCACTTGGATTTCGATAGGAATGGCATCACCTTGGGAGAATTGACATCCTTACTATACCAAGTCATTTAGTGAATAAGACACATCTCTCCATTTAATTAGGTCTCCTTTGACAGCTTCCCTTAGACTTTTGACCATTTTCAGTACAGAATCTTGCGCTCCCAGCAACGTTATTTTTAATAGATTGCAAATGCTGTTACAGTTACAATTTGAGTGTTCATGAATCATATACACAGATGCAATTGATTTCCTTTTTATTTTGCTGTGTGCATTTTTATAACCTGCCAACTTGCGAATATCTTTTACAATTTCCAGGACTATAGTTTTATTTAGTTTTGAATTTTAGGTTAAATAGGGTTATCTACAACACAGACATAGTGCTCTCTGTAAATGCAGGGTGCTTCCTCCTTCCTTTCTGAATAACTCATTTTATATATTTTAAATTAATCATTTCCTAATATAAACCTAGAATGACATAAGACAGACAGTTACTATAACTTTTTTTTTCAACCATAAAATGTATTTTAGACAGTTCAAGAGAAGCAGAGTCTTTCTGCCATATTTTTGCTTTTCTTAAATAAAAAGTTTTCTTTTCCAACATTTCAAGATCTTCCTTTTATCATCTCCTTTCTGTTTGGAGACTTTTCAAGACACTCTTTCATGGAAGGCTGGCTGCTAGCAATTTTTCTTAGTTTTGTGCTACATCTGAGAATCTCATGATTTCCCTTCCATTCCTAAAGGATATGCTGACTAGAGTATCCTGCACTGGTCATTTTTTAACACTTGAAAAGTATTACACCATTTTCTTCTGTTGTGGTGTGTGTGGGGGGTGTCTCTCTTTGTCTCCTGGAAGAAAAGTACTCAGTCCAAGAAAAGAATTCAGTCCAGAGAAACAATTTATTTAGCAAAGAAAAACGAATTGTCCACTCCAAAGAGAAATTGGAGTCGGCTTCTCAGAAGCCCCACAGGGAGCCACTCTGTGGAGTGTGCATTACAGATTTTTCAAGTCTTTATGAATATTTATGAGTTGGGTGACATATTCATGGGGTAAGGTAATCTTTTTCCACCTCCCAAATCGTGGTGAAACATCTTTAAGTGTATTTCTTCCCATGATTCTTCAGAAAAGCCAGAAAAAAAAAGAGAAGAAGATGCAAAACCACACTGTAAATGATATCATGGTCTTTTCTGTTGAGGATCTACTAGCACATTTGTATGGCAATTGGGAAGATGCCCTAGTGCATTAGCTTCTGAAACACAAACAGTCTACCCCAAATTTCAGAGCTGCTCAGCCACCAGGCATTCTGAGCATCATGAGTTATAGCAACAGTTTCTACACATCTGGTTTTTATGCATGTGAGTGTCGTCCCCCCCCCCCCCCCCCCCCCGTGTGTTTGTACAGGTATCACTTGGTGTTCCCTGTGCCCTCTGAGGTAAGAAGAAGTCAGATCTCCTGGAACTGGCTTTGTCAATAGTTGTGAGTCAGCATGCAGGTGCTGGGAACCAAACCTGGGTCCTCTGCAAGAGAACAGGTATTCTTAATTGCTGAGCCATCTCTCCAGTCCCATGCCATGGGGTTTGACATGAAAACCAGGATCTTCCATGAACTTTTTCCTCTTATAAATTAAGTGGGTTTTTTTTTTTTTTTCAGTACCTTCTTGATTTTATCTATGTTTACCATTCTGAAGGATGAGACTGAATTACCCAGCTGTGGATTTAATGTTTCTATTATTTTAGATTAATGCAGCATTGCTACTGATGTGTCTTTTGCCAGGTTTCAGTTGTTTTCACCCTTGTATCTGGCACTTTTTAAGCCCCAAACTTTCTCCCCTCCTTTCTAACACTTCATTCGTGAAGATATTAGGTCATTTGTTTATGTTCACAAATATCACAGATTGGTCTCCAACCTGTTGTATCTTTGTTATTTATGTGTCTTTCTTTCTTTCTTGGTTGTTTCTTTCTTTTCTTTTTTTTTTTTTTTTTAAAAAAAAAAAGCAGGTGTGCATTAAAAATCAAAAGGAAAACATTTCAAGTATTTATATTTTTAAGAGACTAAGGTTAGGAAACATTACCCTTTATTCCTGAAGTGAGCCCAATCCTTTCTGCCAATGCATGAGATAGGTTTTGAAACTGCTTGTTCACAGACGACGCAAGTGCCTCAGAAAAGAAAGCACAATATATCCATTGTCTCAACAGACTAGGTGTAACTGCTGTTGCCGTTTTACAAATAAATAAAATGGGTGTGCTGATGCACACCTGTAACCCCAGCACTCCAGAGGCTGAGACAAGAAGATTGTGAGCTTGAGGCTAGCCTGAGTTACAAAGTGAGACCCTGTCTCAAAAAACGACCCTTCCTAAACCTCACTTAAGCCCACTGTAGCCCCTCCCCCACCACTAACCTTCCCTCCTCTCCTTGGCTGGGGATCAGCCTAGCAGTGATGCATCTCTTGGCCTTTTCCGGTTCCCTCCTTCATGTTCGCCAATGAAGTGTTCTTCAAGTCCTTGCGTGCTCAACACCATCCAGTCATCTGCTTCCTCGAAGACCCAAAAAACAAGGCTAGGCAATGTTACTTGACAATGTGAGCAGTTGCCTGTCTCTCTATATACGCTATGGAAGGAACCAGTGTTTCTTCTGTGGGATTACTTCTGTTAGACTGAGGAGATCAAATGAAGTATGTGGGAAGATTTTATAATCTCTTTAATTGAATGCAAATGGTGTTTGTCTTTACTATTTAAAGTTCTCACAGTGGGACTTGCCCTGGGATCTGTCTTTGCCCAGCCAGTGGCCTAGGTGTTAGGTCATCTCTAATTTATCATTTAATTTAGGAGTGCCTTCAAGTGAGAAGTTCAGGCTTGCACTTTCATTTTTATGCTTTTGAACAGAGTACATAATTTATCAGCTTTTATTTTTTGTTTTTAAATCCAAGTCACCTGGGATTTGGCAATAACTGTGCAGAAATAGGTGTAATTTGCATCTCAGCAATTATCCCATTTATCACCATTCCAATTATCTAAACTGGCTTTAAACAAGGGTGTGGTTAAGTTCTCAGAGGACTGGGAATAGGCTGCCCAACCAGTCCTACCTGCTTGCCTCAGGGCAACTGAAGCCAGCCAGCTATCACCTGGGCTGCTTCATCTGGGACTGGAGTCCCAGGGCTGGAGTGTGGGAAGGTCCTGTTCTTTGGGACCACAAGACTTGGTTTGAATGAATCATCTAGATAGTAACAGTAGCTAAAGCCAATTGACTCCATTGTTCTTAAACAGGCTTGCTACAGTGAATAATGTTGGGGCAAATCAGACTTCAGCAAGACGCCATGAACTTTGAACAGGATATTTCTAAGTAAATAAGAAACAAGGCAATATCCATTGAGTTGGTGGCAAATTGTTAATGTGTGACAGAAATGAGTTAAAGTTCCCCAATCCCGAATACTTTCATCTTTATCATCAAAAAGCAATAAATTGGAAAATACAGGACACAGACACTCCCCTTAAAAGGGGGAAGTAAAACCTGAGATGGGTGAACAGATAAGAAAGTATGTAATGATGATTTGAGCTCCAACCAGACTGAATCACATTCCAGAGTCATGACAGTCTTAGCAAACATTGATTATCAGATGCACACTATTGCTCTAAGTGCCTGTAAATCTGGAAGTTGTTATCTACATTTCCCCCTCTGGTGGAATACTTAGAGACCCACAGATTTTTAAATAGGTTGCCCCAGGCACATCTGAATTCAAGCACAGTCCCCATAGCCTTGGAGCTTTGCTGAGGAAGTGCACCATCCATGCCAGTAGCATTGTACTTGCTGGTGCGTAAGAATCCTGGAATCAGGATCTACATTTTGAGTAAGATCTAGATGCCTGTTTTTGTGCATGCTGTAGTTTTTGAAGCAACGTTCTGGAGCTCAGACACCATCAGTTATATCATCTGCATCCTCAGACTATTAATGGCCAGACGCCCGTGTTAGGGCTCTGGCTAGAGACCTTGGGATCAGCATGTAGAAGATGGTCAATAGACAAATACTATGTTCTTCAAAAAGCATGTCTCAAGGAAGAATCAAGAGAAGAAATTCCTGTGCACTAGATACAAACTCCTTGCCAATTGTAGATCAGAAAGCTCAAAGACCACCGTGACAAACCAGTATGGCTCTACAAGGGAAACGTTTGTTGACATTCTGCTTTAGACTGTCATAGATGCATCGGGAAAAAGCCAGAGATCTAGTTGATGTGTGCCAGCATCAGCAACGAAACTGATAATTTAGCCTCAGTAGTTACCTTTGCTCCTTTACATGTAAAAATTCAGGATGCTAGAATCTCTCCTGATTCTCCAGTGCAGGTAGAAGAGTCCGTCATCATAGGAGTACTCCATAAGCAGCTAATGAATGGATGAATGTGGCAACCAATCCATCAGTCATTCAATAATTCAAGAAAACTCACATGTACTTGCTTCCATGTTTCAGCCACTTTGCGATGAAGCTATGTAGTAGGTGGTTTCTGGCCGGACTTTCCGGGCCTAACCTCAAGGTCTAGGCCCACAGACCCGCTGACCCGCAGAGACACGCAGATGCTTTCAATAGTTTTGGGCTGATCGGCCCCAGGCCCAGGCATATAGCTTGCTAACTCTGTACCCTTCATCTAACCCATGACTTCTGTCCTGTTCAGCCATGTGGCTCAGTACCTTTTCTTAGAGCAGCATAGTTGTCCTCTGCTTCCTGTGGCTTCTCTCTGGCGTTCTGTTCTCAGAGATTTTTCTTAGTCTGGTAGCCCCGCCTACACTTCCTGCCTGCCTTTGGCCAATCAGCTCTTTTTATTAAACCAGTGGGTGGGACAGTTATTTACCATGAAATAACACAATACCCCAACAAAGCTATTCATTTATATAACAACTTTCCCGATGAGCTCATGTTCTCCACAGACATGACATATTGGATGGGTGAGGAAGTAGAAAGCAGAGAATACCAGTATCCGTGTGCTTTCTTCTTTTTCTGTTTTTATTTAGTCTGGGACCACAACCCACAGAATGGTGCCATCTACATTAAGGCTATGCCTTCTTCAATTAAACACCTCCTCCCATACACAACACTACAAATTATGTCTTTTATGTGAGTCCTAATCTAATCAAGCTGAATGAGGACTGGTCATCACAATAGGTATTGGTATCTTAACTCCAGTTACACCTTCAAGTTTGTGATAGATTCAACATGTAAACAAAAATATTTAATTATGGCAATGAAACCCTAAGAATCCACCCCCAACTAGCAATCAGAAAAGGGGTTCTTCCTCTGTGTTCTAACAATACCTACGGTAGATGTCTAACCCAATATAGGATGCTATTTTGCTGGCGTGCATCTTAATGTGATGCTGATTACATATGGAACCCTCAAACTGAAGCCACAAGTATGAGTCCACATAGCAATCATGTTGGAAAACTCTACCTTAAAGAAATAGCTGACATACAAATCAGTTTTCCAGGAGACCAGTGGGTTTGGAAGAAGTAGGAAGTATTGGGGGTTCCAGAGATAAGAGGCTTCTGAACTGGGTGCGGTAGTGTATGTGTAAGCAAGTGTTACAACTCTGGGGAGGGGGCGAGAGGTATCCTGACTGGGAAGTCAGGCTACACCTGGAGCTGCTAGGACATCTCTGACAGTTGGAGCTGCAAAGGTACAGCTCAGCTCTATCTTGTTTGGAAAGTCAGGCTATATCTGAAGCTGGAGTGCACTGGGGGATGGTCTCCCCGCAGGATATAACAATCCTGCTCCTCTCCTGGAGAGCCACTACAGCTAAGATTTGCTTCGCCCCCACCCCACCCCCCCTTAAGTGGGCTTTCCCAGCAAAGCTCTGCTTCTTTTCTCTGGCCCAAGATGTTACTTCTTATGCTTCACTCTGCTAAAAGGAGAAACCCCTGCAGAAATAGAGCAGTATCTTCCAGCTCTGACAAAAAGTTGTTACTTTTTAGTTACTTTTTTGTTCTGCCTTGCTCAGTTCCCTAAGGGAGGTCTCAGAAAGTTCTTCTCTGTGCTGGTGAATGAAGATCTTCACCCGAGACTCTTTTTAAAGGGGGATTTATTTGGGAAAGAGAAGTCCGGGAGAGTGGCTGCCTTTACCAGGCAGAGGGGTTTATATAGGGGGCTCTTAGGGCCAGAGTTTCTCCAGGGATACTCAAGGATTAATTCCTGCTTAGGGATGGTTAGTTTTGTTGGTCAGGGGCAAAGATGGCTCTGATTTCAGGACCAAACTCTCCCCTCCCTGCCCCCATCCCCGCCTTTTTTAGCGTTTAGACTCTAATTCTAAGGCCGGGGCATATCTCTTTCATTGGTTCTGATTCTAGGAACCAAATGTATTTCTTTGGTGCTGGTTTCAGAGTCAGGGCATGTTTCTTTGGTTCTGGGTTAAGGGATAAAGTTTTTCTTTTACTGACTTGGATCTCAGATCCACACTGTGTTTCTTTCCTTAGCTCTGGTTTTAAGGCTAGGGTGGATTTTTTTTTTTTTTTGATAGCCCCTTTTCCTACAGGATGCCTTTAATTCAATCATTCAGGAGGCAGAGACAGGCAGAATTCCATGAGCTCTAGGCTATCCTAGTCTACAAAGAGATGAAGGACTTCAAGAATCCTTGGAAATTTTTAGAGAGATTATTGTATCTTACTGAATTGTGATGGTGTGAAAGAAAATGGCCACCATGGGGACTGGCACTTATTAGGTGGTGTGGCCTTGTAGTAGGTATTTTCTTGTTGGGAGAAGTGTTTCATCTGTGGAGGCAGGCTTTGAGGTCCCAGATATATTCAAGATACTGCTCAGTGTCTCAACCCACTTCCTGTTGCCCACCTATGAAGACTCTCAGCTCCAGCACTATGCCTGCCTGCTTGCCAGCATGCCCCATCATGATGATAATGAGCTAAACCTCTGAAACTGTAAGCCACCCCAAATTAAATGTTTTTTTTTTTCTTTTTTCTTTATAAGAGTACCCATGACCATGGTGTCTTTACAGCAATAGAAACCCTATGAGTAGAAGAAATTTGTAGATAGAATTATCGTTTTATAGGTTGGGGGTGTGTGGAGGTCTGAATGAGAATGACCTCCATAAGCTCATATATTTTGATACTTGGTCCCTAGTTGGTAGAAATACTGGAAAGGATTAGGAGGTATGGCTATGGAGGAAGTGCGTCACTGGGGGTGGGCTTTGAGCTTTCAAACTCCCATGCCATGCCATTCTCAAATATTTTCCTCTGCCTCTTGCTTGTGGATGGATGTGAGCTCTAAGGCACACCTGCCTGCCCGCTGCCATGTTCCCCACCATGATGCTCACAGAATCTAACCCTCTATAACTGTGATCCCCAAATTAAATGTTTTCTTTTATAAGTCGTCTTAGTCATGATGCTTTGTCATGGCAATAGATAATAAATAAATAAAACCCTCTTAAATGCAGTGAGACAAACAGGCACAGAAACTAATAACAGATGTGCAGGGTGTTAGGGAGTATAATTGTAAGGAATGGTAAATGTTCCATTCTGGGCATTCACAAGAGCTTTCCTGGAAGTGAGAAGGCTTTAGTTGAGTCTTAAAAGATGAGTCAGATGTAATTAGCCCGTGAAGAAGGGCAGAATGAGTGTTCCAGATGGAAGGAGTAACTTCAGCAGAGAATGAGGTGGGAAATGCACATAGTGTGTGTATAATCAAAGAGCCTCACTTGGGTATAAAGGGGGAAAGGCTGACTCCTGGGAGGTAACTGGAGATAGAAGTCAAAGAGAGACTCTGTGAGAGGGACTTAGGTCTGTAAATGATGGGAACTTTCAAGATGTTACGGTGTTATTTAGAATATTTACACTACCATGCAGAGGCACAGTTTTTTATTTGTTTGTTTGTTTGTTTGATTAATTGTTTTGTTTTGTTTCCTGTGGTTCCACTGTGCCTTGGGCACAGGAGACAAGCACTGGACCATTGAGCCACATCTCTAGCCCTTGTTTTCGTGAGACAAGGTGTTATATACTATATTACTCAGGCTAGTCTTGAACTGGTTATCCTCTTGCCTTAACCTCTCATATAATAAGATTCTTATACCTGCCACCAACCTAACTCCAGACACTGTCTAAACCAGTTAAGAGAGGAGCAGAAGGATCATTATGAGAGAATTAGAATGATCTTGTAAGAATTTTGGGTATGGCAATAATTATAGGAATAGGAAGACAAAAAATGTTGGTATTGTTATTACTTTGTGCATTTCCCTTTCTGAGTTCAGATCTCGGTCTATAGCTCAGGCTAGTCTGGGCCATATTGTGTAGCATGGCTGCTTTTGGATTCAGGAGCCTCCTGCCTTCCTTGCCTGGGGTTGAATGTGTAAACCATCCATCACAATACGTGCATGCTTCATTTTCTAAGAAAAACTATTTAGAACATAAAATTCTCTCTGTTTGGTGATTGCTTGGATGTGTGGGCATGAGCAGAGTGGGGAGATAAGCATAGCCAGTTTGTGTAGCTGCAAAAGAGTGATCCCACTAACAGGGTTAGACAATAAAAAGCGTAGGGGCTGAGTTTTATTTAGGACATGCTTGAGCTTTCGATTTTGCACCCAGGCTGAGAAGTTCAGAAGAAAGTTTGGGAGCATGTGTGTGCTTTTGGAGGTTACATTATTATGAGTAGTAGTTGAATCCACGAGACTGTGAAGGCTGTCTAGGGACAAAGGGAAGAGGCATGGTTAAGTTAGCTCTATCTAAAGAGATGCTTGGTGCTGGTTTAAGGCAAAGCCATGGTAGCCTCAAGCTATCTGGGTCTAAACACATATCCCATTCCTTCCTGGGGATTCTTGAAAGTAGTTTAGGTGAGGGCAAATTTTTTAGCTAGAAGGAAAAATAACTCAGGGATCGAACCCCTAGGTTGTAGTCCAAGTTAGTCCTTACACTCTATCTCTAAGGAACTTGGGATTTAGTGCACTTAACTGGTTATCTGTCCCATGGTTTTTGAAGTTCCAAAGAAACTAGTATGGATTTACAAGAATTTGCCCTTTCCTCAGTAAGTAACACCACATAAACTTGTGGTTTTAGAAATCTCTTCCGATCTGACTGAGAATTTTTAGATACCAAGAACCTACTGCCTCTGACGCTTCTTCACAGCCCCTAGCAAAGTGTAAATTATCCTCCAAGACATTAGGCTAACACTGTCTTGCCCTTGGGAGTAGCCTTGCCCTGGAGAAGTGTCGCTTGAGAGACATTGCATCCCCTGACTTTGCTCTCACATGACAGCTTGCAAGAACTCCTGAGGAAATAGAGATTAGGGAAGAAAACACCATCAAAAAGCATCCCAGTCCGTCTTGGCTGCCTCCTGTGTGTTTAGCCACTAAGCAGACGGAGCTGTGGCATTTGTTAGGCGCCCGGGATGAGGTCAGGAGCACGTCCTTGCTCTCACCAAAGAACCGAATCCCCAGGATCTGAGAATTAATATCCTACAATATCGCTCAAACATCCTTCCTTGTGCAATGCGTCTATTCTTACCTGCTGTTTTCATCTTGTATCTCTTTCATCCCCGTCTCTTATTGAATACCTGCTGTGCTAGAAGCTTCTGTCTGTGTCCTTCCTAACAAGCTGTACACACAGTCAAAGTTTGGGACATGACAATGACCATCTAGGGGTGTTCTTTCCCTGCAGTCTATTTCCGAATGATTCTTGGGAGCCATCTCTACAGAGCTGACTGCTTCTACTTGCCTCGCTGGGAACTACTGCATCCTTTCTTGAACTTTGAACTGGGTGAGGGAGGAGGACACAACTGTCACAGTCATGTCCAGTAAGACAAACAAAGCAGGAGCCACATGACGTAGTCCAACTGCAAAGTACACTTAATGAATCACGCTTCTCATTTTCCAAACATGGCTGCACTCTGTGCACATATGACTCCTCTTACCTTGAAGCAGCAGGGACCCCCTGGGGTCTGGAAGGATACTGTTTAGATAGCAGCATCCATATCTAGCTAGGAGGTTTGGGTTCTACTACTGCAGGCCTGTTGTGTGAAAGACTTCCTGGGTGACAAAGCATACATGTCTACCCACTCCAGAGTTTGTAACAGACCAGAGTAATGTCTGCAGCAACATCCAATTTGGTGAAACAAATGACATTTCTAGTTGGGTTTACAAGAAACAGAGATAACTCCAAAGTGACTGCATCACCGGAAAAGCTACCCCATCATGGATGACACCTCCTTCAAAGTGAAAGCCTAGAGCTTCTACACAGCTAGGAGACAGCTCCAAGGTCTGACTTTCTCTCTGCACTTGGTCTGCAAAAAGTCTCTACCCCAGCAATTCTTTATGCTTTTTTTTTATACTGCTGGGTAGAACTCCTCAAGTATCTTTCAAGTTTTTGTTCTCCTGGACATAAGACCTTTGGTTTACCTCCTGATTCTCAAGAAAAACCTTTTTCCTTCTGGAAGGAAATGTATCAGTTTGAAAGGAGTGTTGTAATTTTGAAGGAAAATGCCTTACTCCAAGTTTTTAACTTCAAGAGAACCATAACATCCCTGTTTAGACTTGCTGCTCTGAGCTGCTTTGCTGTCTCTTCAGGAGGTGGCATAGACATGGGCAATAGAGTGACCATGTCCTGGAGAGACCAGAAGATTACATGGGCTAGGAGACTGCTGGGTGCCTAGAAGACAAAACAATGCCCCCAAAGAGCTAATAGGATATGTGACAGTTAATAGTGTCACCTTTCGACAGGGACTAGAATCATATAGTAGACACCTCTCTAGGCATGTCAGTGTGAAAGTTTCTCAGCTGGATTTACCAAGGTGTGAGGGTTCACCCTAAATGTGGGTGGCACCCTTCCATGGACGAGGGACCTGGACCACATGAAAATGAATAAGCCAGTTGATCATTCACCTGTCCCCATTTTCTGATCCTGGCTGCACCCTGACAGGCTGCACTGATGTTCTGTACCCTAAAACCATGAGCCAAAACAAACTCTTCCGTTAAGATGCTTCTGTCAGGCAGTTGTCATAATGACAAGAAGAGTAACTAACACAGGTTCTGTCACTACACAGAGGAGACGCTCACATTTATATATTCTAGCTCACAGAAACAAGGGAGAATCAGTTAGGAATCCAATGGCTCTGGAGCTTTGGAAGACAGGTCTGCTCTAACGATACAAACTTGGGACAAGTGAACTTTGCCCATAGAGAGAAGTGAGCCTAAGAGGAAGATGGGTAGGAGACAAGAAAGACAGAGAAATCTGTGGAAACAAGAATGAAACCAAGGCTGGGATGTCCCAGGAACCAAGAAAACAGAAAGATACTGAGTGGTATGGAGAGTGGTTACATGGTGGCCCAACTAGGAGGGGCTAGAAAATTTTCAATAGATGTGTGATCACAGTCAGGTAGTCTAGGAGTTGGTGGTCACTGAAGAGGGCTGACACAAGGCCCTGGGTACTCTTGGTTCTCAGCTTTTTAACTCAGTGGGTATGGAACTGTGTGGCTGTTTTCAGTGAAGTCAGAAAAAAATAACAAAGAGCAATAAAGACAAAGTGCATTTTATGCATGAAATTATGAAAGAACAGATACATTTAAAAATTCAAAAAGGGTCCAGCCCTGAATGATAGCAACACTATAAGAAACCTATATATTTATATATCCATATATACATAATATGTACATACATATATGCATGTATAATTTCAAATGTTCTCCTAAGTCCCATATGTTTAAAGGTTTGGTTCTGATCCACAGCATTACTGGGAGATGGTGGAACTGTTAGGAGCTGAACCCTATGAAGAGGAAGTTAGGACACTCAGAACATGCTTTCAAGGGGGACGTTGTGACTCTTGATTCTTGACTCTCTGCTTCCTGACTATGAGGTAAGCAGCATCCTTCACTACAAGCTCTCACCACAGTGCCAGCCCAGGTCCAGAGGCCAAACTTCTGTGGACAAAAAAACTGTTGAAATTATGAGTCAGATAAACCTTTATTTCTTCTCATTTTAAAGAAAGATGTTAGTGGGTAATAAACCCAATTCAGCATTTTTTGAGGGTTGCAAACTCTTGGTATATTGTTATTCTAAACAATGGTAGATAGGTAGGAAGATGGATGGATAGATAGAAATGGATAGAAATGGATATATGGGTGATAGTTAAATTCAGGTGATAAATTGGCTTAATTATAGTGACAAGATATTTGGTTAAATATCCTGGATGGTTTTGTGAAGTTGACTTTCATATAAAATAAATATTTAAAATGATAAATCAGGTTGACCCCTATGTCATGCATGAGATTCATCTAATCACTTGCATAGAAAATTAGTAGCCTCTCCCTTGCAAGAAAGAATTCAGATACAGGCTGGCATGGGTCTGGAGCTTCAGTTCTTCCTGGAGACCCCAGTCTTCTGATCCATCTGACTCAGCACCCACTGCCTAGCTTTACATCTACATGGATCAGAGAGACCTAATATTAATTATGAAAGTCCAGTCAATAGCCTAGATTGCTTTTAACTAGCTCTTATAACTTAAATTAACCAATATCTGTGCACCTATGTACTACCCTGAGGTTTGTTTTCCTCATCTTCCGACTGTTGGAACATAGGCACAGCCTTCCTTTGTGGAGTCTGTGTTTCCTCTGTGTCTGACTCTTGACCCCTCCCTTCTTCTTCCCAGTATCCTCTGTGCCTGGAAATCATGCCTAGCTATCAGATGGTTAGCTTTTTATTAAACCAGTCCAAGTGACAATCTTCATAGTCTACAAAAAGATTATACCACAGCAACCTCTCCTCCCCCTTCTCTCCATCCTCCTCTTTCTGCTTCTTTCTCCTTCCCTCTTTCTCTCCATTGCTCCCTAGCACTATTCACTTTCTATATCTTTCTGTCCACAACAGAGTTCCTCAGAGAAACATAACCAACACAATATGTACGTATTGCACACACAAGCATATATATATATGTATATATCATATTGTGTCTTTGTGCTTGTGTGCATGTGTATATATCACTAAATGTTTAAAGTATCATATATTTATCATATCATATGTATGAGACATATAGAAAGAAAAGAAAAAAAGGATATTACACTTCTGACTCTCGCACCTCCACCTCCAGAATGCTGAGGTTACAGCATTTACAAGCAAGCTATGTAGAGCTGGAGATTGAAACCGGAATGTCCTACACGCTAGGCAGGCACTATAGCAATAGTAATAATCCCCCAACATTTGATGACTAAGTGTTTGCTTTCTATCCCATTCTTAGAGGGACACACTTGAGTATCTGGGCTGCTGGAGGAAAGCTCCAACCTAGGAACATGAGCTCTCCCACTTTTCAAGGAAATGATGTCATGGCTGTTCTGAGACACACCTGAACCACTTACTTTTTTTTTTTTTTTTTGGCTCTACATATCTGTTTGAATAATTACTGGTCATCTTCTGGAACCTTCCCAGAATTCTGGCTGTATAGTCATCTCTACACTGCCTCTGTCCCTCATGAAGAGCAATGTGTCTGGTGAAGAGATCAACCTTCCTTACAGTAATAAACAAGACTGAACATAAATGCTTCTGAAATGGCTCTGTACCTTGCCTTGCACAATTGGCAGGATGTAATTGCTGTTTTAAAAAACAAAACAAAACAAAAACGCTCCTCTTGCTTTCATTTCTGTAAATCTTCCAAATTCACCACAAAACGGAAAACTGAGCTCATGTGATAAACTAATAGAAAGGCCCGTGAGCTTGCTTTCTATGCTGCCAATGACAAAAGCAAGAGGAAAGGCTACAGACCTGAAGGAAGGACACTAGCATGGGGAGTGTTCTGTTTTCTTGCTATTTTTCTCATCCCAGGATAACCTCACTGTTGGGTTCACATAAACACAGACTCCACGAAAAAAGGCTGTGCCTATGTTCTGACTGCACATGTTGCAGCTACAGCCCTATCTGATGTGGCACATTCATGTAGAAAAATGGAACATGAGGTAGGTCAGCTTTCTCTCTTCCTACTGGCAACCCCAGGCCCAGGTACCATTGGGTTGGTATCTGTGATACTTGATGTACCAAAATAAACCTTGTTACGGCAATATTTATTTACAAGGCAGATGGCTTTTCTGCTTTTCTGCTTTCTATATTGTGTTCTCTTTGGCACTACTCCAGGAGTACTTCCTAACAATGATTTGAAAACATAGAAATTTATAAATTATCAAAAGAATAAAGGATAGTAAATACTCACTAGAGAAAGAGTTGCATGCAACTGTTAAAGTAAGTCTGTATGTCCTGTTACTGATCTGACATCTTGTTCATGATATTTTTAGACCCTTTCTCATCTTCCCAAAGTATGAGCTAGATTTTATTATTTGAAATCTCACTTTCATATTAGGTTATAAGACATCCACAATGAAAGTGACAACAACCCTAATGCTGATTGACAAATAAACAAAATGTAGTAGTAGATGTATAGTGGACTGTTATTCAGCTTATAGAGGAGTGTCTGTAAGTATATATATAAGTATAATGTAAGTTATTATACTTATAGAGGAGTGTCATCCAGGTACATGGCATCATGAATGAACCTTGAAAATAATGGGTCAGATAGAAAAAGAGAAGTATTGTGGGTAGGCAAATTCACAGAGATGTAGTGGGGTTGTGCTTTTTCCTTTGTAACTAATTGTCCCACCTACTGGTTTAATAAAAAAATGCTGATTAGCTGAAGTCAGACAGGAAGTGTGGAAAGGGCTACTAGAAAACTCTGAGAACAGGAAGAACAGAGCAGAGATGCCAGAGAAGCCAGCAGATGCAGAGAAAAAGTATTAAGCCTCATGGCTAAACAGGATAAGAATCATGAGTTAGTTTAAGAGCAAGAGCTAGCTAGCAATATGCCAGAGCCATAGGCTAATCACCATAAAATTATTAAAGCATCTGCATGTCTGTGGGACTGTGGGATTGCGGAACTATGGGTCTGCAGGTCTGCAGGTCTGTGGGTCTGTTGGTCTGCGGGTCTGGACCACAGGCCAGACAGGCCAGAAACTTAATACAACACAGAGATCATAATTAGGACTCAATATGTCAATAAGAGTTGGATAGAGAAGCCTGGTGTGGTAACACACTTGTTCCAAACTTAGAGGAGACTAAGGTAAAATTGCCTTGGGTTTGAGGTCAGCCTGGGCTACATAGTTGGACATCCGTTGGAGCTACAATGTGAGATTGTCTCAAAGCCAACCAACTATCCACCACTGTTGCTGGGTCCTAATGGTTTCCTTGGGGGAAACCCAAGAGTCAATGACACAGACCCTGGGAGTCAGTTGAAAAGCTAAACTTTAACTAATTTATTCAACAGTGGGGAGAGCCTTATATACCCTCCTCCTAGCATTTAGACTCTGTAATGATCTGGTGATGTTGTGTGGCCAACCCTTACTGGCTGGGCACAATTAGGAGATCTGACAGCCCCTGCTGCTAGGCAGATTTCACCACATCAGGAACTCTGAGCAGCACCTGTTGCTTGACCCTCAAGCAGACTCCAGGTTGGCTCATCAAAATACAAAATAAAAGCAAAGAGTTGAGTTGGTCAGCTGTTGTTTAATGCTGTGTAGTTTGGAGGTGAAATGTTACCTCATGAGCTCATATCTCCAGTTGGATGCACTGCAATGGAAGGATGTAAACTAAGGCCTTGCTGGAAGAAGTGGACCACATGTGTGTGGGGGTGGGGTGGGGTGGGGGGTGAACATTGGAGTTTTAGAACCTGGTTGTACTTCTATCCACTCTCTTTACTCTGATTGTGGATGTGCTCTTACCAGGTGCTTGTTACTTGTATGGCCATGCCTTTCTTCTCTACTATAGTAGACTGCATCTCCTCAAACTCCATGGCAAAGTACACTCTTCTATCCTGACTCGTTTCTTGACAGATATTTTCATCACAGCAGTGAAAAATGATGGCGATACAGATAAGCACAGAACTTCTGTTAAGGATGAGGAAGTCTAGAGATGGACAGTAGTTGCAATTACACACTAGTATATGTATGCTTAATGCCCCAAAAAATAGTAACCCAAAAGGGATTTAAAGGGTAAATTTTGTTATATATATCTTATCACATTTTAATAAAATGTCTACTTACCAAAAGCAAAAAGACCCTTAAAGGATCTTTCTCTTGAGCCACTCAGGTTGGTAGAAAGCAGCCACGTATTCAAAATTCTTCTGGACATCTCTGTAGAGATGCCCTTCCTGCAAAGTTTCAGAGTTCAGATAATGTCAGCGAGCAACCAACGGCTTAAGACAGTCACCTTGAATGTCTTCTAGAAGCAGATTCTCCAAGCCCATCCAGATACTAAAGTGATGTAGCCTGCCAGCACATTAGCTGCAGCTTTATGAGAAACCAGGAGCCTCCTGGGTAAAGAATCTCTCCTGGATTTCTCACCACCAGAGACCATGAGGCAATGCCCTCTTTAAAATCTCATAGTCATCTGCTGTAATCAGAATGAAATATAAATACAAATGACTTCACAAAGTCATACCAATATTGAATAATGAATAACAAAGCCTCACAATAATACAGAAGGATTATAGTTGACAAAAACAAACCTCTTTCTGTGTGGCAATTATAGATGTATTAGCTGATGGGGTCATGGAAAAATATTTGTGTTCTCATCCTGCTTGTATGGTTAGTTTTTGCTTGTGTAGTTCTGTAACACATGGCTAACCCTTCTCAGCTTCCACATGTCCCCCGCCCCCATACTGTTTTGTATGGGAATAGGTGTTTTTATGTAACTCTAGGCTATTCTTGTTCTCTCTATTGTGGTGATTCAGAATTCATACAAAATCCATGTGTCGGTCTTATGCTAAGATTTCGGAGTCCTACGGCCAAACATACAGGAACTTGGATCCCCACAGAGTAACAATGCTACTTGTATTATTTCTCTCTTCATGAATATCCCATCTACCTTTATCACGGTGATGGTGAAATTCTTGCATGCTTCCAAAGAGCCTACATCTGGAATGACAACACCCAGAAACATATGTCATCATTTACCAAGGTCTGACACAAGATGTGTGGGGGCCTGCCTACAAGTAGCGTGTGGCAGGTACAGCCTGGAGATCTGGTTGATCGAGGAGTACTATTTCCTATCTGAGGAATCATTTAGCTATGGATGAAGGAAAGACTTGAGGAAGATGTGAAGGAGAGGAGGGAGACAGAAGACTTTGGGAGAACAGCTGTGTGATAAAGTTTCTAAAAATAAAAAGATGTATGTTGTGCTTTGAAAATAGGTATTTGTAGTAGGAGTTATTGGCTCAGCCTAGCACTGAGGTCTGGATCCACAGTCCAAATAATCACGCAAAGTCATGTATATATGGCAGCTTACTCCTGTGGTTGGCTTGGGGTCACTTTGTGGCGGGGTGGTGGTGGGGGGGTTGGGCTTTGGTTTTCAGGACAAGATTTCTCTGTCCAGCCCTGGCTGTCCTGGAACTCATTTGGTAGGCTAGTCTGCCCTTGAATGCACAGAGATCTACTTGCCTTTGCCTCCCAAGAGCTGGCATTAAAGGCATATGCTAATACCACCCAGCTGTGGTCACTTCCGTAAATTACACAAGACATCAGAAAGGATTGATGTGCCCAGGACTTCTCACGTTTATTACTAAGGACTCCAATCATTTTTCCTTGGAAATGCCTCCTGCATATGAGAAAGCTATTCTATTCTGGCATCTACCTTTGGTATGGATTTTCAAAGCGATATAAATTAAGAGACAGTAATAGATAAGGGCCTTAGATTTCACATTTTTTGGGTTTTTTTTTCCCCCAAGGTCTTGTGGGCTTCCATTGTATCCTCATTAAAATGGGGTCATTCTGCCCAAGATGTCTAGATTGGACTAGATGATCCATTGAGATATCATCCAACATTAAAGTCTATAATTCTGTGAGCTGAGTCTTGATGGCCAGAGGGTATTATCAGGATGTTGCCAGGGAGCCATTCTCAGATCACAACTAGGACAAATTAAGCAGCGTTTCCCTCCCCACACCCCACATCCGACAACCCAGAGCAGAAGTCTAAATCATACCCTGAAAACTCCAAGAATCTGAATGAGTTCAATGATAAATGGTCAGTAGCTTTGCAAATTGTCATAAATAGTTGAGGTTTATTTTCAGACATATTCTTCTGTGAGTAGGAAGGTGAGGTTCCAAAGGCTGAAAAGGGGTCTGAAGGTTCTGTTTCATCAAGAGGGCAGGCTGGATGATTGCCTGAGCAAAGGGGCCATTTACATCAAACCTGTTCTGGGGTACAGGATGGGCAGCAGAAGAGCCCTTCCAGGCTCAACTCTGTTTCTTCATTGCTTTGGCGGCCCCTGGCAGCAGATGAGGCTAACTGGTCCTCAGACAATCTTCTGGGAAAATGAAATGGCCAGTAATTGCTTTCTTGTTCTTTTTTCTTTTTTTCTTTTTCTCCTCAAAAAGAGTTTTTCAATTTCTCATTAAATGGAAGAATTTTTGCAGTCCTGGGTATAGATCATGAAGTCCGATTTGGTAGTGGCCTGAGGTTCACAGCCACCCTAGGGAGAAGTTTGCCTCCCAGCCCCTGGCCTTAAACCTTCAGTAGAAATGAAAAGCTGAATTGCAGAATGAAAAGATTAGGAAACCTCACTGCAGAGTGCTATTGTGCCATCTATGGAAATGAAAGGGAAGTCAAACCTACGAAGGGAGTGGGGAGGTATTTTTCTCTGGAACCCCAAGGACAATAGAAAAGAATCTTTGCTGAGAAAACATGAGAGCTTTGATTTCTATCTCACATTGACTTACCAAATCTTTGGGAAAATAATTTAATTTGTGTCCGAGACTAGCTCATTACTAAAGGAAAGGGGGAAAGTGCTTTGAAGATGGGCCCCCTGACGTTTACACATCCTGTAACTTCCTCCTGTCTATCAGCAATTTTCTCTACCCTCTCAGCTCATAGAGACTCATCAGCAAGCCTGCGAGTGAGCCACCCTACTAAACTTAATTCCAACCTTGGGACGTGGGGAGAGAAGACATAAACAAGTTAGTACACATTTCTGTAAAAAGAGCCTTCCACTTGCAAAATCATTTTACATTAATGTGTAACTAGCCTTTGGATTGTTTCCTGGACACTGGGAAGATTCATCAGACATCTATTAAAGCTTTCCTGAAGCCTTGCAAAATAAACCAGAGGTGGTGGCAGTGAGTCCCTAAATTCAAGATGTCTGTCTCACTTCAGCACTCTCTAGACACTTGGCAGCATTTGGTTCTGTAGACAAAGGAGGAGTATTAAAACCATTTTTATTAGGGTCTCTTACAGGGACAAGAAGTAATTTCCCTTGAAGTCTCCATTTTAGTACAGGACAATAACAGCTGGATAGGGATTTGACCCAACACTTTGTGAGTTTTGTACTCGTCTGTGGCTGTCAGATTGGCATTTCATATGAAATCAATAGACCACTGCTATTGAAACACCATGCTGCTGTAACATCCACTGCTCTAACAATCACATCATGATTGTGAAAGTAATTCTTGCTGAAGCTCTGGAATCTCCATGCCTGAGTCAAGTCTAATATTCTTTAAGGAAACTCTATTCAAACTTAGCAGTTGCTCAAGTGGAAAGATCTAGAATTTCTGGATTTGAAGTTACTCTATCAGTTACAAATGCTGTGAGGCAATAGGTCACAGAGGGTAAGCATACAAGCTTTGGAGACTGCTGTGGTGGGGATTGTTTTCCCACCATTGACATACTAGATGATCTCAGGATCTTCTTCAAATCTCTGTCCCACTTGTATCTCCTAAGGAATGAAAATCCATCCCAAATGTTAAGGAGTGAAATGGAAGTACTGGCAAGGTGCATCAAACAATGAATACATAACAGGCATTCTATAGCTATATGGATTATACTGAAGCTATATTCTTCCAAATGCATGGACTTATGTTAAAGCCAGGAAGAGTCAATTAGCTTGGATCCAGGACGTATGTGCTCTCTGACCCAAACTCTCTCCTGCTTGCTTTCTTCTCTCATACTAGGCCCTGGCTCCAGGGTTTCTTTCTTCTCCCTCTTACACTGATTCACCTCAATAATTTTTTTTTTAAATCCACACAATCTCTAGCCTTGCATCATCAACCCTGTACAGCAATGTAAACTATCAAATTTGATTTAAGATCTTCAGGGAAGCTAATAATTTTCATTTTTACTTTTGATAATTTCTGTGCATCATTTACAAAAGAAAGATTGCTTTAAAAAAAAATCAGGTGGAGTAACCAAAACTGAACATGTCAAATAATGTATGGGTGGGTAAGGATGTCATTCATTATTCATGGGTAGGTTCAGCGTTTGCTCTCGTGAGAATCACAGCTAAACTGGTATCTGGATAAGTCATGATTGGTGTCCTTGAAATGATCATTGGATATAGAGATTATGGGTAGATTTGGGGACTACAGCACAACGCTGTGGTTAATGACAGCATTATTAGGTTGACAAGCATATTATCAAAGTCTAAGTGTTACTGGCCTCACAGTACCCAGGACCACTGTCAACAAAGTATAATAAATAAGACTAGTTAAGTCTTTCTGTCACATCTGGTTTGATGGAGCTGGTTACCTTAGCAAGATGTACAAACCAGGAAAGTCAAGACTACAGGACAGAACCAGCAAATGTAGAGGAAAATAGAGGACAAATTCTCAGTATTGATTCCATAAATATCATCTCTGAGGCAGGTGACACCTGCAATTAGTTAATAGTTATAGACACAAGGATTTAAATTCTAAACGCGTCTTTCCTGTGAACTCAGAAGGTTCTGAAAAAGCAATTCACTTCAAGGACTGTAGATGCCTAAGAACTTGATCAAATCTTTCTCTCAGAATTGGTGATTTCAATGTGCTTTCTAAGATATCTATAAAGCCCCACAAAGCAACTTAAATATCACTCTAATGTCAGGCAGTGGAATGTTCCTGTCAAAAGGAGTTCTGAAGAAACTTAGGCACTGAGATTGACCTGAGGGAGGGATAATACAGAGGGGTAAAGCAAAGACAGGAAGTGTGCCTCTGTTAGTTAGAAGACTAGTCTGGTAGAAAGAGCTGAACTCACCAACCACTTTCATGTGAGGCCTGACACACAGCTGGGATTTACATCTGGCATCATGAACTTGGTCAACAGCATGCACCTGGGAGGCCATGGGCTTTAGTGGGGAAGGTATTACTGTGGTTTTGCCCTATGAACATAATACATCAGTCTAACAAATTGATAGTGTTTATGACCATAGATTGGTGCTGCTTTCAGTGTTGGTAAAAGGAACTACTTTGCAGTGAGCAGTGGTAGCTGTAAGGACCCCTAACTACTCAAAGTATTGAGAATAAGTGATGGCTGAGTGCCTTGCTCTAAGTGGAGCATCTTTATCACCACCTCCAAGACTCAGGAACATCACAGAAGAGGGAGAGAAAAGAACCTAAGAGCCAGAGGAAAGAGTGAATGTGGAACAGTCTTTAGGCGCTTACGCTCTTACATTTACAGTAGCTGTGACTAGCCTGGTACCAGGTTTGGTCTGTCAGTTTCCTATCATAAAGGAGGGAGGGGCCTACAATGCTCCACAGTTGATGGTTGGGGGAGTGAGAGAGATACTTTCTTCACTTTTGTAGGCACTGGTAAGATGCACATGCTCCTGTAAATAATTCCTTACCAATGCTTCTATAAGAAACCCTAATGAAACTAATTGGGTTCTCCAAAAGAATTAAAGCTATAGAGGTAGGAAGAGGAATGAGTGGTTGGGAAGTAGAAGGGGATCCGTGGGGGTGGGAAAGAACCAGAGAAGGTAGTGGGGGGGTGAATATGACCCAAGTACATGTATAAAATCGTCATAATAAGACTCATGATTAGGCTCCATAATTTATGCTAATAAAATAGTTTTTTAAATGAGGCAAATGAATAGCCCCTGGCATCAGCTATACTTGAGTGATTGTCCTTTAAAGAGATTTTAAAATGCAGATATCCAGGGTCTAGCTCACAGCAGCTGTATGGAATTTTCTAGATATATGATGTAAGCTTTGGTATGTTCTAGATGCCCTGTGATCCCAACATTCAGCTAGCAGTGAAGACCACCATGGAGGAACCAGTGTTCTGAAGATGCCTCCTGGTTCCCTGGGAGAGACTAAAAAAGAGCAGAGAGCAAGTCAGAGGGCAAGAAAGGGGACAGACAGGAGGGGACCTAAATGACCCCAGGTCTTCACAGAACTCAGAGTAACGGGCAGCACTGTGTTATCCTTGAAAATGTAACCTCATCATTGGGCAAAAGCCCAGTTGAGACCAACTGTCAATCGGTTATAATGATTGTGCCTCATAATTCTTGCAAGTTTTTGTTGCTGTTGTTGATTGGTTTGCTGTTTGGCTTGTTAAACTTCTCTGGGAGGTGGTTTACGATCTCTTTATATATTGATGAAACTACAAACTCAATTTCCAGAAGTCATCACATGCATACACACACACACACACACACACACACACACACACACACATGCACACACATGCACACACACACTCACATACACGCACACACACGCACACGCGCATGCACATACTTTGTTTGTGGCCCAGGTTACAAGTCCCTTCTTGAGACAGGAACTAAAGAAACACCAAATCCACGTTTTTCTTTTCATTGGTGGTGCAATTCTATCAGAAGTTTCAGGCAGAAGGGGAATATGAGAGCTGGGTCTGGTGGCACATGTGGACAGGCTCAGCACTTGGGAAGCAGAGGCAGATTGCAAACAGGTTAATCTGGGCTACATAGTGAGGTCCTGGATCAATAAAGTAATGCGTATGGGAAATATAAGAAAGGAGGGATGATTAGGGAAGGCGTGCTATGTGGACAAATTTTCCTCCGGTAGCCAGATAACTTCTCTGTCTCAAAGATGAGCACTCTATTTTTCCTATTTTGGACCACTTGATGTCGTCTCATGGTTTTATTTTTGTTTGAATGCTGATATGTTATGTGTACCTGTCCTTACTACTTTGCACCCACCGCAGGGATACATACCAGCTCATGACAACTGCCTGAATGTCAAGTGGTATCTGCATTTTTTAAATTATTACTAATATTTTAGTGTAGAACTTTTGATTTGGAATGTGAAACCATTTCTGTCCAAATAGAAAATGAAAACTTGATGTTTGGTGTTCTATTTTAATTTGGGTTTTTACCAGCCAATAGTTTTAATCAGAGTGAAATCTGCATTCTTGTTGAGCTTTCATATCTCAAACTTAAAATAGGAAAACCACGGCTTCAGTAACAGAATTGAAAATGAGGTCCTGGCATCTTTCTTAAAAGATTTGGATAAAGATTCTCAGTAAATGGTCACAGATTACTTTTGCCATATGTCTAAATAGACACAAACAGGCTTAGAAAACCTGGCTGGATTCAATGTAGTCATTAGGTATGTGGGAAATTACTGGGGCTTCATGAATGTATTTTTAAAGTTTTATTTGTTTTATGAAAGTGTGTATACCATTTATGTGCCTGGTGCCTGAAGAGGTTAGAAGAAGGTATTGGATCTCTGGAACTAAGTTACAGATATTTGTAAACTGCCACGCAACAAGTGCTCTTAATCACTAAGCCATCTGGCTGGTTGCTTCTTCATGACATTGTATCATTATGTTTGTTCTGAGGTAATGAAGGGGTTCGGAGGTCAAGGTCATAATTAAGGAAATCTTATGCCTGAGCTCTGTACTTCCATGAAGAACTGATGAATTCATAGGAGGGTCTGGTGCATCCATGGGGTCTCACTCATAACTTCTGAGGTTCTGAGCAAAGTCTGGAAGTTTCTAGTCGGTAGACCATTCACACTGCAATTAGAGTGCGCTATAAAACATCCTGGGAGATCATTTGAATCTGTCTGTCAATTTAAAAGAAAAAGCCGTTACACTCACGATATACTGCATACTGTATTTATTATATACTGTACGTACTGAATATTGTATATTGAACTTACTGCACACTATGCCTACTGTGTACTGTATTCTGTACTCAGTGTATGTTGTACTTACTGTATAGTGTAATTGTTTTATACTATATATTATATACTGTGCTTTCTGTATACTGTATATTGTACTTACTGCAACTGTACTTAGTACTGTATACTGTGCTTAGTGTATACTGTATTTACTGTATATTGTACTTGCTATATATTGTATACTTTATACTGTGCTTGCTGTATAGTGTATTTATTATATACTGTACTTACTGTATATTGTATACTATACTTGCTGTATACTGTGCTTACTGTATACTGTATACTATATAGTGCACTTATTGTACACTGCATAATGTATTTGCTATATACTCTATTGTACACTGTTTACTGTTTGCTGCGCTTACTGTCTACTGTACTTTACTATATATTGCTCTTTCTGTACACTGTATACTATACTGCCATTAGAGAAAAAAATGTTTATAAGACAATCAGTGATTGACAAATCATCTGAAATAACTTTCCTCACATTTACAGAAGAGAACCTCCCTCCTATGAAAGGATCTCTAAGGAAATTTTACATCCTTTTCTCCACACACGCTGCCCATATGAATAATCCACGGCAGGATACAAATCTTTGAACAATAGAATGAAGCCTGTACTTGAACCTGTACTTGAAGCCTGTAGCTTGCATTGGCAACAATCCCAAACTCACCTTCCAAACTATAGACACCAATGTTTACATGACTGTGACCAAACATTGAATCAACTAACATTGATTAAGTCAGTCTGCTATTGACCTTAACAATTCTTTCAACTGAAGCCCCCAAACCCAATTAACAGACAATTAACAGCCCATATCATTGTTTCTGTTGCTTCTGCTACCATGACATCTTTTTCCATTATGCGCCATCATACTGACTAGATAGATGGCAGAAATGGTGGCTGACGGGTTGATGGCTGACCTAAGAAAAGTCACAGAAAAAAAAATAGATCATGAGATAGATGCAAGTTGTCAGCTTCATATTTAAAATAATAATCAAAAATATAATAATAATAGCTAAGATGTTTAAACGTCAGGTGGCATTCTAGAAATGTTCATTAATCTTTATAACAATCTCACAACTGTGAGATGATTATTAACTGGGCTAGATTTAGCATTCCCTGGAGACACACTTCTGGGAGAAGAAGGTGCCGTTATGAATTAGAAAATGTAAAAGGGTAAGAGTATTTGAAGCTACGATCTGAACATGGGATACTATCTTATAGTCTGTACTAAATGAATACAAGGGCAAAGGGGAGAGACCAGGATGAGCGCCACTGTCCCTGTTCTCTGCTTTCTGACCAGAATGAATGGGAAGCAGCAGCCTCATGCACCTGCTGCCAGAAACTACATCTAAAGTCATTTATAGAAGCAACAAGAAATTAATAATGAAACTAATATGGCATCCTTCTCTTCATGCATTGCCTCAGATGACATATAAAATGAAAGCTGGGAGATAATCTCTAAAGGAACACTGAATTACGAGCTCTGACTCCAGCAGTGTGTGTGTGTGAATGCTCTCTTCCTGAATGCATATGATGGTGTGGCTCAAAACAAAGACCCCTGGGAGTCTGCTTCACTTGGACAGGGCTTATAGCTTAGTGCCCATGACTTCCCAAGTCATATGGAAACTAGTGAGGCCTTTTCCTCCAATAGCTCTTTGGAATTCCTTTCTAGATGGAGGTTATCTAGGAAAGAGGAGAAATATACTGGCCTTGCATCATACACAAATGGCTTTAAATCCTGTTACACAGTTTCCCAGAAAAGAGACAGAGTTTACGTAGGCTTCCTGAACCTTGTTTTCTTTGGCTGTAAAACAGACATGATAATGCTTAAGGTAGGAATAAATGTAAATATTCCCTAGGCATTTTAGCTCTTTTTCGCTAATCTCTCTCATTTTTCTCCACTCCTTCTGGAGCTGCCAAACCTTTCTCTGGTGTCTTAGGGAGAATTCTATCCGTTTTGTTACAACCTTTCCCGGGAGCCTGGAAATCCATGGCACTCAGGAGATCAGGTTGTGAACATGCCATCAGTTCTTTGCTTGTTTACTGCCAACTCTATCTCCTTCAAAAACAAGTGAAGTCTACTGGCATCTGCAACTTTGCCTTTTACGTCTGCAGGGTGGGCACATTGTCTAAGGAATGTTAGTAGCACATGGCTTTCCTTGAGTATAAAATTCTTTGGGGAAGAGTGATATGCTTTTCGACACTAATAAACGTTGGAATGCTTACAAAGCAGGAGGGAAGCTATATTGGATTATTTTAACTATGTAAAGATGTGTCACATTTGTCTATATTGCAGAATATCAGTTTAACTATGTAAAGGTATGTTACATTTGGTTCTGCTGCATTAGTTTAACTCTGTAAAGATGTCTTCCATTTGTTTCTCCTTGCCTGCCTAAGGTACCTGATTGGTCTAATAAAAAAGCTGAACAGCCAATAGCCAGGCAGGAGAGGGGCTGGCTGGCAGACTTAGTAGGAGGAAGAAACTTGGCTTGAAAAGAATATTGGAGAGAATACGGGAGAGAGAAAGGAGATGTCCAGGCTGGCTAGCTGGCCAGCCAGCATATCCATAGCCAGACAGACATGGAAGAGGCACCGAAAGCAAGACATACAGACTGAGAGAAAGATAAAAAGCCCTGAGACAAAACATGGATGAAGAGGAAATAGGTCAAGTGAAGTTATAAGAGTAAGGGGGGACACGCATAAGATAAGGCTGAGCACCGGTAACTAATGCGAAGCCTTTGTGTCATGACTGGGAAGCTGGTTGGTGGCCCAGAAGAAAGCTTGCTACAACACAGCGTCACACATCCATCACACATGTTCACTCATTAAATCCTCACAGTACATGAGCGGATTAGAAAACTGAGCCACACATTGACTAAGGACATTGGCCAAAGTCAAATAGCTTAAGATTTGAACCCAGGCACATCTAGTTTTGACATCAATGCTTTCTACCATGTCTACGGCTTGCTCGCCTCCTTCTGCCAGGAGCTCATTCTATAGCAAGTCCTGGGATAAAAGATAAAAACACAAATTAAAAAGAGCCACAAAGAATGCTTGACAGAGGCACTGAGTAAAGTCACTGGAGCCTGACACTGTTTTCAAATATTCACAAACAGAAGTGTGAATGCTTTATGTATGGGCAGGTGGCAGTCTGACCAGTTTTATTTTTCTAAGTGACAGTGTTGGTATCAGAATGCCAATCCACAGAGCTGTGAAAAGGATTTGGAGTTTGCTATTATTTCCCGCTGCTAACATACCTTGACAGAACACAGTTGCAAGACTCCCAAGGGTAGCCAGGGTGTCAAGCCTGCCTTCTTGGAAGAAGCAAGCATTCCCATCTCCAGGAGATGCAATGGACATTTTCCTGGCTGAGTGGCCGGTGGCATTATTTTTACTAAGCATACCAGCATCTCTCCTTCCAGAACCAGCCTTGAAGAATTGTTTTTTAATCCCCACAAAAGACGGCAGATCCTATTCACACCCCCCCCCCCCTTAAGGAGGACAAAGAGGACAGGTCTTCAGGCTTCTGTCTTCTCTACAGGCTCCTACAGGACCCAGAGCCAACCTCCTGCCGTCTCTTTTCTGGTTGCCTGCCACTGAACCACATGGGGGTTTTTTTCTCCTACACCAGCTTCTTTTTTGGCCACTAGTGAACACATTGACCTTTGAAATATAGAAAGAAAAGTGCTTTGAAATATATCAGGCTCGAACCGAGTTTAGACAGCCTCATCTGGAGGCCAGAACAAAGAGGAGCATAGTTGCACCAAGCAGCTATCTCATTCAGGCCCCCGTCAGAGCACTAACCCCCGCAAAGAGAGAGCAGGGAAGCCACATAGGCTACTTTGTTGCAAAGCCCTCCAGCCAGAGATCCCATGTGGCTGGAACTGTTTTCCAGGATTCTGGGCTCTTTCCCTTCTCCCATTAAACCCCTCAACACTTCTTGGCAAAGCCCCCTAGGTGAGGTAAGTGCCAATTAGCAGGAAAAAGCTTCATGTGTTCCAGGGTTATGGCTTGGAGCTGGGTTCTCAGGGAAAAAACATGCTTCTTCTCCGGTCCAGAAGCAGGGGTGGGCAGAGGGTGAGGATCCTAAGAGTGGCTCAGATGTCATTTCCTTTTGCTTCTTCCTTACCTCCTGAAAAAAAATGTCCCTTCTGAGGGTTTCTTCAACCTGAAGGGATAGAGATAAACCTATCAAAAGACAAGAGCAAAAGTTTCAGCAGAAGGCTTGGCAGACTGGTCTTTGGGGGGGGGGGGATAACATTACATATTTTGGGGGGAGAGGTTATTTTGAAGTAAAGATGGCCAGAATTCAGAATGAGTATGTAGCTGGGCATATCTATCTAATTTAAAGAACTGTTAAAGCCCTTTGGAAGCTTCAAATTTGGGTTGCATTATTTATCTATACCAGAAATAGTTTTTACACACATGGCCATAATTTAAGTGTTATCCCATCAATATCTGAAGATAGAGGCCATAATAACCTGCAGCTAACATCCCGGAGCCCTTAAAAACCAAGAGGCTTTGCAGTAAAGGCATGAATAAGCCAAGATCCGGTCAAACAATTCTTCTAATCATTAATTATACCCCATGTTCAGTGTTTCCAGAGAGCATGGGGAATGGCGGATGCATATTAAAACTCATGCAAATAGCACACACCACCACATTTTAATGTATTGTTTTTCACTTATTATTTGAGGCTTGTGATTTGGATTTTCATTTGCTTGAAAACAAAGCCTGGCTTCTCTTCCCCGCTGGAAACAGGCAAGTCCTGTTTCTGGAAGCACCATGGTGGTATCCTTGAAGCAGCATGCTCCCTGGCTCAGGTTTTGCTCTCTGCCACCTTCTCGCTGCCCACAACAGGTGCTGCATTTGCCATGCACCGAAGAGGTAAAACTATGCAACCAAACAAATCGCCTTGCTGCAAAATGTATCCCTTTGTTTTATTAAAACTGAGTAGATTGATCTTTGGGGGAAAAAGTCTCAAGTGCTAACATGTATAGTCTTTTCAAATAGAGGGTGTGGTACAGTGGTTCTTCACTCACCAAGTCCTTCTCTCTTGATCAAAGGCCATAGACAGAGCACATTTTTCCAGCCTCCTCTGCATTGAGTGTTATTGTGGCATGTGGAATGTGCGCCAAGGTAATGCATACAATTTCTAAGTCTTGTTCCCCTGAAGGTTCCCTGCCCAAAGGGCGAACAGGCCTGCCACAGGCATGGTTCTGCCAGGCTTTGCTCTTTTCCGTTCCTTCTCCTTTACTAAACTGTTGGATTATTACATTTCTAAAGCTAATCCCCACAGTCTATTCCCTTATTTGGCCACTGACTCATTCCTGAGACTGAACACCAAGGTCCAGCCATTAAAATTATTTTGGCTACACTGGCTAACCTGTCCAATCAAGGCTTATCAACTCACCCCAGCACAGACCTCTCCCCTCCTTTTTGGCTTAAAAACCCACTTTTGGACATCCCCCCCCCCCCCCCAAAAAAAACCCTCCTGCTGCCTGTCATCTGCCTTTGCCCAATCCAGAGGCAGCACTTCCACCCCTCACCCACCCAAAATGTGAACTTGCTCCTCTGGGGTAATAAATCTCTGTGCTGCCAAAATAAATTTGGTGTTTGGGTGTGTCCTGTGCTGACTCTGAGAGGCTGCCCTCCTGCCTTATGCTAACTACATTCAGTAGTTTCTTTACTTTGGAACTTTAAGTCAGATGCAAAGGACCAGATGGAGAAAGCCTAGGTTTCTAGAGAAGCATCCAAAGGCAAGAGGTTAGGCACTAGAATTTCAAATGTCATTAATGGAGGTTCTGCCCCAAGACCATTGGCTGTTTTGCTCTAGGACCCATATTAGTTGTGCCCAGAAATTTTCCAAAGGTCCCTACTTTGCGCTATCCACCATTTGCATAGCTCCTGGTTCTGCCTGTGTGGGAAAGAGTATATGTTAGGAACAGTGGTGCATCACTTTTGGTACCTGTCTTTAAAGGACTGCAGCACCTCCCTTGGGTACCCTCCTGGTTCTCTCGGTGGGGAGGCCAGGCAGTCTATGGAGTCTTCATCCACATGGTGAAGAGAGGCTGTCTGTCCCAAGTCAGGCAGGTGCATTTGCAAAAGCATTGTGTAACCTCACCTGCTCCCGTAGACAGTGTGTGTACAACCCAGGAGGCACCGAACTAAATCAGCGGAGCTAGTCTTTCATTCATGACTTCAGAGACTGAGAAATGTTTGCATATTTAAATCAACAAATTGGGGGGAGGCTTGCTACACAGGAATAGATACTTACAACACAAATGTGAACTAAACTTTTGTTGTGTTAAGCATTAGGATTATCTGTTACAGCACCTAATAAATTCTGATACGCACACCTTGTGACGATGTATTCAGACACTATGCACATATTCGTCATGAGCTTGTAGGGGCAAAGAGTTTGTTCATCTCGCTGAGAACACGAGCACCAAGAAATAAAAAAGGATGATCACGAATGTCTCCAACAGCAAGGCCATGGCATCCTTCTTTCCAAAGCCACCATAGTTAGTATACACTTTTTCATCAGAGAGGAAAGGAAAAGGAGATTTATATATTTCTCTTTGTGTGTGAATGTTTTGCTTGTGTGTATGTCTGTACTCCACATGCATACCTCGTGCCCTCTGAGGCCAGAAAGGATGTTGGGTCCCCCTGGAACTGGATGGTTGGGGTGATAGGTACTGGGAACAAAGGACCTCAGCAAGAGCAATAAGTACTCTTAACCCATGAGCCATCTCTTCATGCCCCCGTCTAAGAAATTTTTAGACAATTTTAGTTATTTTTATTTATTTCCATGAGAAAAAGTTTATTTCTGCTTACAGCTGTAAACCTCAGTCTATCACTGAGGGAAGTCAGGAAAAGTGCTGTAGTGGGCAAGAATCTGAAGGCAGAAGTTGAAGCAGAAACCGTGGCAGGAGTGTTGTTTATAGGCTTGCACCTCCTGGCTTGCTCATCCTAAATTCTTTTCGTTTATTTATTTAAGAAGGATTTTTTTTCTTTTACATACCCCATACCGTCCACTTCCCCCCCCCCCTTCTTCCACTTCCTCCCCCCACTTCTCATTCACCCCTCAAAGTGGGTAAGGGCTCCCTTGAGTAGTCAACACTAGCTAACTTATCAAGTTGAGGCAGGACCAAGCCCTTCCTCTCTGCATCAAGGCTGAGCAAGGCATCCCACTGTAGTGAGCAGGCTCAAAAAAGCCAGTTCATGGACCTGGAATAATTCCTGGTCCCAGAACCAGAGGCCCACTAACAGGTCAATCTACACATCTGTCACCCTCATTCAGAGGGCCTAGTTAGGTCCCATGTAGACTCTGCAGCTCTTCGTCCAGTGCTCCCATTAGCTTAGGTCAGCTGTCCCTGTGGTTTTCTCCATGGTGCGCCTGACCTTCCCCTTTCTCTTCTAATCCCTCCTCCATCTCTTTAACTGAACTCCAATTCAGCCAAGTGCTGGGCTGTGGGTGTCTGCATCTGCTTCCATCAGTCACTGAATGTAGGTTCTATGATGACAATTAGGGCTAGTCACCAATCTGACTACAGGAGAAGGCTAGTTCAGGCACTGTCTCCAACACTGCTGGGATTCTTAGCTGGGACCTCCTTGTGGGTTCCTGTGGATTTCCCTAGCAACAATTTTCTCCTTAACTCATTTATGGGTCACTCTGTCTAGATACCTCTTTTGTTGCTCATCTCTCTGTCCCTCCCCCAACTTGGCCATCTCAAACCCTCGTGTTTTCACCCCTATCTTCTTCCCTCTATACCACCCCCCCCCCCAGTTTATTCATGAGATCTTAACCGATTTTCCTTCCTGAGGCAATTCATGTGCGTCCCTCTTAGAGCTCCCTTCTCTACCTAGCTTCTCTGGGGTTGTGGATTGTAGCCTGCTCATCCTTTGCTTTATGTTTACTATCCACTTATGAGTGAGTACATACCATGTTTGTCTTTCTCAATCAGGGTTACCTAATTCAAGATGATTTTTTTTTCTAGTTCTATCCATTTGCCTACAAATTTCATGATGTCTTTTCCCCCCACAGAGTAATACTCCATTGTGTAAATGTACCACATTTTCTTTATCCATTCTTCAGTTGTTGGACATCTAGGTTGTTTCGAGGTTCTAGTTGTTATCAATAATGCTGCTATGAACATAGTTGAGCAAGTGTCCTTGTAGCATGGTTGAACATCTTTTGGTAAACACCCAAGAGATTTCTGGGTCCTGTGGTAGGCTTATTCTCAATTTTATGAGAAACAGCCATACTGCTTTCCGGAGTGACTGTACAAGCTTACATTCCCACCAGCAGTGGAGGAGTGTTCCCCTTTCTTTACATCCTCTCCAGCATAGGCTGTTATCTGTGGGGCTTTTGGTTTGGTTTGGTTTAGGTTTTGGTTTTTTGATCTTAGCCATTTTGACAGGTGTAAGATGGAATCTCAGAGTTGTTTTGATTTGCATTTTCCTGAAGGCTAAGAATGTTGAACACTTCCTTAAAGTGTCTTTTGGCCATTTGAGATTCTTCTGTTGAGAATTCTCTGTTTAGATCAGTACTTCATTTTTTATTGGGTTATTTGGTCTTTAGAGACCTACTTTCTTGAGTTCTTTATATATTTTGGAGATCAGCCCTCTGTTGGAAGTGGGGTTGGTGAAGATCTTTTCCCATTCTATAGGCTGTCGTTAGGTTTTATTGACCATGTCCTTTGCCTTACAGAAGGCAAAGTTTCAGGAGGTCCCATTTATTAATTGTCAGTCTCAGTATCTGTGCTACTGGTGTTGTATTAAGAAAGTGATCTCTTGTGTCAATGCATTCAAGGCTATTTCTCACTTTTTCTTCTATCAGGTTCAGTGGATTTATGTTGAGGTCTTTGATACATTTTGTCTTGGATGTTGTGTAATAAATATAAATCTATTTGCATTCTTCTACATGTTATGCCTGTATCATTTGTTAAAGATGCTTTGTTTCTTCCATTTCACAGTTTTGGCCACTTTGTCAAAAATCAGGTGTTCATAGGTGTGTGGGTAAATGTCAGGATCTTCAATTCAATTCCATTGGTCAACATCTTGGTTTTTATGCCAATACCAAGCTGTTTTTATTACTAAGCTCTATAGTAAAGCTTAAGTCAGGAATGGTGATGCCTCTAGAAGTTTCTTTATTGTATAGGATTGTTTTGGCTATCCTGGGGTTTTTGTTTTTTACATATATAATTGAGAATTAATCTTTTGAGGTCTGTGAAGAATTGTGTTGGGATTTTGATGGAGATGGCATTGAATCTACAGACTGCTTATGCTAAGAGTACCATTTTTACTATTTGATCTTACCTATCCAAGAGCACAGGAGATCTTTCCATTTTCTGATATCTTTTCAATTTCTTTCTTCAAGGACATAGGGTTTTTGTTATATAGGTCTTTCACTTCTTTGGTTAAAGCTACTCCAAGATATTTGATGTAGTTTGTGGCTATTATAAAAGGTGATATTTCCCTGATTTATTTCTCTGCCTGTTTATCATTTGTATACAGAAGGGATACTGTTTTGTTTTGTTTTCTTGAGTTAATCTTGTATTCTGCCACATTGCTGAAGGTGTTTATCAGCTGTAGAAGTTCCCTTGTAGAATTTTGAGGGCCATTTATGTATACTGCCATATCATCTGCAAATAGCAAACATTTGACTTCTTCCTTTTCAATTTGTATCCCCCTGATCTTCTTAGGTTGCCTTATTGCTCTAGCTAGAACTTCAAGTACTGTATTGAATAGATGGGGAGAGTGGACAGCTTTGTCTTATTCCTGATTTTAGTGGAATCACCTTGAGTTTCTCTCTATTTAGTTTGATGCTGGCTATTGATTTACTGTATATAGCCTTTATTATGTGTAGGTATGTTCCCTGGACCCCTGATCTCTCCAAGACCTTTATCATGAAAGGGTACTGGATTTTGTCAAAGGCTTTTCAGTATCTAGTGAGATTATCATTTTTTTCTTTCAGTTTGTTTATATGGTAGATTACATTGACAGATTTTCGATTAATCTCTGGGATGAATACTATTTGATCATTTTTTTTGGATGGGTTTTTGGATTCGATTTGCCAGTATTTTATTGACTATTTTTGCATCAATGTTCATGAGGGAGATTGATTGTTTGTAATTCTCTTTCTTTGTTGCCTCTTTGTGTGGTTTGGGTAGTGGGGTGATTGTGACCTCATAAAAAAGAGTTTGCCAATGTTCCTTCTGTTTCTATTGTATGGAACAATTTGAGAAATACTGGCATTAGCTGCTTTTATTCGAAAATCTGATAGAATTCTGTGCTGAAACCATCTGGTCCTGGTTTGTTTTTTTTCTTGTGTTTTTTTTTTTGTTGTTGTTGTTATTTTTATTGTTTGTCTGTTTTATTTTTCCTTTAAGTGCCGAGATTTTCAAACAGAAAATTTAAAACCAAACCTTCTATTTTGCTAGGATCCAAAGACACTACTTCAATACTTCCATGCTAGGGAAAGATGGTAGGAAAATATCATCTATGTTTTGTTATTAAATTATTATGTTTCTATAATATGTACAGTAAAATACTGCAACTCATAACACACAATAGTCTTGAGTCTGAGGTGTTCAGACACCATTTTATGGTGTTGGATAGTTCTAGGGCATGAACATGCGAAGTATGCTTGTTATATATTCAAAACCAAGACTGTTTGTAGTCATGCGCCATGGGTGGGGGCAGATGGAAACACCTCAGATTAATTTTGCATTTGATTTTGAAATCCGTTTTGCCATTGTTCACTATTGAGAAAGCTGGAGTTGTTACCAATTTCTTCTCATTTCTGATCTTCAGCTGTATGAGCCCCACAGGCGGCTGCAAAACACTGCTCTGGAAACCTTAAGTTACAGTAGGAATTTGAGCAGATCCTTTCAGATAGGACTGTCAGATCACTCACTCTACCTACCCAAGCGAGTGGGAGCAGCTGCCCTGTAGAAAGAATCTAGGCTTATATTCTTAGCAAATGCACTAATTGTAGTTTGTCCAACATTGAGAGAAAGAGGAAAATCCCAACCGTCATGTGTTCCACATTATCCTGCTTCTGTTCTTGTGAACCAAGTTTTGTTGTAATTACTACACAAGCTAGTTTAAATAAACCGCTGCATGCAGCTTGATGAAGAGTGTGGTTGTACAGTTCTGTAATCCCAGTACTCAAGAAGCTGAGGCAGGAGGGTGGCCAAATTTGAGGCCAACCTGGACCACAGAGTAAGACTATATTTCAACACACACACATACAAACAAACAAAAATCTCAAAACCAAACAACATGTCACTCTTCTGATCTTAGCCACGTGGATGCTGGCACAATAAAGCTTGGTCCCTTGTGGCAGAGCCTGTCTTCTATCTCTGGACTTATACGTTCTTAGGCCCCCTAGGTTGCCCATGATGCTATTTTGCCTCCTTGACTTCTCCAAAGAGACACAGCACAGCTGCCAGACTGCAGAAGTACTGCTAAAATGGACTGAATATTTGACAAATAACAGGGAGTCTTGAGAGATTCAAGTTAGCAGATATTATCATCCAAGTTCATAAGATCCTGAAGGACACATGCTTTTTCAGCCATACTGCCAAATACCACAAGGATGGAGACCCTGAGAACCTGTTAGAGATCATTTAGGAGAGAAATGAAGTCTGTTTTCAGATGACTGAACACAGCATCCTCTGTCTCCACTCCAGTTACATAGAGACAAGGTTTCTTTGCGCCCAGCTTCAGATGGAGCAGTCAATGGGATGCATGCATGGCGCCTCTGCTCACCAGCAAAACCCTCTATAACTAATTCTTCCCAATGCTGGTAAATTAGAGTTAGCCTCAAAGAGAGGAATGGGCAGTGACCTCAGCATTGGCTTTTCCTGCCCACTGTATTCATGCTTGTATTTCATCAGCAAACACATGGTGAGTACTCTAGGCAAGCACTCATGTGTACATGTCTGCCATAATTTGGTTCTCTCCTTCCACCTGTGTGTCCTGGGGATCCAGCTTAGGTTGTCAGGTTTGGCACTAAGCACTCTAATCTGCTGCACCTATTTTAAATTACTAAGTCGGCTCTCAAAGACCTAGTTATAATGGGGAATAAGTCTGAATTGTGAATTCTTATGCTTGAAAATAGAGTGCTTGTTATATGGGTCAGCGATGTACTTTAGCTGGTAATGTCTTTCCTTAACATAATCAAAGCCTTAGGTTTCATCCCAGCTCCGTGTGAAGCAGGCTAGATCACAGTTGTCCTTGTGTCCTGTGTAATACCAATACTCTGGATTTGGAGGCAGAAGTTCAATGTCATCCTTGGTTACATAGAGAGTTGGAGGCCAGCCTGAGCTACAGAAGACCACCTTTAAAAAGGAATGACTATTTTTGAGCTATTCCACAACTGGAAACATTCATGTTTATGCTTCTTGTCTTCCTCTAGTCATTCTGTGTTAATGAGGACTTGCTAAAGAAACAAAGAACCTGTACGGATACAACTTGCAGGGCCATCAGTCAATGACTCACAAAATCAATTACTTGGCATTAATCCTAAGCTTTTAGGATTTTCCATGAATTTTTAAAAAAATTTATAGCTTATGACTGTCTCCTTTTATAGATAAACTCAAGGACTACTAACAAATGGAGCTCTGTGCAATTGTTCACTCAGGGCCATTCTGTGACAGAAAGGGCAGTCTTGATGAGAGTCCAGATCACTGCTTACAGTTGCCCTTGGGTCCCGTGTGGTCCATTAGCATCCTTTCATTCTCTCATGGCCATAGCAGGGGTGAGAGTGTTGAATTTTAAAAATTCTAAGACTTTTATTGGAGGCAAATAAAAGTCTCTAAACCTTTTACTTCTGCTTTCTCTTCCAGCCACCTCACTCTCCATTAAGGATGAGCTGTCCATCATTTTCTTGGGCTTTTACATTTGTTCTTTTTACTTGTTTATCTTCCTCTGGTTCTTGTCCTCGTTTCTAGTTCCTCTCCCATAACCCCACTTCACAAGCATTAGAACCTGGGGTTTCATTTAAACTTATGCTGTCCCGTCTAAGAATTTTGACACTCTCGACTCCAAAGCTAGGAATCTCTCAATCTGTGACTGCAAATGTCTATGGGGTGGGATTGCTTTGGAGCGGGTGTTCCTGCTGACTCTCCATCAGGACTCAGCTGCAGCTGCCTGTCCTCTTTGGACACCTTCCCTCCCCTGCTCATTTTCCATCTACTGTGGCATCTTCTCTATCTCATCTTGAGCCCGTTGAGCTGCTTCTGTGAGTGTTTTTGAGTAGGGAAGAACATTTAACAGGTAGTTACTATAGCAATATGACTCATAGAAACTTAGAAATTTCTTCTGTAGACATCCCATGAAATGAATTTCCTTTCCCAACAAACTTTTCTTAGAGCCACTTCCTGGTAAAAAATGTTTTCATTCATTCATTTGCCCAAGTTGAACATTTTTATCACCTTTCTTAGCAGTCACATCTTTATCTTTAAATATTTGTTAATGAAATGAACGCTTGTGGCTCCTGAATGAATCAGAATCACCTGCAAGACCATACTGATCTCCTTTCCCTGCATATCACGCTTCCTCCTAAGGCTATGTTCCTTCTTGTGGTTTCTGCTGCACAGACAACCATCATCATTCATGTTTTATAGACTGTAAGTGCTTCTCAGTGAGTCAGAGATGATTGTACCAAGGATCTTTCCCATGGAAAGCCAATATGCTCATTGGCTGAGACCTATCATAGGGTATGACACGAAGAGATGGATAAGGACAACTAGATTTTCCTCTTTGAAATTTCACATAGTAAATATTGAAAAAAATGGGTCAGTTGTGTAGGTAGTAGAACAACAGATTGGTATTGGAATTCTTGGGAACCCTTGAACAATGAGAAAAGGAAGGTTAAAAAAGAGAAAATATTTCATATTTTATTTATTTATTTGTTTGTTTATTGAGAGTGGATACACACACACACACACACACACACACACACACAAAGATACCATGCACAATATACATTCATATATATACCCCACAATATGTGCCATATATGTGGTGGTCAGAGGGCAACTTTGAGAGACTTGGTTCTCTTTTTCCACCACATGAAACCTGGGGACTAGACTCAGATTCTTGGGCTTTGTGGCAAGTGTCTTTACCAATCGAATCATTTTACTGGTTTGGAAAAAAAGTTTTAAGTCAGAAAAAGATGCAAAAGACAAAGGAAGCCAACAAATGGATATGAAGATGAGAAATAGGTATAGGAAGTAGATGAAAGGTTGGAACCTTTGAATGAAGATTCTGGAAGCCTTGCTCTTCTGTGATCTCTTCTTTTTTTGGTGGCTGGTGGTTCAGCATTTTTTTTTTTTTTTGCATAAATGTCTTTCAACCAAGGAATAATTTGCATGTGCACCCTAACAGCAAATCTGTCATTTTCACACTGAACAATAGTAATTGGGCCTCGTGGCTTTGCCCTGGCTACCATCCAATGCCATGCTGATACCTAATCCATCTAAAAGGCAAATATGGTCACATTACTCTCCAGCTACAAATAGATGTCTCATCATCTCTGTACATTTCTATAATGCTTTTCAAGATCTAAGCTGTCTCCAGCCTAGCCTGTCTTTGCTGCCCTCCCTGTCAGATGGAACCTGAAATGCCCTATACTCCCTCTATCTTGCATCCATTCTGTCTTTTCTCTTTATTCACTTCAAACCATGTGGTCCTGTTGTGGTGCTGATGGCCTGAACAAATTCTAGCATTATTTCAGATCCAAAATTTCTTTTGGAGATTCCCCATTACTTCTCAAACAGGGCCAAGATGGCCTCCCTTGGCCATCCTTGGTTAATTATATTCTTTAAGGTTTCTATTGTTTCTATTGCTTAGCTTTTCATTAGTATTTCTATTGTGCCCATGTCGACGGATCCCCAAAGACCACCAGGGAGCTGGATTCTGATGCAAACACAGGAGGGTCAGTTATTCCTTTGGACAGGTTCAAACAAACCTGGACCAAAACCTTCTTTCTGGCACAGCAAAGGAATCCCCCCTACCTTGCCCCAGTGCCCAGCTCCAGGGTGAGAGGGTTTTTAAAGAAAAGTCTGAGAAGGTCAGGAGTGGGGGAGAATGGGAGCGGGTAAGAGAGCATTCTGTGGGGGTGGGTAAGAGAGCATTCTGTGGGGGTGGGTAAGAGAGCATTCTGTGGGGGTGGGTAAGAGAGCATTCTGTGGGGGTGGGTAAGAGAGCATTCTGTGGGGGTGGGTAAGAGAGCATTCTGTGGGGGTGGGTAAGAGAGCATTCTGTGGGGGTGGGTAAGAGAGAATTCTGTGGGGGTGGGTAAGAGAGCATTCTGTGGGGGTGGGTAAGAGCGCATTCTGTGGGGGTGGGTAAGAGAGCATTCTGTGGGGGTGGGTAAGAGAGCATTCTGTGGAGGTGGGTAAGAGAGCATTCTGTGGGGGTGGGTAAGAGAGCATTCTGTGGGGGTGGGTAAGAGAGCATTCTGTGGAGGTGGGTAAGAGAGCATTCTGTGGAGGTGGGTAAGAGCGCATTCTGTGGGGGTGGGTAAGAGCATTCTGTGGGGGTGGGTAAGAGAGCATTCTGTGGGGGTGGGTAAGAGAGCATTCTGTGGGGGTGGGTAAGAGAGAATTCTGTGGGGGTGGGTAAGAGAGCATTCTGTGGGGGTGGGTAAGAGAGCATTCTGTGGGGGCGGGTAAGAGAGCATTCTGTGGGGGTGGGTAAGAGAGCATTCTGTGGGGGCGGGTAAGAGAGCATTCTGTGGGGGTGGGTAAGAGCATTCTGTGGGGGTGGGTAAGAGAGCATTCTGTGGGGGTGGGTAAGAGAGCATTCTGTGGGGGTGGGTAAGAGAGCATTCTGTTCTTCTGTGCTAGAGTTTACATCCCTTCATCTACTCAGACATTTTAAAACCACCTGTAATTCCAGATCTAGGGGATCTGATGCCCTCCATGGGTGCCTGTACTCACATGCTCACATATCAACACACACACACACACACACACACACACACACACACACACACACACACACACACGTACACACATGCACATACACACAAATTAAAAGTAAATCTTAGAAAAAAAATTAAATCAGAAACACTTGACTGTGAAATATAAGATCCCATTTTTGTTTTAAACAGACAAGAATCACTATCTTCTAGTTTTCTTGTGTGAGTACAAACTAACACAAAGCAGGCAGTAAGTTAAAACAAAAACAAAGAAACCGGTTGTTTGTGAGCATCAGGTCAAGTCAATCTTTATGGAGGCAGGGACTCAGGGTCTGTGGAATCCTTACAATATCCAGTCTTGTTCACCATCATTTCCACAGCATTATTTTCTGTATTATTTTGTAAAAAAAAAAAAAAAAAAAAAAAATCCTTGTCAATAAACAATTTAAGATAGAAAGGATATGCATAGCTTATAGTTCACAAGGAATATTCCATCATGGTGGAGAAGACACTAAGAAGTTAAAGGATGCAAGATGTCAGGAGCAGAAGGCCAGCTGCTCGCATCACATCTGCATTTAGGCTGCAGAGAGTGAATAGGAAGTTGTGCTGGGCTGTCAAGCATCAAGCCCTGCCCATGATGACCTATTTCCTTCAGTGATGATCGACTTCTGGGGTGTTTCATAAGGATCCCAAACATCGTCCTCACCTAGTGACCAAGTGTTCAAATGTATGAAGCTACAGAGATATTTCACATTCAAACCACAGTGTAGCCCCAGGCCCTGGCGCGAAAACGTATTAAGTAAACACTGTGTCTTTCATGGACGGAAAGCAGCCGTGTGGCACAGAGAAGCTCTGAGTGTGTACAGCAGGGCATAAATGCAGCCAAAGCATCAACAGGATTAACTCAAGGCCCACTGGCTTCCTGTAGAGGAAGCTAAATAGGAGCAAGAGCTGGCGATGCTCGCCTATTTCTTTGCTGAAATCCTTGGCGTGGGCTGTGAAATGTCAAATCCAGATTTGATTAAGTCCAATTCCAAATCCCCAAGGCAAGTGTGTATCCATGGTCCTAATGTAATTATCAGAGCCACCTCTGCCTGTTACTTTAAAAAGGGCCGAGCTTGCACCCCATCATTGATACTAACTCCTACAAAATGAAGCCTGCAATTAATTCATCACATCCCAAGTGCATAGTGCCTAACATGCTTGATCTGGCTTCTTCCTAAAAGCTGAAACATTAAACGAAGGAGCAGAAGCAACACAATTTCCATCTGATATGCTGAAAAGTCAGGGCAAAGCGTGGGCCCCAAAAAGAAGAGCTGCGGTCAAAGTCCTGCTGCCTTTGCATACAACAAGGCTCTGGACGTTTTCACCTCTTCCTTGAGATGATGTTCTATCTCTTTCCAGTTAACTCATACTTTGAATTTTTGAAGGCAGGTCATTAATAGCGAGACTTCAGATTGAAGGATTCAGGATATAAAAGTGAAAAAAGATGGCGTTTCCTGCTTCCCTACATTTGGAGGATGGGCAAAAATCCAAACAGAAACCTCTGTCCACAGCAAAGGGATCAAGGGCATATATCAAATTAAACCAAAATGCCGCAGCGTCACTGAAGCAGACGAGATTTCGCCACTGCCTTCTCAGAGGGAGAGGAGAACAAGGTGACCACGCCCAAGTTAACCACAAGCCAGAGCTCCACTGTGTTCAGTGAAATTCCAACACACTATTTCTTCTTCCTCCTCCTCCTCTTCTTCCTCCCCTGCTGTGGAATAATCCCACACCGCTCTTCCTTCTTCCCTTTTTTCTTTTCCTTGTTTTAAAATTTATTCCTATCCCTGTTTAAGGACTGACTGGAACCAAGATCATGAGAACCGAAATGCCAGGAGAAAGACAGCTCTGTGTGTGTGTGTGTGTGTGCGTGTGTGTCTGTGTGCATGTGTGTCTGTGTGTGTGTGCATGTGTGTCTGTGTGTGTGTGCATGTGTGTCTGTGTGTGTGTCTGTGTGTGTGTGTCTGTGTGTGTGCCTGTGTGTGTGTGTGCCTGTGTGTGTGTGTCTGTGTGTATGTGTGTAATTCAAGCAGAGAAAGAAAAACAGGTTGAAGTGTTGTTGCTTCACCTTACACCACAGTAGTGGAGTCTCAGCATGCTTCACATGGCTCAGAGACAGAATTTGGGAGAGGTCTAGCAAGCTGTTAAGCCACCAAAAATTAGAATTTTGCTTATTGCCTTTCACAGAAGTTTTCAAATTCTAGGAGCCTCCTCTGACTGGATAGATAAGTTCAAGGGAATAGTTTCTGGGTGACCTTAGAACCAAACTTCTACTTTGGGGACTTTTGGATTTGTCTCTGTCCAGATATCCGGAGGTAGATAGTTTCTGTTGGAGTGTCTGCACTAAGCTCAATACAAGAGAAAGACAGTTTCCCAAATGAGAACCACCCAGGACAGAAATAGGTCGAGGGATGGGAATGCTTTCACCAGGGCTTCACTCCTATGTTAAGCCTGGATCCTGGAAATGGCAGTGGCATTGTGGCTCAGCCTTGGCAGCAGCTGTCATGAGGATGCCTGGCTTAAATATCACAGTGCTCTTTTATACACAAATTATATTAAAAGGAGTTTCTGCCTTCCAGGCACTCCTTTGCCTAAAAGCATCAATTGTCTCCTCTGACAACCTAAACTCAGAGATGCTCCCACCCCAGCTTGGCCTCATCTATGCTCCCATCCTCTTACCATCTTGTCCTGTAGACCAAGGCCTGTCAAATTTCTTTACTATAAAAAGCCAAATTGTAAATATTTGAGTCCTGCTGGCCATGTGTTCTCTGTCACCACGGTTGAGCCCTGCTGTGGCAGAATAAAACGCAGCTATGGGCAAAATGTAACTGGAAGAACATGACTGGGCTTCAATAAAATTTTATTTACAGAAACAGGTAACAGACAGCATTTCATTGGGCCCGGGGCTGTGATTTGGCAGCTTAACTTCTATTTTAGAAAGACCAAATGTGCCCACTTTCCATACTAGTTTATCCTGATTATTGCCCCTTGTCCCTTTCTCCAGGCTCAGATTGCTTAACTAAAATTCATTCTCTGAAAGATTGTGTTCCAGCTTCAGTTCTTGGAGCTAAGGATGCAAGAGTGAACGATAAGTTTTCTACTGTGATGGAATTGAAGTTCTAGCAGAAGCAAGAAGACAATAAAGTGGCCAACGGAAACATTCAAGCTAGATGAAGTCGGGCGAAAACAGTACATGTATGGAGGTGGAGGGATGCTTTAGAGTAGACGAGAAAAGGCACATTGATGAGATGGTTCGGCAACAGAGACAGGTTCTATCTGCGTAGAGGTGGGGATGAGGGAAACAGTCAAGGCAGACAGAACACAAAGTGGGAAGTAGCTGAGGTAGATTCTCCTTGGCCTGTGGGAGGGAAGAAATGAAAGGAGGCCTGCCTTGATGGGGTGCTCTGAATTTGTATGGGATGAGACGAGAGTTGTAGCCATGAGCGAGATTTGCTTGGGCCTCGTTAGGCTTGGAAAGGATTTGAATTTTATTCAGCGTGAGATTGTAAACCTTTAAAAGGGAAGAGTAGAAGAAGCATACATTTTCATTATGTTTGAGTGGAAACACTGGCAGTAGGAAGGCTTGGATAAATGTGGAGGGAGCTGGTAAGAGGTGGCAAATGCTATTTAGGATTCCAAAGCAGAAGGATTAAGACTTCAGATAGCGAATGCAATTTGAAGGCATGGTGGAACAATAGAGTGTAAAAACACAGAGTTCAGTGTAATGCCTAGAGTTTACAAGAAGGAAGTTCCCGTTAATTGAGGCAGTGAGAATTGGGTAGGGATAAACTAAATGTATTTTTTTAATCATGTTATATTTGAGATGCTATCTATCTGGGCTTTTCTCAGTGAAATGCTAAGCTAACATTGTTGGATGAATGTGCCTTGAAGAGCTAAGGGCAGAGAGGTAGACATTTGAGAACTATCTGCAATCGACACATAAGGTCATGAGATGAGGTTAGCAAGAGGCAAGACAAGAAGTTATTGGGAAAGGTGATATTCAGATCATTCAAGGTTGAGTACATAAAAAAAAAAAAATTCCAACAAAGAAAGCTTACAAAGATTGTCCAGTGAGATAGGACACCCACCACTACCCCACACCCCACCCCGGTCACTAAGTGAAGCAAATCTCTTTAGAAGGAGGAACTGAATAAGCTTGTAAAATTTCACAAACATATTGAGCAAGCTGAGGACTGAGACATGATGCCGATCTGGCAACCTGGGAACCATGTTGACCTTTTCAGCAGTGGTCTGAGGATCAGTGAACATGGAAAGCTGGTGAGGCTATATAAAACAGACAGTGGAAAACCGAACTATTTTCCTCCTTCTCCTGGGACCCAGGAATAACTTTGTAATATTTGTGGTGGTTACTCTTCATTTTCAACTTGATTTACAATTGCCCAGGAGACTCCAGGTCAATCTTTGAAGGTGTTTCCAGAAAGGTTTATTGAAGGAGAGAAGACTCATCCTGAATGTGGGTGACATCACCCCATCAGCTGGATTTTTAGACAGGATGAGGAAAGAAAAGGGAGAAATACAATCTTAGCACCATTGTTCAATTCTCCTTGCTTCCTGACTGCAGACTCTGACCCCAAGCTACTGCCATGGCCTACGCTGCTGCCCGAAGCCACGTCCTCCTGACAATGAATATCCTCAAACTGTGGTTCAAATAAAACAGGCCATCTTTGAGTGGATTGTGTCAGATATTTAATCACAGTAATAAGAAAAGTACCTAATACAACATTCCACCAGTTTAACTATTAGTTTATGATTCCATATTCTCAGCCTGTGATCAATTCTAAAACGGAGCCACCATCTGCTCATCAATCTTTATAACAACATAAAATGAGGTACATAGTAGATGTTCCCTGAATGCTTGTTAAATGAGTATAAAACTGCAATCTAAGAAAATAATATTTTTGAATAAATGAGTATGACTTTCAGAAAGATTAAAAACAGCAATAATAATGATCTTTTTTTCAAACAAGATTGAAGTTACCAATATTTAAAATAAATATAAAAATTCATAGTTTAAAATACAGTCAATGTCAGGGATACTCTATTAAAATAAAACTTTGGCATGGCTTGAAGCTCAGAACATTCTGAAAGTGCCTGGTGCCTATAACTGAATCATTTGTATGCGGAATTTCAGAAGATGAAGAATGGGCAATATATGCCACTGCAGTTTTGTGACACTACACATATTTGAGTTTATATCTGGATTTTTTTTCTGCAGTACTGAGAATTGAATTCAGGTCTTTGGGGCAAGCATTCTGTCAGTGAGCTTGATAGGACCAGCTTAACTGGAATATTTTACTCCTACCTCTAATTTATACCAACATGATCCTCCATAGCGCATGTCGAGATTACCCAATAGAGAGTTTCTGGATTTGTTGAAGATAATGGGGAAGGTCTAGAAGTGCTAGGAAGCATCTCTTCATTTTGTAAATCATATCCTTAGCATCATAGTATTGGTTTCTCTGCCTCTTTCAGAAGTCCCAAGATCCTAAAGCATTATCATGTGAGAAATAGTATTGCTATTCCTCTTTGTGTTGGTTTAAAAGAGAATAATCCCATAAGTTCATAGGTTTGGATACTTAGTCTCTAGTTGGTGGATCTGTTTAGAAAGGATTAGGAGGTGTGGCCTTCTTGGAAGATATGTGTCACTGGTGGCTGACTTTGAAACTTTGGGGTTTCAAAAGCCCATGCCTATCCTGTCTGCCTCAAGCCTTTGGATCAAGATATAAGCTATTATGTCATTACTATGCTGGTCTGCCTGCTGCCACCATACTTTCCACCCTGATGTTCCTGAACTCATCTCCTGAAACTGTGAGCCCCAATAAACTCTTTTGTATATAAGTTGCCTTCATAAAGGTGTTTTGTCACAGTAATTGAAAAAAATATAAAACACCCCTTTTAAGGTCACAGTTAAGAAATAGGACTGACTCTGGTGAGTTACTAGGGGTTGGTTTGATTAGGTCAGCTTTTTGTCGAATTCTTTAGTCTGTAGAGCTATGCTATTAAGCACAGAAGCACAGATTAGCACATAGAATCAGATTATTCAAGTGACTCCTTGATTTACTTGATTACTATTTAATTTGACCAACACCATGACTTTATACCCAAAAGTCAAATGGCGATTTTTCCCACTGTCCATTTCAAAAGCAAATCAGCTTCATTTTAAAGGACAATAACTGTAATCAATCTCTCTGCCTCTGAGTGACAGCTAGTCAGTACAGTAAGTGACTAGAGCTTAGTCATCTGGGTATGTTTTTATTTATTCAGTATGAGAAAAGGCTTGTAGATGTGTTGAGCAAGTCACTTCATAAGACCAAAGCCAAGCAAAATTAGAGCACTCTTGTTGGAGATATTTTCCTTGCTGAGAGAAGGTTTCTCATGAGGAACTTGACAAATAGGTGCAGTCAGACTTTGGCATGGAAAGTAAGTCATGAGCTTTAGGCAATGACCTTGATGTCTTAAGCATGTAATACAGTGGCTAGATCTAGCAATACTCCCTGTAAGAAGCCCAAAATAGATACAACAGAAGAAATTAGTTAGAGGCAACTGAATCTATTTATTCTTTTTTTCCTTAAATCCATTACATTGTCAAGGATCCCAAGAAGTAAGAAGCTTGTTTCCTATATAAAGGTTATAGTTTCTTTTATATTTTACAGAGAAATAACCTTTCAGAAAACCATTCCTAAAAATCATGCTACTATGTCTTTTGAGTTTCCTATTTTGTGGGTCATAGATTTAACAGGCTGTAATGCTACTTAAACATGGTAGATAGTTAATTCACCATGAAAAAAGCCCTTAAGCTATGGGAAATTACAAAAATATCTCAATGCTAGGGTCACAGAAGTGAACATTCTTAACATGAACTTCAAAGGTAAAATGAAATTACATTTCCTGGAGGGTCCTGAGGGCCCATTGACCAGTGACCATGGACAACACTGATTTCACCCACGGCTCTCTTAGGGATTATGTTTAAGCCAACTCTCAACAGCAACAGTTCTGAAAATTCAGTTCTTGGTAAGTTGGCAACGTCAGGAGCTCCATGATCCAGCTAAGAATTCCCAATCACAAGATTGACTCTTTTTTTTTCCTACAAAGATTATTCACCTGGCTCAGCCTGGAGTTTTTTGGTGCCTCCAATGTTAGGACAGTAACAGATTATTGAATTAAACAGACCTTGACATTGATCTGTAGAGACAGTTTCTCAAAACAATCGAATGACCAATACACAGCATCATTATCAATTGATAAACTAGTTCAGATTGATGGATATCTTGAAATCGGCATCTAACAATTACAGTTGTGTAGTTAGCTAGTCATGTTAGTATTTGAAAAATACACAAAGCTATATAGAAGGGAATAAGAGGCCATGATCCTGGTGCCTAGTAGGAAGGGGTAGAATATAGATGAGCCAGGCTTCTGCTTGTCACTGTTATGCCCAATAAAAGAAGCATCTGAAACTATGTCTGGCAGGAAATTAGAAATGGATGTTTTCTGTACTCAACAGTAGAGATCATTTCCAAGGTTGTAGTGACTGGTAAGCCACTATGCTAAGGAGTACTGGGTATCTGCTTGTGTGGCTTTGACGCTATTAGAGACAGCGAATGCCAAGTTTAGACACCAGTTTTCAAGCATAGCTTTGTTTATAACCATTCTTGGAAACAGAGACACAGGATAGCATGCTTTCCATAGTCTGTTGTCTCTCTGCCACCCTTTCTGCCTTTTCTGAAGAGCTCTGGGCAGTTCCTCTCCTTTCTCCCCCTAATTACCACCCACATACTTGCTCTCATGCCTTTTCTTTCCTTGTTCATTGCTCCCCCCCCCCCCCAATCTCTGGAGAGTTTCCAAACTGGCAATACCTGGTTTTTGAAAAGTGCTTTAATATAGTGATTGAAATGAAGGTTTGAAAGTCAGGAGCCTTGGGTTTTTCCCCAGGTCTAACAGTAACTGTGTCCCTTAGAAAAGTTATTATAACTCCACACTTAAGATTTCTCATCTATAAAATAGAGATACTGATCATCACTTCTGGGTTACCTGGTCTTCTGATTGGGGATAATAGAATCAAAACACTGAACAGATTAAACCATAGCTCCTATTATTATTTTTTTTTTTTTTAAAAAAAACTAAATTGTAAAATAAAACATAAAAAACATTAAAAATTCTTTCATAGAAATAATACTTTTAAGAGTCTAAAAGATCCAGTAACATACACATGGCAAAATTAGGCCAAGATGATATTAATAAGAAGTAAGGAGATTGTCTAAGTAAAAAAGAGCTTGCTGTGGAAGATTGGAGATATGTGTCTAGACCCGTAACATTCACATCAAGTCAGACAGCACATGGCTATAATGTTGGTGATGGTGGATAAAGGTAAGCTGACCTCTGGAGTCCATTGGCCAGCTAGTCTAACCAGATCAGTGAGCTCTGGATTCAGTAACAGATCTCGTCTCAAAAACTATGGTGGACAGCAGTTGAGAAAGACACCTGACATTAACCTTCAGCCTCCACAGTTACACACGCACAGTTACATAGACATCCAGAAAAGACAAACACAGAAAAGAAGCATAGTCCCTAACCAGACATGTGAAAGTTGTGGGCTTCTACTCTTCATTTGTTCCAGGGAATGTATCTGAGTATGTGTGGCTTCATAGGCTGAGGCTGTGTGGTATGAGTCAATTATGCCTATAAAGTAGAGCAAAGAATAGCCCTCATCAGGGTTTGGAGTTTGACAATAGATAAAAAGGCAGAGAAATTTAATCAGCTTACTTGGGCCTGGTCTTCTCTGAGAAGGAGACTCACTTTATTCTGGCTATTTCCTGAGGAGCGCCTTTCTCCCTCCCTCCAGTATTCAGGCTAATTACAAATGGTGAGGTGGTTTTCCAGGCTGAATAAGAAATCAAAAGAAAGGAGGTAGAGGGAGGGTGTGGATTTCAGAGGAAAAAAAAATAATTTAAGAAAAAGTATGTTCTCTGAGGGGGGAAATTAGAGAATTGGGTCACTGAGTTGGAGCCAGGAAAAAAGCCACATGAGTGGAAACTGGGGCGAAGAAACTATTTCATGTGAACACAACCAAAGGCTGAATGGCCCAGCCTGAGGGCACTCCCCTCCCAGAGAGCGGAGGGGCCTGAAAGACCTCTCGACAGTTCTGTGCCATGCTCATTCACTAATCAGTGCTATTCAGCCTCTCCCACACATGGTCACATATGAGGTGCCCTGGAAAACATGAGGGTCACATAGCAACAATTATAATCAAAACCACCGCAGTTTTCACGGAGGCTTTTGAAATATAAAGCTTCAAAAAAGAGACAGCCTCCCAGTGAAAACCAGTGTTTGTCCCTTCCCACCTTCTTTCCCTCCCTCCCCTCTTCTTCCTTCCTTTTTCCCCATCTTCTCCGCTAACCCTAGAGTTTTAGATGCACACACTTGACAGTTATATATCAATAGACCCAGAATGCATGCTGCCTAAAGCAAATATATAAATGGCTTAAAGGGCAGACAAAAGTGTCATGTGTCAGTAGACATTAGCCGAGGTGAAACTCTGCTATCTGTGACTAGAATAATGACATCTCACTTAGAGTCCAATATCCCGGAATTGGTGGTGTGGCTTGGCATACATCGTCCCTTAATGAATCCCTAGCATATATGAAAGGACCTAGCAGCGATCTATGTAGTCTAGACTTAAACTCCTTTCCTTGGGTTTTAAATGAGAACTGTCAAGCCCTTTCCTTACCTAAATTTCAGCTGACAACCAAGTATGAGGTACAGGATTCAATTCTGAAGGGGTTAGCAAAAAAAGAAGAAAAAATCAGTATTTTCCTTTGATTGGAAGGCAGCTGTGTTGCCATGGAGGAGACAGAGAGGCAGAATCTGGGCTTAACTTTTAGTGTATGGTGCAGGGAGAAGGCACTGTTGTCTCCCTGGCTGCAGAATTCTCGTTTGCCTTCCTGCTGCATGCCTCATGAAATTTAGCATGCCACAGAGGACTGTTAGGAAAATATTTTTATTTCACTGTGTTTGTCTAGTAAATCCTAGATAATAACAACTTGCTAAATGGTGACTGTTTGGATTCAGTGAGGTTTTCCAGCTCAGAATACAACATTCACAATTTTGGATAGTCCAATGGTTACAAACCCTAATTCTATGTGACAGTCTTATAAAGGCTTTTAGAACATGCCCATTCCCAGGCTTAATTCATGACTAGTTATATAAGGTTATGTAAATTTAGGGCCAGGAAGCTAATCTCAGAAATGGCAAAAATTTGTCCAGTTTCCTCTGTCTGATTGTTTTTATGTTACAAATCATTTTAGTGCTTAATGGCTTAAAAGAACAGCAGATTTTTAGATGTTGTGGGTCAGGAAATGGGGAAGGGCTCAGTTGTCTGGCTTTTCTGCTCTATGTTCTATTACCTCGTGTACATTCTGTTGCTTTCACTTGAGGTGAAGGTCCGATAAGGCCTTACTCACATGACTGGCACCTTGTGACCCTGGATCGGACACTCTGGCATCTCCTCATAGCCAGTGTGAGCTTCCTTGTGATATGATGGAGTTGGTCTGACTTCTTAGAGAGCAGCAGGCTCCTAAGAGAGAGGAAGCTAGGCTGCAAGTCATAAACTATGACTTTAAAAGAGTCCTTTTCTTTAAGATGATAATGTAAAGATAGACAGACCACTTCATGCTGCCATATACCTCCACTGCTCAATTCATATAAAAAACATTAAAACCCTTGGCCTGAGAGCTGGTTTGGTAGATAAAGGTGCTTACCACACATGCCTGAGGACCTGCGTTTGACCCTAGGAACCCACAGCGGACCAACTCAGGAAAGCTGTATTCAAACTCCCCACATATGCACATGATTCCATGTACACATGTACACATGATTCCATGTCATGCATGTGTCTGCACACACACACAAACAAATATAATAACAATAATAGTAACAACAAATAAAAGTACATAAATAAGTAAAATCCATCTGCTTTGAAGGCTAACTGTAGAAGATACGCATAGTAGATATTATACAAAACAATCTAAAAACATCCTTTGATTTATGAGTGTGGGTATTTTGACTGCATTTATGTCTATGTACTACCTATATGCCTTGCACCCTGCCTAGTGCCCAAAGAGGCCTGAAGAGATCTTCTAATGCCCTGGTACTGATGTTATAGGTAGTTGTGAGCTGTCATGTGGATGCTGGGAGTTGAACCCTGGTCCTCTGGACGAACAGCCAGTTCTCTTAACCACTGATCTATCTCTTACTTATAGTGTGATGGGGAATCATCTCTAACATCATTTGATCATTTGAGGGCTTATTAAAATGCAGTGTTTTGTCTCTATTATTAAAAAACATTCTAAGTGGATTTGTGCCCTATTGGTCCTAATAATTCATAATTATAAATAATGTAAATTTTAAATGTAAATATTCAATAAAGTTAGTTTAATAAATCCAGCTTTTCTTTTCAGTATGGACACCCAATTAGACCAGTTTTTACTACTTAATATGGAAATTTATGATTATCCTTTGGATCAATTTATTATAAGTCACATTTTTCTAATTCTAGCTATTTTGGGCTAAAATTAATGCATGAAAAGTAGCCATGATATAGTAAGTGCTTAAAAAATACTTTGCATATTATTAGCAGAGCTTTTGAACTGCTTGAAATGTATAGAAAACTGTGACAATGATGGAGTGGCCATGCACTCTGTATTTAATGTTTCATTATGCATTTGCATGGCGATTTTATGATGCAGTTCATGGACCAATGTCAATAATGACCGCACTTCACTTTGTTTTGGTTTTTGCCTATGGACGTTTCTCTGGTCTTCGAGATCATCTCAGACACGGCTTGGTGTAATGTTTTCTTGGGTTTCTCTTGACTAGGTTAGCATTTCCTTGATTGTCATGGTATTTATAGTGTTTAGGGACACTGGGCAGATATCTGGCAGAATGTCCTTTAGCTGACAAGTGTCTGGTATCTTTCTTATAATTATACTGAGCTTATGGATTTGAAGATAAAGAGGTAAAGAATCATTTTTAGCATGTCACATTGAAGGCATATGCCATCCGCATGGGTATATCACTCCTTATGTCAACTTTTGTCACGTGGCTGGGATAGTGTGTTAGTTGTTTCCATTATGCTGTTATCTTTAAATGTTTGTTCTCCCCTTCACAAATGGCTCATTCTTTGGGAAAAGTCACTATTTGCTGCCCGCATGTAAAGGATGGGAACTGAGCATCACTTCCTGGAGGGTGGAGTAGCTATGTAAATTTTGTGCTGATCTCATTGAAGGCTTGACTTTCCCTTCTTCCTTTCCGCCATTTATTTCAGGAGGAGCTCTTTGGTAATTATTCTCTGTGTCCACTTGTAATCTAAAACAGCTTTAGTTGCTCAAACTGCCCCAGCTTTGATAACTGTTAGTTGTACCAGCTAACACTTTATTCTGTTGAGATAATCTTTATAAAAAAAAGGATCATTTCTGTCCATGGAGTACAGTACTTGCTCATAGGTTTATCTTGAGTACTACTCACATTCTGGCATGGCAAGATACTTCAGACTCAGTATAATAGTATAACATTCCTTAATCTGGAGAATGTCATTAGAGACCAGGGTCTGGGTGGTATTGATTCATAGGGAGATTGTGATGACTGAACAAGAAAGTGTATGTGTGTTTGTGTGTGTGTGCGTGTGTACACCAGCTTGTGCATATTTACATTTGTTAGGTACACGGTTGATGTTATAAAATTCTCGTCATAAAAGACTTAGGGAGTAATCTTTTGCTCATGGTTCCAAAGAGTTCAGTGTATAGTTTCTTAGCTCCATACACTTGATCAAACCATCATGGTGATCCAAGTACATCAGGGGAGCAGCTTTTAATTTTAATGGCAAAGAGAGGAGGGGAGGGAGAGGAGAGGGGAGGGGGAGGAGGGGGAAGGAGGGAAGGAGAGAGAGAGAGAAGTGTGAACAGGTGGGGGGCAGATTCTTCAAAAGCACTACTTTCAAGGAGATCCTGTGTCCTAAGGTTTGTCCTAAGGTAGCGTCACCAGACATGGACAGGCATTCAACACCTGAGCCTGTGGAGGTTGGGGGCATTTCATATTCGACCCACAAGAACAAATATCTTTAAATACGTCTATATCTGAATGTCTTTATTCATATTAAGCTAAGTATGAGTTTATTTGATGTTTCTAACTTTAATACATTCCTATATTAATTGTTACGAGCTGCTTGTTCTTGTTTATCTAACAGTGAAAAATCTAGTTCCAAAGCTCTGTCACCTATTTCCTTTGCTTCATTCCTATGTACACATGGAGTGCTCTTAGAACCGTTAATCAACATGTAGCTCTAGGAGCCGGGCACACAGGTTTTTCTGACTTGGACATGTTTCCCAGTCATTTAGTTTCCCTTCTCTCTCACCCCCTTGCTGAGGGTGTTCTCTCTCTTCTGCATGCCACCCAATCTCTAAGATTAACTTTTAACCCAGAGTCATAAAGGTGAAGGCTTCATATTCCCTCTCATGTGTGAATGATTGAATCTTTAGGTATGCGTGTTTGAACTGGAATACCCACAGAAGGCAGGAAGCCAGTAAGAGGCCAAGGGGCAGTGTCCAAGAGACGAGGAAGGGCTGAAGGTGTTACAAAGTGAGGAAGAAAAATAATGGAATAAAGGGTTAAATAAGGTGAGGGATGGGAGGGTGGAGAGGAGGAAAGGGTATGGAGAGGGAAGAATAACTAATACTAAGGAGCTTTAAAGAGCCATATGGAAACATACTACTATAGAATTTTCTGGAAACACACACACACAGACACACACACACACATCTATAAAAGGAGTTTAAATGGAGGTCACCCTATAACATGGGGATAGTGAGTGATCTTACAAGATGCTATAGGCTATCAGATGAAAACTCAAGTGTCAATCATAGCTCATCTTTTTAAATTCACTAGTTATTGAGTCCCATAGACACCCCTCAACATTACAGCCTATTGCCATTGCTCCTGGTTACCCTGCATTATTTGATGGTGAGACCCTTTTGGTGAAGACATCATAGACCACGGAGAAAGAAAGTTGTTAACTCATCTGGAAGCTTCAGACTTATGTTAGCCTTAATAATCTTGTAAGGTACTGGAATAATAATAATAATAATAAACCTACCTAGGGAGAAAAATAATTAACAGTATAACCCAGTTGCAATCTCTACAAGCTATACTAATGACTGACCTGGCAAATATACCCACTGGTGTAATAGTGACACAATGACTTTATTATTGGATTTAAAGCCTGCTCCACATGATTGAACTCATGCTAATACTATACAAGCTGGCTAGAGGTACTATTAACTATAGCTGACTAGGTTATAGACCCTAGAGAAGAACCTAATATTATTATCCTACTAACTGGACATAGTAATGAACCGCTCTTAATTTATTATCTTTGTACCAATAGATAAGTGCAACACTCAGCTTGTCAGAGAAGCATATTTTGACAGCAACTGGTGATTAACAGGGGTCCAACCCTGGTCAAGATGCAGAGAATAAGCAACTGCAGAGTTCCTGTACCTAAATGGGACATCTATATCCCAACTTTTTCTTTCAAGGCTCAGGGATCATTGTCGAAGGAGGATTGTAAAAGGCAAAGGTAGTGGATTTCTGCCGCAAAATAGTATTTGGCAGAAATGGCAAGGCCGTTGTCCAAATGGACTCAAAGCTGCTGTGCCAACAGGCAGGAGACCTGCACAATATCAAGCTAACCAAATTTAGCACGAATGGGGGAGGGGCTCATAAAGTTTCACTTCTAGGAGAGGTGCTATTGGCAACTGATTGTTGTGGATTTAAGGTGTGTTACTTTTGTTTATGTTGCATTTTATTTAACTCTGTGAAGCTGTGTTCCTTTGCCTGTATAAAACATCCCATGGTCTAATAAAGAGCTGAATGGCAATAGCAAGGCAAAGGAAAGGTTGCGGGGGGGGGGGGGGGGGGGGGGGAAGGGGAGTGGCTGGCTGGCAGAAAAGATGCCTAGAAGGAGAAATCTGGAAGAAAGGGGGAAAAAGAGAAGTACCCAGAGAAAAAGTTGGACTCCAAGGGACAGCTTCCCAGTCACACAGAAAGCCACAGAGTAAGAAACAAGAAAAGGTATGAATGTATAGAAAAGGAAAAGCCAGAGGCAAAATGTAGATGGGAAAATTTAAAAAGAAAAGCTGGCTAGCAACAAGCCAAGCTAAGGCCAGGCTTTTATAAATAAGAATAAGCCTCTGTGTATATTTATTTGGGAGCCTGATGGCAGGGCCCTCAAAAGAGCCAAAGAACAAAAACAACAGACAAGTGATGAGAATGAGTTTTCCTCAGGAACGCTGCCCCTGTGAGGCTGTCTACTTCAGTTGATGAACTCACACCTCATATACATAAGCAACACTAAGTGAATTCAGTGCATTTACAAAATAAACAAACAAAAAACCAGAACAGGTAAAATTGTGAAGCAGAAGTGATGGGGGATGGGAAAAGGAATAGAGAGGAGAGAAAGAAGGTGGATTTGATCAAATGTATTATATTTTCAAAGAATAAAAAAAAATGCAAAATGGTCTCAACACTGAGGCTTGCTCTGCACTGTGACACTCAGAAGCACTTGCTGTCAGGTCTGAGTTCAGAGACTGGCAACCCTAGTTTGAAATCTACTTGGTTTCTCAAATCTCACCAGTAGGGTTTGAAGAGAACATTGGTTCGTGTTCTCTACATGTCATTGTTATTTTTAATACACTTACATGGTGCTCTATGTGTTATATGATGTTAACTAAGTCATTTAGATCCAACTGTGACTCAATTCTAGCACCCACCACATCGTGTCTGTCAGAGATAATGAAAATGAAACCACAAATCTACTGCAGTAGCTCTGGGTTGAGAATCGAGAGCCATCCATGCTCTTAAAGCCCAACCTAATTTGCTCCCTAGAATCATGACTGTATTTTTCCTCTCTACCTTTCCTTTTATTTTCTTCTATTCATCCTTTTCTATAAAACTCTCATCACACACCAGGTTTCACTCTTTCCCTTCCTTACATCCCTATGTTGGTATATACCAATACCCATGAGCCTTCTCACCTGTGATTGTACCCAGAAACCAGACTGTGACAATGGACAGAAGCACTGAATTAATACTGTCCCACAAAAGATAACCGTCCCTCTATGTCACCACTGGAGCAATGACATGACTTTTCTGTATTGGAATCTTTGGTGCCTAATGTCACCTCTGAGCCTTGAAAAAGGAAGATGACTTTTAAACTGGTAACAATTTCCAGCCACTTATGAATAATCTCTCTTTCCCTGTCATTCTTTTAAAAGCCACAAAAGCAGCTTCTCTGTCACGTTTAGGTAATGCAGCTGTGGCCGAGTAGTGGATAGTGTTTCAGAGGACTGGATTCTGGTGGCCTCTGTGTCTTTTATTTGGGAAAGGGCACACAGACATGGGAAATAGTCATACAAGTGTTCAAGAGGTCACACGATCAGAACAAAAAGCCTTCATTAATCTTTCTAATAGATTTAGAATAAAAATAAATGTAGAAAGAGTGGGCAAATTTATTCAAGCACACATCACATGGGTATTGAGAAAGAAGGTCATGTAATTAACTAATTACATCTTGCAGATCCTTAGTGTAACACTCAGAAGAAGTTACTGTCAGAAATCTGGGTGCAGAGAGAGCTAACCCTTGTGTGAAATTCACTGGTTATCTCAGATCTCAACAGAGCTATGTTATATATAGTTAAATATTGACAAGCAATGTGTTTCTAAAAATTCTAGGGTATTTTACCTTTCTCATGATCTAGTCACCAGGCCAAAATGCAAGCCAGTGACATATAAATTGGGCCGCTAGCCTCGAGCTATTCTCTCAAAGCTTCCCAATAGACAACAAAGGAAGAAAGCAAGCACTAACCGAATGCTTACTAAGGACTAGGTCTTTTCCTACACATTTTATCTAAACCTTGAAAAATCCCCTTGTGGATCTGGTATAACAAGCTGGCAGGAAAGGGTCTTGTTGCTTTTGATTTGGAAGGAAGCTGGTGAGTGTAGACAAACAGCAGCAACCACAAGCCACCTGTGCCTGGGAGTCTCTGCTCCACCAACCTGGACATGGGTCTTAAGTCTTTAAGTTTGGTACACATACATGGCACAGCATCTGTCTTTAGCTTCTGAGATTTTGCAATGAAGTCAGGCTGGCAGGAGAAGACACTAATGAGCAGTCCTGCTAGTCACTGTTGGGAAAGCACAAGGGAATGGAATTGAAGGCCAACACCAGCAAGCCAGCTCCCTGTTTGGATGGATTGACTTAAGGTTCCCACCTAGAATGTACATTTCTCTTTTTCTTGCACAACCCATCAGCTCCGTGGGGTGATTCTAGCAGCTCCCATGTTTTCCACTGGTGACACCACACCAGCCAGAAAGCCCAGGTGTTCCTGGCTTCCCTCAGCGTAGCAGTATTTCCTGTCTTTGGCCTGTTTTCCTTGGGCCAACCTCCCAAGAGATCTCAGCTCCGCCAAAGGAACCTGGAATCATCCAGCAGGAATCCTGCAGTTTACTGCCCTGCCCTCCAATCCTGATCCATGAATACTTACAAGCACTGACACTAGCTTTCTAAAGCCCAGCAGAGTGTCTTTGATTTTGCCATTGCATGGGAGATGGCTGCTGAGAAGCCAGCAGATGACTAATAAAATCCCTCTACCCACTTCTCAATGTCACGCTGGAACACCACTGCAGGAAACATTTGTTCACTGTGTTTACTTTAAAATTAAGAGTGGTTGAGTTGTGAGCCATACTTCTGGGAGAACACTGGAGTAAGACTAGCCCTCTGTGAACTCCCGACAAGGCAGTCACATGTTTTGTGGGTATGGTGCACTGATAAAATAGTGTAGGTGCCATACCCTCAGTTTTTCCATGTATCAATACTGATAGCCACTGTGGTATCTGTCCACTTATCTGTGTGTCAAGCAAGGCACGAAGCACCCCTGATTGTTCTGTAAGAGGTAAGTACCACTAATGGACTCATTTCCTAGACAAAATAATTACACACTTAAAGAAGCTACATGAACTTGCCCCAAGCAGGCAGCTAGCAAACACCGGAGCCGACTCAGCTCCAAGGTCTGTCTGTCAATTTCTTCCTGGACTGGGTTATATGTCTCATTGTTATACTGAGGATTGTTCAAGGAAAAACCATGCAAATCACTGTCTTTTTGTTTGGTAAATTGTAAGACTTCAAAGCTTTGTGAGGAAAAAGCCAAGTAAAAGCTTTCATTGTGGAATAATTTTAAATTTGACCAAAAAAAAAAAAAAAAAAAAAGGAAAAAAAATGAGCAGAGGCCCCTGTATTATTGTTCATGCACTTTCTTCTCAGGTTAACTTCCTCTGTAATTAAGTGGCATTCTTTGTGGCTAAGAAATTGTCAGTGGGACCATACAAGGAACTCACTGACAGGCTTCAGTTTGTATGTTTTTCTTCTCAATTTCTAATAATTTCTAATTTGGTTATACTTTTCAGGGTCCATTATTTTTTTTTTTTTTTGTTTAATTTTGTTTTTCTTCAGTAGGGAGTTGGGTGCACTTTTCAAATGTGTTAGTTTTCTGTGTGTTCCCATTTCTGTTCTTACTGATACTCGGGGACTCTAAAGAGCACCGGGTTCAGAGTGAAGGTATACTTCTGCTCAGCAGTAGACGACAGTGAAGACTTGGCCACACTCCCTTCTACCAAACTTCATCTGAGGTCTGGGAGTCTGACTCAGATCTTTGGAGTTTTAAACTTCCACATTCCACGTTCTACATCCATTTCTTACTGGACCCTTCTGTGGTCAGGATTCAATCGTCTTTCTAGTCTGGTGCTTGGTTTTTTATGTTTTCTTCATGAGCTGTATTCTGCCTCTATTTATATTAGGAATCTCACTTTGTCAAGAGGAATCTGAATTCCCTGCTCTGACATTTAGTTTGTCTCTTTTTTTCCCCCCTCAGAGCAAATGGCAACTAAATGAACAGTTTGAAATGGGCATCGCTAGTGACTGAAGGATTAACTGATCCAGGAAAGGGGTAGGGACTTCCCAAGTGTCTTTCAGTCGTCAGGACAAGCACAGCTTAAAATAAAAACCAAACAGACATCAAACATCACTGAGGGGTATATTTTGGAAAAGAACTTCAAACTCTTTTCTCTGCCAAATGGCAGACACATTTTAATCCACTTTTGGAAAGGAATGCTGTTATTAGTCACAGCATTTAAACTTGGTCTTTGACCAGGCAAAATAAGTATTAAAATCAGACTTAACGTGTCTGAAGCAAATTCACACCCCCCCTCACACACACATTCCCTGGTTCAGTCTTCTCATTTACCTTTCCTGATGCTGTTCCTAGGCTTGCATGTTCTGAGGCACCAGGCTTGGACACTCAAGGTCTCATACTCTTCTGCCCATACAAACATTTACCCATTCCAGCCAGCCTTGTCCCAGCAGCCTTTATGCTTTTTTTGTCTTCTTTACCCTTCCGGCTTTCCTGTGTTGTCATCACAGACCATTTGACTTCCATGCTTTTAGTGTATGTAGGGACATCTCATTCGTCATAGAAACTTCAATGACATCCTTGTATCTACTGCGGTCGATGCAATAGACTCCTCCATTTCTGTTTGAGCCCTGTATGTCACAGATTACTCTTCAATATTTCTATTAGTTCTTTGAAATTTTCATACGCTGTGCTCGGGTCATGGTTACCATCTACCTCTCCTTTTTTTATCTTCACTGAGCACCTCTGATGCGCCTTACAACCCCTCTTTGGTCACTATTGATGATCCCAAATTGATTCCAGTTCAGTGTCTTTCATTGAGAATGAGAGGTGCTGAATGTGTATTATGTGTTACTTCTACAAAAACAGAACAGAGGTACACTCTCCCCCAAGAAGTTCACCATCTAGGTGCAAAAAAGTAATAAGGCTATAACATTATTTACAACAGGAGAGGTAGAAATGGTACCAGTGTGTGTAGGCAGGCCCTCCTGGCAAAGCCCAGGGAGCAGTTAACATTGTGGGGGCCATAAAGGGGAAGAGAATACACAGTTAACAGCTGGGGTGGGGTGTAAATCATGCATAGAAACATAGCAGAGTGATAAGGGGTTAAAGGGTAAACAGAGGTGGGTGTGGTGTGCTGTTTTCCTTCTTCATATGTGCACATTCTAGTGACATTCTCTGTGGCTTCATGCAACTCTGAAATGGCTGATATTTCTTAGAACCTCATTATTTCCTCTTTCTGTTCAAAGCACACTGTGGTTTAGACAGGGCGTATGGACTGCACAGTCAGCACCCTGGCTGGCATACAATCTAAATGTTGCTGCAACCTTGTACTCATTTTCAGCCCAGTGGCTCCAGCTTGCATCCTGACTCACTGGAATCATGAACTCCTGGAGCATCATCTGCTCTGCTCAGGGGGTAGTGTCCGTGATGGACATAAAGAAGTTTTTGGCTGTGTGTAAGCACCACTGTCCGATGGGACTCAGTTGCAGAACGCAATTTCTAAAATATAACTTTTAAGACCACAGAGCCTAATCACAGACCCTGTGCGACTTCTACATTGTAGACTGTGGACCCACGAAGCTTGCCCTACCCAGAATGCTCCGGGAGTTGAGTTCCACAGGACAGAGGTGAGCCATTCCTCTGCTTGCTTAGGAATGAATAAACCCTTCACCAAGTTCTCCACTTCAATTCCAAGACTCTTAATTAGGACTGGCTTTCTGAAGCAATGGAGGAGAAACCGTGAGCCATTTTCTTAACTTGTTCTGGGCTCAACATCTGTGCTTATTTTACTGGCAGCCATCTTCTCACAGAAGCCACACTTCAGAGAGTGCAATTGTTCTTTTATAATTAAGCCAAGCCTGTGTATGCCTAACTACTTCATAATTTCTGCGTAGGTCTATATGGCTTATTACAATATCTAAGGTAACTTTTTAAAGGAAAGAAATCTAGAGATTTAAAATATTCCAGTCTTCCCTCCATATAAACTTTGTTTTTCCCACCCACTCCCATTTTTGAAGAGTAACTTATTTTTATTTTGTGTGTACTGAGTCTTTTGCTTGCAACATGTCTATGGACTGCATTCGTGCATAGAAGCCAGAAAAAGGCATCAAATCACCTGAAACCGGAGTGACAGATGGTTGTTAGCTACAACAGGGGTGCTGGGAATCCAATCCCCATGCTCTGTAAGAACAGCCAGTGCTCTTAATGTTTGAGATGTTTCTCCATCCAGTTTGCCTTTTATTTTTATTTCATATCTAACGAGCATTAGCCATGTAGTTATTAGTAGAAGTAAGATCTCAGTGACAAAGATGCCATGGTCCCTGCCCTTCAGACGGTCACAACTTACTGCCTCTGACACTGGGATCTGTACCAAACGTATAATTGAAATTTAAAAGTGTTCTATGCCTGGGTAGGAGAGGGTGGGGATCACATGTTTGCTATACAAGCATGAGAATCTGAGTTCAGATCCCTAGCACCCTGTAGACGTCAGTGTACACCTGTAACTCCAGCAAGGAGATAGAGGCCAAGATGGCCCCCGGGCCTTATCATCAGCCAGTTTATCCTACTGATGAGTTCTAGGCTCAGTGAAAGATTCACTCTAAAGAATAAGGTGGGCAACAATGGAGGTAGGCATCTGAAACATGAATTCTAGTTTGTATTTAATGAAAACCCGGAGCAAGATATTGGGGGAAAGTTGGGATATCAGAGAGAGGAAACAGACCACAGTCAATTCTCACCCGGCCAACTTCTCAGGGTAAAAGTTATCTTCCACATTCTTCAGCCTGGCTCCTCATCACTTCTCCTCGTGCCTTCTACCGAATCTCACATCATCTGCCTACACTTCCTTAAATATCTTCTTCACCCAGTTGTTTCACTTCCGGGTTCAACTCTTCATCCTGTTGTTAGAGTTAGGATTAAAGGTGTGAGCTACTACTAATTGGTAGTTAGACCTTGAACTCAGGAAACACAGAAAGATCTGTCTCTGGAGTTATGGGATTAAAGGCAAAGTTCACTACTAAATCATTCCCATGCTGGGATTAAAGGCATGAGTTACTACTCTCTGACCTTCCTGGCTTGACTGTGGGTAGATCTGTTCTCTGATATTCTAGACTGGTCTTATTAAGTATAAAATATATCACCACAGGCATCTGATATCAATCCCTGACTTCCACATGTATATACATGTAGATGCATACATGCATGTGAACACATACACATATATACATATATGCATAAACATAATCAAACAGACAGACATACACAAACACAACAGGCAGACAGACACACACTATTTTAGACAGAAAATCATTTTGATAAGTTCTACTCCAGAAGTGTGTTTTCAAGACAAATATGAGGGCAAGTTTCTGTGGTAGTGATGGGCTAGAATCCTAGATAAGCTTCCCAAGATTTCTTTGATGAGTAATTCTTAAAACATATTGCACCTATATTGAAGCAAATAAGGACCTCCTCTGAGACATTCAATGCTTGCTCAAAATTTTCAAAATCCTCTAACTATAGTTTTATGACCTACTAACAGCTCTCAAGACATAAGATTGTACAAGATTTCCAGGGCTTGTGGCCTCTCCCATTTCCCTCAAGAGAAGCAAGTCACTGTGTGGAGCTCTTCTTGCATCCCCATTTTCTTCTTTAAGTTTTCTCTTTAGCTTAAGGCCAAAGCACACAGAATTTCCAGTCTCTCTTTAAATGAACAAAACTTGAGCTCAAGTAGTTACTGAGCTGTAGGTGTAATTTAATATCACTAGTAAGTGTTTGGAAGACGGAATTAGAAAACTACAATCTAAAAGATTCTCTCCTATGGGGTATAAATGACCAGAGGGATGGTAAGGACAAGGAATTATTCTTCACTTAAAATTACTTTTGTCAGTGATTTATGAAATTTCATCAACTCTGCTTCATCATGCCCAAGATTGTATATTATACTCATTGGTTATTCATTCCCTCATCTGTTATGACAACAGAGACTTTCTTAAAGGATTATTACCTGCCAGTTACAGCAACTGGCTTGGTGACCGTGGACAAGAATATCAGGTCTTAAGGAATATCAGGAGAGATGACCATAAACATGTAGATAAAAAATTATAACTGAGTCCCTGCATTTGGGGAGCATGGAGAAGCGGAAAATGGATGATACATGCCCTCGAGACAGCCCCCTTGTGTTTATAGTAGCTTCCCTTTAAGTTAAGTATATAAACATCCACAGACTCATCCTGCTAACTGAATTTCAGATTTTAGAGAAACTTCTGATTCTGAAGCCTTTGAAACCACAAAGAATCAATCCTTCCTTCCTTCCTTCCTCCCTCCCTCCCTCCCTTCCTTCCTTCCTCCCTCCCTTCTTTCCTCCCTCTTTCCCTCCTCCTTTCCTACTTTTCTTTCTAACAAGAGCTTCACACATGATAAACAAATACTCTTCTACTGTGAACTTCTACAGAATCAACATTGATTGCCTCCACATATGGGTAAGAACACATGAGTTTTGGCCTCCAATGCCTGGCTCATTTCATTTAATGCAATAACCTCTCTATCTTGAAAGGCCAAAAATTTTTTTTAACACACTCAAAGAAATGCATTTGTTATTTTCACCCTTCTGTATAAACAATGAGTGGTTCTGTCATGATGCTCAATAGGCATTAAAGAGACTGACATCTGGTACACACAGGGTTGGTTTGGATCTGACGGTCAGCAAATATTTCTGTGGAAATATCCTTCTCTGAATTAAAAACAAGATGTATAATTAGCATGTGATAATATAATAAAGTAGATAATTAGAGCATTCTCACTTTGCTTTTTAAGAAAAAAATTTGAAGATCTAGGCATTTAGTAGTTTTTTTTTTTAATATTTAGTATCTAAGAATATTTAAAGAAATACTTTTTAAAATATTGAAGCTGACATTTTTTAATTAGTTCTTTATTGGAGAACACAATCTTGTTTATAAATCTGAACCATGAAGGACTCAGTAGATAATTATAATCTTGAAGGAGTTTCAAACCCACCTTAATGGGACTCCATCAACCAACCAACCAGAGACCATGTTTAAATTTTTAAACAGTGCATTAAATAATTAAAGGGCATAACAAATTATGTTTTGGATAACTGTCACAGCCTAATTTTTTGAGCACTCTAAAAAAAAAAAAAAAAACTATAAATGGCTCATTAGAAATTCTTCTGAAGCCCAAAACACTAATGCTAGGCACAGGGCACCCCCCCCCCCCCCAAAAAAAAAACCATGGCTCAAGATATCTGCTGGAAATAGATGAAATAAAATCCTGACCAGGATTTCACAGAAGACTTTGTAGACACATCCAGCCCTTTTCAGGGTTTCATGGTGAACACACTGACAAGGCAGCTTTATCCTTCACAGGGCGTTATAAACTGGTTTTATAAATACCTTTGTTCCACTGATACAGTGTCCCTAGCTTGCTTTGCTACGGCCACAACTTCTCACAACTTTTAAATCACCTGGCCAGGAGCTATGGGAAAACTTGTCTGCCTTTGTGTTCCACTTTCCATCTCTGGAAGAAAACTGTCAGATATTTTATAATGGTTGCCAGTGTCCAGTGCCAGGACATGTTTGGTTTTTTGTTTCTTATGATGTGTTTGACCATTTTCAAAGTGATGCTTGTCACTTTCTTCCTGGATTCCATATATTCCATATACCAGGAAATGTTAGTCAAGAGTCCAGCATTTGTGTGTTGCAGATATTACCATATGCTCTGTAATGGCCTCTCTTTTTTGGAGTTTTAAAAACACCATTCTTTTATTTAGATGACTTCAACTCAACACAATAAAATCATCTTCGGCTGTTCAGTAGAAAAATTCCTTTAACCACAGAAGATTCTACATTTCATATGGCATGGATAGTTGTAATGTTTTTGTCTTTTAAGTTTTACTTTGTACCAAGAAAGGTCTCATTAGTCCAAGCAGACCTTAAACTTGCTATGTAGCTGAGTATGATTTTAACCCCTGTTCCTCCTGACTCCATTCCCAGGCTGTAGGTGATACAGGTTGTATGAACCACCACACCTACCTAAACTTGCCTACATGTTATAGAAGCTCTGGAGATTGAACTTGGGGGCTCAAGAACAACAGGCAATCACTCCATCAACTGACGTACCACCTCAACCCGCTAATGATTTTTGAAGAAGTAAAATATTCTGGGGTTCTTTGTTTTGAGGTGTAGCTGAATGGAAATACAGTATAAAGGATCTAGAAAGAATTAAATCAAAGTGCTTTATCAGCTTCTGTCTGCCCATCGGGCTTTCAGAATGAGCCTCAGTTATAACAACACTTCAGACTAGACAACCGCTTAATCCACAGGCCGTCACAGCTGAGCCATTTACTTGACTGAGCATCGATGTCAAGGTTTGAAGAAAAAGAGGTCAGAAGACTTGGTGTGAAGTTCAAATTGTCACCATCCGTTGTACAGTCTTGGAGAACCATGTCACTTCTCCTGGCTTCTATTGCCAGACAAGAGCAGGAAAGCACTCAGTCAAGCCTGACATTTGTCTTTGCTGGGAATTTCAGGAAATCCTTTAAGGGAGTTGTTGCATTGATTGCAATACAGAAAGGCAGTGTGTGTATGGGGTGGGGGCTTGTTGGGAGCTGGGGAGCTATGGAGCTACTCGGAGGAAGTGCAGTTACCTAGAATACTCAAGTACTGTCAGTTCTGTGAAGATGAATAGATGAATTAATGAATGAACAGTAACTTAAAGGGCTGGGGGATCGGCAACAGGTAAAGCATTTACTGAGCAAGCATGAGGACCTAAGTTTAGATCCCCAGTACCCATGTAAATAACAGGGCATGGCTGCCCTTGGCTGTCATCTGAGCACTGACTGGCGGAGACAGCAGTGCCCTAAAGGCTCCTTGGTCAGCTAATCAGTACTACAGGTTCAGTTAGAGATGCTGTCTCAAAAATAGGGTGAAGACCGATAAAGGAGGACATCCGATGTCCTCCAGCCTCCATGCATGCCTTAAAAATACCTGTACCCATAAATCCACATGCATGCACATACAAAGCAATACAGGGAAGAAGAGGGTGTGAGTGAAGGATGCCAAACTTTTTCACTTGCCGAGGTTTCCTGCTGCTCCTCATATGAAATCAGCAACTCACTTTAGACACAGAGCCTGGTCATGCAGGGACTGACACCTCTGCAGCACCCTTGGGGAAGGGCTAAATTGAAACCCACCTCGCCTTTCTGAACTAGTTATACCAACTATGATGCCCTGTCTCAGGCCTGGAAATGTGCCAGCCCAGTTTTCTGAGATAGCCCCTTTTCCTATCAACATAGTATGGGTAACGGGGGTACTGGAGAGAGGCTTGAGTCAACATCTGGACTATGCTTTTAGCTGTAAGTCCCAGTGTCTATGAGTTCAAGATCTCCACAATAAACAGAGGAGTGATAAATATTACACCAACATGCCTTAGAGTATTCTGCTTCAGTAAACATTAAACAGAAAATTTTGGAGACGGGGTTCAAATTTCAGCACTAATTCCATGCCAGGAGGTTATTTATAACGGCATTGTCTGACATGTGTTAGCATGCCATGTAATTCTAAAATCTCATTCATATGAAATACAGCTATCAAGATTCAACCTATCCAAAGCATCCATCATTTCTAGTCTAATTGATTTTCTCCTAGACTATCTACAGTTCTTAAAGTCTTAGGAATATCATCAAATTTTCAAAGTCAGAGATTTCATATCCAACATAAACACAGCATCTGAAAACCAGAAGAAAACAGACTCACTATCTTGTTTGCCAAAGTATTCCTCAGGGGGCCATGTAGGGAAAAGAAGTATGGATTTGATTGTACTTGACTTGTGGTTCTCACTCTCGGTTACAAGCTTCTCAAACTTGGAACTGTGACTTCAGCTTCAAAGGTGTTCAGTGTTCCCATTAGCAGAGTGGTGTGGTACTCATGACAGTATTGAAGTATTGGTGATGTAGGGGAGCAAGTGGCCATGAAACCAAATCATAAGTTTTTCCAGACAGGATTAGACAGGGCACTGCCAAAATACAGGCTTCACCGACTTTCTCTTTCCAGCCCAGCTCTGTCATCCAAAAACCAGAGGTTCACTGGTCATTTAAGTATGTGCATTTGAATGATGTGTGTGTGTGGGGGGGGGGGGATTATGTTGTTGCATTGTAAATAATTGTCCCACCCACTGGTTTAATAAAAAGCGCTGATTGGCCAAAGGCAGACAGGAAGTGTGGGTGGGGCTACCAGACTAAGAAAACTCTGAGAACAGGAAGCACAGAGCAGAACGCCAGAGAGAAGCCAGAAGAAGCAGAAGACAACTACGCAGCTCTGAGAAAAGGTACTGAGCCCCATGGCTGAACAAGATAAGAGACATGGGTTAGATTAAGGGTACAGAGTTAGCAAGTTATGTGCCTGGGCCTTAGGCTGATCAGCCAAAAATTATTGAAAGAATCTGTGTCTCTGCGGGTCTGTAGGTCTGCGGGTCTGTGGGCCTTTGAGGTTAGGCCCGAAAGTCAAGACCAGAAACCTCCTACTATATGTGTGTTTATGTTTTCACATGTATGAGTATTAGCAGGCCACAATGAGTGGGGGGAGGTCAGAGGACAATCTTGGGTGTTGGTCCTCATCTTCTATGGCATATGCTAGCAGCAAAGTCTAGGGGTTCTGCTGACTCTGCCTCTGCTCATCATAGAGGCACTGAGATTACAGATGCTCACTACTACGTGGAACATGGGTTCTGGGGATTCGAACTTAGGTCCTCTCACTTGCTCAGCAAGTACCTTATCCTCTGAACCATCTTCTGAGCCCCTCTACAGGGAGTCTTAAAGAAATGGATAAATAATTGAGAATGATTGTGTACACCAGGAGAATAGCAACAAGTTAGAAACATTATGGATCATTAAGTGTGAGCTTGGCAGTAAAATCGAGCCTTCCTCCTTTGTTGAAAAGCAGACCATTTCTCTGTGGGACTTGGATCCTTCATCTTTCTCTTGAGTTTATTCTCTGTGTGTTCCGATTTTCTCAACTGGTTTAAATGAAATATACTGAACATTTCTACTTCACAGTTTCTGGGTTCCGTGGAACTTGCATTGGTAACTTTTAGGTCCTTGTGATCTTCGGAAGTCTGACCCAGAGACTATTTCCTGTTGGAAGAGGCAAGTTACTAAATGTGCTCTTGGTTCTGCACAAATCTGCTAGTGTTTGCGCCTATTGTGGCTGCAGGTCATGTGGGATGCTCTAGATACAAACATTGTCATCAGCACTGCCTGTGAACTCCATCTCACCATCCTTCTCTGTCTGGTATTAATTTCTCTGATCTGTTTTATGAAAACAGAAATCTTAGAGGTATTATGCAGAGGTATTGTCAAGATGAGAAAAATATTTGAGCCTGTGCTGTTTTCAAATGGCCCCTTGTCATGTAGAATTTCTGAAATCCTGAATACTTTGGTATCTTTCTATCCTTTATCATTTATAACTGTTATTCACCAGCCGCCTACTGTGCTCTAAGCACACAATACATGAAAATGCCAATGAAGCATATTATTTTATAGATGTCAAAACTGTATGGGCAAAGATCTGATTTTTACCTAGGCATGATGGCACATGCTTGTGATTCCAACATTGGGGAGCAGAGACATAAGGATGGACCACTATGAATTTGAGGTAGCCTGGGTTTATTTTTCCTAAGATGATACAGCAAGTTGTTGTCAGGAACAATTTTCACCCCAGCTTCATTATATAATTTGTAGTAAAGTCTTATCCCACTTTTGGTTTCTCGGCAGCAGCATCTTTGGCTATCTGGGATTCTAATATTTATAATTTTAATACCTACTTTAAGACAAATTATTTCTCAAAACTGAATGTCTTGAGACTTGTTTCATGTTTAAACTAGACACTGTCTAAAGATATCTGTAGCAATACATTTCTGGCATTCTTCCCCCATCATTTAAAAACAAATGCCATCAACATACATGTTTAGTATGACTTCTGAGATGTGGCATTCAAGAGCATTTGCTGCATGTCTGAGTTGCCCCTGGAACACCCAAGAAGGCTTGCTTCTGTTTAAATGAAGTATTCCCATCATCTACCTTGTCACATCAGTCTCTCTTGGGACAACAGAGACCATTAAATTGAGTCTCTCATTAATGGGCAAGAGTGCCAGTATTATCTTAGAGGTTGATGGTCCATCCAGTTCATAACTAATCAATATATAGACGTGTGACATTGTCATTCCTTAGGATTAGTGCTGAGCCATTTCTCCTTCCTTGCCCTCACTTATTGAGATTGTTAGCTACTGAAATGAATAAAAGCTTCCATAGGGTTTACTTCTCCATTTTGTATTGTTACCTTCCTCATCCTTGTGGTAAAAGACCTTGCAATTTAGGGGAGAAAAGATTTAATTTGACTCATGGATAGAAGGGATACAATCCAATCCACCCAGAACATGGCGGCAGAAGTCATTCACAGATACGGTGGTAAGTCTGTTATCATTCTGGTGGACTAGAGAGCAGGGATGGAATAGGAAACAGGGCTGAGCTTTCAAAAGTAAGATCCCTTCTCCTAAGAGACTCACTTCTCGAAGCATCCACAACCTCTCCAAACAACCCCACCAGCTGAGACCAGGTGATCCAACACAGGATATTTAGCAGGCAAATTCTAACAGAGCCTTTGCCTTCTTCCTCCGCATGGGGACAGTTTACTGGGAACCTAGCTGGATTCTCAAAGATTCAGTTTTGTACTCATAACACAGGTGGATGTTATTGATATTGATGCTCAGTAGTGAAGGGCAGCTAACATTTTTTTATATACTTTATATGCTGTCAGGCAACATCCTAAGCCCTTTTAAGGCTTTTTTTTTTCCTTTTTTTTTTTTTTTTTTTTTTTTTTTTTTTTTTTTTTTTTTTTACTTAATTCCATAGAAAGGAAACAGCACGTAGGAATGTCATTGAGGGCTCAGTGAGATAAGACAGAACACAAAAAGGCATGCCTACCTGGGTGTTCTCTAAGCCTTGGTGACACTGAGCGTGATTATAATCAGTCACTTCCTTATTCTTATAGGGGACGGGAACAGGCTGCTCCTAGATAATTGTCCTTAATTTTACACTCCCTCTTTTTTTTTTTTTTTTTTTTTTTTTTTTTTTTTTTTTTATAAAAAATCTAATCTTTTGTGAAATTCTATCCAGCTCCAGCACTGATTCTTTAAAGCAATCTCAATACAAAATTGTCTGTCTTTTATGGCTCATCAAGTCTGTTTTTGGAGACAGAATCATCCAGAGCCTGAGCATAAATGAAATAAACATGCCAGCTGTGATCCAGAGGCAGCCTGACCTATCACATTCACAGACTTACCTCTAACTGTTGACAGAATGACGGACTACATGAACACTTGAGAGCAGAGAAGTCACAGCCACCCCAGCCAGATCCCGGCAAAGAATGCACAGACTGTGACTTGTGTTTCAGTGTTAAAACCCAGGAACTCATTTTCAAGGAGATGTGTGCTTAACTACCACTACTCGGCTTTCTGAGCTTGTCAATCAGAAACTGGAAGACTAGCAAAAATTGTGTTTAACAACCTTAATCTTTATTGAATTTCGTGATTCCCATCAAGCAGTATCTTGACTTAGAAGAATGTTTCTGAGAGTCCTATCTCAGTGTGGGGAATGGGAAGATGGCTTCTCTTTACTTCAATAAGATTTCCATAACAGTGTTACAGATGTGGATCAGAGTCCACAGAGTGTCCATGGAGATGTCTATGTTCTTATGGAACAAAGAATCAGATTAGGGATACATTGGTAGTTATAGTACGAACAGCTATTTATTAAGAAAGAGAAAAGCACTGTGGGAAAAAGGGTTACAAGGCCAGCACAGGTTCCAGAGTCAAAGACTTCGTCACATTGACTTCTGATCCTTTATATACCACATGTTGTCTATAAGGTCATGTCCAGGAGAGTGTTGCTGCTCACACGTGCTGCTCACATGTCTTTTTGTGTATAGCAGGAAGTAATGATGTCTCTAGTCTTCCCAGGCAATGGTTTCTATCACATTCATATTGACGTCACCCTCTGGACCCCAATTACCCTGCCACAGTTGCAAGCCATCCTTTGAGTTAATTAGTAATACAACATTACACTGGAGGCAGCATGTAAGAACTTGAAGATATTCATTATTTTTTCACATTCTAACATCTGCATGTTTGTTGAGATGCTTTGAGTTAACACAACTGGATAGAGAATTGGAACCTTCTGGAAAGCCTTTTAGAATAGCTTAGTAATTCCAGTGTCACTTGAGGCAGTCTGCGTGGTCCTCATATCATCATGAGTCAGTCATTCCTTGTGGATGGATTAAGGGATCTGACTAGAAACCCGTGGGAAGATGCAAAGGTAATCTTGAATTCCTATAGTGTGTGTGTGTGTGTACATATGTGTGTACGTGTGTGCATGTCTGTGTGTGTGTGTGTGTGTGTGTGTGTGTGTGTGTGTGTGTGTGTGTGTGTATGAGAGAGAGAGAGAGCAAGAGAGAGAGACAGCCAGACACAGACAGACACAGACACACAGAGATAGTTTGGGAGTTACTCTCTTTTCCCTTTGGGTCAAACTTAGCTGGTCAGTACAACATACACTTACCCACCGAGCCATCTTGTAGATTCAGATGCTCATTTAGAAAACATACAAACAAAACCAAACTTTATTATTTACTTTTTAGAAGTAGAAAAAAGTTCATAATTTAAAATTTCAAATATAATACCAAGACTTTTAGTACTTATTTCTTGTCCCCCCCTCTAATTTTATTCCCTTTCCTAAGCATTTTTCAGTTTTCTTTGACATTAATTTCATATTTACACAGTGTAGTGTTGTCCTTAGGCTTTTTAAAAAACTGTGTAGATGCTACCAAGTAAAGACTTCTTTATGAAAAATGGGACCTGTGTCCTTTGTCTCTACACCTGTCTTCATGGGATTAATGTGATTACATAAAAATTAAGTTACCTTAGAAGGCAGAGGATAGGATCCAAAGGCTGATCCAGACTGGAATATGAAAAAAATATATTTTTAAGAAAGAAATTGGGCTAAAGTTGTGCTTAATTGAAATCAGTGTGAAAGCAGTGAAAATATTCCCTAGCGGTGTGTAGCCCCTGGTCTGGGTGCTTCACTTTGCTCCTCTGAGGTGACACCAGGTCTCAGCAGACCACACACTGAAGACTCTCTTAGATCAGACACAGAGCCACTGGATGGTCCCTGCTGCTGATGGCACTCGGGCCTGCCAGGACCCCAGAGACTACTTAACTCCTAAGTATTGGTTGACTTTTAAAGAATTCTACTCAAAGTTTGCTCAGAAAATCTAAAGCTTAAGAATAATACATATCTATATAAAGTATAAAAACATATATTATCTATAAATAACTTATTATTTATATTGTACATTATAACAGTACAATGTGTCCGCATGTTTATACTGTAATCATTCAAAACTATATCTAGATCTAATATCATGGTGCTATAAATTGTTTTGGGGAAAAACATCTTTTATAGACTTTGCTCTACCACAGTTTTATGTCACATGGCAATTTTGAGCAGAATGTAGAGATTTTTCCATATAGCTCTGCTTTCACACATACATACCCCTCCTGTTTATTGTCAACGCCTGCCAGAGCTGGATTTGTTCTTCCTTAATGAACCTGTTCTGACACATCGCCACCCACAGCCCATAGTTTACCTTGGGTCTCACTCCTAGTGTATATTTTATGGGTTTGGATAACTCTGCAATGACGTATATCTACCACAATAGCAACACCCAACCATTTCCCAGCCCGGAAGTTGCTGTGCTCTGCCTCTGACTTTATTTTTTGCCACAAGATTGCCTACAGTCTTCTTAAAAACTGACTTCAGAATAGTTAATAAATTTGACATTTTTGACAACTCTTATTGACTTTTCTCTGTTGACCACAGTAATTTTACCGAGAAAACATTCTTCCTATACATACTGGGGTATATTTTATAGTTGCAGAGCAAATTCCACAGTCAAGGATACTCTCTGAAGGGAGTTATTTGATTGTATAAATATTTTAGTCTATCCAAAGCACTGCTTCATGTTCTTTATTTAAAGTGCTGTCTTTTTCAAATAAATTTTCAAACACAAAATACACCAATTCCATACCTTCTACTTGCAATTTCTTTAATAATTTGCTCATTTTAGTGCTGGGGCATCACAGACTGTCTTAATTTTATTACCTTATGACAGCCACCTGAAAAAGACTCTTCCCATTGGTTAAAATATTTCAATGCACAATTGCAATTATGATTTCCAATTTAAGTCTGTTCATCTTTTGACTTAACTCATATTTCGCTAGTTGAATACCTTGTGTTTTTAAGAAAATTCATAATGCCTTTCCATCTGAAAGCTTAGTTTTTAAGAATTGTAATCTCCGTAATTTTCGAAAGCCAAAGATTAATGCTCCACATGTTTTAGTATTTTGATGAGAAGCTTCCTATCATCTGAATGTTTACAGCCCTAATTTACAAGTGTTTCTCAACATGGCAGGAAATATAGGCATGAGTAGAGATACCCTTGGATGCTTTCAAAATGACTGCAACAGACTATCACCAAACTTTTCAAAATTTTTACTATACATGTTATTTTTTAATGTAGTTGTACTACCATCTACCATGCACACAACAGCATCACATCTAATTTTTTTTTCAAGAATTTTGCAGGCATGGTAGTACATGCCTGTCATCTCAGCTCTTAAAAGGCAGGATCTGAAAAACACCAAGCTGAAGACCAGACTGGACTTCACAGAGAAGACTGTCTCAAAGGAATTCTATTTATGTTAATGATTATCTCAACTTTCAGCAAACCATAGCTTTTTCAGAGAGATGTGTGTATGTAAACCTTTTCTTAAGGAGATGCAATACACACACACACACACACACACACACACACACACACACACAGAGAGAGAGAGAGAGAGAGAGAGAGAGAGAGAGAGAGAGAGAGAGAGAGAGAGAGAGAGAGAGAGAGAACTCACTACAGATAGAGAATCCACCACAGACGAAAGTATAAGTAAAATCAAAGTCCAACTTGGTGAATCAGTCAGTTTTATTGGGGCTATTTACTAGGAAAAGAAAGTAATCAGACTTCTTTTCACCACTAAAACCTACTCCAGCATAGGGGATAGCCCACAAAAGCTAAGAAACAGGAAACACCTGCAGGCAACTCAACAGGTTGGAGAGTGTCCTCTCCAGGTGGCTCAATTGATCTATACCTTCCCCAAGCAGCTCTGCTTATCTCTGCTTCTCCCAGGGCTCTAGGCTGATCTCAGAGTCCTCTTCTTTGCAACTTGGTTTGTTTGAGGGCAAAATTTTCTTCTTGTTGTTGTTTACCCTGGCCAGAAGGGGTTTAGTTAATCTGGTCAGTTTCAGGGACTTCCTGATACTATTTTGAATCATTTTCCTTGCTGTTCGAAGACCTTCACTGCATAATGAAATGTTTCAATTTTGGAGGAAACTGTTACACAATACTCCACCCATTCCTCAACTTCCTACACTCTTTCAGCCCCCTTTGGTAAGGATCCCTGAGCCTTGGATAGTTGACTACAAATTTTCATCTAAGACTAAGAATTAGGATACTGTGATTGCAACAGTCATTGATTCTCAAGAGTTTAACCCGTGTTTCTGAGTTAAAACTTACAATGATACTCTATGGGAATAAACGCACATGCTTAGAAGGAAGTTTGACAGACACATTACATTCATATAGTGAAATAACAAAAGTGTTTCACTGGCCACAGATTTTTATCCTGGCTTGCAGCAGCAGACAAGAACTCTTTATAGAGTAGATCTTCAATTCAGTCAAAAAGCTTTTGGTCTCATCCTGTTGGCAGAGCCACTATTGCACAAGTGTACACATCCTGGCTGGCATGTCAGTATTTTAGCATGCAGACTTCATAGCTGAGAAGGAATGTTGGCTACAATTCTCCACCAGTAGCCTTCAAGATCCCTCTGAAATTACAAAAGCCAGCCAGTATGGTGGGAGTTTCTAGTTCACACTCAGAATAATTTCTCACACTCAGTCAAAAAATGTAGGTGCAGCACCTTCAAGAATAGAGTCTTACTGTCTAGACTGGCAGACAAACAACTGTAGTAGCAATAGCCTTTAGATTTGTGGGGCTTAACAGGCCAACAACTGACAGGAAGCTAGCCTATCCTTGGTCTTAGGGCTTTTATTCAGCAACCTTATAGTTTTCTATACATATGTGTTACATCTTTTGGATTTTTTTTCTTTCAATTAAAACCCAGCTCCAGTAGAGTTTTAAGGGAGCACCATTTGCAAACTATATGTCTCTTTGCTGGCTTTCTAAATCTGCAAAACACTCAGAGGTTAGCATTACATCATCTATATAACAAAACCTTTCCCAGAGAATGAGTGGAACAAGACAACCTCCCAAACCACCACCCCATAACAAATTGTGGGGTTACACAGATGACCTTGGTGAAGCACTCTGAAAATCTGTTGTCACTTGTTCTCAGCAAGTGTCACGTGATCCCAGCACTTTATGACTAAGAAGATTTTAAAGTCAAACACAATCAAGGTCTAATACAGCGTAGAAAGGTTCCATCTATTTGTACCAGTTGCTTCCTCCACAGATCAAAGTTGAGTACAGAGCATGCATAGGACATAAGTTAATTAGCTCCCTATAATTCCCAGTCATTCTCCGAGTCATCATGTTTACACATTCTGGAGCTCTTCCATGGAGGCACCCTCCATGTCTCCATGCCTGGTTAGCTCAATGGGACCAACCTAATTTGCTCAGACAAACTCAGATCTAAGGGTCAACATGGCCCCGCTGCCCCCTGCTACACCTGCTGGTTCCCAGTGTCAGAGAGACCCTGGGGGGCACCATGGCTATAAGTGTTCTCTCTCCATCTAACATACATAGTTGTTGGGTAAATTCTTAGCTGGAAAAACCATCTCCAACCTTAGCATAACATTTGGCTGGGGGAAAGGTACCCTCACTATTCTGTGGCGGTGGGGGAGGGGGTGGCGAGGGGGAAGATCGCCCAGCCCTGAGACAGGCTCAATGATCTTCACTTGTTTTTATCGCAGTTGCCTTCTGAGAACTGCTATTCAGGCCTTAAGCCTTCCAGAAGCTGCTTAGATACAACGTGTCTATCATTTTCTCTTTAGGAACTCCGGCTAGACACAAATCTTGCCACATTTGTTTTTTAGGAACCCCAACAGACCTCTTCTTCTGCTTTTTCCATGTTCTTATCTCATCTAGGTTGCTCTCTCACTTTACAGACACACTTTACATGTTTGTCTGAGTCACTGAAATCTGCCAAAACGTTTCCTACTTTATAAAGATCTTACCCCACTAAAGGGCTTATTTAGCAACGCCACTTAAGTTCCTTGAGGTCCTTGCTGGAACAACATTTTCTTTATCTCCTTTGTGGACATAGATCTGTCTGACCCAGTGAACTGGAGCTCAAACATAGATTCTCTGTTTCCTCCCAAACCCTTTCTATTGTCCTCCAAACCTAGCTCTTCCTAGGTACCTCAAACAGAGGTGACCAAGTGTTCATAAAGGCTTTGATAAGCCCACCCACCAGAAACTGATTTCCTTAATACTATCTCAGGTTATGCATCCTTTGCCTTAAGGAGATATGGAAAGGTGTGTTATTCAGTTCTTCAGCTTCCACAGCAGTCGCACTAAGGCCATCCACTCTCAGGTCCTATAACAGCCTCACAAGCCATGCTGTGACAGGCACATTCATTGTGACAGGGAAGATGTGACAGGCATCTTCCCTAATTTCAGAAGTTCAGGTACTGAATATTTCCTGATCACCTTAGTTTTTTGTTTTTTTTTTTTTTTGTTTGTTTTTTTTTTTTGTTTTTTGTTTTTTTTTTTTTTTTTTGTTTTTTTACTGGACCATTGTAAAGGCCCCCATCTTCATGTTTGGTCCACAGGTTTCCCTTGTCTTCTATTAAAGGTCAGATTTGAGAGGTGTCCACTACTGCTTTTTGCCACCTCTCACACGTTCTCATTTATCTACTTCACTTGGTACATCAGAAGCTAACATGGAGGATGTCGCTGAAGCTTCCTGTCTTGATGCAACTGCTCCTGTACACAAGTAAGTTCCTGCTTGGCTACCATCTCAGCCTCGGATGCTTTTCTAACCGCACACAAGAGTGGGCAGGCAACGTCTGCCACTTCTAGATAACCCATCTCCACTCTGCTTCCCAATCTCAAAGGTTGTAACATTTTCTCTAACCTTTAACCTGTTCAGGGCCCCTCCATAGTCACATGGTAGACCCCATTCATCAAGCAGATGTGTCAGCCCATATCACAGAGACGAAGACCGCCATCCTGAGATTCCTTCCACAGACACTTCTAATCCTAATGGCTGAGCCTCAGTTGTGTGTCTCACCACTCAAGGCATGATCCATGTAACCACTGTCATAGCATAAAGGCACACTAACACACACCACACAGGAAAGGACAACTGTCTCAGAATGTCCTCTGGGGGTGCTTTCTTTTGGGCTGCTCAGCAACAATATCAGTTGCATGCTTTGCTATCTAGAGCCAAGACCATGTGTTCACTCTTCCCCAAACTTATCTTTGTTTCTATCCTGACCCTATTTGCGTACCATTTATGTTATATGAAAAAAATTTCCCTAGGGATGCGGTGGTATTGTATTATATTTGCAACCCCAGTGCTGTGGAGACAGAGATGATGGGTAAATCTCCTTAAGCTCGATGCCCAGCCAGCCTAGCTCATTTGGCCAGTAGTGGTCCAGTGAGAGACCCTGTCTCATAAAAATGAGGACAGTGCTTAAGGAATGATACTCAACATTTCCCTCTGACCTTCATGTGCACACACAAGATTATTAGTTGTTACAGGTGGCAGAGCCACAAAATAAGCACATATCACTGGGAGGGGGCGGGAAATGGAGCTGATAGTTTTGCTTATAGAATAGCTTCCACAGAGTAAGGTGCAGTAAACTAAAGTATACGTATAGAATGGTACCATATGTACTTCAACAGCTTAAAGACTGGTAAAATCTAATTAAATATGAAAAACAAAGGGAAAAGGTGCTGACTTCTAGAATGTGCAAAGATGGCATGTGAACAAAACAACTTTTGAGATTTTCACAGCTGCAGGTTTGAATTTGCTGCAGCTTGTTTAAAAGCAAGTGTGGATTATGCACACTGTAATTCGTTCCAAGTACATTTCTGGTTTATGAGTTCTCTCATTTGCTTCACAAATTTCACATGGCTTTGTTTCTATAAAATGGTTCGGGAGAATGGGGTCATTGTTGTAACGACAGGACCACATGGCTTCTAGACATTTTGAACTTGTTTTGAGGAGGACTTTGGAAGAGTTTGACCACAGAACTCTGTAAGAGTGTATGAAACATTCTGTTGGGAGCTCAGAAGGGCAGGATGCTGATTGAAATGCAGAAAATGGAGGCCAGAACTTGTGTGATCTCAGAGGGGATGGAGGCCTCAACTGCAGACTTGGCTACAGAATATTCATGTTACATTCTGCCAAAGTATCTGACTGTATTCTGCCCATATCCTGAAAATTTAGGTCAAGATTCAAAAACAGGGTAAATTGTTGGGCAGTGGAAAGGTCAAGCATGGTTATTGCTCACTGTTTTCACTGTGTTTTATATTGAGAATTGGGTAGCCTCCTCTACCACTCTTTGTGACCTTGAGACAGGGTTTCTTACTGAACTAGAAGCTCATTATTTGCCTAGGAAGCTGACTGGCCAGTGAACTCTTATGGTTTGTCTCTTTGTACCCCCCAGTCCTGGGGACATAGGCATAAATTGTTGAATTTTCTTTTATTCTTGCCCCATGTTGAAATGCCAAAATGTCGTTTTGGTTTGGGGGGGGGAGGTTCATTCAGGTCCCAAGTAAATAACATATGGAGGCTTATTAATTATAAATGTTTGGCCTTAGCTTGGCTTGTTTCTTGCCAGCTTTTCTTAACTTTAAATTACCCTCATCTACCTTTTTTTCCCTCTGGGCCTTTTCTTTCTTTACTTCTGTATATCTTACTTGTACTTTTACTGGCTGGCTGAGTGGTTGCTTGTCCGACCCATACCATCCTCTTCTCTTTATTCTCTTGATCCTTCTTCTTCCTCCCAGAGTTCTTCTATTTATTCTCTGCCTACCAGCCCCACCTCTCATTTCCCCTGCTTTACTCTCAACCCTTCAGCTTTTTATTAGATCATCAGATGTCTTAGACAGGCAAAGAGCCATGCCTTCACAGAGTTAAGAAGATGCAACATAAAAGAATGCAACGCAGCTTTGCATCACTAAGCAAATGTTTCAGAGCATAAACACAAGTAACACACCTTAAAATAATGTTCTACAACAAGCATGCACAGCCATGGCTAGCTTTTTATCTGCGTATCCAGGATCTGAATGCAGTTCCTTATGTCTGCATCAAGTTCTCTTACCCACCCAGCTGTCTCACTAGGTCCCTTAAGCGTATTTTTACACGTTTTAATTTCTTGCTCTGGCACCACCACCTTCATGTCTAACCATTTTGGTATTCTCCACTGGGTACCCCTCTGTTGTATCTCCACTGGATACCTTTATGTTGCATCATCTCCACTGGGTACCCCTCTATTGTATCTCCACTGGATACCTTTATGTTGCATCATCTCCACTGGGTACCCCTCTATTGTATCTCCACTGGATACCTTTATGTTGCATCATCTCCACTGGGTACCCCTCTATTGTATCTCCACTGGATACCTTTATGTTGCATCATCTCCACTGGGTATCCCTCTATTGTATCTCCACTGGATACCTTTATGTTGCATCATCTCCACTGGGTACCCCTCTGTTGTATCTCCACTGGATACCTTTATGTTGCATCATCTCCGCTGGGTCCCCCTCTGTTGCATTTTTTTTACTGAGGTTCTTCTCTATTGCTTAAAATTTCAGTATTTTATTGTGTAGCACAATGTTGCTTCCACTGGTTAAACCAGTTTTGCTTCAGGCTTCTGGAATTAGGCTGGCAGTCATAATTCATCATTTCCTTCACATTCACCTTCATCTTTTTGATACAGGGATTATTTATTCCCTAATTTTGGTATTTGTCAGGGATTAACAATAGACACATGTGTCTACTCTGCTATATTTCAGGGAAACATGTCAGGCCACCATGTAAGCATTAAGAAGGTTGCTAGATGAAGGCAATTTAAACAACGTAGAGTACCTCAGTGTGGTAATTTGAATGTAGTTGGCCTTCATAAGCTCATGGGGAGTGGCACTATTAGGAGGTGTGGCCTTGTTAGAGGAAGTGTGTCACTGTAGGGATGGGCCCTGAAGTATCATATGTGCTTAAGACATGCCCAGTGTTGTAGACCACTTCCTGTTGCCTGTGAGGTCAAGATGTAGTGTCTTCTCTACTCTCAGCTACTTCTCCAGCACATCTACCTGCACACCACGGTGCCATGATGATGGACTTAACCTCTGAACTGTAAACCCCCTCAATTAAATGTTTTCCTTTGTAAGAAAGAGTCGCCATGGCCATGGTGTCTCTTTTACAGCATACAAACACTATGATGATCTTTTGTGACAAGTTTCTACAAAGTAAGTAGATTCTAAGTAATACACATTTATTCTATTGTGAAACTGAAAGTCAGAAGTCACCAAAGCTGTCACTGGGCCCAAGTCACAATATTGGTAGGGTGGTTTCCTTCGGAGTCTTTGTGGGGAGAAACTCTCTTCCTTGCCCTCAGTTTAGCTGTCATCTGTACCCCTTGACATGTATCCCCATCCTCTGTATTCAGCACATTTTTGTGTCTCTCACTTCTCTGAATTCTCTTGCTTTTCCTTCTCCTAAAGATACTGTCACTTGCATTCAGCTTATTGGAAAATCTAGGATAAAATTCCCTTTTAAACATTCTTAGCTAACCAGGTATGAAGGACATGCTTGCCAGCCCAGCACAAGGGGGCTGAGGCAGAAGGACTGGGGAAGTCTAGGATACAGGGTAAAAGCATATCAAGATAATGGAGAAGAGGATCAGGAAGAGGGAGAGGAGGATAGGGAGGAGGGAGAGGAGGATAGGGAGGAGGGAGAGGAGGATCAGGAGGAGGGAGAGGAGGATAGGGAGGAGGGAGAGGTCAGGAGGAGGGAGAGGAGGAATACAAGGAGGAAGAAGAGCAGAACATGGAGGAAGAAGAGGGAGGAGGAATAGATGGTGGCCCCAAAGTGGGTCCTCACCAGACAGCGATTCTCCTGTCACCTACATTATGACTTCTAGAAGCTTTTTAGGACTGTAAGGAATAACTTTATCTTGCCCATATGTCACCAAGCATGTGGAGGTTTGTATAGCAGCCTGAAGAATGTAGGACTTTATAATGAGCATATTTGACCCATGAGATACCCAACCTACCGTACTTTTTTCACACTCTCCTTCCATCCTGATGTTATACATGGGATCCTAATCAGTGGTTACATGTAGACAAAAGTGTAAGAAAGAAAGAATATCATATGGTTTGGAATACATATGGCCTGTTATGCAAAGAAAAATAGAGCACCCTTCTTATAGTGAAATACTATGGTAATGGAGAATCCAATACCAATAAACATACATCACAAAGAGTGCGGCTTTATAAATAGCCAGAAAAATTAAATATATTTATTCAGAAAATTATTTAGTCTTTACTTAGTGAACCTAAAGGTAGTCTGAGCTCCCTGACATTCTCTGTGTGTTAATCCTGCATACAGAGAGTATACCCAGAACAGATGTTTTTATCTGGTAGCACTACTTGAAACCGCATGCTACTGTATTGACTGAATAATAAAAGTTCCTATATTAATATCATAACAATCCCTTAGGGATGTGGTAGCACATGTTACCAGCACTCAGAGAGCACAGGTAGGTGGATCTCTATGAGTTCAAAGTCATCCTGGTCTACACAGAGCATCCCAGGACAATCTGGGATATAGAGTGAGGCATCTCAAAAAAAATAAATAAATAAACAAAACATAAAAGCAAACAAAAATCATTACCATCTTATGCATTCTGGTGATTTATATCAACTTTAACAGCGTCAGGAAATGTCCCTTATAAAGGGCTCACTAGTAAATAATGGCCGCCTTGTGGGCGTCCCTGAGTGCTGCAAACATTCAAGTCTTCATTCCACCCTGCAATGCAGATGAGACATACACAGATGAAATTTAATTTATGTAACGAGCAGGAGGCTGAAAGTTGATACAAGTCTAGAACTTTCTGACCTATCTTTACACAGACGCTCCCCAAATTTCTACTGCATTTTCAAATACTTATGGTATAATTGCAAATTACATTTCAAACAAATTTTAATGCTAGTGCTTAATTCTAAGAAATCTAAACTGAAACTCAGAATAGCTATCTAAAGCAGTCAAGATTCCCACCAAGAATATTTTTAATGCCTCTTCCATTCTTTGTTCTCTAAAAGCATTCTCTTTATTCTTTCTCTAGTCTAGTCAGTTCTTAGAGCTTGTCTCTAGGTTGTGTGTGCGTGTGCATCTACATGTCTGTATACATGACAATGTGCATTTATGTGTATGTGGAGGCACGAGGTCAACATCCAATGTCTTTCTCTGTTGTGTTCCGTCTTATTTTTGAGGCAGGGTGACCCTCTATCTCACTGATTTGCCTAGGTCGGCAGTTGAACAAACCCTAAGGATCCTTCCCGTGCTACTGCTCTTTTACACTGAGATCCAAATTCAGGTCCTCACCCTTGTGCAGTTATCTACTGGGCCATCTCCAAAGACCCTTCTCCTGTTTCCATTTTCTTTGTCATTGTCCTGTTCCAGTTTTCATTCATTCATCTGTTTTCTCCTTGTAGTCTTAGGTAGGACAGCTCTACTGTCATGCTCTGTTCTCGGTTCAATATGTCCACAGCTTATTTTTTCATAATAAAAGACTGAACACTTCTTAGCTCAGGAGCAAGCTACTCCTAAGTGGCTCAAACCAAAGGGCTGAGTCAAGGTCTCTAACCACTGGAGTGACTCAGCTTTGCCAAACATTATTACTCATCCTCAGGAGTTCTATTACAGGTGTCATAGGCAACATACAACTTGCTTTAACCTCATTTTCTCCCACCCTTGTGTTGGGTGCTCATTTATTGGTCTAAGGATTGCATTGGCTGTTACCAGCATTTTCTCAGTAGTTAGCAATTATTTCAAGTACCAGTAGCTTATATGACTGATACTATATTAAATGCAGAAGACACATGTCATCGTCATTATTTTTATTTCTAAGACAAAGTCTCACATAGCCCAAGCTGGACTTGAACTTGCTATGTAGCCAAGATGACCTTGACCCATGATCTTTCTGCTTCCACTTCCCTAGCTGCGGTGATCTTAACTCATCTTCCTGCCTCCATCTACTGAGCACTGGAATTGCAGGCATAAACCACCACCTCTGGGGTTTTGTGCTGCTGGGAATTGAAACCATTTATAGCTTGCTTTGTCACAAGCCCTCTACCAACTGAGCTACCTGTTTAGTCCTGACCATTATGTCATAAAGAAAATTCTGTTCAAATACCCAACATTCTGGGATCCTATTGCTTTTCCTTCATTGTCTTTCTCCAGCATTGCTCCTCTGGTTTTTAACATCTCCTGGTCCTGGTGTTTTTCCCTGTCCAACCTGGAATGGTGAATTTACAATATGTCACACTCTACCTACACTACCGCTTTCATCTGTTTAATGGAAAGAGAAGGCAAGGGAAGAGAGACTTTGTAGCCAGTTCCAGAAAGCATGGGTCCCATGGGGTATAATGGCTGCCCGTGTTTGAGAAGCATGGTAACTCAGCACACTGGAGTTCTTTGTGTGGGCTCTTTTCTTGTGAGAAGGATAAAGCCTCCATTCCACAGCAATCCTATACGATGGTGAAATGGGCCTGAGCCTTGACTTTGCTTCTCTGAACACTCCATTTCTTAATTGTCACAGAGGTACTCCCGGCAGAAGAGGCATGAAAGTATGACTTTAGATGATCTTGATCTGGAGTCCAGGGTTGCAGAGAGATCTTGAGTCTTTCTTTAGCTACAGATGACCTTCCCACAACTACAATCCCACTCTGATTCCTTCTCTTTCTCTTCCTTTTTGGGGTAAAGCTGTGGCTAAATGGTGCCTTATCACAGAATGACCTACAGCTAGCAGAACAATACTTCTTTAAACTACCACTGTGTCTTTTTATTTTTAACCATTTAACTGAGTAAAGGACATCTTACTCAGTAGTGATTAAGATCTGGATTAAACTATTCTAAGCATCCCATCAACATTTACTCTGAAACAAGAGAGATGAAAATTCTCATTTCTTCCATTATCTCTTTCCTTAAGCTACATTCTACAGTTAGGGCAGAGGACTGTGACTCTTACAGGAAGAAATGCTTCCTTGGGGCACATACTTTATTTATATATTGTTTGGTTTTTTTGTTTTTTTTTGTTTTTTTTTTTTGAGATGGAATTTCTCTGTTCAGCCTTGACTGTCCTAGAACTCATTCTGTAGACCAGACTGGCCTCAAACTCATAAAGATCCTTCTGCCTCTGCTTCCCAAGTGCTGGGATTAAGGTATGATCTGCCAGCACTCAGCTCTATTATTTTATTAATAGAACCTTGAAAGGTCACAGTAACTCAGTGTTTTTAGTGAGTGTCTTGTAAACAAACACTGTGGTAGGTAGGACACTGGTTTACATTCATTCCTACTTATATCAGAGAAGCTTCTGGTTTTTTACTGGTTTGTTATTCTGGTTTGAATATGAAATCTAATGGGTTGACAGCCATCAGTTTAACACTACAAACTGCCTTTTTATGCAAAGATAGACATTTTCAAACCCACACAAAAGAAATTAGAATTTGTTGCCTTCACTTTATCAGCTCCAAAAGCAGAGAGTCCAAACCAGTAGCATGATACTCTGGTTCCATAGGTTAGATACTTAATCTACTTCTGCCTTTTTGTTTCTACATTATTAGAGGATAATCCCATCTTCTTTCTCAAGAAAGCTGCCAGAGTTCCAGCCTCTTATCCACAATTCAGAAAGACTAGAAGGAAAAGCAAAGAACACAATTACTCATTTGATTTCATCTTTTTAAAAGCGTTTGTTTCTAATACTCCATGTTGTGGGAGATAGCACACATTCAGTGGGTGATCAGCAGGCTCCCTCATATACCCATTAATAATATTTCTAAGAACTTCAGATAGAAGTTTCCAGTTTTTATAAAAGCTATTATGAGACAGTAACAGTTGTGTGCTTGGCATAACAGTCTGAGGCTCAAAGAAATCAAAGCCTCTGTGACGTTCACATCTTATTCCAAAGCCTGAATGGAGACTGTGGAAACTGTGGATGGCAAGGAACCCTGCCTTTCCACACTCAGCCAGGAGCTTCATACTTGAGTCTCTACTCCATATCCTTCTCATGGTTTCTTTTCTGTAACTACACGGTGGTGATTACACCAACAAGGCCAATGGTCTGTGCCTGAGTCTGAGAAGCAGATTAAACATTAAGGATACGAATGTATTAAAGGGCCCAAATCTATTTCCTGCTCAAGTTTGCTTATGACATTGACTTGCTTCAATGAGACTCGTTTTGCTACTGCTTACCAGAGCTGACAAGAGGAGTGACGCTTTCATCTTGGCAGTCTTCAGCAAGCCCCCTTCTTGGACACCTGTTTCAATTCCCCAGGCTCTTCTATAGTCACCCTAAGCCCAGTCTTCAAGGAGCTCACAAATGGCCACAAACTTTGGCACTGTCTCCATCCCCTGAGAGCCCAGAATGTGCACTTGGCATTTACCATGAGTTGTTCTATGGGCACATTGTCTTCTTCTGTTTGGGTCTCTTATCTCAGTGAAATTTAGGAACAGTTGAGAGCAAGGAAATGTTATCAATCACCACATGGGTTTGTGCCTGACATAAAACTGGCCTCAGTGAATTACCTATTAATACGGCCACTCAGTGATAATGAAAGAGCATCCAAGGTCACAAGTTCCTAATTCCCACCCCTCTCACCTCAGAGCCTAGTAGAGTTCACAAGCAAGCAGACGCTGACCCTACAGGAAATCAGCTCAGCAAGCAAACGAAATTTCCCTCACAACAGCTGTGAACCGGGCAGAAGACCTGAGCAGACCCTGTGGGAGGGAGGCTTAATAGCTGGAATAGGAAGTAACTGAGGGCACAAGGCTTTGAATAATGAGATAGACAGTTCCCAGACAAAACCAGTTCAGAATTCATATATTTGCCAAAGCCTCAGGATCCAATCAGGCGTTCTTTGTTGTTGATTTTAACAGTATTTCATGTAATCCAAGCTGGCTTCATATCCAATATGAAGCCTAGAATGACCTTAAGCTCCTGATCCTCCCGAACTTCCTGGAGTGTTAGGATTACAGGTGTGGGCTACCAGGCCTGGTTTGAAATAGGCACTCTACCGGGAGGGCTGGGAGAAGTGTCCTCAATGGAAATTTCTGCTACATGCTATTTTTTTATTTTAATTAAAATTTTTATTGAAAATAATTTTTCCATACAGTATATTCTGATCATGGCTTACTCTCCCCCATCTCTTCCCAGATCTTCCCCATCTCCTCCCCCATACAACTCCATGCCTTCTTTCCCTTTCTCTTCAGAGAACAGACGAATAAGCAAACAAATCAGAATAAAGAAACAGAATAAAGTAAAAGCCTGAGAAACACACACAAAACCCCACAAAAGTAGAAACCACAATATAAATCAAAAGGTCAAATATTGTAAAAGAAAGAAAAGAAATTCCCAAATAAAAACTACAAGACAAAACAGTTTCCAAAATTTTCATTGAGCTCTTTTGTGTTGGCCATCTACTGTTGGGCAAGGGGCCTTCGGTGTGGTTTATATACTCAGTGAGACTCCTTTGGAGAAACCTAATTTTTCCTTTGCTTCTGGATGAGGGATAAGGACTCGTGCTTTCTTCTCTTCTTCACACCAGAACCTCATTTGGCTTGGACTTATACAGGCTCTGCCGATATGCAGCATGTTCTTGTTTCTGGAACATTCTACATCTCCATCACTTCATTAGCCTCTGTATCAGCCTGAGGGAGGACATGGAATTCTGGATCACAGGAATGCTAGCCTTTCCCCATGTGAAGACTCGTGTGGTCTGGTGTGGCTCAGCACTCTTCAGGAGTGGACTCTTGAAAATGAGGTCTAGGAAGCCAATAGAAATGAGTGGAATCCTGGTAGCATCTCGATTAGACAATGTGGGGACACAGCACACTGTGTGAGGCTCAGGTTTGCTGCTGATGTGTGTCTACATTCCTCCAGTTGAGAAAACCTATGATGCAGCCAAACGTCTCTCCTCTGTAATGGGGAGAGCCCATCCCTCACATGCAGTTAACATGAAGATCAGGTGAGTCAATGTCTCCAACTTGCCAAAACAGCTCTAGACCCACATGTAGCAAGAAGTCAGCAAGGACTGGCCAAACATCATCAGTGTCAATGACCATGTCTGTATCATTATCCAGTGTACAACTGAGAAAGGAAAGCATTTTTGCACTATGGGAAGGGTAGCAGAACCTGGCAGATGAGGGACAAGTGTCATGGACTGAAAGAAAACATCCTCCTGGGCAAGAGTGTTCACTTCTGATTCCAGTGAAGTGGGATTTCTTCAGAGGATTGACCTAAGGGAGGTCATGAGGTGAGATGAGGTCATGAGGTAAGATGAGGTCATGAGGGTGAGGCCTTAGTGATGGAACAGCTTTGTAACAATAGCATGAAAGAGCTCTCTGGTGGCATGTAAGGACATGGTCAGAAGGCAGCTATTTGCAAACCAGGATGAGAGCCCTCACCAGGACCAGACCAAGATTCAAGACTACAGAGAGAATCTTTCTGTTGTTAAAGCTTCTGGTTATGACAGCCCCGGCTAAAGCAAAACTCATAGAGGGGAAGAGAGGCAAAGAGGTGAGAAGGGAAATGGATGGGGGAGGGTGAAGAAGAGAGGAGAGGAAAGAGCCTAAAATCAATGGTTACACATAAATAGTTACAAATAAAAATATTTTGCCTTTGGGTGCTGGTTACAAACCTCTTCTCACAGGCAGACTTAAATAGCACATTTACAATCTTAGGGGATGGAAGTGCTGAGGCAGTGGGACTCTGTGGTGTACCAAGGTCCCAGCTGCACAGCTCTGAAAGCCCCTCACTCTACCATTCAGGGTGTTGGCTATCAGACTTACATAGGCCACCACTTCAGTGAACACACAGAGGCATTATGGCACCCAGAAAGAGAGTCTGTGACTGCCCCACTCTGTGCCTCTCTCTTAGACAAACATCCTACCCGAATTCCTTTCCAAAACCAGATTCAAGGCTTGCTTTAAAGCAATGGGTGGAGGTTGTATAACACAGTCCTCTGTATCTGGGAGGCAGCCATTTTGTTTTTTCCCCCATGAGTCTTCCAGTCAAAGATTGTCTTCGAATACAGCCAATGAGAACTTTATTTGTAATCAGGGTTCTATGGCATAAGTATCAAACCAAGTCACAGTCCTTTATGGATGGTGACACCGGAGTCTTGTGTTCTCCATATGTGCATATTTTTGCATCTAGTCCAACAATTTTGATAGCCTTTGTCACTGTGGGAGAGAACGACACTGGGTGATATTCTTCTATTTTTTAGCCTCAACTAAACACAGCTTTGTATTTAAATTTCCAATCATGGTGGCTTACTGCTATGTTACAATAAGATTTGGGCAATCTGCCTTCTTTGATTAGTTAGAGATGTTTTTCTTGCATGCTGCCCCCTGGATCTCCCTAATGAAAGTGCCTGAGCCTTTCCTAATTTATTATTATTATTTTACATTTATTGTGTGTAGGTGTGTGTGTGGAGGTGAGAGCATAATTTGTGGAAGCTGATGCTTTTCTATTTTCTACCATATGAGTCCAGGGGAATCAAACCTTAGTCATTAGACACAATAGAAAGCATTTTTGCCAGCTGAGGCATCGTGCCAGTCCTATGGATTTTCTAGTTAACATAATGCTTAAGAATAAAAACAGCAATGGTTCAAAGCAGGCAAGACATTGAGCTCCTAGAATAAATTGTGTTTGTTTTGGTAAAAGAGGATGTGTGTTCCCTGACCTTCCATCTAATCTACATAGCATTTGCATGGTGTTTTCTACACTTGCGAATTAGCCATTGTGAATTCCAGAACCTTCTGCTGAGAATACTGATCTTTGCTTAAGTTCCTAGTTCTGCTGTATTCATTCAAGTACTTACCAGGCCCAAACCTGCTTAGTTTCTGAGATCCAACAAGACAGGGCATGTTCAGGGTGATATGGTCATAAACACTACTGTATTCTCTATAAGATATGTTTATTCATACTGACTCATTGTAAGATAACTGCAGATTAAGTCAGAACTCAAGGCATTTCTCACTCAGTATTTTGGTATCAATAAAGAAGATTCCCAGGCAACCACCAATGCACGCCTCATGCATTCCCTGATTCCTGAGATTCCAGTTGTTCCTATTCACATATGAGAAACATGAAGCTCCTACCAGAGAGCCATAGGCATTGAATTCTGACCTATACATGTGGTGAATCAAGAGAAACCTCCCCAGTATTGGGATAATGTCATCCACAACCAGACTGAAAATGTAATCTGGTAAAGAGGTATCCTAGAACATACTAGATGTTGAAAACAAAGTATAAGAAAAAGTCTCAACTTGGAGTAAGAACACTGGTACTGGAATCTTCTATCTGCCACTTTCTCTCAATCCCCTTCAAATAAAACCTCAGACTCCACTCTTAAAGGAGCCTTTGCAGAACTAAATGAGATGGTATGTGTGAAAACAGAGGAAATTTCATAGCCCTGTGTGGGTACAGGATTCTTACCCATTCAGATCAACCCTTTGAATTCTGTATCTCTCAATTAGCACAGCTGTATCATTGGGCCACAAATGCACAGTTATAAGTTCTTTTTTTTTTTTTTTTTTTTTTTTTTTTTTTAAGCAGCAAAACAACTGGTTGTTACATGATCCTTGACAACAGTTGGACATACTTTTTCCTTAAAATAAATCAGGAGTCTGACAAGCTACAGTGTACCCAAAGTAGAGCAGCAAGAGAGAATTATTTTCCTTGGGGAGAGTGTAATTTCAGCAGAAATTCGACTTTGCACATTATATGTATTTGAATGTCTCTTTTAAGTGCAAAGTGAGAATAATTAGTTATGAGCTCTCTTGCCCTTGGCCATAAAACACATTAAGCCGCTGTGTAAAATCCTTCAAAATCTATTCATATGTTGTCATGGAGTCCAGGCCTTCCTGTGTTGTCCTGTTGTAAATAATTTTTTTTAAAAAAAATGTATATAGTTTCCATACTTAACAGTTCTTTCTTCATAAGAGTTAAGGGTGGGTGTGACATATCTGTGATTTCTGCATAATCCAGCCAGCCATAAATACCTATAAATGGCACCTCAGGTGTTCATGTATAGTCACTAGCACAAAAATGAATCCTGGTACCAGGCCAGAGTCTGAAGAATCAGTGCCAGATGAGATAGATCAGTGAAAGAGCTGACCATTGACTCAAGACCCAGCAAATTTGCATTTTTGGGGGGGGTGTGGAACTCAGAGACAAAAGCTAAATTCTTCCCAGTGTATCTGCCAGAAACAATCGCTGTGGTACATTATGATTGCTAAATGGCCGTGTGACATTGTTGACATCCTCGTTATCTCTTCTTTTAGAAATTATTGTCCCAATATTTAAAACACAAAGTCCCAAAGAGGATGTTTGGAAAAGGGTAAACATTTGTCCACCAGACTGTGTCTCCATGGGAAGGAAGCTGTTCCTTTAATTTTTTCTATATTTTTGAACTACATTTTAATTGAAATAGAATTATATCACTTTCCCAACCTACCTTTCCTCTCCCATATTCCCCTAGCTGACTTCACTAGAACCCCTCCCATGCAATCACCTCTCAAGTTCATGGCCTCTTTTTCTCTGATTTTTATTGTTACTACACACACACACACACACACACACACACACACACACACACACACACACACACACAGTTGTGCTATTGTTCCAGACTTATTTGTGTAGCCATCTTCCATGATATTCCCTGAGTCATATATGGATGCAGGATATGCCATGCTGATGTTTCTACTGGAGCTGGGCACCCCATGATCTTTTGATCATCATATCCAGTGAAGCTGTTTCTCAGTAACAAACATTAGGTACGTTTTTGTTTTGATTTGTTTTTAAAAAAGATTAGAAGTCAGTCTTCCCAAGAAGTTGGTCTGCAACTTAGGAAAGGCTACCCCTGAAGAAGTGAACAGTCTATTCAATGACAGTTTTGGTCAACACAGAAAAAGAATGCTAAGCCTGTTATTAAAATATGGTTTGACTTTCAGAGGCAATAGTCAAGATCTGTGACTTGATAATTATTTAGGTGTGTAATTATTGTCACATAGAATCTCCCAGAAAATGAGTACTTGCTTCTGTCTTCTGAGTTTAACACTTCTTGAAAGTCTCCCCAGACATATGTTACATATATAGCACATGCTGGACAAGCAGTTAGTTCTAAAGTCACTATAAATGACGTTTACACCAGGACTTTTTAAGCCATAAGAAACCAGACTTCTCCATTCATGGGCATGAAAATCATGTCAGCCACTAAGGCCTTGAGAGGATTCAGAGATTGCAAGTGTCATACTATCCTTGTCCCCACAGTATAGTACTCACCAGCAGGGCAGTAAAGCAAAGGACATGCCAGCTGCCAGCTTCTTAGACAGGCATGCTCTGCCCTTAGTGTCAAAAACACTTCCAATGGTCATAGGTCTATTAGCAGAAACTCCTTGATGTCATAAACATGTGACAATAATTGACCAGCAACCAGGGACTTTCCATATTACCTGTATGCCAGCAGTCCCAAAGTTCAGCTGTCTCAATCAACCTGTTATGTTGCCAGGTGACTGAACTGTTTGTTTTCAGTTAATGGTTGTAATTCGTATACATAGTCTATGAAATCCCAACTCTCTCCTCATACTTCAAAATACATATGTGTATTATATACATAAATGAATAACACACATCTGTGTAGGAAAACATACTCTTTAAGCACAGAGACTCAACTTTGAATGTGCTGTATTCTCACTATTAAGTGAGAGCACAGATCTGCTGTGATGCTTTCTACCTCCACTGTGGGGGCCGGTAACCTGCACACAGTGTTCCCAGGCCCTTGCCCTGCAACAGGAAAAGGCATATCGAGAATGTAATGGCCTTCGTATCCTCACAGTCACCACCTGGTCACTATGGTTACATCTGAGAACTTACTTCAGCTTTACTCTATTTTTTTTCTTAAGCAATAGTCATGTCTTTATGTGTTGATGCATGGGAGCAAAATGTCTAGTTCTAACTGTCATGAAGATGATGCCCAGATGCAATGCAAGGAGAGACCGAAGGACAGCAGAGGAGTGTGTTGGAGACTGAGTTATGCGGGAGAAGGAGAGGAGAGGTTAATTAGAACAGCCAAATAATATAATAATACGTGCCATTCAGTTGATGCTCTCCCCCCCCTCACACACACACACACACACATACACACACACACATACACACACACACGTGGCATTTATAGAGTGGCTGCTCTGTAAGAGGCAGTGCAGCAATCACGCTATCGCACCAAGCTTATTGATGCACTGAGGAAAATACTCTTTTTTTTTTTTTTCCTTTCATTTTGACACACGAGGAAACAGAGACTGGACTGGATGCCAGGGCTCACTGAGACTCCATAGTGTGCCCTGATTCTGCCTTAACTCAAGGTCAGAGAGCAGGAGCCTGTTTTACGCAGCAAGGCTGCACAATAGGATGCTGTGGCCAAAGGCATGGGTACCAGGTGTGTCTTATGTCTGTGAACAGAAGATAGGTTTACACCTGTCCACACTAGCCCAGCCCCTTTTCTGGTATGAAAACTTAGGGGAAATAAGATGGGGCAGCTGAGTTTTCATTCGGGGCCCTCCCGACTCTTGGTTTTCTGTCTCTGGTCTGATTCTTTCTGTCTCTGCCATTTCTCATCCACTTAGCCCTATACCAAGAGGAGTTCTTCAGGCTGAGGTGAACTCCGCAACTGGAGAGAATAGGATGACTTCCTCAAAGTGATTAAGCTGAGTTTTGAACTGGCAGAATAATCTTAAAGCTTGTCGTTTAAGAATTAAGTTATCACCTAGGCCATAAAATTACTCATGGTAGTTGAATTGGGCTTCTGTAAGTAAGAGTCAACCAAAAGATACCTATCAGACATTAACTAAAGAAGTGAAGAAAATCACCCACCAGGAAGAGACTGACTTAGTCCTTCATTGAACTATGTCATGTGACAATACACGGAAGGGAGATGATGCTAGGAAAGCAGATGGATCGAGAAATAACTGTACTCTTCAGAGACATCTATGTTACCCTGCTCAATATAGCATTCTTCCCAAGAGCCAAAATATGGAATCGGTACAGGCATTCACCAGTGGCTATGTTTTCAAGAGTATTTGCACACGATGGAATGCTATTTAGCCTAGAGAATGGAGATCTCTTCATTTGTGATTATATGAAATAACATGAAAAATCAGAGGCAAAAAGACAAGTGTCACACAACCTCACTCAGACATGGAATATAAAAACTTGTGTTTGCAGAAAAGACAATATATGGGGTCCCAGGATGGGGATAGGGAAATATTTAGGAAATATTGGTCAAAAGGATGTACAATCACATTTGAACATGAGCAGTAAAAATAGGAAATCTATTGTGCACCAGACAAACAAATACCCATAGTTAATAACAGTGATTGTATGTTTTAGGTTGTTGAAAGTAGACGTCATGAAATGCTAAGTGCTTAAGGTAGTATGCATGCATTTAAAGCCCCCTGGACTATCCTATAATGCATGCATATTTCAAAACGTCATGTACTAAATAGATATGTCCCATTTTGTCAGTTAAAAATAATTGGAGATACTGGAAATGCAGCTCAAGGTACAGTACTTACCCAGTATGGTTGGAGACCTAGGTCTAATGTCCAACATAGAAGGACAATAATGATAACCAATAATTAAATATCCTGAGCATCCCTCCAACCTCACTAACTTCTTTCCTCCACTCCCCCCTCCCCCCCCCACTTTCCTATGTGCTGGGATTATAGGCATCGACTACCAGGCCTAGCTGAATTACTTTGATGAGAGAAATATGAAGATGTTCTTCCCATGCATGTTCCCTTGAAAAGAGTGGCTCCTCTGAGGAGCTGTGCCTCAGTTGCTCGTCAAAAGTGCATGTTGGGCTCTCAACTACTTTCCCATCCCCACCCCATTTCAGATTATGCCACAGTTGGTGGTCTTTATCTTCAGAGAAGACTCATAGGTGTTTGGCTAATTAAGCCATCCATGACTGAATCATGGGGTGAAAAAGGCTAAACCTAGCTGAAACTGACCTTGAATCCAACTCAAAGGGCAGTCTCCACTGGTGTATCAATTAACCCAAACAGGAAGGCAGAAGTAAGGAAGGGTGGGTAGGGGTAACATTTGTCCTGTTCAACCACCACAGCTCCCCAGATAAGAGGAAGATGGCTAAGGATTAGGATTTCTGTCCATCTGTTCCTTGGAAATGTTGTCATATATGAATGAAAGGACCACTCTGGTCTTGCCCTGTCTGTGACTCTGGCGCCAGGGCACACCCTCTGAACAATGGCCCTTGTTGAATGTAGAGCCCGCAGAAAACCTGTTACCCCAAATAACTGTCACATTCTCCTCTGATCAGTCTTAGGAAGAACTGCAATGTCAGTCTCCTCCAGCACTGGGGATGAGGTGGTGTCACAGAGCTGAAAAAACCCTGCCTTGTCTACCAACAACAGGGGTCTGTGCAGCTGCCGAGGCCAAGCAGCTGGGGCTGCTGGAGGGTCTTTCCGCCCACTTCCTGTGTCTGGCTTTGATTTCTTAGAGGGCAGATGGTTTGACTCCAGCATCCTCCCTGATTCAGCTGGACAAAAACAAATCCAAAGCTACCCTTGCGTGTCTGTTGTTGCTCCTCAGTTTTTTGTGACCCTCTCCTGAAGCATCTGCTTTTAGTTCTCTCAGTTTGGAATGACAGGGAGGCAAGATGGGTAGAGAATAAAATGGAACCCAAATAATTTTGTAATAAATCACTGAAAGTAAATATATGTGTATACATACATATACGCATATGTATGTGTGTAAACAAGATTTTTCTAGAAATATCTTCTTTCTATGCTTGCTTGAAAATAGCATATTTGAAGGTAGGTCTTCTTCTGTTGATATTTGTTTTTTGCCCAGGCGCAGCTCAAACTTGCTTTGTAGCTAAAAGTGACCTTGAATTTACAATCTTCCAGTCTCCACCTCCTCAGCATTGGGGTTAGCAGCATGTGTCACCATGCCCAGTGTATGAAGTGCTAAGGATCCAACCCAAAGCCTAGTGCATGCCTGACAAGCCCATATGTGAATTGTCATATCTGGGAGTGTCATCGTTATATCTACCCTCACCAAGTCTGGTCTCTTGGCCTGGGATGTGGCCTGAGAGTTGGGAGTTTGAAGAATGGCCCAGGTTACTCTAATCTGCAGCAGAGTTGGAGAATTTGATACCAGCTGGTGGTTTTCAAACCTGACTGAGCATCAGAATCAGTGAGGGGACCTGGGGAAGCTGAGAGCTCTCTGTGTCCTTTCCCACCTTAGAACTGAGTTTTGCTGGAACCTAGATGTGCAGTGTCTTATATTTCCTTTTTTCTTACCTCTTATGCTTCCTCTCTCTTTCCGGATGCACTGGCTGGCTTTGTGTGCCAACTGGACACTCTCTTTCCGGATGCACTGGCTGGCTTTGTGTGCCAACTGGACACAAGCGAGAGTCATCAGTGAGAGAGGAGCCGCCGTTGAGGAAACACCTCCATGAGATCCAGCTATAGGGCATTTTCTCAATTACTGACCAACCCAGGAGGCCCAGCCTGTTGTGGGCAGTGCCATCCCTGGTCTGTTGGTCCTTGGTTCTGTAAGAAAGCAGGCTAAGCAAGCCGGGGAAGAAAGACAGCAAGCAGCATCCTCCACGACCTCAGCATCAGCTCCTGCCTTCGGGATCCTGCCTTGCTTAAGTTCCTGTCCTGATTTCCTTCAGCGATTAACATCAATGTGGAAATTTAAGCCAAAAAAACCCTTTTCTTCCCCAACTTGGTTTATGGTCATAGTATTTGTCACAGCAATAGGAACCCTAATTAAGACAGCTTCCAAGGACTTTTGCTGGCATCGTTATTACTAATATATTATCTTGTTTTTTCTTGGTAAAATTTTAAATAGTTAATAACCACATCTATTTGTGGTATGATGGCATGCTGTATGTCAAATCATGAAATGGTTCCATGGAGCTAATTAACGTGTGCTGTCAGAGGCTTACCTTTTCTCATTTCTCACCAGTGGCCACACTTGCAGCTCCTCCCTATGCCCGGGTCTGGGGTCACAGTCTGAAAATCCCAGTCCTCTTGCCACAGTGTTCTGCTGTTCAATTTGTATGTCTTTTTGTATGTCTTTTTCCAGGATTAAACCCCAAGGATATTAGCTCCTTTAGAAAAAAAAAACCTCCAGTATATGGCAGATGCTCAATTAATGGCTTGTGAATGAGTAAATAAGGGCTAGTTATCACAATGAAAGGCAAGCATGAACCAAAGGTCCAGCCGTCTAAAGCATTTGATCTAATAACAGTCCCGTGTGTTTCTGAGCATCCATCTAGAGACGGGGTTTATGTCTCGGGATTTGGTGGGAGGGCTGGCATGGCAAAGCACTGTTCAGAACAGCAGAATAAAAAGGCTTTATGCGAAAGCAGATGGTATGACATTACATCAACAACACTCCTTTTAAAACTGACATTTAATGAGTATCTCTATCAATAAAGGCCTTTTAAGAGCTCTCCATAAAATGTTGTGAAAAACGAGAACATTTAAAATACAGGCGAACAATGAGCCCCATTCACACAGCTTCTTCACACTCTTTCTTCAGCGTCATGGACTCAAATAGGCTCACTTATGCTCCTCCAGCCAAGTTGGCACATGCTGGCCATATTGATTGTCTGATTACAAATAGAGCCCGTGGCAATGAGTGCTTACAAGAGGAGCCCATTTGTCCCTGTGGGTTATACATGGATGTCAGACTTAATACACATTCAACCACAAAGCAAGGGTACCAGGTAGTAAAGTGTAATTCCCAGGGAAATTAGACCCCGTCGCAGAACAATAACTTTGTTGTTTCACATAAACTTGGTAAAGCGATTCCACAGAGATATTTAAACAAGGGTTTTTACTAATCCTTACTAATTTCTAAAGTAGCTACTCTCCAGGAAGAATAACTAACTCTTGTTAGTCATTGATCTGTAGAACATTAAACAGCAATGATGTGAGAATATGAAGGCATAAGTCTTTTTGAGTCCCAAACCCAGAAATGGAAATGTGTGAGCCCCCCCTCTCTTACACACATACACATACACACACACACACACACACACACACACACACACACAGACACACACACACACAAACACGCATGGGCAGGGGGGTTTGGTTGCTATTATTTCAGTAGCCTGCAATTTTGATGACCATCCAATTGTCCTAGAAAGACAGTGTTGGTCTTTTAAGATGCAGAAACCAGTCAGTAAACTAGCTCCCTGGTGCCCTAATTAATGATGCCAAGGAAAACCCAATATGAGAGACTTTTTGAGTTTCTAGTGAAGTCACCTTCACTGGAGCTTTGTGTCTCTCTGTACCTCTATTTACTACCATTAGATTGCATTCTCAGACTTAAAATATGCCAAGATACTTGGATGTCGGCTTTTTAAATTAAGTATACCACTGCTGAATTGAATTACAGGTTATTGTTAGGTGGCCAATGGTCTGAATGTTATAGTCGAGAGATTTTATAAGTCATGCTCATCTTACCTTTTAACAATTGAAATTTGAAAAGTGAAGTTTGCCTTATTTTATGAGTTATGGAGTTGGAATTTAGAGCATAAAGAGTCATTAAGCAGAAACAGGTTCCTGCTGATAACCACTGTGTATCTGAGGGGGATTTATTGGTTCTTTATTCTCATATTAACATCACTTGCCTTCATTTCTTTGTCATTCTCATTGTCAAAAGCTGAACATGGTCACATGCAGAAGTCCTTTGCTGGGGAAGCAGATCTCTGAAGCTTGTTGGCCAGCCAAGTTAGCCTAAGTGGTGAAACCCAGGTCCCAGTTCATCAAGCAAGGTGAGTGGCTCCCAAGGAACAGTACCTGAATTTGATCTCTGATCTGCATGCTTACATGAAGATGTGCACAAGTACCTGCATGCATACATACCACACACACCACGCACATACACACACATACACACATACCATAACACACACACCACATACACACCACACCACACATACATCACACACACGCACACACACATGCACACATACACACACACCACACCACACACACACCACACACACATGCACACATACACACACACCACAACATTCACGCACACCACACACACATGCACACACACACAGACACACACACACACTAGAAGTTAATATACCTGGAGCAAGTAGATGTTTCATAAAGAGTATTTATCTTTTCTCTTTTAATGACAAAAATACAAATTTAAAACCTATGATTCACATATAATTTGAAAATCAATAAAAAGTCAAAGATGGCTGAGTTTAATGAACCTGTGTATGTCTGGTTATTCATGCCAAAGTTGGGTGGTTAATTATTAAGAGACACCATTCCATGAAATTTACTTTGTCTTTATTTCAGTACTTCACATAATTTGATACTATTAATAATAATGTCCTAAAGTATTAAAAATTAACATGCCATTATGTCTGAAATATATATTAAATTTGATTACATTTTAATCAAAAGTATAAATCAAAACCACTCTGGAATACAAAACATGATTTTTCATGTTTTCAATGTTGTCATTTTTTTCTTCTCTAACATTCAAAGTATTTTATCAAAATAAAAGGTAAGTGAAGTTTATAGCTAAGAAGTGGCCCAAAAAGGTGGTAAACTGATGATTAAATAAAGCTCAAACCTCATTTGTTCTCTTAACATAATCAAATGTCACTGAATGCTCTTTATATATATTTATATATTATTATATAAAATATTATACATATTATGTATTATATTATATAATATATAAATTATTATATACATATATAAAAGTTATTATATATAATATATAATATATATATACACATAAAACTTAAAGCAGTTTAAGGGCAGTGTGGATGTCGCCACCACTGTAAAGTACCATCGTGTTACATCATCACACTTCATATAGAAACAACTGGGCAAGTCACATCACTTGTCCTTGATTTTGCCTGAGGACTCTATTAGAGCTCAAGGGAAAAGACCCTGATTTGGTATCAGAACATGGCCAGGATTGGCAGGAAGGGCTAGTTGATGGCATCCTTCCATGGGTGATGCTCAAGCCTTATACTTCTGATTAGGGTCACAAATTGAATGGGTTTAAGACCAGAACAAGAACCTCGGTGAGGGGATACATTAAGTACAAGACACACTAAATTTACCCCATGCATGTGACCCCTGTGACACTTAGTCTACTAGTGTTTCTAAGGACCAAGTCACTGTGATCTTACTTCTAACCTATAGAACCCTAGAAGCCCATGAGGTTGTGTAAATAATACCTCTCCTGATCAGAACTGCACCTCACAGAAGCTTGGAACTTGGAAAGCCCTCAGAAAATCAGAACATCCTATCACCTGAATTACATGGTATAATAGACACTCATCTACATTGAGTAAATAGTGCTTTCTGAGGAAAAATACTGGGGGGGTCTATGGCAGGGTTTTAGTTGCGGAATGATCAGAAGCAGTGAAGGAAGGGGGCTGGTGATGTCACTAACATCTAGCTACCAGTGCCTGAACAGGGAAAGGCAAGGATAGAACCTGTCAGTCAAGTTCGCAGGATAGGATTTAGCTACTGAGTTAATGCATATCTGTCTGCAATACACGTTTATGCACTTATTTAGAGACAGGATTATTCTCTTCTCTAGAAGTTTTTGCTTCAATTTACTCACTGAACAACAAATCAGACCATAAGGATACCAGATAAAACTAGCCATTAATCTACATTATTGTTTAACGATGCTGTCTTGGTATGAGTCATTTCAAATTACTTACCTTAAACATTTAAATCACCCTGGCATTCTCCTTAGTACCCTGATGGTCTCCCAAACCACCAGAGAGCAAAACTCGGTTTATTTGTTTCTGTCTGTGTGTTCTTTCAAGGTGTCTTGTTACTTCCCCTGCAGGGCTATTTTTACTTCTTCGTTAGTGGTATAGACTAGAAGAACAACAATTAATTCTGTCTCCATATAAACTGAATTGGTGATACATTGCAGACTTACTGTAGACAAGACTTACTTTTCTATACTAAGTTTTCTAAATAAGCTTTTGTAAACTGTCTTGGTTCAAACACAAGTCAAATTTATAAATAGTTTCTTCTACACCTCAAACATCATAGAAACCCTCCAAGTTCAAATAAAAATTTTAATAAATGGATTATAGATTTAGCAAATTCAGTGCAAGAAAATGTAATAGGAGTTTCTGGGGAGCAACCTGGCTTATTCTTTCTGTTATGCACAGTCTTGTTTCAGGGGTTCAGAACAAGCATGGCAATGAACTGTTTTCTTCAGGGTACTAGATGAGATGGTTAATTTCATCAACTTGACTAGATTTAGAATCCTCACTAAAATATACCTCTGGTGTGCCCGTGAGGGTATTTCCAGAAAGGCCTGGCTGAAGAGGGAAGAACCATCTCCAAGTGGGAGCTGCACCACCCCACTTGGGATCCTGGAATAAACAAGAATAAAGGAAGCTGAGCACCACATCCATCCTCATTTCTTGATGTGAACGCAGTGTCAGCGGCCCCTCGGGCTCCTGCCACATGTCTTCCCCCAGATCAGCCTTTCTTCTTTAAATCACTTCTGGTAATCAAACACAGCAATAAGAAAGTCAGCTAGTCCAGTAGGAAAATATAGAAAAACAGAAACTGTAAATGTGGGCTGACTCACAAATGCATTTGAGGATGAAGAAAACCAGAATGCTGAAGTAGCAATGACCTGTCACACATCATCCAACACTTCTATAGAAATGTGAAAAACCTCTTGGGATTATGTCCCCAATTTCCATGGAGACGTGCAAAATTCACACATTTGTGTTTCTGCTTCACTTCGACTCAGGCTGTCCCTCTGTTTTGTCATTTTCCCAGCTCACAAGAATTCATCTCTTGGTGGGTCCCTGACATGCATCATCCTTCCTGCTCTCTCCACAGTCCTCAGCTTTCCTGGCAACTTCCTGATCCTTGAGATCAACTTCAAGGTGGGACTTGGGCTCTGGAAAATGACTGGATGTCTGTTAAACCACTTCTGGGGTCCATGCGTGCCTTATATGTTTCATGAGGTCTGTGTGCGGGATGCAGTCTTGAGCACAATCTATCTCCCCTCTTCTGGCCACATTCTCCATTGTTGGCCTGTAGACCCATGGGAGATTTCAGAAGTGTTCACTGCTGAGCTTTGCTGTAAAACTCTGCGGCTCCTGTCTTGAGTCCTTTCTCTCAGGGCCACAGGCCTTGGAAGGTGAAACCACCTATGATGTGAGCGAGCTCCATAGTCAGCCCCCTAGTCCAAGGCCTCACATCCCAGCCAGTGGCAGCTCTGCAACCTAGACTGGCCAGACAGACTTGTCCCAGGCTCCTGATCCTTGGGACCAGGGAAGATGGTAAATGTCTGTTGATTTAAGTTCTAAGGTTTGGAATAATATGTTAAAAAGCAATAAAAACCAATATAGTATGACATATGTGTTCTTTTTCACTGTTTTTATTATGTGTGCATGAGGTATATGTGTGTATATGAACATCTACACATGTAGAGAACATCTATGTGTGTATATGAACATCAGTGTCTATATTAAATATCTTTGTGGGGTGTGTATGAACATCTATGTGTATATGAACATCTTTGCATGTATATGGACATCTATGTCTATATATGAATATCTATGTGTGTATATGAACATCTATGTGTATATGAACATCTGTGCATGTAAATGGACATCTATGCCTGTATATGAATATCTATGTATATATATATATGAACATCTGTTATATATATGAATATCTATGTGTGTATATGAATATGTGTGTATATGAACATCTATGTATGTATATGCACTTCTACATCTGTGTACAAACATCTATGCATGTAAATGAACATTGTGTATATGAGCATCTTTGTGTGCATAGAACATTTATGCATGTATATGAACATCTATGTGTATATATGAATATTTCTGTGTGTATGAGTATGTGTATATGAACATCTATATCTTTGTACACATATCTATGCATGTATATGAACATCTATGCATGTATATGGACATCTATGTGTATATACAAATATCTATGTGCGTGTATGAACATCTATGCATGTATATGGACATCTATATCTATATACAAACATATGTATATGAAAACATGTGTGTATATGGACATTTGTGCATATATATGGACATGTATGCATATACATGAACATCTGCGTGTGCAGATGTACATTCAATCTGGCTTCAGTTTATTTACACAGGTAGTATTTCTTGCTGCCCCTGGACTGTGATGATATGTTATATATTTAATAAAATCAGTCTGGAATATCAGAGGACAGAGCCATTTCTCCAACCTTTTCTTGCTGTTAGTCTTTTTCCCACATTTTGTTTTGAGACAGGGCTTTCTTTGTAATAGTCTTGGCTGTCCTGGAACTTGCCTTTTAGGCCAGGTTGGCCTTGAGCTCACAGAGATCTTCTTGCCTCTACCTCCCAAGTACTGGGACAAATGGCATTCTCCACCTCTTCCTAGCCAGGAAGTTGTGACACACTCCATTAGTCCCAGCACCACAGGGAAAGATGGAGTGGTAACATACACCTTTAATCCCAGCAGATCTGAGTTTGAGGCCAGCTTGGTTTACAGAGGGATATCCAGGCTCCCAGGCAGCCAGTGGTGGTGCCAGGCCTTTAATCCCATAACTCCAGAGACAGAGGAGATCTTTCTGTGTTCCTGTGAGTTCAAGGCTAACTACCAAATAGCAGTAGCCCACGCCTTTAGCTTAACCTGGATGTGAAACAACTGGGTGAAGAAGGTACTTAAGGCTGACACAGAAAGACAGAGCAGGCAGTAGAAGCCACGAGGAGCAAGGCTGAGGAAGCTGGAAGACAGCTGGGTGAGATCTGACTGTGGTGTTTCCTCTCTTTGATATCTCAGCCTTTCCCTGTATCTGGCTCTGAGTTTCCTTTATTACAACCAGAATTGGTGCAACACTGGACCTTACTGATGTAGCTGCTCCTGTTAGCCACAGGGCCTCTACAGGACAGGAATTCCAGGCAGAATTCTGCTTGCTGGGCTTGCTCCACTTGGGTTTGCATTTCCTCATTCTTGCCAAGAAAGAGCGTCATGCGTTGGGACAAATTCCCAGAACCCATGTTGTTATTTTTTGAGGTGTAATTCGTATAAGCTGAAATATAGAAATCTAAGGCATTCATTTAAGTGAGTTTGACCATTATATTCAAGTGTATGATCACCACTCAAAAGGATGGACACAATTCCATCACCCCAGAAAGGTTTCTACATCCTTTTCAATTTATTCTCATCTCTGATGAGAAGAAATTGCCATTTTTGTTGGTATGACCAGAGAAGCCTAGCCTCTCTTATTTTTTAACCATTACTTAGGTAGAATCTCACACTATGCACTTTTCTAACCCACTCACCATCAGTCATGTTTAGATATGCCATACCATTGCATACATCATTCATTAAGCTCCTCCCACCCCGCCCACCCACACCTTCTTTGGGACAGGGTCTCACTATGCAGCAGCATGGCAAACCTGGAATTCACCATATAGACAAGGCTGAATTCACAAAGATCTGCCAGCCTCTGCATCCCAAGTACTGAGATTAAAGGCATGCTTCACCACCATGGGCTTCGTTTATTTAATTTTATTTTACTACTAAATCATATATTTTATTATAAATATATCACAATTTGTTTACCTGAATATCTCTATTGTTGGGTGTTTGGGTTCTTTCTAGTTTTGCTTTTTTTTTTTTTCTGATTTGGATGATTTGATGACAGTGTTATTCCTGTCAGAGTTTTTCTTTGTGGTCGTAAATTTTCATTTCTCTGACGTGATAAGACCAGAAATTCTGATGACACTATAGTGCAGTGGTTCTCAACTTTCCTAATGCTGAGACCCTTTCCTACAGTTCCTCATGGGGCGATGCCCCCTAAACATAAAACTATTTACATTGCTACTTCCTAACTGTAAGTCTGCAACTGTTTTGAACCATCATGTAAATATCTTTGTTTTCTGATAGGGTGACCCTTGTGAAACGGTTGTTTCACTCCTAAAGAGGATAATAACCGGTAGATTGAGAACCACACCTATAGATGGTCTCTAGTTCTGTAAGAAGTCTACAGAGATCTCCCTAGGAAGCTTGTTTCCTTTCCCATATGCACCAGCAACTGTGAGAGTTAAAACTGAGTCGGATCCTTTCTGAAGTTTGATGTGGTCGTACTGACAGTAAATGCTGTTTTAGTGTGTTAGGAATTCAGTCCAGGGACTCAATCAGGCCCACCAAGTGCTCTACCAATGAGCTATACCCTCAACCCCACCAATGTTTTATTTTAACTGTTTAATGGAAGAGAATTGGTATCTCCCTGTGTGTTTAGTTTTCTTAATTAGTGGTGACAACAGGGACCATTGCACCAATTTTTCTAAGTGTCTTCAGGCTTCTGCTGGGACTTCTGATCTAGAATCTACCCTAAAATCACTATTTGTTGACATAAATGGCTCCCCTCTTGCAAGGCTCCCTCTCATGGCTCTTCTTCTCTCCTCTCCCTTACTGCTGTTCCTCACTACCCCATTTCCAGTCCCATTTTTATTTCAGGATCAACATATCATATCTCAGAAACGACTACTCTTAATAACCTACTATCTCCCCTAGACCAGCACTGACCCCTTTATTTCCTTGGTTGTTTTTAAATTTTATTTATTTTATGTATGTATACAATATTTATTTTATTCTGTCTTCATGTGTGTCTGTGTGTTCCTGGTGCATGCCTGGTCAGAAGAAAGTATGGGATCCCCTGGGACAGGAGTTATAGATGGTTGTGAGCCACGATATGGGTGTAGGGAGTCAAATCCTGGTTCTCTGGAAAAGCAGCCATTACTCTTAACTGCCGAGCCATCTCTCTAGCCTTGAGTTCATTAGTTATTCAACATGTATAAATATAAAAATCTCCACACACATATATAAAATAATTTCATCATCCCCCCCCCCCCGCCCCCCATTTCCTTTCCTGCCTCCAAACCTTCCCATCAGCACCGGTTCCTCACTGGGAGGAACTAATAAAGATAAGAAGGCTGGTAAGTATTGTATCACTGGTTCTCTTCCAAAAAATAATTCATGACAATTTAAAGTTTTGTTTGGGGAAGTAAGTTTATTAGAGATACATGCTTCTCTTTCTAAAATCCTTAATGGTTTTTACTCTTTACATTATGGCTAGTATATGGATCTCCATTCCTTAGACCTCAAATTTATAGCATCCACTGCCCTCTGGAAAAGATCAGATAGTAGTTGTCCCAAAGATAAGATACAAAATAATGCATTCATTTATCAAGCTGAAATGAACTTGGGTGGTCCTTTTCAAGCAACCTACTCATCTAAACACAACAAATATTTATCTAGAATGTACTATGTACCAGGCAATGCTAAGCACCTGATCACACAAAGGAGAAAAAAACAGTAGGAAATACATTGACCTAATGGACCATAAGCACTAAACCAAGACTGTGAGAATCTGAGTCATGGGAAAATGAAGTGGTTTCCCTGGAAGGGCAGAAAGATATGAGAGGTATTTATTGGTCTTTGGAAGTGAGGTACCAGGGACCGTGTCATCTCAGCTGTTTCAATAGGGTGAATACTAACTAGTTGTCACTTGCTGTTCCAGGTCTTGTCAGTCACTTTGCCCACATGAGCTCACTTCACCCAGTAACTCAATGATTTGAAAATACGGGATACTCTTGTTATCTCCACCTCAAATTTGAGAAACTGGAGAATGGGGATGCTTAGATCATTTTCAGATCCCACAGCTAGCAATTGCCAAGTTGGCATTTTAAACTTAAATATATTTGTCAGCAGAATTCATCTTGATCTCCACATTTAAGAAAAGAAAACTTAATGAGAGAGATGGATTGGGATGAGGGGCGCATCACTTAATGAGTAGCATCTATGCTGTCAATTTTATATGTAGGTTAGTCTACATTGTGACTTTGACGAAAGAGCCTCGTTGCATTATGCTTCAGGCCCAGATTTTTGGGCCTAGCCCTGAAGTTCAGACCCACTCACAACCTCACTGATGCTTAGCACCAAATAATCACACAAAGGCTTATATTAATCTTATGCTGATTGACCTAGGGCTCAGGCATATAACTTGATAACTCTTTATCCTTAAACTAACCCATGACTCTTCTCCTGTTCAGCCGTGTGGCTCGGTAACCTTTTCTCAGAGCAGCATAGTTGTCCTCTGCATCTGCTTCTCTGGCATCTCTGTGGCATCTCTGCTCTGTTCTTCCTGTTCCCAGAGTTTTCTTAGTCTGGTGGCCCTGCCCACACTTCCTGTCTGCTTTCAGCCAATCAGCATTTTTATTAAAGCAGTAGGCAGGACAATTATTTACAAATGTAACAACATAATCTCACTACAGACTCTAGAGGCCAAAATGGATTTATGGACATTTCAGAGAAAGCACATGTCCTGGGTTTCTCAAAACATTTGGAACACGGACTGCTATTTGCAGCTTCTGTCACTCTTAGAAGGATGCTGATGTGATAGATGTCATAGTTTCCTTTCTAATCTCATACTAAAAATCATGATGAACAGCATCTTAGATAGGGAAGGGTTTATTTGGCTTACACATGTGAAAGATAAAGCATGGACTCAAGGAGGGCAGGAACTGAGAAGCAGGAACTGGAGCAGAGACCACAAAAAATTGCTACTTGCTGGCTCGCTCTCCATGGCTTTCTCAATTTTTTAGTTACAATGTGGCTAAACTCTCCAACCATGAAATTAAACCCTCTCTAAAGAAAAGCTTTTCTATAACCTCAAGATAATACAGGAAAGAATTCAAACAGCTTGAATTTGCTAAATAGTGGCTCCTCAACATTCCCAACACCTCACATGTGGAAGATGTCACACAGAAGTTTGTTGGCAGGCTCTATTTTTGTAGGTGAGAACACTTAATTTTAGGAAATTAAGTGTCTTTCCCAAGGTCACAGCTAGAAATATGTTTTTCTGGTTACAAATCCTGTGTCTTACAAAGAATTTTGAAATATATATCTATTTATTTGTGTGTGTATGTATGTGTACAGATATGTACTATCCCATGCATGCACAATCACTTATGGAAGTGAGTTCTCATCTTCTATCTTGTGGGTCCCAGGGATTCACCAGGTTTGGAAGCAAGAACCTTTACACATGGAACCACCTTGCCAGCCTCCATACAATATTTATATATGTGAAACTTTTGCGTTTGCAGTCATATGTATATGTATGTCAGAAATCAGAATATGGAAATATGCAGGGAAGGTCTTTCCTTTGAAATTAGCCTTTGATCTTTAAAATGTCTGCTTGCTATTTTCAAGTGGAATACCTCTGAAAAATGTTTTCTTTTTCCTTGCCAGCTTCTGATCAAAATCCACTCTCCTGTGAAATGCCTTGTGCCTTCAGGTGCTGGTTTGGGCTTGAGTTCAGATATTTAATAAGCAGATGCCATTCCTGGGGTTATGGTCAGTCACTGGGGCTTTCATAAACAGGCTGACAGAGACCAGAATCACAGTGATGTTGCTTTTGCAAAATGTTCTGTGTCTTATCTCAGACTGGCAGCAGGAGAACATGCTAGATAGGTGGGCAGTGGCAGCGAGCTCATGCCTTTCTCTGCCCTTGCTGACACCAGAAGAGACTGCTGAGCGATTCAAGATTAAGCACCTAAGAACTCCTGCGTCTGTACCGCTGCAGCATGAGGTTGAATTCAGCCACTTTTTATGGTCTAGTAAGTGCTCAGCCCAGTATGGAGGAATTCCTGGCTGTCTGAGCATCTCTAGGAAAAGAGGGCATGGAAGAAAAGAGGTGAAAAGAATCAGTGTGGGTTGAGAAAAGACAGAAGAAGGGAAATGGGAAAGAAAAGGTAACCCAGAATGTCAGCTAAAGAGGAGACTCAGCACCAGGTAGAGTGGCCAAGATGAGGCTCAGGAGCTGAAGAACCAGATCCTGCATCACGTCAAAGACAGGTTGGTCAAGGATTTTGGACTTTACCTTACCAGGATTTAGTAGTATAATAAATCACCCATGAAACAGAAAAATCTCCAACAGAAATGTAGGCATACTTTTGTAAGGATGTATACTAATCGGTAAGGAGAGGAGCCAGGAGCCGGAAACAGTGCATCTTGGGTTTTTCTGTGAGTGACATCCTTCACATGATCCCTGATCTATATTTCTTTTTCTCTGTCCCTGGAGGCCATCATTAGTGTCCCTCAAAGAACTGCATTTCATGCCCAAATGATCCCATTCAGATAGTTATATTGTGACTTTAGAGACACATGATCAGTTATTATAACACAAAGATTCTTGGAGAAACTAATATCCAATCATTGCTCAATTCTATTTCTTTTTATTTTGTCTTTGCTTAGGGCTATAAAATATGTCACCTTCCTGACTTATTTAATATTTGTCAAAGTTCTTTTTCCTCAGCTTCCCCGATTTTAAAACGAACATTTAATAATCCTGAAAGGGTATTTTTCTTTTCAATAGTAACCTTTTAAACAGCAGACACAAGCCAATACACAATGAGATGACCACAGACCTTGTAGTCTTTCAATCCTGGGTTCGAATCCTGAAAGTTACTTGATACCACCGAGTCTCATTTCCTCAAATTCAAAATTAATTATGACAATACTTGCACCTCATCATTGTGCAGTGTATATAAGATAATGTTTATCAATCCATCTAGCGACTGAAAGTAGACAAAGAAGTTAAAGAAGGAAGGAAAGAAGAAATAAAAGGAAAAAAAGGGAAGAAGCTTAGGAGGGAGGGAAAGAGGGAGGGAGAAAGGCAGAAGGAGGAATGAAGGAAGGAGGGAGGGAAGGGGAGGAAGACAGCAAAGGAAAGAAAGCGAACAGGCAACCAAGATGAATTAACTACTAAAATCAAATGCCGAGCACACAGTAGATGAGATAATTATGAAGAATACTAAGTAAGATGGAAAGAAACTGGCTTCCATGCTAATCATTTGCTCATTCATGCGTTCATCAAATGTTTACTGGGTATTATTCTCCATGACATCAGAAAATCCATTTACAAGGGACACTTTGTTCCTGGCCAGAGAGTTCACAATGCTAATGTTCTTACAGGTCGTGTTAGCAGCTGTGGTAATGTGAGAAGTTAGAAGTGAAGGTTTAACCACTGCATTTTCAGGGATTTGACATTCAAGGATAATGAGGTAAATTGACGAAGATTATGCTCTTGAAATCATGCATCTACTTCTGGGTTTGGGGGCTTTTTGTTCAAATTTTGTAACTATTAGTGAGTGAGCTCAGGAGAATTACTTGAAGATAAATGAAACCCACGTGCTCCTCTCCTTTTTTGGCTGCAGATGACAAGGCCAAGAGCAGGCATCACTGAACTGTCATAAGCAGTCTTACCTCCCCGATAACTTGAGTGTTGTCCCAGGTAGATGGTCTGGCCATTTCTATAGCCACCCCCCCAAACCTGAAGCAGAAGCCCCTGAGCCTAGTGGAGAGGATCCCAGGAGCTACACATCTGTTTTTCTTCTACTGTTAGGACAGACTTGGGTGTTCTATGTGGCATCATAAAATCTACTGCTCTCCTGCTGATCTGGAACAGTGAAGAACCATGTGTTTAAATGTCATGTTTACCAGGTGGCATCCCCCCCCAACAAAAAAGTCTTACTAGGGCTTAATACAATCCATGATTTTTTTTCTGATCCTCCCACTTCAGGGTAGATTGAAAGGGCCCTGGTAGCATGAATTTAGAAGTAAATTCACAAATAAATCAAAGTCCCATTGCTCAAGAGTATTAGTAGGAACTGGGCATGGTAACACATACCTGTAATCCCAACACTTGGGAGGCTAAGGCAGAAGAATTTCTAATGAAAGGCCAGCCTGTGCTATAAAGTTCCAGGCCACTGAGCTGCATAGTGAGAACCTGTCTCAAAATACAGCAAAAGACATAAACAAACAAAATAAAATAGTAATAGAAAAACAGACAATCTGGCAATATTCACACACACCTGTTCTCTCATGGATCTGTTTAAGATGTACAGGTGAGACCTTGAATAGCTGTGTGTGTGTGTGTGTGTGTGTGTGTAATAATGATTACACACAATGACAGTATATGAGGATAGTGTAAATGCAGTCTTTCTCTGAAAAACACTTTCTTATGCTAACCTATCTTTGTGATGATGTGAGCTAATACAACAAACACAACACAAACAGATCATGGAGGTGAATTATGTGGCATTCATTAGACTGACACATACATTTTTCTTGAACACAGGTGTTGTCATACCTCCATAGTTAATTTGATTGCAGAGATGGTAAGCAGCGGATATACAAGGACAAAGAGAGGTCTCTGCTTCAAGGCAAGTTAGGGTGAGATGGTGCAAGATTTGATTTTCTCATGTAGTTTAGAATAATACACCAATTAAAACATCTGCATTAATATGTCTTGAAATTTCTTTGCTATATTTTTGGACCATAGTGGATATTTCCAACTGAGACCAAAGAAATTTAAAACTCAGACTAAGGGAGCCTCTTGGATAAAATTAGAAACAAGAAAGTATTATGAGCAGTAGAATAAAATAATAAGTATAGGTTCCAAGTTGTGGAAAAAGGGAGGAGCTGGATTCTATCTAAGTGTTTGGAGGGAGGAAAGAAAATTTTCAAATGAGATGACTCCCTACTATGGATGGCACATGAAGTGAATTTAGATCTTTAGTCATTTTATTCTTGGGACTAGGGTGAGAGAGCCGGTGTGCAGCAACATATGACTGTTTCATTAATCTTTAGAGCAAAGTTTGCCATAGAGAAAGATGGGTGGTCTCTTATACGTCCCACTGTACAAACTGTTCCCACACTGTATGCTCCTCTGATGAAGATCCTAGATTCAGAGCTGACCACAGGATAAAGGCCAGTCTCATTTTACGGGTGCTCCAAAAGCCCCATTGGGCTGTAAGTCAGTGTTGATAGGTACCACCTGCCAGAGTTTTAAATTATTCTTCCTACCTTTAAAAGGTTATCATTGTCTTTAAACTCTGAAATAGCTGGGTCACCCTTTAACAAAAATGTGTTTCTTTTACAAAGTTATTGATATTTCACATAACATTTGGCTGGAAGTGTTGAAAGGAAGCCACAGTTAGGGACAGAGAATCTACACAATTCCCCATCACCCCCCCTCCTCATCGAATGGAACCGAGATGTCCACAGAATAGTGTACTTCTGGAGCAAAGCCAATCCATCAATCACATCCTAGAGACCCATACTGCTGCTGAGTAGAAAGGCAAGATTAAACCCATGCATGTCATTTTTAGTGTAGACACAAGTATGTTTTATTTTTAAGTTCACTTAGAGGGAATTTAGAAGACATCACTCAAAACTATAAGGGGAACAGAAGTTTTTCTTTCTTTTTTTTTTTTTTAATGGTCCATAAATTGAATCTGGAAAGAAAGACTGGTGATAAATAAGGATGCCTGAAGTCCCAATTTCTAAAAACATCCTAAATTGAACTATAAATGCTAATAAAAGTATGGGTGTCTGCAATTACTTGTGTTATTATTTAAATATACAACCTTTATCTATTTTTATCTAACCCCTGAAGCACAAGAAGATTTGTGTTTCCTATTTAAAATATTTTATAAGGATTATTTTATCTCAGAATTTTTTTAAAGCTATTTTGCTGGGGAAAAACGTGTCTGGGTGTCTTTGATGCTAATGTTAGAACGGCATGATAGCAAAATGTCCTTGATAATGGCTGAATCAATGTACCCAGACAGAATCGCTTGGTCCTGTAATTTAAGACAATGTGTTTATGATCTTTTCTGTATTCTTAAAGTCTTTTTTTCAAAGTCAGCCAAGGAGATGATGAAAAATCACTTCCTAAATCATGGGATTGTTTCAAAAATGTCTTTTCCATATACAGTCCATTCTTCATTCATCATGCAGTGCTCAATTCTGCTGTTCTTGGCCTAGGATTGCCTGGGAGTATAATTGGTACTCTGCCTGGAGAATAAACCATAAAGTCTTCATCCTTAATTCACACCATGCTTCCTCCTAAATGAAATCTTGACCTTCTGCCCACCCATTACACACTCTCTAAACCAGTGGTTCTCAACCCTCCTAATGCTGCGACCCTGTAATACAAGTCCTCATGTTGTGGTGACCCCCACAACCATACAATTATTTCTGTTGCTATCATTTTCTTCCCTTGGTCATCAGTTTGGGGGCCTGGATTTCATCAAGAGCAAAGATGGCTTCTTTTTATCTGTTGGCTTTCAGTGCCCTTCTCCAGACAAGGCCTTCTCAGAATGATCACTTCTGGTATTATCTTTCAAAATTGATTTATTTTGGGTGTATGGCTGTTTTGTTTGTGTGTATGTATGTATGTATGTGCACGTATGTACGTGCCTGGGGTCCATGGCCTCAGATCATCTGGAGTTACAGATGGTTATGAGCTTCCTTGTGGGTTTTGGGAACTGAACCAGGATCCTCCACAAGAATAGCCAGTGCTTATAACTACTCAACTTTCACTCCAACCTCGCCCTTCATCTTCCTCATGACAGAAGTCCTGTTTGGAATGATTAGATTAGTTCACATGCCTGTGGCTGGTGTGCAGGATTACGACACAGATTTAATGAGAGCATGAATTTTAATAGTCCTCCTCACCTCTGTGATATGGCCAGTGCTTAGATGGGAACCAGTTACAAAGCAGGTACTGACAATAGTTATTGGAGAAGCAAATGTAGGTGTATTCTAAAGACACAGTCACTTATACAGCCAAAGGGCAAAAAATTGAAAAAACAAAACAAAACAAAAACAAGACCCCATGAGTTTCTAGTCAGGTCCCATTGCTCATAAAATTCTCATTAAGTGAAAAAGAACATAGTATTTAAATCTATGCCTATAGAGCATCAGAATCTTCTATTTAAATAGAGTAGATCTCGGGATCTCTCAGAATACTTGAGATTTGTCCTAGCTTAGTCCTTTTGCATGACAAGCCACTCTATGGACAATGGCTGAGGTGGCTGTAATGGGGACATCAGAAATGTTGCGTTATGGAACTGAATATCTAAGCAGTGGGCCATTGGGAGCTGCCATGGAAGGCTGAGGCAATGGTATGAACTTCAACAGTATCAGAAAGCTCCTAGGGTTAGTTTCCTGACTCTGGAGAAGCAGAGACAGCTCAGAAGTCTGGAGAGCCGTGCATTTTCTTTACCAAGCATGCTATATTTGTTAGAATAAAGCAGCCATCAGCTATTAAAATACAATCCAGGGAATGTCAAAATTAGGAGAGAGAGGAACTTCTTACAGAAAGGAAGACAGTTTCATTCTATGGTGAAGACCGTGGCATTCTTCAATGTGAAGGTGTTTATTTCATCTGTCCTGTCCACGGGGACACAAATCTTAATATTTTATGAGTTAGCCATTCTATTACATGGCTCTTACTCCTGCTATTGAATTTCCAATGCAAAACTGAGAGGCATTTTTGCATGTTACAGACAGATGTGCCTTCAAGGTTCTTATAAACTTACAGACCTTGAACTCTCAAAGTTCTGAGCTTTGGAACTCACCGGGTACATTGAGTCTCACACTTGTGTTTCCTAAGAATTTGACAACTCCTTCAAGTGTGAGGCAGTGGAATTTTCATCCCAGGTCAGCATCCAAGAAGTGTGTTTCCAGGACCCTAACATCTTCCTGAACTCACGGGGCTGTATTATACCTTGCAATAGAATAAAGATCTGAATGCTCCAGACTGGAAATGGGAAAAGAATAATTTTAGGTACTCTGCTATTCTGTTTAAACACACTGAAAAGACTTTTTGGCAGGAGGTCTATGTTTAACCAGAGTTACTGAATATAGAATAATCATGGGTAGGGAGTACGTTATCCTTGAATATATTTTCTTGAGATAAATGTGGATTCCAGCCACAGAGGAGACTTGTGTAGACACAAGAAGCCTTCCTGGGGAAACTAAAACAGCAGTGACAAATGGGACCCCCTTCCTTCCATTCACCAACTTCCCCCTTCCTTGTCTCCTGCACATTGTTGGGCCCCATCTAACATCACCTTCAAAGAAACCTCTGATATCTGTTGCTCCTTTCATTCTGAATATAGACTTTCTTATGTGTCAGGGTTCCATGTCTGGGTTATTTGGCCAGTGGAGGGTGAGAGAATTCTGAACTCTTACTTACAAATTGTTCAGTTGTTTTTACATTAAAGGGATTTGTGTTTGCACCAGATTAGGTGACCCCTTCCCTGCTGATCTAGGAAAGCACAACACGACAGGATACACACCCAGGTAGTGTCTTATGTATGGAGCTAATCTCTCCACTGCTGAGCCATCTGCCAGAGAAGAAAGTGAGAGAGGCCCTTTAAACATCACCTCAGGGAAGCAGTTGGCAGCTGGACTGATCTTGTTCCTCAAAGGTGCTATGTTCACTTCCTCTGGTTACAATAACAAGTGAGCACCAATAGAGGCTCAACAGGAATGATTTCTTCTCTCAAAGTCAGGAGGTCACTGTCCCAGTCAGGTGTCAGTGGCTGACTCCTTCTTAGAATTCCAGAAGGAGGACCTTCCAAGTGTCTCACCTGCTTCTGGTGATTGTCATTAATTCCTGGTATTCTCTGATTCATGGAAGACAGTCCTGGCCTTTGCCTCCATTGCTACATGGTTATCCCCTCTCTCTATCATGGCTTCATCTTAGACATTTATGATTTTATAGGCACTTTCCAAATAAGGTTCTGAATATACTTTAATTTTGATGGAAAATTTTTTCCCATGTATTTTCTATTCACTTTATCTTCCCAACCTGGGCACGTTAACTTTGTTAACTGCATGTATAGTTATTTTTGGATGTCCTTGAAGTATATTTCCCTCTAATATGTCTCAGAATGAAAAGACAAAGCGTTACCCAATGATCCAGCAATACCACTACTGGGCATATATCCAAAGGATGCACATTCTTACCCCAAGGGCATTAGCTCATCTATGTTCATAGCAGCATTATTCATACTAATCAGTACCTGGAAACAACCTAGATGCCCCTCAACGGAAGAATAAATTAAAAAATAGCTAGAATAGTGGTGTATATGTTTGTGTGCACATGTGAAGGCCAGAGGTCACGTCGGGTGTCCTTTCTATTTCATTTCATCTTACTTTCTGAGACAAGGCTTCTCACTGAATTTGAGACTCACTAATTTCGCTAGAATGGCTTGCCATTGAGCCCGAGGATCTGCCTGTCTCTGTATCCCACCCCCTCCGCTGGAATTATATTTATGTATTGTTTTTACATGGTTTCCAGGGATCCAAACTCAGGCCTTCATACCTGCACAGAAATCACCTTACCCATTTAGCCATCTCTCATGTTCTATGCGGTCTTTTTGGGTGATTTGGGCACTATGGTCGTTATGAACACTATTTTGTAGAGGAGGACACTGAGGCTGAAAGGCTGATGCATTTTTTCCAAGTAGGAGGAGGCATTTGAGTGTATAGAGTCAGGATCCAAAGCTATTATACTTTTTTGCTTGCCAAAGGGTAGATGCCAATGCCCCAACTCACTGACTGACTGTTAACACTTGGCCAATGGTTCAGAGCTGTTTAAGTTTTTATTTTAGTTAATCATATTCTGAAAACACAGCAAGCCCTGACATGAAATCTACTTCCTTTATTTAAGTCAAGTCAGCCAGATGTTCATGGAACTCACCGTCAAGCTTCCCAGACCCCAAACTACTCCCAGATCCCAGGACCAGATCACCTCCTCTGGCATTGGAACAGCAAGCAGGAAGCCAGCCAAGTCTGCTCTTTTTCCTCTGCAGTCTGTCTTCCTGAGCAGGACTAGAGAATGTTGACTGATGTCCACCTCTATCTAATTTTATCTTCTCTTGGGTCACTGGAATATAATATACTCTTGCTCAGTGAAGCAGTGATTGTGTGTTCTGTATAAGAGGTACGAATTTTGGGAGCTGCAGATTGAGTCTAACTGCCTGATGTGATCCTCAAATGTCCCCAAACCTTTTGCACAATTGTTTACAGATAAATAAAATCCAAATTGCACTTGGGATGCAGAACTTATTTTTAACTTCTTTTGTGTTGTCAGGGAAATGATCACCATGAATGTTCCTGATTCATTTACCATTAATGCCTAAAAATACTGCCCTCAGGAAGGATGGTGGTTTGTTTGCCATGTCAAAATATTTTATTTTGGTTTCCTTTTAGAGAAAATTCCACATATAGCTAATTCTAAAATCAACTAGGGCGTCCCTAATATGTTTTCAAATTTCAGAACTCTGTTTCTTCCCAAATACTTTCAGAACATAAATGGCATTCTGTTAAGAGAGGCAAACAGAGGTGAAGTCCCATGAGAAGGTATTACAGAAATTAGGAAAATAATGTGAAATTTAGAGAAACTCAGGATTAAAATATTCATTTTTGAGGACATTTAAATCAAATCTGGATTGTATATAATTTCACTGATCTTTATATTCACATCATATTATACAAAATTGTAGATTTTCAAATGTTTGCAACTAATGGAATGAGCTCTTTTATTACTTTATTTGATCAGGACTTTTGGGCTGGGAGAAGCTAGCTAGAATTATCCTCTTTGGTAAGTAGGAAAAAAAAAACCCAGAAAGAACACACAACTTCCTCTTAGCTACAAAAAAGAGATATAAATCATATCTAGAAGATAGATGTCTTTAGTCTTTAGGAAAAGAAGTCCCATGACACCCACACATTGGCTGGCAGGTTGGGTAAAAGGGAGAGAGAAACACTCTGACCTGTAAGATTCATCAAGATAAAGTTGTCTGTACAAATATTTATTAACTGAACTTCTTACCACAATAAACTATAAAGGCTCCATTGACATCTTGATGGCTTGAAATAGGCAAACTCACTGGACTCTAAAGTACAGTTCCCATATATTTTTCTTCCTTGGTTTTTATTTCTTAAATAGGGTTACTCTATAGCCCAGGGTGGCCTAAGACTCTAGGAAATCCTCCTGACTCAACTTCCCAAGTAATGGGATGACTGGTGTGAACCACCAGGGCTGTATTAGCTGCTGTGGAATTTACAGGGTGACAGGAACTCAGAATAAATACTTTCTTGTGGCTAGATGACAACTGTTGGGATCTGTAGGTGACATCCTCTTCTCCCTCAATGCTCCAAACCATGTAGTTGTTTTTCTTAGTCCTTTGTACTAAGTAAAGAGGCTAGAATATTTCATGTGAGCAGACAACACCTAGATACATGGACGTATTCACTGTAGGATCATCCAAGTTTAATGCCACTTTGTGTTCATTAGGCTATCATCTCTGGAAACTGGGATGTGTGTCAGAGGTGAAGCTCCTTGTATCCCTCTTCGTGTTTCCTCTGCTGTCCCTGAATAGGCTCAAGGCCTGCAGGTTTTCCTGCTGCTAAGCCTGTGTTGTTTCTCAAGAGGGCTGTAGACCTGTTGACAGAGGGAGGGGACCGTTGGACAGTCCTGGATCAGTTCTGTTTTAATGAGGCTGTGTTGGGTATTTCCCTTTTAAGATCACTAAGGCCCCTGGTAAAACCCCATGCGTCAGGCTTTGCTGCACCAGCCCTTTTGAGGTTAGACCTTGGCAAAAAGAACCCAGAACTTCAGGCATACTTCAAAATGGCAAGGTCTCTACCACAGTGGCAAAGCAACAGAGTGCTCTTCCATTTTTTCACACAGTAAGAACCCGGTAGAGGTAAAACTCAGCAAAGTTCCTTAGATTGGACCCTCGATAGTGTCTGATTCTCAGACTTGTACAAAAGGAACCAACAACAAGTTGTTAGTGGTTATTCGGATTAACTGGTTTCTGTTCCCACACTTCCTCTTTTGCTGACTGAAGTTCGCAGCTTTCATTGGCCCGTCTCTCTTGCTTGTGGGCAACAGCCTGTGACCTAAATTCTCTGAAGGATCTAAGAAGAGCTGTTGACTTTTTAGTCTGTTCACTTCTTGCTGTTGTTCTTCTTTTGTTATGTTATGCGGATGGGAGTCACGAGGCGTTCAGAGCTCCTCACAGGTCATGGGTAAATCCAGAGTAGATAGATCTGTTTTCCTGCACAATGTTTCTTTTATATATGGAGACCAGGGTCTCACTGTAGAGTCCCCTGGTGGCCTCATACTCCCTGTCATCTTGACTTAGCCTCCCATGTTGGGATTACACATGTCCGCCACCATACCTAGGCAGTGTTTTTTCCTCTGATCTTGAAATCTTCTCAGATGGTAATTGTGAATAAGAAGTCTACAACACCAGCCAGATGAATCTCCAGTACTGGACTTTGGGACCACTTCTCTCTGAGGTGTTCTGACTCCAAATCAAGGGCTGTACTTCGTTTTAGAGACCCCCACCAAGCATAAGTTTATGTTGGCATAAACTATTCTTTGTCAGGATCACCACAGCACATATAGGCCAATTGCTTGGGCCCAGCTCCTGGCAGAGACCACTCTGTTTTGTAGATATTTGAATGCCAAATGCATTTGTTTCACATTCTCAAGTGTGAACAGTCACAGATCTGTGGCTATGAGTGAAGTAGAGAAGAACATGACACCCAAGCTACAGGAAGAGGTTGCTGAGTTTCAGGTAAAACAGCTAAAAGGAAGCATCTCTCAGGCCCTGACTTTACTAATAGACTGCAGCCTTCTGCAAGCGTGGTTGATGGGGCAGAGGGCAGAGTAAGGGGTCTTTCATTCTCCCTCTGTCTTAGCTTTGTTTCTAAAAGACTCTAGGAGTAGGTCTAGCTCTTCTCAGACACTCAGGGAGAATCTTACAGAAATGCAGAATCTGTTCGAGGGGTTTTTGCACTTGCCCCCAAATTCTGCATGACTAGCAATCCCCCTGGGTGGAGGGTGAGGTGGCAATCCAGAGCTTAGGCCATCCTGCAAGGTACAAGGGGCTGGGTAGACCACCTCTGTGCTCACTTAGAGAACACAGCAGTAGCTGCTGCTTGGCTTCCTGAACACATCATACATATTCTTCGTTTAACTCCGTGCCTTCGGGAAAAGTCAATGGACTCTGCCCTTTCCTGGGGCTCCTCTACCACGTCAGGCCTCTGTGATTTGTGGCTCTCATGGGATTCTATACCTTTCTTTGGTGCCTACCATAACATCTCCTGGATCTATCCTCTAACAAGACTGTGTTGAGTACCTACATCTTGTTACTCTTCACTTCCCTAGGCTCAGATGGATATGGATCATGAGGAGACTGTGCAGCGTAGTGAAAACAACCTAGACATGAATTCAGACCTCAGCCTCATCACTCAGCGGCTGCTGATGTTAGATGAAGGAGCTGTTCCTTGAGTGGGAATGGTGGTGATGGGTCAAGGGATGTTTAAACCCCACAGGACTGTTGAGAGAAATGAAGAAAATAAACTTAGCCAAGTGTTACAGCAAGTGTCTGACATAAAGTCAACACTCCATAAATTTAAACCCTCTCCCCTCTTCCCCGTTTTTCCTCTGTCCTTATTAGGACTTAAAGGTATGTTCTCTTCCCAACACCCTTCCTTGAAAAATACCACGGTCAAATACAGCATCCTTGGGAGGTTTTATTCTATCCTCCATAATCCACTGTAGGCTGGGAACATCTCAAGCCAAAGTGTATCTAACAAACCTGCTCTGCCAAACAACATAGTTTAATGATGGCACCTACTGCAAAACATTAAGTTTTCTCTTTCATGATCGCACATCTGGCTGACAGCTGTAGTTCTGTGCTACCTACCGTCATGAGAGATGCTAGGTACCACATCTTGCTAGACTGTGAATAGATCAAACACAGTGTATGGCTTTCCTCTCATATCATGTTTTTACATCATGGTTAAACTAAGAGAGAAACATGAATTGATCCACAATTTATCCGAGATCATCTGAACACAGAGGGATTTGGCAGAAAGTGGGTGAGTGGAATGTCTCATGTCATCATTTTATATAAGATGAACCTATTTAAATTCCATAGAAATGTGCAACTAAAAGTGTTATTGGAGACTGGCTGTTTAGCTCAGTGAGAGAGGACTTAATTAGCTCACATAAGGCAGTAGGGTTCAACTCTCAGCACCCCTGCTGCAGAGTATCTTAAAACAATACACCTTTGTCAGGGCAAACTCAACAGCTGTACCTACTGGTATTTTTGATGACATATGTCCATTGTTCTCAGAAAAGCCAAGTGAGTTTTCTTTTCTTTAGATAAGATTTCTAATCCAAACTGCATTGTCAGCTGGTCATGGTGACACACACCTGTAACCCCTGAACTCTGGAGACGGTACAGCTGTGAATTGTTTATGAATCCTCCGCTTTGTCGAAGCAGAGGCTCTCACTCTGGACACAGATGATACCCAAGACTTGAGGCAGGATTCAGATCTAGAAGAGCCAAAAAGTCTCTCTTGTGTGTTATCTCTCCTAGAGCCTCCAGTGAGTTTCTACAAAAGGAAAGCATCACATTGTACTGTGCTTTGGACTAAAGCAAGGAAGGGCTGGGATTACAGGGGATTTCACACACTGTCAAGCCCCGTGAAAACACCACATGTGGAAGGCTTCGGGAGACTCTTGGATGAAAGGATGCATGACTAGAAGGAGCTGCTGCTAGGGCAGATGGGGTCCAATTAAACAGCAGCCCCTGTCTCTGAAGAGCAGCAGCTGTTGGCTGACAGACACCTTTCCCACAAATGCTCAAGTGAGAAGTGGAAAGCGCTCTGAGCAGGACTATTTTGGGCTCCCAGTGACCTGTGTTGCTGTGACATCTGAGATTAGCGGTTAGGCTAGTGCCGGATGTCACCCAAGCAGCTGATCGAGAAACCTCTGAAAGTTCATTTCACTTCTCGGAAATCATCTGTGCATTACAGCTGAGGGAAAAGGCATTGGGCTTCTCTGTTTTGGGGGGTTTCCCCACCTCCAGCCCAAGTAAACTAAAGGGATTAATGGCCTTTAGTCACCATGTTTAAATTCTGTATGATTTCTCTCAGGGGTTCTACAAGTGCCACTAATAGACGTGTTGTCCAGAAGTTTATATTGATTATATTAGCTACTTATTAACCACTGAAGTCACACACACTTGTTGAAGCACAAAATGTCTAAATGAAATGAATTAGTGAAAAATGTACTCCCAAACAGAGTAGGATGTTGGTCATCCAAGACTCCAGCAGCCTGGCAGTTAAACTCAGTCTATGAAGTACTGAGTAACAGGGCTACATCTAAGAGTGAATGTCAGTTCATATTCTTTGGTCAGGAGTTCCCAGTAACTGCCGGTGCCACTTTGTGATCCTGGAAAAAGCTACTTAGGGTCCCTGTGTCTCAGTGTCTTCTTCAGTAACATGTAGTCAATAATAGAGTGCTTGTGCAGGGTGGTGGTGGTGTATCCCTTTAATTACAGGCAAAGTGAGGCAGAGCTGTGAGTTTGAGGCCAACCTGGTCTACAGAGAGACTTCTCAGACAGAAAGGGCTACAGAGAGAAACCTCATCTCAAAAAAAAAAAAAATAGAAAAGAAAAAGAGATAATAATAATAATATTGTGCTTATCCAGAATGGATTTCCTACTGAGGAGTATTAGTTACCAACGTTGCTGTCTTGATCTTTGCTTTTACTACAGAAAAAAAAAAAAAAACAGTACATAAGAATCCAGAAAAATTAACCAATAATCTCGGCAACAGAATATTTGGGAGCTTGGTGGCTGGACCCAGAGTCAGGATTTTCTAGTTATGAAGAAGGTGGTGAGAAGAGTCATCAGGACAGAAAAGCCACCAAAAAAAGGGACATCATTGTTGATTTGAGAGGAGAGTATTTCAAAAATGAGAAGAGTCCCATTTCCTAGCCTGGAGCACTGATGCTTTGTGGGACTTGTTGCTAAGCAACAGGCTTTCTAGATCACATCAAGGTGTCTTCAGGCCTGGCTTCCTTACTGGAATTTTGGGGGAAGGCTCTGCTTCCAAGTGCATGCAACTGCATCCTGGTTCCTGGTAGCTATGTAACTGAGGTTCCTGCTGCCTTTCAGACTGTAAATTAAGAGCTACTCACAGCTCAAGTCTGCTTACAGCCCCCCCCCACCCCCGATATCTTATATATGGCTTACCCCAACATCAAGAGTGTTGGGTTTTTTTAATGGCTATCCTTGGTTGTCAGCTTTACTATATCTGGAATGAACTACAATCTAGAAATGGAGAACACATTGATCGGATCTGAGACAGTGAGACACCACCTTTAATCCAGTCGGTGAGGCAGGAAGGCCCACCTTTAATCTGGGCCACACCTTCTGCTGGAAGCCTATATAAATACAATGGAAGAAGGAAGAGTTCAGTCTTCACTGGCTTCCCTCACCTTGTCAGCACACACATTCCTTCACTGGCATTGCAGTCTACTTCTTCAGGACTCCAGCATATACTGAAGATCAGCTGAGAACCCACCCTCAGGGGACTTAGCAACTACTGGATCCTTGGACTTTCCATTCACTGCTAGCCATTGTTGGACTGCAGCCTGTAAGTCATTCCACTAAATTTATATATATAGTGTGTGTGTATGTATTATGTATGTGTATGAATTTATATAAAGATTCATATATGTATATACACACATATATATTTCTATAAGTTCTATGACTCTAGAGAACCCTATAATCCCCTTCATAATATGAATTTGCCTGTTTCAGAGCAAAAAGCTTCATTGCTGGGACTTCAGCTATAAAGTCTCTCTTACATTTGTGAATGCACATATGTGCACATAATGTAGAGGCCCAAAGTCAACCTCAGGTGTCATTCCTCAGCTGATGTCTACCTTGTATTTTTGAGACACGGTCTGTCATTAGCCTGGAGTTCATCAATAAGGCTAGTCTGGCTAGTAATTGAGTCTCAGGGATTTGCCTGTCTCTGTTTCTCCAGTCCCAGAGTTATAAGTATGGTGCACCATGACACCCCAGTCCTCAACATAGGTTCTGGAATTTCTCAGGTCCTTGTACATTTGTGGCAACAACTGAGCTCTCTCTCTCAGCCCTTGGCTATAATCAGAAGTTTTTTTTACACATCCAGGCTAAAGATCCAGACCTGCAGACCAGCAGTCCCACAGAAACACATAGAGGCTTATATTAATTATAAGCTGTTTGTTCAGGATTATTGCTTTATAGCTCTTAACCCATTTCTATTCATCTATGTTTTGCCATGTGGCTCCTGGCTTACTTGTACCTTTACATCTTGCTCTCTCAGTGGTAACTAGCAGCATCTCTGTCTGACTCCACCTTACTTCTTCTTTATCTATCCTCCAATTTCTCGCCTGCTTCTAAGCTGTTTGCCATAGGCCAAAACAGTCCCTTTATGATCCAACGGTAATTCACAGTGTACAGAAAGACATCCTATATCACCTGGTCTTTGACTTAAAAGATTAATATGATTGAATTTGATCCACCAACACATTCAAAACACTGTACCTTAAAGTTTATAACCCCAATTACTTCCAAAATGTCTCCTTTGCTATCTCACCTAACATACTCACAGGCTCTGACAATTAGGATCTGGGGTTTTTGTGAACCTTTTTGTACTTGTCATGTCTACCCTGTGACTTACAGTCCCATCAAGTTGGTTCCCAAGGGAAATTCAAAATATCATTACTAAAAGAAGAATGAGTCAGGTACTGCTGAAAGATGAAAGCAACAACTCTCTCCTAGATCCTTATACTTTGCAACAAGAGCTGACATCCAGAACCAAGCAGATTTTTGATGGCACACATTAGAGTAGGGAGGCTCAAGACCAACAAATATAAAAATATGAACAGATAAAAGAGAAAAATGATTTTTTTTAATCTCCCTCAAGTCATTCCAACAGTAAGTCTAAAAACTTGAGTCTCCATCAAGATTTCCAGGTAGCCTCACTACCAAAGATGCCATAAAAGCCCATGGTCTATATTTAACTGATTCATAACATAGTACCTTGGGGGTGTGTAAAGAACCTGGAAAACTGAAACATGATTTTCAGATCCATCGCTACAGCTTGACTGTGAATGCCTTCCCATCAGTAAGGTGATGGTGTTAGAAGGAGGGATCTCTGAAAGATGAAAAGGTTATGAGGCTCTTCTTCATGGAAGGGTGAGATTTTGACTGAAAGACTTCCTGAAATAGATGCACTCTTCTCTTACTGCTGTGTAAAGATGTAGGCTTCTTCCCTCTGGTGGTTGTAACCTCAAGGCACCATGTTGGAAGTAAGAAGCAGACTTCACAAAATATCAATCTTGAACTTCAACTGCTTAGGCTGGAGAGAATGGTGAGCAGTTAAGAGAGAGTATTGTTCTTACAGGAGACCTAAGTTTGGGTCCCTGTGGTGGGATTCAGGTGTCAGCTGATAAGGTCCAAAGATGCCTATCCAGGGTCCTGGGCTCCAGAAGGGGGAGTGGCCAACCCTATTCATAAAAGGCTGCTGGGATCTTGGGGGTGGCTGGTCAAGTGAAGTGGGAGCAGAGAAGGAACAAAGAAATCTGTAACTGGTTGTGATCAATTAGTTGTAAACACCACTACTCTCGGACCAACCGAAGGGACGTGGAGAAGGGTTCCATGTGAACAGCAATTGAACATGGATCAGTTGGTCCTGAGAGATGGGCCGCTGGCTCGGTCTAGTGACTAAGATTCTGCACTCTCACTATCGTGGCCTAGGTTCGATTCGATTCCCGGTCAAGGAACAAAGAGAGAGAGAGAGAGAGAGAGAGAGAGAGAGAGAGAGAGAGAGAGAGAGAGTGAGAGAGAGAGAGAAACAGGATCCCAGCAGCCCTTTATGAATAGGATTGGCCACTCCTCCTTCCAGAGCCCGGCTCTTCAGACCTTATCAGCTGACACCTGAATCCCACCACAGCATGCATGTGCTCTCTCTCTCTCTCTCACACACACACATTTTAAAAAACAAAACAAGATTTTAGACTTTGCAAACTATAAAGTATGAGACATCAATTTCTATTCCTTATAAATTATTCAGACTTGGGTATTTTGTAATAATAGCATAAGACAGCTAAGATCTCTACCTCCGGATATACTAACTCAGGTCTAGGGGATGGTCCATAAACCAACCTCCAGTATAATGGCTATGCCATAGCATACATGCAGTATGTAGTTTGGATGAACGAGCTATAGAATTTACTAAACATGCCCAGTGGATCTAATCCAGAAACTACGAGCCCCACCCTCTGAGGAAAAATGGTGGCCATCTGTCTGAAAACTGAGTTAGTTAGTAGGGATCCACTAGATAAGGGACTTTGGTGTTATGCTTCAAAGTATTCAGAACAGAAGTCAACAGCTCAGTTTTTTGTTGTTGATATCTGCTTCTTTCTAAAGAAACTGGCTTCAGTTTAAAAAAAAAGGGGGGGGGGGCTGGAACCTAAAAGGAAATAAGAGGCATATCCAGGAATTTTAAGCAGAATGAGGTCATAGGAAGCTGTTGTTTTTCTGCAGCTTTTCCTTCTTTTTCTATCTCTCTCTCCTTTTTAAGCAGAAAAGCACCACCTAAAAAGCAGACCAGTTGACCTTGCACCTGTGCTTCTGTGTCTGTCAGTTAGGAGGGTCAAAGTGGGGTGAGCAGTCCCAGGTTCTGGAAAAGGACACTTGCTCTCTCTCTCTTGGACACACAGAATCGTTTTAGTTCCAGACATCCTCACCCTAGCACCAACTGGGAGCAGATTCCATGGCATTTGGGCAGCATACCAGCCAGACAAAATTACTCAGGGTCATCCAACCACACAGCTGGCCTTTCCCTTCACACATCCATCATCTCCCAGGCCCAGACCCATAGAATGTTGTCCTTGCTGTTTGTGTAAGAATTCTGCCTTCAGAAAGTAGAGAGAAGGCTTTGGATTCATATGGCTTCCATTCCAGTCTTACCAGTTGTTTCGCAGGCTATGTTTAAGGACCAATTGTATAACTTTCCTGCACCCCAGTCTATCCATACATGAATGGAGATGCTAGCAACTCCTACTTTTTGGAGTTCCTGAGAGGTTTCAGTGAGATAATACACAGCAAGAAGAATGTTTGGCATACATAGTCCTACAAATCGGGTAAACTGACCTAGCCTTATGTCTGACATTCCAACTGCTCTTATTTTTGTTACTAGGGCATGCTGTAGACAGAAGTCCTAGCTTGAGAACATTTCTGGGTCACACCCACTGGTGTGGTTCAATGTCCCCTCCACCTACGTGATGGCGCCTCATCCTTGCTCATCATGGACCTATGTTATAACAAACATCTATAACACATGGCCATAATTCAAACAGTGTAGTAGTAAGTTTCTGGCCTGGCCTTTCCGGCCTAGCCCTGAGGTTCTGACCCACTGTACCACTTAAACACACAGACGCTTATATTAATTTTATGCTGATTGACATACAGCCCAGGTATATAACTTGCTAACTCTTAATTCTTAATTTAACTCATGATTCTTATCTTGTTCAGCCATGCAGCTTGGTACCTTTTCTCAGAGCAGCATTTCAGCTTCTTCCCTCTGCTTCTGCTGGCATCTCATATGGCTCTCTCTGGCATCTCTGCTCTTCTTTTCCTGTACCCAGAGTTTTCTTATTCTGGTAGCCTTGTCCACACTTCCTGTCTGCCTTTGGCCAATCAGCATTTTTATTAAACCAGTCGGCGGGCCATATATTTACAATGCACTAAAACACAGTCCCACTACAAAACAGGGATGAATGCACTTGGGACTCTTACCCCCCTGACATCATGTGTCTGAGTCTCAAATTGCAAATTTCAGTCCCTTGATGTCCAGGTGGGTACTGTTCTGTGTGATGTGGAGAAACTGAAGTTATGAGCAAAATGATTCAAAAGCACTTCTGTGGACTAGAGAGATGGCCTAGCATTTAAGAGTATTGGCTCCACAGGTATGAGAACCAGAGTCAGATCCCATCACCAACCTCAAAGTCAGTCACAGCCCCATGCAAGTCTATAACCCTGGCACTGGGGGAGGCAGAGACAGGAGGATCCCTGGGGTTGTTGGCTGCTACTCTAGCCAAAAAGAAGGATTCCCGCAGACTCTGCAAAGATACCTTTGGCTGAAAGAAATAAGGTAGAGAGCAATAGAAGTGAACATCTAATACTTTCCTCTGGCCTCCTTATGAGCACATTGGCATGTGTGTCTGAACACATGTGCACTCATATACTTTCTACACACTTGAATGCCTTTTTTCTGAACACTTATAGTGTTCACATTCTGATTTCAAAGCCCATTATTTGCAGATGAGGAATAATCTGATGCATTGGCTCTCTTACCCAAGTTCTCCCAGGCAGAAAGCACTGGAATGTGATTGAATTAATGATCTCTTAGTCCCAAGCTAATGCTGTTTTCATTAGATTGAGACATGAGCATCTGAGCAAACAGGCGTTCACAAGCTCAAATGTCTATCAAATACACATTTTCTATTAAATCCTGAACTCAGTAAGATTCCTGAAAGCCGAATCTCTGCCCATGTCCCTTTTTTAAAGTTTCATTGGTTTTAGAAAGTAATATTTGACTCCTAATATCAAAATTTCACAAGTCACATACAATATAAAATGGTTTAATGCCACAGTCAATGTCTAGTCAGTCCAAACATAAACCATATTCAAATTTATTAGGCCAGTTTTGAGTAGTATTTTTTCAGATTACTTAATTTATTAGGAATAAAAATAATAAAAATGGTTAAATGTGGTATCTTTAGATTGTAGACATGATTGATATTTTAGTGATGCTGAACTATATAATAACATGCATACATAATATAATATGTTTATTGTTGTAGTAGGGTTTCTCTGGGTCCCGGTTAGCCAGAGATCCGAGACACACAGACCTGCCGTGCCAGACCCCTCAGCTGCCCAGCCGCCAGGTCCCCAAAAATAACTCAGAGGCTTATATTAAGTCCATGCTGTTTGGCCTATGGCTCAGGCACATTGCTAGCTAGCTCTTATATCTTAAATCAACCCATTTCTATTAATCTGCGGGCCACGTGGCGGCCCGTAGCTCACCCGTGTTCCTTACATGTTGCTCCTTCGGCGGCTTCCTCGCGGTCTGCCTGACTCCACCCTGCTTCTCTATCTAAGCTCTGATTCTCCTCCCACCTATTTTACAGTACCTGCCATGGCCCAAACCAGCTCCTTTATTTAAAGATACAGTACGCACAAATGTATTCCCACAGTTTATGGTTAAAATTTAAAAAATATCCATTTTTATTAAAAAATCAACTTGTTATAGGAGACATGTTAATTTTTTAGGTTAAATTTTTTTTCTCATTTTTACCAAGATATTACATGCACCAGTGGTTAAACCACAATAGACTAACATTTTTCAGACAATATGTTTTCAGATTTGAAATTTCATAAGTATTTCTGCATCCAAAAATGCTACAAAATGGATAAAAAGCAGTGCATCTGCAATTTTCATGTGATTTCCTTGATTCTCTCTGAGAGTTGGTCTTTTAAAGTTATTATTTTATTGTGTGTGTGGAGGGGCGTATTTTGCTTGCATGCATGCCTATGTACCACTCATGGTGACCTTGGTGAACAGAAGAGAATTTCAGACCCCTTGGAACTGGAGTTATCAACAGTGTGACAGTATAGATGGCACCGTGTGAGTGCTTGGAATTGGACCTGGGTCCTCTGGAAGAGCAATAGGTGCTCTTAACCTGTGCTCCATCTCTCCAGCCTAGGTTTCAGTTATACTTTGTGGTACTTGAGATTGAAACCCTGACCTTGTCCATTCTGGGCCAGCTCCCCACCTCTGAACTACTACAAAAAGTGCTTTTAGCAACTCAAGTTAGATCTACACAGCTGCATCTCAAATGGCTACTTCTTATATTTGAAATGTAAATTGTCTATCCGGAAGTTTCTAGAGTTGGTTTTAGGGATCTAGTTGTCTTCCAGCTTCTCACATTTTGTAGACATGGTTGTCTTTTTCTGAATAAACTTTGGGTAATCGTCTACACTAGAATCAGTTTACTAGTTAATGTTTTTGCTATTTAGTATAATTAATTTCATAATTTGCTTTCCACAAATGAATAGCTTGGTTGTAACAGCTTCTTTTTTTTTTTCACCCACCCCTTCAAAGGAATCACTAATAAATTTTAGAATGATTAGGCTGGAACAATGAAAAAATACATGTGACTGAAAGGGGGGGAAATTAATATAATTAAAAATACTTATATTTATTGGGTACCAATTCTATCTGTCAAGAATTTAGAAATTGGTATATGCCCTCTTCCTGGTCTCAAATGTTTAGGACCTAACTGAGGGAGCCGGACCTCTACATAAAATGCAAACTGATAAGTCTGTACTAGAATCTCCCTGAGCCAAAGACACAGGGAAAGAAAGCAAGTAACCCAGAGAGCAGAAAAAGAGAAGTCAGTGTGTGCTGCAGAGAGCTGCAGTATGGACGAGGGGTTAGCTAGTGACTGGAGAAAGTATGAGCACTGCAAATGGAGAGACGACAGACAGACACACAGAGACAGAGAAAGAGATAGACACAGACAGACAGAGAAGTCAGTTGGTAGAAATAATAAGGAAGGGAAGACGGGGAAACAGGAGAGTTTGTTCTTCAGAAGGCAAAGTAACTAGATCAGGCCGTTTCAGAGGTGGGATAGACAGAGGGGATACGTATTTGTATCCGTCTTTTGTTAAAACCTGTTTTTACAACACCTGCTCTATTGACCTAGGATGCAAGAGAAGTCATTTACTCCGCCAACACCCAACGACCTTTTCCTCAACTGGTTTCTCTACCTCCTCCACACGTCAACAATCTTTAGCCACAGATGCATCTCTTTTTAAAATAAACCTCTTAGTAGCCGGGCCTGGTCAGTGTGCCTGCAATTCAAGCCACTTAGAACCAGAAGCAGAAGGATTTTCTGGAGCTTAGGAGTTCAAGGCCCGCGCAGGCAGCGGATTGAGCTGTCCCTTTCTCTCAAGAAAAGAGCTGAATAGAAAAGAACCTCCCAGTCAGGATTCCTACAGAAATACTCAGGCAATTTAACTTCTTAAGAAACAGGCAGTTTTTAAGAACCCACAAACTCCAGTGGACTTCCCCCCTCCCCAATTCCCACAGGGTTCCAAACATAGCCACTGTCGTTTATATAGTATGCAAAGACCATAAATAAAAATTTTTGCGTCCTGGAGGGATCACTGAAAATGTCAGCATGTTTGCATTGGGATAGGAAGGTTGACCTTGTGTTCTAGCTGATCTGTTTACTTTCATTAAGGTAAAGGTCTTCAGAGTCGGAAGCTCTTTCATATCACAGCTAACTAGTGTGCCTTCTCTGGCTGAAAATGAGAGCGTGACTCTGTAAGTTCTGAAATATCACTATGGCAGTAGAGACATGGGCAGCGATGGCAAATACCAGTTCATTGCTTAATTATTAGCAGGTTGTACGCCTAGGTGCAAGAGTGCACATTTATGGGCTGGTGCCCATGTGCCAGCCACCCACAGGCCTAGATTTGAAAATATGAATGTGAGAATGTTGTGGGTGCCCTGACCCAATACATTTGCTGGTGATTTAAAAAGCTGTGACATCAAAAAAAAAAAAAATTGCACAGAACCCAGTAACTCTCAGTGGCTGAAATTCCTACTAATATTTGAATCAGAGGATGCTTAACCTAGGTGGGAATGAACTGTTTTAACTTAGCTGAGCTGTTAGCCCTAAGATGTCCCTAATCTGGTTTTTAAATTTTTATTTAGAAGTTTCTCATTCAGTTTTAACTTTTATTTCATTCATTACTCACTTCTGGGTTGGGGCAATTTAATATTGAATTTGTTTCTAAACCCTACATACATTTTTAATGGAATGAGTTTCACACAGCAATCTATCAACCTCTATGGAAGTGGCAGTTGGCTTATAACAAAGCAGAAAGCCCCTTTCTTCTCCATGAGACAAATTAATGAGGACCCAAGTTCCTAATCAAGCTCTTAATTTTGTGGTTTCATTGTTTCCTTGCTAGGGATCTTAAAAGCTGCCTACTGTGGGACGAATACGCTATTATGGAATAAATTTTATTACAATTATTCTTGAGTAGTAGAATGCATTTAGTTTCACCTGAGTGTGCTCTTTAGTGCATTATTTAATTTGGACTAAAAACTCATTGAGGATGTTCTCCAGGTATGGATCTTATTAGTGACTGTATGGCAGGACCACGGTTCCTCACAATTATTTATGACATATAACATAACTATGATCTAATGTCTTTCTGTGAACCATAATTTGAGTAAAATCTGCCTGGGACAAGGGCAAACACACACTGTACAAGTGCTGTGATAATTGTACTTCTCACCCCATCCCATCTCTAAGAGAAAGGTGCTTATCTCTCAGGACCAATGACCCAACATTCCTCAAGTCCACACCACACTTCACACATTTTTCCCTCTCTGGAAATAGGTGATGACTGTTAAATTTTAGTGAGAATAAAATATCTGTGATCTGTCAGCTTCACAGTCTCCATCAGGGCCCCTAGGGGCTTCTCACACCACACCCAACAATAACCCCAGGAATGATGTTCCTAGACTGATTCAGTTTCTGAAGTAAAAATAAATGCCATGGAACGGGAGGAAGCATTTGTCAAGAATTGCTACCTAAATACAAAAGACAGTTTAACTCACCACGAGCATGTTCTGGAACTGGGGGAGATGTAGGAACAAAGAAAATACTTGAGTTTGAGTCACACCTTGATGCTTCGTTTTCTGTAATGCGTCCAAGAGACCTTACCTTCCTTCTCTCTTTCTCCCAAAGAGATTGGCATTTAGATGAGTGCCGATTCCAGATGGTCCTCACCAGCTAGCATGGTTATCCTCACATCTGATGAGCATCCTACCCTACAGGACAAAAAAAAAAAAAAAAGGAAGGTAGATGATCCCCTTTCAGTTTTTGAATGGAAACATCCACCTTCTCTTGTTCCTTCACATCAGAGGTTAAGATTCTATTACTTAAACCAGTGTCCTTTAACACAGAAACAAATGTTATCTCATGAGCTAGAAACAGAGAACCAAAAATGAAATATGCCATGTTCTCTCACTCTTTAGCTTAAAAACAACTGGTCAGGAAGCATCTCCTCTCCATATTCATGAATCAATTTCTACAACACATCTCTCTCTATATATATAACAGTAATTTTATTTTTCGGGAAAAGTTCAGCTAACATACATACCCATGGACCTAATCCATAGGGACGATAACTTTGTGCCATTATTATAGCAAATTTGATAAAGTGTTGATATTCTGGATATCTGTAGTGAGAGCAAGGATGAAGATCCACCCCAGGGTATCCAGGACTAAGATTTCCGGTTCCTATACCAAGGCTACTCTAGATAAGTTGCTCATCCACAATGAATCAGCCTCCTTTTATGATGAATAAAATGCTTTCCCAGGCTACCAGTCGTTGTTCTGTGCCTACGGGAACTCTTAGTCACATTGAGGAGAGCTCAGCTGTAGCAAGGGTGAGCTCACTGTGTTGTCACTTCAGCTCTTCTTTTTGACATCTGCTCTGCGTATCATTTCTCCTCCCTGGAAATGTGGAGATAACAGTACAGTTAGCCCCGACCGCTTCTCTTGCATTAAGGAGTACCCCGTGACCAGTGCTCATGGTCCTTCGCTTTCATCTGGAGGCAGGGTCAGCTGCCCCTTCTGTGCATACTTCTGGATAAGACGTAGCCACTCTGAGGGGACAAAGTATTACACAGAATAAAAAACTTTTTAGGGTGATCAGAGAAGGATTCGTTTCCAGAGTATAGCAGACACAAGGGAAAGCTTTTGAGAAGCCAGGACTTTTTGACCAACACAGAACAATTTTCTACACATTACTTGCAGAGGTTTACAGTGTACAGATATATGGATAAATCCCAAACTTCACAAAGATACGTTCATTATGTTTTTATGGGAGCATGCATGTGTGAGTATGTGTGTATGTATGTGTGTGTGTGTGCGTGTGCATGTGCGTGTGCGTGTGCGTGTGCGTGTGTGTGTGTGTGTGTGTGTGTGTGTGTGTGTATAAATTCAGGTTGTTAGGCTTGGCAGCAAGTACTTTTACTGCCTGAACCATCTCACTGTCTCTGAAATATTCTTTTTTTTATTTTAAGCATTTGTTTAAATTCTTGTGAGAGTTTACAGCTTTCTTCCAAATACGTTTATATTATAAAAAGATCTTAAGAATATAATTGCCAAGAAAACCTGTATCTGTGAATATTTAAATATGTCTAATGAGATTCATCTCATTGTCATGTATCATATTGTGTGGACAGTGTTCCATACAAAGTGTCTTTTCGTCCATCAGTTGCTTTACTCATCAGCTGTCAACTGTCCATGAAAAGAGCATCTTCCAATTCAGTCACATATGCAAGGGGCTCAAAGAAATCAGCAGGGCCCTATTTGTGACTATTTATTCTTTGAGAAAAAACAAAACAAAACAGCTAATAGCTTTTTGGCATCCTTGCATGGAAAAGGGTGGTAGAAAGAGAAACACCACAGGAATAAAAACTTGGGTGGGTCTCTTGGGCAGGAAAGAGCAGGGTAGCAGAAGAAGAAAATAAAGTTACATGGCAAATTAGAAGCCATGGAAGACTGAGAATTTCTTTAAATACGAAAATTACACTCATTTAAGGAAAAAGGACTAAATAATCAGACTTATTTACTGTTGGTGGCAAAACATTCACTATCCTGGCCAAACCACCTAAGGACAGAGGCAAACTGAAAAGTACCTGAAATTGAAAACAAAAACCAATTTACATTTTATTCAAGAAAAGCAAGCAGATGGGCCTGTTAATAGTATTCAAGTCAGTGTTACAAAGAGAAAACAAATCTGGAACCTACGTCAAATAAGTTCCAAATCAAAAACAAAGCAATTAAAAGAAGCAAACACAGGCAGCTGTCACCATGGCCTGTGTAACTCCAGATCTTCCTTCTCACACCAAGACAGTGGCAGAGCCTGGACATCAGGGATTGTTACCAATCCTAGGAGTCTGGATAGCTGTGTTTTCTCTGTCAGTTAAAGAATTGAAGAGGCAGAAAAGAGTCCAAAGTCTGACAGGTAGCAATGGAGAAAGGGAGAAGAAGGAATTAGCAGGAGAAAGAAAGGCATTCATTGTGCGTAAGGAAACACACACACACACACACACACACACACACACACACACACACACACACACATTGCAGACACACAGCAGAGAAGGAGCCTCCCCAAAGCATAGAGAGGACTCAGGAAGCCAAAAATACAATCTCCTCCCATGGGCAGTGTTTTTGTTGTTGTTTTATTTTGATTGTTTGTTTTTAAGTCTTGGAAGAGTCTTTTCCTCAAATTTAGGGTTGATCAGCTTGAAGAAAGGCAAGGTGACTGATTGGCCTCTGTTATAGAAACAAGTCCTGATATGGGCCTGAACTTGTTGAGCCAGTTCATCAGCAGGAGTGTGCCGGCACGGGGAAAAGCCCACAAGGCCTTTGTTTTAAGTTGCCAGGCTGTTGTCTCAGGTCAAGGGGTGAGGAAAAAGGCCACCATCTTGGAAGCCTGCCATCTTTACTACCAAGGTGTGGCCCTTCTCCCTACCTGTCTGCCTACCAGTCTGTTTACACTGTCATATCACAGCTGGCACAGATTTATGACCCACCATTCCAGAATGGAGGCTCTTAGCCAGACTCAAAGCTCTGTTTGGGTCTGCCACACAAATTTTAAAGGAAAATAAAATCTCTGCATCTATCTTCTTCTGTTTGGCAGGAATCATGGGAAATGGGAGGGCAGATAAGTAAAGATGAGTGGTTATTGGCGAGTTCAAATGATTGAGGCCTGTGTGTTATGATCAAACATATTGAAAAAACACAAACCGAAGCATCCCAGAGGTGAGCGAAGCAGAGACAATTTCCGTAGGTCATCAACCCTGCTGACATAGGTATGGAGATCAAAAAGATGGCCATTGCAGCTTCCCCTTGTTTTGATGTCATCAGCAGGCATCCTAATCTGAATCATCACATACAGCATCTGCTATGGCTCCATTTCTCTTATTGCGTGTTCTTAATTTGTTGTATGGTGCAGGTATGTAGGGTGTATGCATGTGTACACATTCATGTGTAAGTGTGTAGATAGGTGGGGAGGGCCTACCAGTGCCGCTGTTAGTGTGCAGAGGCCAGAGGGCAACTTTGGTGTTAGTCTTCAACTTCTGCCTTGTTTGAGATCAAGCCTCTTATTCACCCCTGTGACTACAAACACTACTACTGCATTTGGCTTTTAAATGAGTCCTAGGGACCTAAAATCTAATTCACATGCCTACCTGGCAAAGACGCAATCCACTGAACCACATCTTCAGTGCCCTGCAGAGTGGCTTTTATTCAATGGCCTTTTTAACATAATTTATTCACAGACTTTAGCTTCAAAGTCACAATTATTAGTATTCTCCTCCCACACATCGCATCTTTCTCTTCATTTCTCCTGATAGTTTTACAATATCTTCTTTCATTTTTCTTAACTCATAAAGGCTACCCAAGTATATTCATTCTTTCCCCTGTTACTCTTCTGATATACACAAGCATTACTGTAATACTGGCACTCTTCTGATATACACAAGCATTGCTGTAATACTGTTACTCTTCTGATATACACAAGCATTGCTGTAATACTGTTACTCTCAACTGTCATAGTTTGGGGGACTGAAAAAAACTGTCTCCATCAGAGACAAAATGTCACCTTCCCTCTCTTTTCCTCTCTGGGACTAAGGTCTACTGATCTCACTGCCTCGACATTAGTTGAGATTCAAATTTAAGATGAAAGTGAATAAACCAAATTTTTATCTGTTTATCTTGAGACAGAGAGACTCACTATATAGCCTGGTTGGCTCAGAACTCACTGTGTAGGCCAGGGTAACCCTAAATTTGCAGTGATTGATAATCCTGCCTCTACCTCCAAAGGCTGGGATTCCAGGCTTGTGTTACCATGGCTGTCTCCAAACTGAACTTATGAACAATTGGGAAGCTATAAACCAAATGAATGGGCCATCTATAAATCTCTACGATCAATCATACAGATTAGTCTATGTATGAGATGGTTAATCATATGTCATTTTTTATTTGGTATGCCCATAAAGCTGATAGTATATTCAGATTATATATATGAAAGTGCTTTAGGAAGAAAACAACACCTAATCTGGTAAACGTAAAAGCAACAACAAAAACCCCTGCCCCTTTCCAGTGTGTGTGGACATGACCCAGTCTGCTGAATGGGACAGAAAGGTGAAGAGAGAGCAAGCTGGAAGTGGAACAATATGGCCTTTGTATGAAGAATATGGTACGGTGAGGAAATGAGGGTGATTTGTCTAAAACATATTACTTATGCATAAAATTTCAAACAATAATCTTTCTTAAAAAAATCACATTGTATGGCCGAGTCAAGACTGACCATGGAAAAACTGCCTGTGTGTCCCGATCTGCAGAGAACAGTTCTAGATTAATTTAACAAAGTCACTGCAATTGTGAACACATCTTAGTTTGGATTACAAATGGCAGAGCCACCTTCTTCAAGAGACACAGGAGTCAAATGAAGATCTTAGGTCAAAGGGAGTCATTGTAGACCTGCATGCTGACCTGACAGCTCGAGGTAGATGCTGCTATAGTGTAATGAGTGAGCATCACAGAAGGGTTGCTATGGCAGGCAAGCAGCAGAGAGCTGAGAAACTGGCCACAGAGCATAAGGAAATTATGGGATGCGTGCCATCATCTCAAGATACCCGGCAGCTTCGTAGCCCAGCAGGGAAATCCATCTTCTATCACTGTATAGCCCACAGTGAAGCTCTTTGCAAAGTCTGTCATGTCTGTTACAAAAAAAGAAAGAAAGAAATTTAATTCTCATAAACAAGCTAAGTGACCCACAGTATGACTGTTCCACTTCACAAAAGGGAAACAAAAGCTCCTAAAGACCGAGTTACAGACTCACATTAAAATTTCTTGTCACCCCGGGTGACTCACTCCAACAGTCTAATTTGGGTACAATAACATGATGCTGTCTTTCCCAATTTCTACTATGGCTAAATCAGAGTTGTGGCTGTTCTCTAGCTAAAGGGCCAGAGAAATAAAAATGAAATAGAGGGTTCATTTCATAAACAGAAAAAGAATATTGCATAATGCAACACTGTAGAATTGAAATGATTTTGTAAAGAGATACGAAAGAGAGGAAGAAATATTAGAGTAAGAAAACAATAGAAGGAAAAAACGAAGTTTTCTTTCAATATTCAGTTTCTACCAATGTGAAAAAAAATCACATTTATTTATAACGTCATGAAAAATAACTTGACTTAAGGCCACATTTAGACAGCCAAAAATTGCTAAAATGACCATACATCATCTAGCCTGCTGTAACTTCTTCAGGGAAAAAAAATGGAAAGAACAGAGAAAAATAAAACAGCCAGAAAAACAAGAAATCAGGACACAGGATGTCAAAACTTGAGGCTAAAGTTTTAATCTTTATATTGGAATCTTAGCAGTTTACTACTTCAAAATGTGATCCTTACAATACAGCATCACCCAGGAACTTCTTATAATGCAGCATCACCCAGGAACTTCTTACAATGCAACATCCTAGGGTCTACCAGCCTTATTGAGTCAGAGCTATGGTTTGAGGAGGTCCTCAGGAGCCCACATGAATTTTGAAGTTAAAAGAAGTGATTGCTTCCCATGCCTAATGAGCCCAGATTCTCTTAAGGAGAAAATTCAGAACTAAGCTTCAGATAGACTTGCATTTCAACATCACCGTTAAACTCACTGCTTAGATGACCACACACACACACACACACACACACACACACACACACACACACACACACACACACACACACATACACACACACACAAAATTGCGTCTTCACGAGTCCTGATGTCCACATCTGTAGAGTGGGGCATGTAAGAACCATCTTCCAGGTTTGTTTGGGAATGTGGAATAATGCACAACAGTGCTTGCTTTGTTGACATCCATAAATCCAAATTCAGACACTTCTGCTACCAAGCTTGGTGGCATTGTCTTTTTTCTAAGCTTAGTAAAATACAGTTGAATATTATCTAGAGATGACACTCTAAGATACATTTTCTCAAGACAACAAGGCAATTTAGGAAATTGCCTTGTAAGCTGTTCTTTTACATTTCTATATTTTCTCATGCTGAGTTGGTGGCTGAGAAAGCACCACCTACACAAAAGCAGGTACATTCCACACAGACTACTGACAGCTTTCACTTGTGTTACATTAACATAACTGAGTGGTTGCTAGTGGCCTGCATTATGATATAGTGCAAATATAACATTATTACTAGCTACAACCATTAATAACTACCTCATAGATCTGCTACAGGAATGAGTGATGAACTTTTCCTTCACATCACCAGAAGGGAAATAAGTTCAGAAAAACATAAGATGCTTTGTTGGTGGTCCTATGGAGGAAGTAGTGCACAAATCTTTTGGTTTTTTTGCTGATGACATTGCCCTTGAAGGGCAGCATTAGAGAACTGCTTCCTGATAATTCTACTTTTTCTTTTCTCTCTCTAGACAGGATTGAGTTATGAGTGCCTCTGTAGATTCCCTTTCAAGGTACATGGTGACCCCAGAGCCACTACGCAAAAAGTTAAAAGCATACAGAGCAAGGTGGCTTTACCCTAGGATCGGGCTTTTCCTCTTTGAAACATTGTCGTGACACACAGTCCTAGGCATCTCAGGGTTTTTTTTTTTTTTGCCATTCTCTGCTCAGACTCACTTCCTGCCTACCAGGTCTGTGGTCTTCTCTTTCTGTTTAATCAAAACTTACTTAGCTGTAAGCAACATAAATGCAGATCAATTGGCAAAGAATCGTGGGTTCAGAGAATTGAGAATTCAATGAACAAAATTTGGCTTCCACACTACTGGATCCTCAGACCCAGGACCATTCTAGAGCTAGCTATCTCTTGAACGTGCTTTCCATGTGTTTAGAAGCAAACAGATACTTATATTCCAGGTCTAGCTGCTCCTGATTGTGCTTTGTTGGACTGACCAGGGTCAATAGACTATCCTGAGGCAGAGGAAAGAAAAGATATAGATGAACCAGCTCTGGGTATTCAGCCATCCCAGCGGCTCAGAGAAGGATCTGGAACGTACTCTCTCTGGAAGATCGCAGAGAAAAGTGATGGTTGTTCCAGGCACCACTGGCCTTGAAGAGAATAGAAGGTAGACAGACAGCTAAGGGACTGACTTACAGAGATTCTGTTAGAGATTTGGTGTCCTGATCTTCACCTTCCCTGCAGATTTCAGGCCTGCTGAAACTGAAATTCTGTAATGGTGATATTTGCCCTTGGCAGCATCTCCACAAGCATCCTGTGATGGTGCAGTACAGGACACACAGGAAGGGTTTTTGAAAGGCATGAATAAAGGAAACTCAGGGCCAGATCTCTGGGAAAGTTGGAGATGTTAGAGAGAGTAAACACCACAGTTTGATTTCACCCAGCTGTCTTCCAGCTTCCTCAGCCTGGCTTCTCCTGGCCTCTTCCATCCCTCTGTCTTTCAATGTCTGCCTTAAATACTCTCTTCCACTCAGTTAAGGTGTGGCCCGACCACTGCCTGCTTGGGAGACTGGAACTCCTTCTGTAAACTAAAATGACCTCAAACTCAGATTGGATTAAGGGCATAGGTCACCGCTCCCAGGATATTCTCTGTGCTGGGATTAAAGGTGTGAGTTACCACTGTCTGATCTTCCTAGACTGACCGTGGGTAGATACCTCTGATATCTCCAAAATGTTTTTATTATATTACAAAATATTCCCACAGATCAATATTTTGAAGGTCAGGAAGCATGATGCTTCACTTACCACCAGGAAACAGTTCCACTGGGGTACCAACTGCAGGAAAGAACCAGTATGCCAATGAACTCTTGTTTTGTTTTGGTTGTTTTTTAAATGGACCTATTTCCACAGTAACCTCTTAATTGTTGAATAGATTGATTTATAAACAATTAAAAAACCCTTGCAATTCAATTACGCCCTTGAAGGACCCACCTCAATTACCCCCTTGATGGATCCACCTCCAAATTCCAGCAGCATATGAATTTGGGAATTGAGATTCTAAAATGATATTTGTAGAACATAGTTCAATTATAGCAAGGACCTTGCCTACTTTTATAAGTGACTAGCTTTAAATTGGATGTTTATAAATATGTTAGATATATTTTTACTAAATTTCAAGCTAAGTTTATTTATATTGGACAGTAAGATATTGGTCTAAGTATCTGATGATGGAAAAACATGGTAGTGTTGAGATTGGAGAAAAGCCCTCTCAAGTCTTACCAGAGAATATTTTACCAAATGCTTGGAAAAGTAAAAGTATCAGATGTTGTGTTAGCACACTGAGATTCTAGAAATGTTTATGAAATGAAAACAACTCATTTAATAATTGTGTCTTTTCTCAAAGATGTGAAAAAAAATGTATTCACATTTCAACTCTTTGCTGTATAGTAATGAATTTATATTATGAGTAAAGTTTTGACAGCATATTAGGAGAAGAGAATCGATAGTGGCCAGAGGGGTCTAAAAAGTGACATGAGGGATTTTAGGCTTAAACATCCTAACACATTCAGAAACACCTTTCTGTTACAGTCCATTGAACAATATCCTATCCCCCTTCATGCTGTTTCTGGGACTCTCTCAGAGAAACCCCTTAAACATCTTATTTCTGAAAAGCCTTTACCCACACCCAATTCTGTTTTCTAGCTTCATTTTCTTCAGTAAAGTGAACACCTCTTTACACACTTCTACTTTAGCTGCTTCAACTATTCCCTATGGAATAGAAGCTCCAAGAAGCAGTTGTCAGTAGGTGGCCGCCCACCAGTTCACAAAAAAATGATGTGGAGACTTATTATTGATTATGAAAGCTCGGTGGAAAGCTTAGTCTTGTATTTAGCTAGCCCTTACATCTTAAATTAGCCCATATTTATTCATCTATATGCTGACCCAAGGCTCCTTTACCTCATGACATGGAACTTGCTTGTGAACTGCCTTCAAATGCACCATCCTTGGGAATTCTGAAATCAGTGTGCACCAACAGGCATGGCTACAGTCTCTTCTTCTTTGTGTTTTACTTATTTTTCTTGAATTTTAGGGTCTAATTTAAAAAATAGAGACCAGTGGGAAATTTTACAAGTTTCTTCAAAGTACTGACTTCATTGTTTACTGTGACCTTGAACACAAACAAGTGTGTTTGTGCAGAAACAGTACCTCTCCCGCCAGTGGCTAACTCATTGTTGACTGATTCTTTAGACACATTTATTCATTTATTTAACTTTAAAAGATTTATCTGTTTTTATTTTATGTAGATGAATGTTTTGACTAAATGCATGTATGTATACCATATATGCATGGTTGGTGACCACAGAGGTCAGAAATGAGTATCCAGTGTTTGTGAGTTCCTCTTTAGAATGTTAGATGCTATGTAATTGAACATAAAAGTTAATAAAGTTGACATTTGGGCCTTCAATTCTGAAATCACCAGAAGCTAGGCAAGTTATCTTTCGAAAGCTTTATTTTTTTCATCTGAAAAAAAAAAAAAAAGAGAGAGAAATGACAAAAATAATGTCACCAGATTTCAAAGATCCAATAAAATAAAGCAAAACTAACCATTACCACCAGCACAAAACTCTTGGATCTGTTAAAATTAAACCCATCATAAAACAAGAAACTGATAAATTTCATCAATATTACCTTAGGATTTATCTAGGTTTTAAGAGAATAGTTGAAAATTGTGACTTTCTGTTTGTTGGTAATTGAAAATAGACTAGATAATTTTTCTAATTAAACATTCCAAATGTCTACACTTAAACATATTCTGTGCATGAGTTAGCTTACATGAAAATCAAACTTTTGTGAGACATTGTAGACTAGCAGAAATGAAAACAATATTCCCAATAAGAAGAAAAATGCATTATGCATTTTACCAACTTGGTGTGTGTGTGTGTGTTGTATGTGTTTGTATACAACACACTGGCTCTACAGACCAACTGTTACAATTAATAATAAATTTTCTAAAGAGAATGACATCATAACAAAACTCCTCGTAGTGTTTGACTTTTACTAGGGACAAAAAGAAAGAATGAACGAAACATCATAAATGATAAGACTGCGTGGTGGAAATTCATTCACAATGATTGCTTCCAAGAGCAATTTCTCCTGGGTAATTCTCAGCCTGAACTATGGATCTTCAAAGTGAAAGCTAGCATAAATGAGGCTACTAAAAGTGAATTATCCTGACTCAAGCACGCTCACTCAATGATGCCTGGGAAATCCATTCAAAAAAAAAAAAGGGGAGAGATGGCTCTTTGGTTTGTTTTTGTTATTTCAATCAATGATCTAAAACATACTTTTTTCTCTTGAGTATAAGCAAGCAAGCTTGTGAGGGATACTCAGAGAGGAAAACGAAATTATTAATCTCGCACAGGGTCAGAAATGAGTATCCATTGATACCCACCTGAGCCGCCAGGACTCAGAGTCTGAGCAAAAACTCGTTGAATGGTCTTGGCAAATGTTTCAAAATATCTTGGACATTTTTTTTTTTTTGAGAAAGCTAGATAATGTTTCATGGAATCTAAGATGTGTTTATTTCTGAAAGCTTTTTAGTGGGTGTGTACCGCACTCTAAGTCTTTGTTAGAAAAACCAAACAGTAAGAAAGTGAGAAAAAAATTAATGAGACTTTAAAAGGTCATTGTTCACAACTCCATACAAATAGTTTTTAGAGTACTCATACTGCGTGGCTGTTATTTATTTTGTTGGGAACCGAACCCAGGACCTTGTGCATGCTAGTTCACCGTCTACCACTGAAGTACATGCTCAGCCCCTGCAGGGCTGTTATTCTCACTTTCTGTCTAGATAGATCATGTCTACTATAAAAACGCCAGTTTAAGAAGAATTGAGCCCACCATTCTGCCTGGATATGCTTACCCCAGTCAACTGGTATGTTAGTGACTTGTCCGGACGCTGACAAAAGCAATTCAGAGGGGAAAGGGTTTATTTTAGCTCACACTTTGGGAGTCTTGCCCACTTGCTCACATTCTGTCCTCAGTGAGGAATCAGAGATACATGAATACTGTCTGTGTCCACTATTCCAGCCCATGGAATGGGCCTGTCCACCACAAACAAATCCTTCCCATCTCACCTAACTGAACCCAGAACTCACAGCCATGCTCAGAAGCTTATCTTCTGAATGACTCTAGACACCACCTAGTTGGCAGTTGATATGATGATTGGTGCACAGGTCTAGTTAATGGTGAACAGGGCTGAAGTCAGAGCAGAACTCAGAAAAGAAGCCGCACATTGTCTTTAGAAGTCTGTCCAGGTCATTTCATGCAGGAAGAGTGGAGAGCAAAGCTTTGCACAAGCAGGTCAGACTAGTCTATGCAGGCAGAATCACTTATTTGAAATGACAGAAGTTAAAAAAAAAAAAGTGAGGAAAAAAAAATATTGTCCTTTTGTCACCAACTGGATTTGAAATCAGGAGAAGCAGCTGAGGAAATGGACATCCCCTTGGCCATAGCTAACTGGGTCAAGGGGAAAGAGAACAGAAACAGATGTGCCGCTTTTGAGGCAGAAGGGAAGTCATGAGTAATAATCAAGAAATTACTCATTGACTCACCAGGCCTTTGTGTCAGGAGGCACTCAGGGGGATCTTCCATTTGAAATCAGGCTCCTTGCTCAAATGCTTTACCAAGCAACTAGTCTGTGAGTTGACTCAGAAAAACGTGAGAAGTTTAATTCTCCTCAAACATGTACCTACATCTCTCACTTCTTACTCTATGAAGGAATGTTATAAATGATGGCTTGGTTTTTTTAGGCCCAAGGCAAAAAACCTACCTAGGAGCTGATGTTTTATTTCCTAGTGCAGTGTGATGGGATGGTGTATTGGGCAGAGCCATTACAGAAGGCCAGCCTTTAAGACTGCCCACACATGTGTCTTAGTATCATATCCCAGCCTCCCCTCTTGCCCATGTCCATGGTTGGTGATGTCACTATAGGCTTTCCTTCATAAAAGCTGTTTCCAGGGAAACATGGCATGTTGCCTCCCACATCTGATTATCTTCCTACCCCAGAATGGAGCACCCTGCAGGAGGAAGAAACCACAACTTCAAAGTTTCTGACCTCACAGAACCAGAAACTTACAAAGTTACAGCTATCACTTGTTGGTCGCAGAGGCTGTAACAGGCACAGCCTTTTATCTCGGTAGGAAGGTTGGTGATTCCGGAAGGACTTGGCCCTCTCTCAGAGGTGCTGGTCACATGATTGCAAAGATGAAAGTGTCAGTGTTTAGTTCCATCCAATAAATTAGGGTAGATGGCAAAGCCCTACAGAGCAACACACAATGGTGAGAAACATTTCCAGATATAGAATAATGACAGCAGAAAAAACAGAAACACGTCATTAGTGTGTGCTGGACACACCCTGCCCATCCAGGGGACAAGGGCACAGGCTGCAGGCCTGACTGTGGGGTCAAGCTGCCGTCTTATTGTCTTATTGCTGTCCAGCTGTGCAGCCTTCATTGGTTCCTTGAACTCTCTGGGGCAACTTTCTCATCTGAAGGAGAGGTTTGAAGATGAGAGTTGACCACTTGCTGCTACTTCAGAAGAGTAACAACTCTTCTGGCTCCCTCAGACACACACACACACACACACACACACACACACACACACACACACACACAGAGAGAGAGAGAGAGAGAGAGAGAGAGAGAGAGAGAGAGAGAGAGAGAGAGAGAATTAAAACTATATTGTCTTTTTTCAAAAAAATCTTAAACAATGTTTTGTCAGCCAAATTGTATGTTCGTTCATGTTCACTGAACAATTCAAGCCCAGGGGTATCAACTGACCTGCACAAAACAAGAATCTTCTTTTCTGAGCCCAATGTCTAGTATCTGGTATAGAATATACGTCCAAAACATTCTTGTGAAGTGTGTAAGTGCTGTCTGGGTAGGTTACACAAGAGTTCTGCAAAAGCAGAAATTCTGACAAAGCTGCCACCTCCGAAGGATTACTTTCCTTTAAGAAAATAGTGAATTGGAAATGATACAATGCCAACATATTCTCTCTGTCTCTGTCTCTCTGTTTCTCTCTGTGTCTGTCTTTCTGTGTGTCTGTCAGTGTCTGTCTCTCACACACACTCTCACACATGCAGACTTTCTCTTTCTCACACACACACACACTCTCATATACATATAGTCTCTCTGTCTCTCGTTCTCTGTCTCTCTCTCACACACACACATACACACGCACATACTTTATCGATTCCTTTCCTCTAAAAAACCCTGTCTAATTCAGGCTAGAAAACACTTAAGGCCACTTCTGTCTTATTCAGCTCAGGGTTCCATAACGAATCAGAGCAAATGTTTGTGGCTTTAACAACATATATTTATTTATATATTTATGTCTCACAGTTGTGGAACTAGGAAGTTCAAGATGAAGGCTCTCTTGTACAGCCACCCGTCTCCTCGTAGCCTTGGTCGGGGGTGGTGGGTGAAGGAGAAAGAAGAGGGGAAGAGACTGAGGGGGGAGGAGGGGGAACAAATAGGAGGAGGAGGTTCAGGGGGATAAGGAGGGGAGAGGAGGAGGGGGAGGAGGCCAAGGAGGATGTGGAGGAGGAGCAGGGGGAGGAGGAGGACCAGGTCACTCTCTGCCTCTAAGGATAATAATCCTACCATGAATATTTTATTCTCATAACCTTACCTAAATTTAACAATTTCCAAAGTGTAAATGCCATTACTCTGGGGACTGTGGCTTCAACACAGAAGTCTTGAAAAGACACAAACTTTTGGGTTATTCTATAGGACTCCAGGGAACATGTTCCTGCCTTTTATCTCACGCAGCTGCAACATGAGTGGGCAGGGATCCCGCCAACTCTGATTCACATACATATATCAAGTCTGCTGATATCAGGTCATGTTATAATTTAAACTTACTCAGTTCCCAGAAAATGATCTGCTGTCATGGTCAGCTTTCAGTAAGCAGTGAAAGATAGCATTTAAAAAAAGGTCAACCCACTGATGGTCAACAGAGCTGGACTAGGTCAGTATTTACATATATTCCCTCCATGACAGACTGATGGATTTGGCTTCTTCACACAGTAACCAACTGAAAATAAATGATTTTTGGTAATCATTTCCCTTTGCATTGACCCACCTTGGAAGATATTATCCCTCATTCATTTTGAATTTATTAAGCTAAACAAAACATTGCTGTTTTAGGGAAATAAGTCCAGTAAGGGAACTTCTGGAGAACATGTTTCTCACTTCTGTTTCTGAGATCTCCTCAGCTCTCGTCACTGATTACTGAGACTGTTTTATTGCTAAAATGATCTTATTTGCAAGAGGGATTTCCCCTTGGGCTTCTTAATTTCTGTTTTTAATGGCTGTCAGTTCAGTGTGAACAGGGTTGTCTTTCTTTATAACTGATTGCCATTTGTGGCCATCCTGTACGCACAGGGGTGGATCCCACAAGTTCTTCAAACTGCTGTGTTGAAGGAATGACCCAATGGAAAGAGAGAATGAGTGTCCCGTTCTGGGGTCTTGTTCTGTCCTGGGATACAAACACATTGTCTACCGATGTGCTTTATTTACATATGTCCAGACTCCCAACTTACCAATACATGCAACCTAGATAATTTATATCCCTTAAAAGTCACTTCACATAAGAACATAAGTGAGTGGCATCCCTCTTGCAGGGGGCCTTGTATAGGCAATGAGATAACACTTATAAAATGCATGTTGCAAACTCAGGACAATAGTCAGTGACATCCATTTTTATTATATCTCAAGCCATGTCTGACATCCACATTTCTAGTTGGATTGGAAAATAGACTCAAAGCCTTCTTGACATAGGGGTAGGGGCTATTTCATTATTTCCAAAAGCATTAGGGGAGTCTTACCTTAAAGCTTTTAAGTGTAGAATAGTCCATTTGAGCAAACTTGCCAATACAGGTTTCTCCAGTTCCTAGAAGAACTATTTTTTTTTCAATCACTAAAGACACATTTAAGAATTCCTGCAAGTATAGAAGGTAAATCTCTATTGCTAAAGATACCACGAACTTCAGACACGGGGTCCAGACACCCCTGAGTTGGGTTTGACTTAAAAGCCTCCTCCCTGAGGACTAGGTTTCAAGGTACAAGAAAATACCATGCAAGCTTCCAAAGGAAGGGAGCAACCAACTGTCTTATCAAGCTGTGTGTGACACCTATGAACTACAATGATCAGCATGGTGCAATAGCCCTAAAGGTGTAGTAAGTGACTTGCTTATTTTTAAGGTAAACAACAGTTCTCTAATTGGACTCAGGCCCAACAAAAGAGAAATCATGCTGGTTTCCAGAAAACAAGCCAACTACCTGGGGCAAGTGGAAGCCGTGGGTCTTGGAAAAGAACCTACAGCCACCACCGTACTAAACCAGCACAATCACTAACTATATTTTAAATATTTGTCCTTACACCCCAAAATAGAGTAGTCCTCACCCCTCATCAAGAAAACTTCTCTTTGCAGCAGACGGAGTATACTAAAGATCAAAAGGCAGGGTTGTGGAGGCCTAGCCCAATGATGTGTCTAGAACACACGTCCTGCACCCAAGGCTTAGGGATTATTTTGGAAGAGGGAAATGGGAAAGATTCAAGAACCAGAGGAACAGAGAGTTTGTTATGATGTTGTATCTCTTAGATATGTGAGAAGCCACACCCACGAAGTCTCACCGACATGGCAGCCTAAACATGAGCTGAACAAGGATGGCCCCATTAGACATGCTGGGGAGAGGGAGATTCAAGAGGCCTCTACCATAAACAGAGACATAAAAATAAAACAAAATAGTCTGTCCAGGGATGGCACGCCAGTTGATTATCTGTATAGTCCTAAAATATATACAAATGAGTAACATTATGTAGACTGATATGTTATATTTATGTACTTAAGCATAGTACATATGTATATTTATAAATGTATATGCAGACATATGTATAACAATTAAAGAAAAAGAGGCCATGAATTTGAACAAGAGCAAGCAGTGGGGTACATGGGAAAGTTTGAAATTAGGAAAGGGAGGGAGCAATGATGTAATTATAATATAAACATTGTTTTTAAAAGGATTCCTGTAAGTAAATCATTACAATAACAGAGTACAAGTCCTGCAAGTAAATACCTAGAAGACTGGGATATTTCCCAGCATTCTGAGCCTCGATTTTCTTGGTTCTAAAAAAGGCATTAAGACTTATACTGGGGGCTGGCGAGATGGCTCAGCGGTTAAGAGCATTGGCTGTTCTTCCTAACAACCTCATGGTGGCTCATAAGCATCTGTGATGAGTCTGGAGCCCTCTTCTGGTGTGCAGGAATCCATGCAGGCAGGACACTGTATACATAATAAATAAACACATCTTTTTTTAAAAAGGCTTACACTGAAGGGTGGTGTAAGCTTGACTCTGATTAGTTTAACACAGGGAAATATGGAAGAACGTCCTAAGCATTGCATTTTTCCCACCATTATTTCTGTGTGTTCTCTTCAAATTCGCATGTCAAAGCCTTCGAATTCAGATGTGCTGGTCATTGAAGGACCTTTGGGGCATAATTAGTCTAAATGATGTTACTGAAGAGGAAGAGTAATACCAACGCCCTTATTTTGAAAAAGTAAGTAACGTTCTCCCTCCACCTGCTTCTCTTCCTTCTCTCTCACATTTCACTCTGTATTTATAAAGAGCAAGTAGTGATAAAACTAGGCAGGGAGGTCTCAACAGGAAGCCAAACATGCCAGCATCCTGCTCCAGAATGATGACATACAGAGATTTGGGATTTAGACCACCCAGGCCAAGGCATTTTATGACAGTGGCCTGAACTAAATAAGCATTTTCTCTTCCTACCCAGTTTCCACGGTGTATTTTCTTAGTATTTGGGGTCATGCAATACTAATGGGCAAGTCCTTCCCAGGAAAGGACAGCAAGGTTACAATGAACTGGTGTCATTCACAGGAAGTCTTTGGGCCAGGAAGAAAAATAGTTCAACAGGAAGCTGATCCTCTTTCTTTAACAGGCATTAGCAAAGACCTAATTCCCATGGGTAAGCTGAATAAGAGACAGAGGGAAAAGAACCATGTGCATTTATAAAGGGAGATGTATTATGGGAGTGAGTTGGTGATGAAAAGCAGTCATTACTGTAATCTCATAGCACAGATAGAAAAGAGAAGAATAAAAGACCAGTTCTCCTGTGAAGGATCTACTATTTATATATATATTTATCTTCAGGCAAGTCAACTTACTTGCTTATAAATTGGCCCAAACTAGCCATAGATGCTTAAGACAAGGTGGGACTGTAGATGTCATGGGCCTCTGGCTCACTCTCACAGAGGGTAAAACGAACCAATTTGGATAAGCAAATGCCCTGAGGTCAGGCATGGCTGATTGCTCTCACCTCTGCAGCCCCTTCTCATGACACATATCTTTCTTTTGAAAGATAGATAAGGGTTGTGTAACCGAATTCTTGAATAAGGTCATTTATAAATGTAACTGACACCTTCTCTTTCGTGATTGAGAAAATGCTAGTCTGAACTAGCTATCAGAAGACACGGCCTGGGAAAGGATTATAGAAATATATATTTATTTATTATATTATAATAATATATTATTATATAACATATAATAATATAGCAATATATATTTTTTTTCCACCCATCAGAAATTCAGAGGTGTTATAAAATCCACAGCAAATTCAGATGATTAGTCTCTACAAGACACAGACTGTTCATGAGCTACATTTGAAGATCTGGCTTTTCAGTGCGGGCTAGTGGCAGAGGAAAGGAAACTCTCTAATTGTATGCTTTTTACATTGGTGTGTAGAGCTCAGTGTACAGGGGATCAGATCATAGAAATGATCTAAGAAGGGTCCACTGTTTGTCAACACCATGAATAAGGAAGGCAAACAACAGGTCTTTTAATTTTCCTTGACCCCAGAAGTGTTTATTTGGCAAACTAAAGTCAGGATTTGAGCTCAGATCAAATAGAGCTTAGAGCCTAGAGCTCAAAAGCCAAAGAAATTTCCCAATTGTCTGCCTAGTCCTGGAATTTAGTCCTGTAGTCTCCACAAACAGGAACTCTGTACAGGGCTGGAGAAAGGCCAGCAGCTCAAACGTGCTGCTCAGCATCAAGGCTCCGTGAGCATCATTGCAGATGACTTGAAGTACACATTCAATTCCCCTGCAGGGTGAAACTGGGGAGAAGGAAGGCTACTTCAGAAGCCGATTAAATAGGAAACGTTCATAAATCACTCAGCTTGCACCATGATCACCAAAGCAAAAGCTCAGAGCGTAGACAAGACACAGTTGTGTGTCAAGACGCCCATGCTGGACTCTGACTCAGCCCATTCAAGCCCTGTCTACAGGTCATAAGGTGACTCTAGGTGTCTTCCAGGCTCTGATACCTTTCATCTCTTTTGAGCCAATGTCCAATATTTAGGGCTCTTTTTCTTTCTTCCCATTTCCAGCTGCAGAATATCCCAAAGTTTCTGGTTAGGGTCAATTTCATGCTTCTGTGTGGTTTTTGTTTTTTTTCCACCAAAACATTCTCTTAATTATCTAAAATTTCTCAAGTTTTCTTACAGACCATATTTTACTGGGTTTCATTGACATTTCTTTTAGACTATACCTTTTCTCTCCAAACATCAGAGAGCCACACTAATTCTAATATTTTTCCATAATTTCTAACCTGTAAATACTGTGTGACTTATAAAGGAGCTTTTAAACATCTGTGAGTGGGAAGTTGGATGTATAGGTTTTATTCATTCATTCAGTCAGTCATTCATTATTCATAAGCTACTTACTGAATGCCTTCTAGTGCTTGGTGTTTTAAAATCTCAGGGGGAATATACATCTCAACAATGTAATTCCAGTTCTGTAGAAACTCAATCTCAGGCAAAAGGAATATAAAGCTTTTGGGCTCTCAACACTAGCCACAGAGTGGAGTAAATTGGGTGCTCTAAATACAGGCACACACCTCAGCAAAGACCACGGACCTGTATTTCTTGGATAGTTTTCTTAACCCGGTATCCACCAGGTTTAAAGGTCTCCTGGATAGAGGGAGTCCTAGGCATTTGGGGATCTAAAGAAGAGGTTCATACCCTGATTAATAAGGTACTATAGGATCCTAAGGGAAAATGATCCCTGAGCCAAATCTTAACAAATGGTTTTCTTAGTGAAGATGTGAGAAACAAATTCCAAGCAGGGAGGGCTGAGATGAGTTTATGGAACATCACAGGATTCTGGGTCGAGCTCATAGCTCCCAGGCATATGGATTTTATGGGTCTAGTGAAGAGCAGTCAGTCACAGAAGAACTGGGACCTGAGAAGTGATATGATTCATCTTATGCATATCTGAAGGACAAAGACACCATGTATGGGGCAAATTTTGCTTTCTTCACAGCTTCCCTTTATAAGAACTCACCCCTTTTTACTAAAATCTTTAAAATTGCCAGACGGTTTCAGTACCCATGAGTGAACCTTTGCCTCATCCTCGCCCAAGCCATGGATCAGCTGTTTTCCCACTTGAGTATAGAGGGCCCCTTGTTCATCTCAGCTCATGGTGGGGATGGCTTGGCTCCACACAGGCTTGTTATAGTTATATGCTGATGATACAGAGCCAAAAAACTGAGATGTTTTCTATTTTAAAATCATTTTGTTACCTCTGCCATGTTATCGTCATTGGCAGGAGAAACCCAGGGATCAGAGTTGCTGATAAAATAGATGCCCCCCTCCATTGGAAGGAACTAGAACACTGAAGAAATTAAGCAGGGATGTATGTATGCACTTCCGGCAGCCTTTTCAGGAAACATATACCACATCTGGGACTACCACATCTGGGGCTGCTTTAGTTTGTGTTAGTGCTGATGCTACTGCCTGTGTCTCGTGTTTCTCCGAGTTTAGAAGTTGGCTTTTCTTTGAAAATACACCTTCAATTTAATCACGATTTTACAAGGATAAATCAGACAAAGGGGAGGAACCGAAAGTCAGAAAAGAACTGACTTAAATTTAACGTACATTTTTAACTGTGAAAGTCTGAATCCGGAATTTGAGTATATGCTTCTCTTCCCCCATCAGAAATATGTTCTCTATTTATAACTTTAAAAGTTTCCCAGGAGAGAAATAAAAGATATTTGCAGTTCATCATTTCTATCCCTATTTATGGTTAGAGAAGCTATTGAAAGACATGTAAAATTATGTGAAATATATTTATATGTATGTACACACATTCACATTCAGGATAACGCGCGCACACACACACACACACACACACACACACACACACACACACACACACACACACCCCACTTCACAGTTAAAGATGTTTTAACAAAGGAAAGAGTTCATGATGCTTTCATTTTCAACATGGTCTTTTGTTCATTTCTTAAACAGCTGTTACTTTGAGGAGGTGACACACACATATCAAATTGCATTTAGATGTGTCAAAACGACTGGTTGTTCTTGCTTCTGATTCCCAGGGCTAATTATTATTTTTAACACCTTTTGATATGCTAAGTGAGGCTACAGTAAGATTTCTCATGTTTTTATTAGTCATTGCTATCATCTCACAAAGGTCCTTTTAAATTTTTGGCTGTTTTCAAAGCATCAGTAAATGTATCTAAGCACCCAAGGAACATCATAAGCCGCTTCCCATGTAATTTTCCTAGGAAATAAACATGTAATTGGCACAATAATGATTAAAATGTGATATCAGTCCATAGAGTGCCCAGTTCTTCATTCCTGTCACGTGCCTGGTGTGTAAATATAAGAAAATTACCCAATCCCCCCATGCCTCAGTTTTCTTATCTGTGGTATGGAGCAATTAGGATTGGCATCTCATGTGCCTACTTTTAGAGTATAAAGCAGACTACTCCAAGGAAGGAATAAAGGAAAGAAGTCATGAGATGTGTTCCGCCCACTCTAGATTGCTAACTGCAGTATCTTTCTACTCATAAGTCATTTATTGATTGCCTATAACTAAGCCTAATGTCTGGGCTCAGAATCTTTTGAAGCAATCCATGAGTAACAACATATTTCAATTTGAAATTGACTCGCTGAGGTCTGACTCACGTTGCCATGTCCGTCAGATAGAGGAACAAACAGACATAAAGACACAAAGTTGTTCAGTTGAAGTCTGGCAGCTGTGGGGTGGGAGAGTCAGGGTTCACATACCACAGCTCTGGTTTGGGTCCTGGAATCTACCCTGCCATGTTCTGGGGAGGGGCCATGAGCTAGACAGAGATTCAACAGCTGCCAGAATCCTAAGGCTCTGCCCTCCAAGAGCTCACTAAAGATCAAATATGGGAAGACCCTGGAAACCTAGCAAGCCTTCCACATGGGCTAGACTGGAACGAGGGTCTGAGCTCTTCTGAAAAATATTGAGAAATGTCAGCCATCCCCAACTTTCTGTGAAAATTCCTACCACACCCCAAGAAAGCGAAGTGGGGGTGCTAAGAGCAAGAAAAACTCTCAGATTATAGTTGTCTGCTCCTGGTACATTCTGCCAGAAAGAACCCAAAATAACAGCCTGCTCAAGGTCAAGACTTAATTTACTTAGCCAATAACAGTGGAACTGCCAACTACAACCTTAAGACTAGATTTACACAGTCTCGGCCCCACCTTTCAATCAGAGGTTGTTATTCCCACAAGCACTGAGTGTGACCATGAATGTTCATATATAGATTTCTCTATTGATAAAAACCCTTAGACTTTCCTTTGTTCTCTGGACATGCAAGTAGCCACCTGCATATGTGTGTTCTGGATTGTAATTCTGCTGTTTAATCTCAAATAAAATTGCTTTCTTGCTTGATTTTGGCAATCCCTACAGGGTGTGTTCCCTCCTTTTCCATTTCCTTCCCTTAAAGCAGGTCTAGGCAATAGTCTTGAACTGCCTGTGTAGCTCAGGCTGGTCTTAATCACGTGGTCCTCCTGCCTCAGCCTCAAAGTCTGAGAAGTGCTGCCTAGGGACATCTCTACAGTTTCAACCTGCCCTCTATAGGCAGCATGAGTACCCCCAAAGAATGGCCTGTTACCAAGCTTCTAGATTTTTCCCATGGTGCTTGCTACACAGGCACACTAATTCCAGGTCCCTGAGCACCTTTGTAAACAATCAGGCACTTTCATAATGTGCTTTTGGTGGGTTGTGAGGCAAACACCTGATATTTAGCATTCTGAGAACTCCTTCAAAATGCTACACATTGGAAAATGAATGATTTAACATGCTTTGAGATTGCCTCCGACCAAAAACCTACAGGACTAGAAACAAATCATCCTCCTGTGTGCCACAGAGCCATCTTTCCCAAGGGTGTGGGCCTTGTGTTTCTTGTATCTAGTCCAGTTTCTCATATGTATATTGTGACTTCTGCTTTTGCAAAACAGGACATTGCTTAACCAGGTCCTTATGTGAGGAAACACAGCTCAGTGAACAGAACAATGATTTGAAAGTCCTGGGTTCTATTTTCAGCTCTGCTGTTGACTGGCTGTGCATTCAGCCCTAGAAAGGTCAAGAGCAGAACGGCCTTGCGTTGGCTTTCTCCGTATGCACAGCTCTGGATGGAAAACAAATCAGGCAGCTGGCACTCAGCCTTGAGGAGTGACAGCCTTTGGAGAATAGATGTATAGTTGGGCTTTGTTTTCATTTTTAAAGCAAAAGAACAGAACAAACTCTCTGGGGTGGGGAAATGAGCTGGTAGAGAATGGGGAGATAACCTGCCGCCCAACCCAGAGGTGAAGGGATAACTTGAGTCATTCAGATCAAAGGAGGCTCTTTGGCACATGCTGGAAGCTCCTGTGTTTAGAAGTGGAAGAGACAAAGGAAGCTGGGCCTTGACATTCCTCTGTGAACTTAGACAATAACAGGTCTCCAGAGCACTGCCTGACAGAACCAGGCTGAGGACCTGAGTGGGAGAGGCCTGTGGGAAACCCCAACACTTAAGGCCCCCTCTCCAGGAGTCTGGGACAGTTGCTTGTCCCCCAAATAAACCAGAAACAGGGCCATGAACTGCTAAGGTTTCAAGAGAAGCTGAACATTTAGATTTTTATCACGGGATTCCCTTTCTTTTCTTTCTTTCTCTTTCTTTCTTTCTTTCTTTCTTTCTTTCTTTCTTTCTTTCTTTCTTTCTTTCTTTCTTTCTTTCTTCTTCTTTTCTTTTTTTTTAATGAAGATCCCATTGATAAAGGTTACTGGACAGGCAAAGACAAATGTATGGTTTGAGCAATGCCCTTCCCATGTCTCTATAACATGTCTTCAGATGAGGTTTCATAAGAGTTTAGTGATCGTTTTAGTGATAATGAAAAGATGTTACCTTTAAACAATAGGCTATTAGCAGCGTAGAATACCTGAGTGTTTTAAAAACACCAGTGTATAGGCCTGGGGAGATGGCTCAGTTGGTGAACTGTTTGCCGAATCAGCTTGAGGGCTTGAATTTGGATGTCTAGGATGCATGTGAAAAGATAGACACACCAGCTTTCTGAGGATTCTTACTGCTGCGATGAGACAGCATGGCCTACATCAGTTTGAGGGAAGACAGGGTTTATTTGGCTTACATACCCTGAATCAGAGTCCACTGAGAAAAGGCAAGGCAGAAACTCAAACTAGGCGGGAACCTGGAGACAGGAGCTGACACAGAGGCCATGGAGGGTGCTACTTACTGACTTGCTCCCATGGCATTATCAGCCTTTTTTTTTAGAATCCAGAAACTCCAGTGCAGGACGGTAACAACCTACAACTACGCCCTCCCACATTCAATCACTAATAAAGAAAATGCTATACAGACTTGCCTACAGCCCGACTTAAGAAGATGGTCTCTCAACTGAGGTTCTCCCCCCTCAGATTATTCTAGCTTGTGTCAAGTTTGCAGAAAGTCAGCCAGCACAGTAGGATATGAGGATACCCTAGCATAAGGATGACAGAGACAGGAGAAGCCCCAGTGCTCGCTGGCCAGCTACTCTCAATGAATTGAATTTCAAGCTCTGAGTTCAATTAAAGACCATGTTTCCAAAAATAAAACTATGTTAAAAGGAGGGAGATTCCAGGTGTCGAAATGCATGTACAATACACAACCAAGCTCACCTGCTGCACATGTGCACACACACATGCATGTGTATACACACATGCATACACAAGACTTACGCATGGGTCTAAGCACACATATGCTAATTGAATTTAGCGATGGCTGAAGCCTGAGCGCTGGGGAAGTGGAAGGCTTCTTGGGTTATTCTGTTGTATAATTGTGATCCACAGATGCTGCATTAGGCTATTTCAAGAAAGTTTAAGAACTTCAGGAGTCTGATGCTTTGAGTTGATAAAATGCACAGCTGATTTGTGAACAAGCATTGGAGAACAAACCTCTGTTGTGGGCCAGTGTTTTATTCTTTCTCAACTGACACTTAATTGTTCACCATCTTGCTGGGGACGCCGATGCCTCTGGGTTCATTAAGAACCATCTGACAACAGACACTTGTTGGACAAAACGCATATTATAAGTCAAGTGCAAGAGAAGACAGAGGACAAGTACATTTAAGTAATCATAGGGAAAATTAATTTGTTGTCTGATGATCGTGAACCAGGCCATGAGCAAAGTACTCCTTTTTAAAGTGAAATTCAATCTCTGTCCATATTCTAAAGGCCATAAAACTCACCACATGAAACTAACAAATGATACATAAAACACAAACTTCCAGAGGTTTGCTCTCTCTTATTTTGTAGGCTGTGTGCATTATAAATAACATGAGTAAGTACTAGTGTTAGATCCTGTTCTGGTTCTTATCCAATCCCTGGTTCTCCTTGCCATCTTCTCCATTTCTCATTTTAAAACAAATCCACTGTGGAGTGAGAATATTAAATTATGAGCAGAAGGACTTTGCAATGGGGTATCCTTTGATCTAGCTGCATTGGAAGAGCCCCCAACAACGTTGTTGTCATGGGGCCTTTCATTCCACAGCACAGTGACAGCTCACTGGGAATGGACCTGTAGGAGGACGTGACAATAGCCAACTGTGTTATTATATGGTGACTTCCATTCTAGCAATAGTGACTTTGAAGCTGGAGTAAACCTTTCTCTAGAAGACATTATAAATTCAGTGACATTATAAATTCTTTCATCCTCAAACCCCACTCAAATAAATGCCTTTCTTTTTTTAAAAAAAAATTAAATCATTGAAAAACACATCAATAACTACCTTCTAGAAAGCCCAGAATGTGTTTTCTTCATGTTAAGTGCCTTGGCTCCTGACATCTAATTTTATGAAAACACAAACACTATGAGTAAAGTTTTTTGAAAGGAGGGAACCTTGAACTAAAAAAAAAAAAAATGCCTCCATAGGATCCAGCTCTAAGACATTTTCTTAGTTAATGATTGACGGCAGAGAGCCTGGCATGTTGTGGTGGTATCATTCCTGGGGTGGTAGTCCTGGGTTTTATAAAAAAGCAAGCTGAGCAAGCCATGGGGAGCAAAGCAGTAAGCCACATCCTCCATGGTCTCTGCATCAGCTCCTGCCTCCAGGTTCCTTCCTTGTTTGAGTTCCTGCCCTGACTTCCTTCAGTGATGAGCAGTGACGTGGAAAGTCTGAGCAAAATAAACCCCTATCACCACCCACCTTGCTTCTTTTTAGTCCTGAGGTTTCATAACAGAAATAGAGACTGTAACTAAGACAATCATCCTTTGTCAGCCTTCCCAGGGTTGTGATTCTGAGAGTATACCATCATATCAGACTGTATGATCCAGTTCTTAAAAGTGACATCACTTTCCATAAAGCATCACATGAGTGGTCAAGTCCCTTAATTGTGGGCTTCTAGGACACTTTAATACAAGCTATTGGAAGTGGCTTTAGATCTTGATTTGGTTAATGTAATTTTCAAATATTTATCACTGTAAAAGACAGTATTTATATTTAGGTTAGTATCATCTAAGAGAATAATAATAATATTAATTGTTTGATCATTACACTTTTACTCCTGTCGTTTACAAACAGTTTTTCACATAGAATAAATAGCCTTAAAAATAAATCAGATTACTTTTGTTCAAAATGGAGTAACATCCCTAACTTGTAATAATTAGAAAAATGAAAGAAAATTACATGCATACACATATGAACACAAATGCATGCATACATGCACACACACACACACACACACACACACACACACACACACACACACACACACAATTTCAGATGTAGAAACAAAGGCAGTTCAGTCCGGTGATTCCCTCCAATAAAGGAAAGCAGTGATGTGCTTCAAGAGGGAGGGGTCTGGGTCCATCCTGGTTACCTCCTTTTGCTACTTCGAAAGTTCCTAGAACATGAGTCTTTCAATGTTAAATACTGGTCAAACCAGGATAAGTTCTTCTGCTCAAAGTCTTGAGTTTAGGTCAGTTGACTGCTTATAGGAAATTGATGGGGAAAGCATTCAAGGCTTGCCAATCACTACTATAGTAAGTTGAGGAAATGGAGGCAGATGTTAAGAAAATCCAGGAAGTGAGGATTAGAGAGGTGAGTACCAGAGCAGAGAAAGATAGAGCTCTTCAGGAAACAGAAGAGTCTCCTCAAGTCACAGGCTGAGTTCTGATGTGTCCGTTCATTGGAGACAGCTTTCTGAGCCCCATGAGTGAGATGATATAAAAAATGAGTTATGAAATCCTTGGGGTTTACACAAGGCTGGATTTCATTTATGATGCCAAGGTCAAGGAGAGAAATACTTTATAGTTCAATAAACTTCATATCAAATCCTCAGAGGGCCACTATTTCAGTAGGGGGAGTAAGATATTCCTAGTTTTGAAATGTCTAAAAGACTTCTGATAAGATCCAGCTGCCTCCAAGCAACTCAACTGTGTGCTTAAACCAAACAACAGCAGATACTAATGTTATTTTAAGGAACACAACAAGGTCATGAATGTAGAAAGAAGCCAATGACAGTAAAGGGGATTAAAGTAGATGAATACTGTAAAACATCTAGTGCATAGATCCCCTATATATTCAGAAAAGCTAAGCAAAAGCTGAGCAAGATAAAAAGAAAGGATAAAAATAGAAGAATACTAAGAAGTATATATAGGCCAAAAATTTGTATCTGACCAGATAACATAAAGAAAACATCAGTGAATTTGAGTATAGATCTTAAAAATCCAAAAAGACCAGAATGATAAGCATCACGGAAATATGAGACTTAACAATAGCACCAGCATCCACGAAACTCTTCAGTTTCCTCCAGAGTTATGGACAACAGAGGACTTGAAAGAAAGACCACAAAAAATTATAAAATTTGATGAAACAAGAAATTCAAATGTGCTGGTTGGCTTTCGTCGACTTGAAATTAACCTAGACATAACTAGAAAGAAGAATTAAGAATTGAGAAACTGCCTCCGTAAAATCGGCCTGTAGGAAAATCTGTGGGGGCATTTTCTTGATTAATGATTGATTTGGGAGGACCCAGTCTAATGGAGATGGTCTCCCCTCGGTGGGTGGTCTTGGACCCTGTAAGAAATCAGGCTGAGCAAAGCATGAAAGTAAAGCAGTAATCAGCATCCCTCCATGATGCCTGCTTCAGATCCTGCTTCCAGATTCCTGCCCTTCTTGACTCCTGCCCCAACTTCCTTTGGTGATGGACTTTTACCTGGAAGTTTAAAAAGGAAATAAAGTCTTTTCTCCCTGGGTTGCTTTTGGTCATAGCATCCCATCACACATAGAGAAATCTTAAGACATGGAAGAGCCAATAAATTCAATGTACCAAAGAATAATAAACCTCAAGATGAAGTCAATAAAAGTAGTGAAACTGGGAATAGAGATACAATCAACGCCAACAGGAGGGGGTGTAGATGTCATCAGTAGAAACAGAAATAAGAACTTGGTCATTCTTATTATCAAAAACCATTCTATCCAAATGACAATAGGAAGCAATATTTAAATTACTCAACAACAAAAACTTTTAACCAAGATTTATTTTTATGGTGAAAATATCTTTTTAAGAGAACAAGTTAAATGAAGATTCCCACACTGGCAAAAGGAGAGATGACTCATTACCCCCAAATAGGAACTTCAACAAAAATCAAAGGGAATTTCTGTCCAGAAAACGTATTTTCATCATAGTGGGAATGCCACAGTGTTGGAAGCCTCCATCCGTGGCCACATGAGTGGGAGCAGAGGCTTGTCACCTGCCATAGATTGGCACAAAGACATTATAGGCAGGGAGCTAAGCCTATTCCCCATGACCTATGGCCCAATCCCCTAAAGCCTCCCCAGCCTTCAACACAATACTACAGCTATTCAAAACATGAATTTATTGGGGAGGGAGCAGTTTAGGATTAAACCGGTGTATATTAAAAACATTTATGTGTTTAGTCACAGGTACTGCTAAACTGGATAAGAAGAGAGCAGCCAATTATTTAATATATGAAACAGATATCATAAATAGATTTCTAAAACTAATAACAAAAATATATCAATAGCCATGCCACATAAACACCAATCAGAAAAAAAGCCAGGGAAAGAAGGGATGAGAGAGGCTAATGGGAAGAACTGACTAAAATTCACTATATATGCGTATGAAACAGCTAAAGAATAAATGTATTCATTTAAAGAAAGCTGAGGTGATGGCATTAATAATGACACTTCATAGTTCCAACACTCACAGAAAGGAAGTTAGTGATGGTCACGAAAGGAGAGAATCCACAAGGATATAGAAGATTTGAACAATGCTATCAACCACATTTACCTAACAAAACGTGTCACAGCCAAAAATGGGGTGATTTTTCTTGGTGACTGCACAGAGTAATTCAATAGGACAGATAATATTCTGTACCCTAAGCACATCTCAGAAAGGTGATTCACCAGGTACATTCTCTAAGCATTAGATAAATAAACACATTCAGCAACAGAAATGTATATTTCAAAACAAAAAAATCTCTGAAAATCACCCTGTAGGGAAGAAGGATGTGGGAGAAGGTCTGATTATAATGGAAATGAAGTCATAGCATAGCAACATTAAGGCAGTTCCATTGGGGCGATGCTTAGAAAGCTGCTGCCTTTACACAAAGGAGAGAGACTCTCAAGTCAGTTGTCTTAGGTTCGTTAGAAAATCAGACAGATGTTAAACCCAGAGTGAGTGAAGGAAACAAAGGATAATACCTACCTACACATACACACGTATATTAATTTAAAAAAACTACCTTTATTGAATATTTCCTGAGATCTGGGCATTATCTTAATGACTTTTATTCCCAATTTATTAATGACCACTATTGGATGCTTAAAATTATTCTAATTACTATCCTTTGTTTCAGATAATAAACTGGATCTTTCTGACATTCAGCCATAGTTCCCAGTTCATAGTTACGTAGAAGTGGTAATTTGTGATTTGCACTCAGACCTCTACATCATAGTATTCCAATAACTTGCAGGTTTTATATTGATCATATTTATATTGTTAAGCATTTTTAATTAATCTACATGTTTGTTATTTCTATATATGTATATTTTCAATGTGAATATATATTATATGTACATACACACACACAATGTCAGTTCTTTGTTAACTAGAAGGATATTCTGCTAGCATTCCGGAGAATAGTTTAGAGGTCAACCCTTCATACTATCATCTCTGAAAATTGTTCCTCCAATGAAATGATGTGCCATGAAGGACATCTGTGGAAGCAGATGTGACTAAAGCCATGAAAAATTTCCATTTGCTCCTGAGAGTCTTTCCAGCTACATGTCCTTGGGTTATGAAATCATGGGTGAACAGCTGAGTATTATCATGTATTCCATGGCCATTACAACTCATTCATGTTAATATTGCTTCAAAGGGAGAAGCCTAGCCTTCCTAAAATATCAGGACATCAATCCTGCCTTTTTAACACAAGATCAAAAGCTCTCCTCTCCCAGCACGAAGTCAGAAAGAGAAGTGATGTCTCATCTTGTCACCGCGATTGCTCTACAATCATTGTGTCACATCGGGCAAGTCACTTACCTTTCCGGGTCCACAAACTCAGCTGTAAATGAAAGTGGGAAAGCACTCCCAGTCTTCTCTTTTTTCAGCCTTCTCTGCCCTTTCTCCTGTACGGAGTTGACAGCTGTGACTGCCTTAATATGAGCCTGCCATAAGCAAGTTCCAGTATCCATGAAGGCTAGAGGAAGGCTGTATTAGCGATCTGCTCCAATCCTGCCAGTGGCTTCCCGTTTATCAAGATTAAAATTTAATTGCATCCAATAGACTCATAACATAACCTCCACCCCAGGCTTTCTCCCAAGGGCCCTTCACTCCTCTAACTTGGACTTGGTGCTGTCTTTAGGTTAGTTTTTGAGAAATGTTACAATGAAGCAGTGTAGACTAGGTGGCTTGAACACTTCCACACCTTCCTCTGCCTGTGTCATAGTTCCCTGTCTGACATTTCCATGCACGGCATTCACAGAGACTATAAAACTCTTTTTCCCACTGTCGAATCTTGCAGTTCTTGGAGCTAAAAGGCTAAGGTCGGTGGGTTTGGTTCCTTCTTCACTTACAGATGGCCACCTTCCTGTTGGATCATCAAGTGAATATTCCAGGTCATGCCATCTTTGTCCAAAGCTGCTTCTTTTATGTGGATTATAGGATCATTAATAGACTAGATTAGAGCCCTACTAATGCCTTTCTAAGTACAGTCACAAAGAATGAGCATCCCACTGTTGAGCATGACTTCTTTATATTAAAAAAAGGTATCTCCAAATACAACATGATAGAGCTTATGGCTTTAGCCCTAAAGTGAATGACACAGTTCAGTCCACAGCATCTTTTATATGCTGCTCCAGCCAAACCAACTTTCTGCATACTCATTATTCTTGCTCTATGGCCTTTGCACAGGTTATTCTTCCTCCTTGGAACACTGCAAAGTACACCAGTGTCTACTAGATTTAGTAGGCCCATTCCCATAACATAATATGTATGCCAATACTTGGACAGAATCCATTTGCAATCCCAAACTTTTGGTCTCTGCTTCTCTTTCAATGTGTTTTCTTTTGTTCTCTAAGCCTTTAGCCAAGCAAAGAATACCTTTCCAATTGGCTTCTCTTGTTCCCCCAACTCAGTTCCTGACTTGTCTTTACTTCTCATACGGCTCCCACAGGTTGTGCTAATTCATCTACTCCCTAGAAACACACTAATGCCAGGTGCCCTGTAATCAACTGCTCAAGCCTAGGGATGCACAGGAAAACATTAGGATCAGGAGCCTTCAGAATTCATGAGTATCATTGTGGTGCTCACAAAGTTTTAACAGTCCAGAGGAAGAACATTTTAATAAACAGATATTATAAAAGCTTTCTAAAAATAGTAGGTAGTAGGGCAAAGGTCTGAAGAGTGAAAATAGCCACATAATAGTAATGGAAACAATTTTTCTAGACTGTGTTACTGTTATGTGTGAAAATGTCAAAGCATAAAGCAATATGACATAGAATAATGGACAAGGAAGAATATGAAATATTGAGGTTTGGGGCATAAGGCTAGAACATTTTAAAGAAACACTTATCTCAAGATATGATATTTTGATAACCCTAGCCAATGTGACCAACCATTGGCCAGGTTTATGTGCATCCCAGGTAGTGATGAAGGCAGCCCAATACGAAATGGTAAACTTACTTAAAATATAGGAGTTGTCCTTGATTATTTTTTTGATTCTACCTTTGCTAACTCTCACACATAAACTTTTTACAAGGTCACAACTACAATACAACATTGTGTCAAGGTATGCAATGACTGGACCCCATGTGGAGTCTAGAAAACAGTGCAAAATTCTTAACAATGGACAAAATTGAGCAAATCTCTAATTTAGGAAGTTAAACCTGGCCTTATTGAAGAGGACACGTTCTAAGACAACACTTGACAGATGCGATGAGTTAGGATATCATAGCAATTCTGTTGGGGAGAAAGATGGCCACACACTGAGAATGCAAGATGACTAGATGAGGCACCAGTGAAAACATACCGGGTTAGTGTCTGCTTCAGACGAGGAGGAGATGAACAAGAGAAATCTAAAATAGCTCCCACGTTTCACCATTTTCAACACAAGAAGTAAGACTGTCATTAATTATAAGAAGGAGAAATAAATTTGGTTGTGGACACAGTGAGTATATACAAAATATATTTTTGGAAAAAGCATCCACTAAACAGTGTGTTAATAATCTCTGTAATCACCAAGGGAGATTGACTATTTTGAGGACAAGAAAAGTCTCAGGTGGGTGACATCGACTAATGACCTTTTCCTCCTTGACAGAGTTCGAACCACATGCTATAATCTTCACCAGTAGAAGACAAACAAATGAACAAAAACCCCACACTTTTATATGGAATTGCTTTCATATGAGATTAAGTATTACTAAAAAGAAATAGTACACTAACAATCCCCCCATTTTGACATTTCCTAAGGAGCCGATGTCCCTTGGAGTCTCCAAATGAGTCTCCAAATGGATGACTCAGAGTGGATGGGATAAACATTGACCGTGCTACAGCAACAACATAAAAATTTCATGATCTCATATTGTGAAAGAAAATACATGCTTAAGGCAAATGGTAAAGAGTTCCCCGACACTCATGTGTTTTCATCTGGCTTCACAATCCAGACAAAGAATACATTTTCTTTTTCATTTTACGGATGAGGAAGCTGACTGTCAAAGCGATTAACTGATGTGTTCAAGGTCACTCTTGGCCTTCAGCTTGCAAGACAAAGTCTCCTGGTTTCTAATCCTGCTTTCCTAAGACATCAGACAGGTGATCTCAAAAAAACCACGCCAATGAAGGATAATAGAATCTGTTCCCCACAATGATTTTACAGTGACAGAAATTTCATCTTCTGAGCAATTAGCACCCGCTTTCCCACTTACCAGTGAAATTACAGGTGGAGAGTACCGAGGAGCTTGACACTCATTTCTCTATTGATCCTGTTTGATCGTTATTGACATTAAGAAGACGTATGTCAATCATCCAATATTTTAAAACATATCCCTTCAAAGTAGAGTAACCCACAATGAAAGGTCCCGGCTATCTTCTTGGCTCTGAAGAACTATTAAACCTTGACCTCTTATTTTCTGTCTGGTTTTTAAGACAAACTACATAATGTGAACTGTGGTCATTGGTATTTTCTTCAGTTCTGTTAGGAATTCTCTAAATGTTAACCTGCCCTTAGAATACTTTCTGAGATGACATACTGATCATGTCACTGAGGGACAGTGGCACCCATTATTATCTGCAAAACCCTACATTTCAGAAGCCAGGACTGCCAACTTATTCAAGTCACTTTACACTATTATAGATTACCGTTCAAAGAAGTCTTTAATGTACGTGCAGACTTCTGTGTTATTTTTTGTTGATTTTTGTGGTGTCTCAGAAATGCAATATGAAGGACTCACACATAAGTTTTTTTTTTAATGTAATAAGCAGGACAGGCATCTTTTGTAAGTGGGAGAGAGAACATTAGGGTCTCAATAGAGACAGAAGTGTATGTAGAAAGAAGCTGAAATGTTTTATCTCTATCTATTGAATACCTTTTTTAAAAAAGTAAAATGACCTCTCTTTCTATATATTGGTAGCACTGTTACGTAATTATTATAATGTTGATTATTAGTAGTATATGTATTGTTATTAAGATCCTCACTACACCATACCTGTCTTTACTTTAGATATCTCAAGAATAGTTAAGAAACAATAACCCACAAAAATGATATCAGAAGTTCATCTATTGAAACTTCCTTGTATTAATCTTTCTTTGAATAAGGAAATAAAGAATAAATAAAGCTAGACTCTGGTGGTTCAGCTCATCACTTAAAGCATTTGTCACACAAATATGAGGACTTGGATTTGGATTCTCAGAACCCACATAAATGCTAAGCGGATATGGCAGCTCACCTGTAGTTCTGGCCTTAAAGGTAGAGAGAGGAGATCCCCAGAGCAAACTGGCTAGCATGACTGGCCATTCCAGCTACCTCTGGGTTTGACTGAGATACCTTGTTTCAATGAAGTCAGGACGGAAAGCAGCGATGGATGATTCATAACATCCACCTCAGGCTTTCACATACACCCACACTCACAAACATGTGCCCATGCACATACCACATACATGCATATCACAAACACATGATAAATGGGGAGGAAATTAGTGAAATTGCCCTTCCTTCCTTCCTTCCTTCCTTCCTTCCTTCCTTCCTTCCTTCCTTCCTTCCGTCCTTCCTATGTATGAGTGTATGTGTGCGGTGTGTCTGTGTGCATATGTGTGCGTAGGTGTGTCCAATTATGTGGGTGCACATGTGGAGGCCAGAGGCTGATATCAAGATGCCTTCCTCAATGGCTTCTTCACTTTATGTTTTGACAGGGTCTCTCACTCAATACAGCCATCACTGCTTTGGTTAGGTTGGGTGGTCAACAAGCCTCCAGGATCTGCCTGTTTCTACTCTCTCCCCCAGAGCTGAGAATATAGCCATGATAAGATCTATGTGACATTCATGTGTGTGCTGGGAAGATCCCAGATTCTTTACCCACTGAGATATCTCCCTAGTTCCATATGGTTTCATTCTAAAAATATACCTAACCTTCACTTCTGCTCTTTTGACACAGACTAGGAGGCTCCGTGCTTACACTGTAACCTGTGACCTCAGCTCCTTCCAATTTCCCCAACAGCAATAGCACCATGCTCTTTCTAGTTCCCAGGACACCTCCATCTCACCCTTTCCCTAGAACCTCCATAGTTACCTCTTCCTCCCCAGCCTGCGTTACCACTATGGCCCCCATGAATGATTGCTTCTTTCTTCCTGTATGACTTCATCTGTCCTTTCCTATCTTTCTTCTCCAGCTTCATCAATACCATCACCATATCTGCAATGGGTGACATGTATAACCTGTGACTCACTGGTACTCAGGATATACTTCTCACGTGACAGAATTTCTATTCAATTTTTCAGGTGCTAGCTTATTCTCACATGCATTTATATTGCAAATGGAAACATTTCTACAGTAAGGAAACCTTTACGATGTGGGATGTCTTTCTGTACACTGTGAATACATGTTGCTTCCATTGGTTAATAAAGAGGCTGTTGTGGACTGTGGAAAGACAGCTTACAACCATGTGGGAAATCCAAGAAGAAAGGTGCAGTCAGGGAAGATGCTGTGAGTCACCTGGGGATAAAAGATATAATAAGATACAGGTAAGCCACGAACCACATGCCAAAACATAGACTCATAGAAATCGGTTAAGATGCAAGAGCTAGCTAGCAAGAAGCCTGAACTATAGACCAAACAGTGAGTAATTAATATAATCCTCTCAGTAATTATTTTATAAGCATAAAGAGATATAAGAAATTTGTCCAGACCACTGGGTTAGGCAAGACCCCAGCTTCATTTTGTGTTCACTCTGTGCCTCCTGACTGTGGATGTGATGTGACCGGTGGGCCTCCTGTTCCCATTGCCATGCCTTCCCCCAATAAGATGGGGCATATCCTTCTAACTCAGTCAGAACACATCCTTCCTTTCTTTAGCTGCGCCTTGATCACAGCAGGCAGAAGTCACCAATGTTTCCTCACATAGACACTCCAGCGGGGTCATAGCTAGGGAAATGATAACTGATCACCCTGAAGTTCCCAACTCACTCTGCTAATGCTCACTTGTTAATGACCCCCTGAGTCTATTAAGTGCTACCATATCATTAGGAAGCAAATCATAGGTTGTTAATAACTCGGCAAATATGTTATGAAAATGAAGCATGAAGCTTCAGAAAGTGCTCAGTGTATGGACAAATGCACAGCCACAGGGAGAAAAATGGATGGGCTCTGAAACAGCCAATGTAATGCAAATTAAAATAATAATTATAAGACTTATAAGGTCTCAGAAATCACGTGTTCTTTTGGTACAGTGAAATAGAATATCCCAGTGATGTCCCTGAGTCACAGCAAAGAAACCCCACTATGTAAACTCTAAATAATCAACTCGAAGAATATCCGATTTCATACTATTTCTTTAGTTTGGCTTTCTTTCATAACAAAAGATGTGTACTTTTTTCCTTTGGTCTAAATATCCCATTCCTGAACTTTGTAAATAATTATTGGAGTATTAACTAACTGCCAAAGCATCAGTAGCTTCGGGTTTTTTAAAAATACATTTGTAACTAAAATAGAATTGCATCAATTTCCTCATTCTATCTCCTCCCTCTTTCTCAGAAATGCTCCCTGCAATCCCTCCCATGGCTCCTCACTCGGAAATGAATAGCCTCTTTTTCTTTGATTATTATTGTTGTATATATATACACATACATATATACAAACATATATACATGTATATATATATATATATATATATATATATATATATATATATGCTCCCCAGGTGTACAATAATTGTGTGTGTATATATATACATATACATATATATATACACACACACAATCTCCTGAGTATTAGACAATCAAGGGGGCTTATTCCTGGGAAGACTAATTTTCTCTCCCCCAACAGTCATTAGCCAATAGCTCTTTGTCTTGAGTGGGACAGGGGTGGGGGATCTCATGAAATTTTCTTCCTTCCTCCTTAACATGCCCACTGATGTGCGTCCATATCTATAAGAGAAAGCCAAAATACAGGAAGTCTGATGTGAAAGTCTCTTCCAGACATCACTTCAGTTGCTTAAACTTTACAAGAGAGCTGTCCATATTGAAATAACTGACAAGATATTTATTTATTTGTTTATTCATTTATTTGTTTATTTGTTTGTTTGTTTGTTTTTGAGACAAGGTCTTACTATGTAGACTTGGCTGTCTTAGAACTCAGTATATAAGCCAGACTGGCTTCCAACTCACAACTGTCAGCCTGTCCCTGCCTCCAGGTGGGTGCTAGAATTAAAGGTGTGCACTGCCGTGCCTAGCTCAGGACATACTAAAATTTTTACAGTGATTTTTAGTAGAGTCAGTGTAGTAGCCGGGAGACAAAAGCCACATGGGGTCAGTTCTGATTTCCCACAAGCACATCAGCAGAGGTTCATTTTTACCCCCTTCAGGTTTGTCTATCTGAATGACTCTAGTTATGGCTTGGATCTTGCAATAGTTCATATGCTAATGACTCAGTCACCAGGTAGGATAAACATAGGGATATGAGGCCCAAGAGAGAGAAGTCAAATCATTAGATGCATACCTCACCCTCTTTTTACTATCCACAGCTATGGTAATATATTGCATATTTAATAAAACCAGCCTGGAGTATCAGAGAACAGAACCACCTGTGGTGGGATTCAGGTGTTAGCCGATAAGATCCGAGGATGCTAATCTGCCTGACTCTGCCCTGCTTCTCCTACCTATGTTCTGATTTCTCCTCCTACTTCTTCTATGGTGCCTGTCATGGCCCAAAACAGCTCCTTTATTTAAAGATTGAGATTCACAGCATACAGAAAGGCATTTCCACATCAACCACCCACAGTCAAGCCATGAGGGTCAGAGAGTAGTGACTCACACCTTTAATCCCATGATTTAGGAGACAGAGATCTTTCTGTATTTCTGTGAGTTCAAGGCCTAACAGCCAAGAAGCAGTAGCTCACACCTTTAATCCTAATTCTAGAGTTATAATGCAGAGTTGAACCTGGAAGTGAAATAGCTGAGCAGAGATTCAAGCCTTCTGGGGAAGGGATCAACCAAGCTGAGGACTCTTGAAGACAGCATTTACCCTGCTTGGCCTGAGAAGTTGGCTGGGGTGAGAATGGACTGTGGTCTGTTTCCTCTCTCTAACATTCCAGATTTTTCTCAATATCTGCTCCAGGTTTTCATTATATACTAACTAGAATTCATGCAATACACTGTCATGAGATGAGCAGCCTTTGTCCACTGCTGCTTCCTACTGAGATGTTCTGCTTCATCCACGCTCAAAACAAGGCCACCTTACCACATGCTGAAATACAGGAAGGCATGAGCCAAATCAATTCTTTCTCCTTATGAACTGATTATTTTAGGCCTTTATTAGGAGATGTTAACAAGAAATGTCGTTACTACCTCTACTAAGAGTTAACAATTAGACCAGATAGAGGTATGTTAGACTAGTATCTCATATAGTCTTAGCCACAACTACAGAAATCTGATATCTCAGAGTAAAAGAAATGGCATGTAATGTGTAAAATGAACATACATAGGCATATGTCTTTCTTTAGGTTTCTGTAACAAAGTACTAGAACTAGATGGCTCACGAACAACAGAAATTTATTTCTCACAATTCTGGGAGTTGAAAACACTACATCCAACTCTATTTGTGGCCTGGTAAGGGTCTCTTCTGGGTTATAGAAGCCTATCTTCTTACATTCTCATGTCAAAGAAAGGAAATAAGAAACCTCCCCGGAACCCAATTATAAGGGTACTAATCCTATTCATGAGGACTCTACCCTCATCAAATAATTCCTTCCCAGCAGTTCAGCTCCAAATATCACCAAAAAGGAATTAGGACTTCAACATATAAAGTTATTAAGGGATACATAACCATTCAGTCCATTGTGTTACAATAAAACTTTATTTACCAAAACAGGTCATGGATTCAATGTGATTTATAGATTAGATTAAAGACTATCATTATCTATATTAGATGATCACTCCACAGATAGACTTACAATGGAAAGTTAACCATGGGTGATTTAATTAGAGAACACCTGTCAATCAACTACTAAAGGTCAAGATTTCCAGACAATATCATAACTAATTTCCACATCGAATCTGTCTATGGCAGGTATGAAAATTGGGACTACATGCCTATTATGTGTTGCCAGATCATGAACGCATTCTCTTCTTCGGGGTTCAGCCTTCATTCACACAACTTTGAGTTAGAAAATACACGTTTGTATCTTGTGTTGTTTGGCTTTGCAACTGTGCACTATGGAAAATAGCTAAACAAGTGTGTGTTCGGTTAGTTTTTTGTCTACTCGACATGAGCTAGAGTTATCCAGGAAGAGAAAACCTCAATGACAAGATGTCTCCTCCATCAGATTGGCCTCTCGACAAGTCTGTGGGGACGCACTTTTTTGATTAATAATTGAAGTGGGAAGACCCAGGTCACTGTAGATGGTGCCACATCTCAGTGGCAAGTGGTCCAATGTTGTAAAAGAAAACGTGATAACAATTAATGCGGAGGGGGAAGACCATGAATTGGAAAGAGAGCAGGGAGGGGTACATTGGAAGGTTTGGAGGGATAAATATTATAATTATGTTATAATTTTAAAAGAAAACTTTCAATATAAGAAAAAAAATAAGCCAAATGAGTTGTATAGAAGCTTTCCTGCCTAGCCTCTGCTTCAGTTCCTGCCTCCAGGTTCCTGCTTCTCCTGCCTGACTTCTTTCTATGATGAGCATGTAAGACAAAAGGGTTTCATCTTGTTACCATTCCACTGCTGTGAACACACGACATGACCTATGCAACTCTCACAAAAGAAAACATTTAATTGAGGGCATGCTTACAGATTCAGAGGATCAGTCCATTATCATCATGGTGGGAAAGCAGGCAGGCATGGCACGCTGGAGCAGTAGCTTAGAGCTTTATATCCTGATTCAAACAGGGAACTGCTGACTCCAGCATATCCCATAATACTTCCCAATTGGGGACCAAGCATTCAAACACGAATCTATGGGAACCATTCATTCATACCACCACACCTTTCCTCCCTGAAGCTGGCTTCAGCCTGTACTTTATCATAGAGGCAGAGAAGTAGAGTAGAACACTCTGCATAGTTCAGGGTCTCCACCTACATCCCAGAGAGGTCATAACTGTTCAGAAATAAACAATAGACTGGAGGTGTGAGAGTAAAGTACTTGCCTCACAAGTGTGGGGACCTGAATTTGGTTATCTGGAACCCACAACAAGTCAAACCTGGTAACCAGCAATCCCTGCTTTCTGGTGATGAGATGGAAGGTGGAGATAGGCAAATCTTGAAGCTCGTGAACCATCCAGCCTGGCTTATGCTGCAGCCCAAAAGGAGAGACTGTCTCAAGCAAGATACAAGGGATGTTATCCACTAGCCTCCACAGGCATATTGTGGCACACAGTCACATGTACATGTAAACACACACATGCATACACATTCCACACACATACACAAGACAGATTTGAAAAGCAATAGACAACAAACCGTGCTTAGAACAAGACCCCCTGCTCAATACAGAGGCTAGCATCAGACAGAGCTCAGCAGAAACTTAAGGTCCCAGTGAATTCCTCTAGAGGATCTAATCCATGATTCACACTTAAGTCAAGTTCCATTTCCATTTTAAACTTAATGAAAAGACGCATAATATAACATTATAATTTGTTTTCTTAGATACCACTATTGTTTTGGTATTTATTAAAGGGAGTCTGTCAGTGAAGCATGTAAAGATTCCTGGCACATAGCAGCCATGAGGTAAACCCAACATGGCTCCAGCAGAACATGCTGTGAATGGAGGGCATGCCCCTAGGTGTGGCTATGTAAATCGGTGCCTGCCCAATCTCTTAAAAGGAGCTGCTGCATGAAAGTCTGTCTCTTATCTCTTCGGCTTCTCTTCCCCTGTACTCTCCAGGTGACTCTCCTGAAAAAACTAGTGTGGCATCTGATAGTGTGCGTCTGATCTCACGCACGAAACCAACAAAACATAAATACCCAGGAATGAATTATGGCAAGTTTCTAACAATTATCTTCCTTCATATTTGTTAATCAAAATGGGTGATCCAGTGGCTGATGAAATTCTTCCCAACCGAGGAGGCGCATCGATTTCCTTTGCTGTTACATGGTGGTTTTTAGCAGTCTCCTGGCATTTCTGGAGTTTAATGAATGGGACAGTGTTCTGTTTCCCATAAATACTAAGCAGAAGGACAAACTAAATATAAAACCTATTCTTTTTAGTAAACCATTCTTCAACCCTTAGTGGCTTAAAAACAACAAGCAGAGTGTTGGTAAAAGATTAATTCTGTTTGCACATGAGAAATAATAAGAGAGGAGGTGTCACGTGAGTAACAGAGGGGCATTCTGCACCTGGTCTGGAAGATAAATACACACTTTGTCTTGGAGCCAGTCCATAAATCAAATTCCTTTAGAACAGGCAGAGGCCAGCCTGGTGCAGGCTGCAGCCAGTGTTAAGTAAGACAGGGCAAAGAAGAAGGACCCAGTACTGGCACAAAACTATGGCCACAATGCCATGCATCTGTTCCATCTCCTGAGCTTGATGTCAAGGTGAACTCAAATGCAAGTGCTTGTTTCTCTTAGCAAAAATGACCCATTGTATTCTGCCTGCTCAGTCCAGAGACAACCACGGATTTTCTTTTCAGATCTGGACTGATTTCATTTTTTACTCAAAAACAAACAGAAGTGAAAGATGACCAAGCAGCTAGTCTGCGCATATTAGGCAAACCAACCAACTCTATCTTCCGATCTAAGCCATCCACCCACAACTGATTCTCCGTATTTGTAACTTGACTTTTTTTTTTTTCTGTGTTCCAGACTCCCTCTGTAGTGGGATTTAGTCCACTGGGTGAGGGTAAATGAGTTAAAACATACTCATTTCAAAAAGCACAGAGCAGCCATGAATATTGTAAGCAACAAAGCATTCTACTCTCACGTAGAAATTGGCAAGGTGAATTGGGACAGAACTCTATAAAAAATTAAAACTGTTTTCCTTAGGTTACTCATTGGAAATTTCTTCTATTTCCATAACATTGTCAGTTATTGAAGCCCCCCTCTCTAGCTTCTACTGAAAACCCCACTCATAAGGATGGAGGAAGGAAATGTGGAATGCATGCTGGTTTTATTGTTTTTAGTTTGATATGCTTTAAAAAGAAAGAGAGAAAGAAAGAGAGAGAGAGAGAGAGAGAGAGAGAGAGAGAGAGAGAGAGAGAGAAGGAAGGAAGGAAGGAAGGAAGGAAGGAAGGAAGGAAGGAAGGAAGGAAGGAAGGAAAGAAAGAGAGAGAAAGAGAGAGCCAGATGGACAGTGGAGACCTTGGTTCCCTTTGTAGGCTTTCAGTGAGTGACCTTGGATGACAATTTTCACCATTCTCTATTCTCAGCCAGGACAGACAGAGGAGACTGAATTAAAACAGAACTGCCTTTTGCACTCAGTGGCACAGGTGTCCTGTCAGAACTAAGGAAGCCAGCGCTGCCCTTTCCTGCCAGTTCTAGCTCCTTTCCTGGAGGCTTTGAGAAAAGTGGACAAACCCTGAGCCTATGCTCAGGTGACCGTGAGGAGGTGATGCACACACCATTAATCCAGCACTCAGGAGGCATACCAAGACAGGTGGATCTCTGTGAGTGTGAGGCCAGCCTGGTCTACAACATGAGTTTCAGGCCAGCCAGGATTATGTAGAAAGACCCTGTATCAAAAACAAAAACAAACAAACAAATAAAAAATGGCTGAAGTGAATGAGGATTACTAAAAACAAGATGGTTTTAGGAGCAAAGCCAGCCATGTTTTTCTGAAGAATTGGATAATCCGCTGACCCCACTCCATGCTCACCCATGGATCGGCACATGGTGTATTTCTTCTCCATCATTTAGTTCTCTGGTTTAATGAGCTCGGGGATCTGAGACAGCCTCACCTCCCTTCCTTCCTGACCCTACACTCTACCCTGCTCCCCTTTCTTCGTGGAACACATCACAACTTACCAAGGACCACTCAATTATGCCTCTCCTTCCCCCTGTTTATAAACTCTGAGAACAGAGATCCTGTCTATTCTGTGCATGCCTAAAACAATTGCTAGGAATGAGTAAGCTCTTAATAAATATTGATTAAGTGAGGGAGGGAGGCCCTGCCTGATGAAGGCTGCAGTATACTGGACAGCAGCAGTGGGAATCCCCAGGCATATTCAGTTCTTTTTCCAGCCTCTCTTCCTCCTACTGTGTTCAGAACTGATTTTATTCGCTATTGAACTCAGTTTTCTTAGATCCAGCCCACTTGTTCATCAACGTCCCCACATTTCTGTGAGGGTACTCTTATTTATCATTCAATATCCCTGCTCTAAGATTTTGTTTGGAGAACAAAATAAAAACCTTCAGCTGTTAAAATTAATTTGAAACTCCTAGACAAGAGGACCTTTTCATATCCCTTCCAGATCTCCCAATGGGTGGATGCAGGCTTCGTCACCTTTGCAGTCCTAGAAGTATGAAATAGGAGACACACGAGTCAGCATTCCCTTGTTCTCAGGGGGTTTTTGGTTTTGTTTGTTTGTTTCAAGCTCAGGCATTGCTGACCAAGTGAGGCCTGATAGCGCTGTCCACTACCACCTGCCAGCCTGAGCCAGCCAACACAGGCACTCCGTTCCTGTTCCTGCTGATGGAGAACCAGTCCAATCCTGAATGACGAGATTTGCAAAGACAGCTGTTTGGGCTCTGCTAACATTTGGGGGAGGGGCAACGGGAGATTGGCCGGTCCATTCTCCTACTGCTTTTTACTGAAAGAAACAGCTGCGATCTTCACAATGCAGACAAGTAAACAAAAGCTGACAGGGCCAGGCACCAGTCCCCAGCAAGCATTCAAATGATGACTCCCTATGGGGTCCACAGCCAAGTGTCAAGGCTCAGTTCCTCACAGCGGAGAAGGAAAGCCAGACACTGCCCTGAATGTGCAATTCAACCAGAATAAAGCAAGCATCACTCCAGTCGTTCCTCATTCCATTACTGGTTGTCACTCAAGAGTATTGTCAAGTTCCAGAAACCAGTGTGTACCAGCAAAAATGTTTTGCTATCTGAGAGGCAAGCCTGCCGGGGGCTCATGCACAGGAGCACCTGTGTTGACCTAGCTACCAGATTCCTGCAAGTCCTTCTCATTCATCTATTCTTCTATTTGCTTACACAGAAAGCAGTGTTTGCTTGGTATTTTCCCCACCCCTCCCTTTTCACTGTCAGAGTTGCCTGTCCATCAGAAACACTATCTTTGGCTGCTCAGTGGTAAACCCTGGTGATAATCTGGATGAACTAACTGTCCCTTACTGTTTTCTTTGAAGAGTGTGAAGCCAGGGGAGGGAAGGAGCTACAAACAGCTCCGAGTTAGTCTCCAGATCTCCGCTGGAAATACTTGCATTACAAGCTACAGAACCTGCACAGTGGCTAGCCCATTACTGACAGACACAATGGAACTTGTTAGGCTATTTCCTAAAAACAGCGTTGACTAAGTAAGATTTTCTAATTTGTAATCTTAGATGTATTTATTTTACTTGTTGTGGATGGTTGTTTCGCTTGTGTGGGTGTGTGTGTTTTATGTGAGTGCTTCTATATTTGAGGGGGGTCCAAAGAGAGTGCTAGGTCCCTTTTGTGAGCTGAAAACAGAACCCAAGTCCTCTAAGAAAACAATAAATCCTTTAACCACTGAGCCATCTCTCCAAGTTCTGTTTTATTTGTTTGTTTTTAAGTAAGGGGGCTAGAGAAATGACAGTTAAACATACTTCCTACCAGAGGAGCTGAGCTTGATTCAAGTACTCACATCAGACTGCTCAAAGTCAACCTGTAACTCCAGGAGACCCAGGGCTTTTCTCTGGCCTCTGGGGGCTCCTGCACTTAAGTGTACGTACCATCACACAGGCACACACAAACACACATAATCAAAAATGTTGTAGTTTTTTAAAGTAAATAATGTTATGATCTGATCATATATGATATGATATCATATCAGAGTTTTGCTCATGTCCTTATGGATGGAGACCTCATGCTCCATGTGGTAGGAGGTAGCGGCGGCTGCATTGCAGCAGGACACTTAGGGGGGTCTACGTAGAAAGACTTTATGACTATAAAGAGAGAAGAGATAGAGGGGAGAAGGCAGGAGAAGAGAGGGGAGGGGAGAGTGAACTCCCTCTGGCAGGATGAGGGGAAAGGATAAACAAAAGAGAGAAAGTCAGGAAGTGGGGATCCTTAAACCGAGCTTAACTTCAGAACTCAGGGTGGGGTGTGGCTTCAGGGGCTAGAACAGAATCCTAACAAATAAGACTGTTGATATTTTAGGACTTTCAATCTTCTGTGCTCACTTTAAAATTCAAGTGTCATTTAGGGGAGTTGAAATGACAAGTACTTGCATTATTTATTTATTTATTTTTTTAAAAGAATTCCTTTGTCCTTAAATTCAGCTCATATCGTCTAAGAGAAGGGGAAATGGCCAGCCCATGTGGCAGTTAGCTCCTCTGTCCTCTTGACACAAGCTAATCTGTGGTGGGGAAATTTTCAGTTGAGTAACTGCCGCCATCAGATTGGCCTGTAAGAATGTCTGTGGCATTTTCTTGATTGATGATTGATGTGGGAAGAGGCATCCCATGGCGGGTGGTATCACCTCTAGGTGGATAGGATAGTCTTGGGATGTTTCAGAAAGCAGGCTGAGCAAGTCAGCCACAGGGAAATAGCCCAGTAAGCAGCGCCCCTCTATGGCCTCTGCCTCAGTTCCTGCGTGGCTTCAGTGTCTGCCTTGGCTTCCCTCAATAGTAGACTGTAATCTACAAGTAAAAGATGAAATAAATTCTTTCCTTCCCAAATTGTTTTTGGTGATAGTGTTTATCACAGAAATAGCAACAAAGTAGGACAGCTTATGATGACTGGCACCTGGAAATGCTGTCATCAAAGACCTCACCTGGGAGAAAACACAGACTAAGGGGCCAGAATGTGACTCCATCTTAAGACACAGAACACCGTCATAAAAAATAACCTAAGCCTGAGTCCGAAAGTTCCCCAGCAAAGTTTAGCCAATCAGCCAAACAGTTTCAAACCTGGTTTTATAAGGAGGGGGATGGGGCAAAGTTACAGGATATGGCTGTTACTAACCATGCTTAACTAAAAAGTCAAAGAGGAACCGGAAGAACTGTCACTAGCCCCGTCCAATCAACATGTGCCCATGTAACTGCTTCTTCACTGATCAATTTAACAAAGATTAGCTCACTACACTTAGAATTTCCCAAGTTCCTTGTTTAAAACAAAAAACGAAACAAAACAAAAAAAGTCTGAGTGCATTTGTCCTGGGTAGTCGTTGCCATTTTGGGTAGATGATCTACCCCTGCATGCTGACTATTTCTGAAGAATAAACACTCTTTGTGTTTGCATACTATTTGAGTCTGGAGTCTTTCTTTGGCGATTCTCAGGCCCTAACAGGACAGTCTCTCACAAGTTCATACCGACAATCATCTCCTGAGCCCGAGTAGCCAGCCTCAGGGAAAGTCTGTCTCTGACAGGCCATCTCAGGACACTTGGGAATGGTTGAAATCCTTGGATGAGGTGAGAAGGAAAATATTTTGCTGATATCTGAATGTTCCACCCCAGATCATCTCAGGACTTCACAGCCACGCCATCAAAAGATGTTCATCTCAGAACAGTTTCACCTGAGGGAAGAGGGATCCCTAGGAGGATTCTACAGCCTCATTACTCCAAGGCCAAGGGCATCTACAAAGCCTGCACCCTGGGCCATTGCTCTATCTGTTAGCATAATGGCAAATAGCCATTTGCCAGGGGCATCTCTTCTGACAGGCTATGCCTGCAGGTGATATCTTCAAGGGCAGCAAGAACACAAGACAGAGGTCAAGTGTGTTTTTCTCAAATTATGAGTTGGAGACCAAAAGATAAAAGATAATATACCCTATATCACACAATTTAATAAATTTCTTTCTTTCTTTTTTTCAATCAGGCATGAAGACTGACGCTTAGAAAATCAACACCAGGCAGGCTGGGTCAGTAAAATCATGAGTTAAAAGCTAGCCTGGGCTGCATAGTATGACCTTGTCACAAAGACAAAAAAAAAGTGTGTGTGTGTGTTAAAAGGTTTCTCTTTCTATAAAGAGACACTATGACCTCAGCAACTCTTCTTATAAAGGAAAACATTTAATTGAGATGGTAGCTTACAGTTTCAGAGGTTCAGTCCATTATCATTATGGCAGGGAGCACGGTGGCGTTTAGGCAAACACGGTGCTGGAGAAGGAACTGAGATTCCTATATCTTGACCCTCAGACAACAGGAAGTGGTCTGAGACACTGGGTATGGCTTAAGCACATATGAGATCACAAAGCCTGCCTCTACAGTGACACACTTCCTCCAACAAAATCACATCTACTCCAACAAGGCCATACCTCCTAATAGTGCTACTTTTGGGGGGCACTTTTTTTCAAACCACCACAGTGTGTGTGTGTGTGTGTGTGTGTGTGTGTGTGTGTGTGTGTGTGTGTATACATATGCATAAATGATATGAAAGAACTATCTTCCCAGTGGAAAGACATTGATGCCATATGCCAAGTTCTTCTGTATTTTAATATATTCAAGAGCTAAACCAAGCCCTTATTTCCTAGATTATTATTTATAGTTGTTTTGTAAGAATTAGCTTCACTTTATGTAGTAAATAATTGATCGTTACTTTATTCCAGGTGCTAATTCATATAGAAAAGTTTATATATTTGGGAGATTTACTTATTCTTGCATCTTCTCCAGGAAACATGAGCCAGATGCTTCTGCACACATTCTATCTGCTATAAGAAAGATCTCAAAGATAAGAGCTAATTGGTTACCGCACCTTCCTACAGAACAGAGTATCTGGTATCCTTCTGTTAAATTGTTAATCTGTTCATCTCAGCAGTGGGGATTTGTCCTAAGAGGGCTTTTCTCCCTAGAACTCCAGATGATACAAGAGGACAGGTTAAGGATAGTAACCTACCACTGTGCCTTCTAGCAAAGTGAGGGCAACAGATGAAAAATGAAGGTAGAGATGCCAGACTTTCATCCTGCTTTTGAGTTCTTACCGGACCAAGAGATGAGATGACACTTCTTAGAAAAAGCAATTTCTGTCTACTTGTTCCTCTACGTCTCATATGACTTAGGATGGATTCTCATAAAACCTAAGAATGGAAAACTTCCCAAATGTTCCTTTGTTTGTAGATGGGGGGAGGGCAGGAAGATAGCTGCAGTTATTTATTTATTTGTTTGTTTGTTTGTTTGTTTTTTTATGTTTATGTTTATTTATTTATTTATTAACATGTTTTTAATCCCAATTCAAGGGTCCCTGAGAGGCAGAGACCCTGAGCATAACACACTCATTAAGGAAGCTTCTTGCCAAGTTCTGAAGGAGTTCACATACTCTAGTCCCTGAGTTCTGCCGCAGGCAGACACTTGAAGTGTAGGCAGAAATGGCTGCAGCCCTGTCCACAGGAATCTGCCACCTCTTACTCCTGTCTGAGATCTCCACAGCCCCCCTTTTCTGCACAGAATGATTTATCCTGGAAAATGTGACTCCTTTCCACAGCTGGAGGTAAAAGCCAAATAGACTGCGCTATGTGAAGAATTTTAGCACTGAGTTCTCTCTCTTCCTCCCTGCACCCTTTGAAAATTTCACATGCTTAATGCATAATATTGTTGAAGACCTTTTTATAATTTCCTTTTAAAGGCAGGTCATTCAGAGGAAGTGACTGTCTTGTTTGTGATTTTAGAAACCTTACCTCTGGGCACCCACACTTTTCCTAGAGACCCCAATAGGCCCTACCACCACATTCTGTAGAGAGCATACAGCTGCCTTCTTCAGAAGGAGATTCAACCACAATTTAAAGAGCCATGGTCTGGAATGTGCTCTCTGAGTCTAAGAGGTGATCTATTATCCAACCAGAAACTTCAAATTTTGCTTGGCTCTGTAAAAAATATACATTCTCTAATTTCTCAATTTTCTCTTCACAATGACGAGACTCTGGAAGGATTAGTTGGGCAAGTGGGTCACTCTGAGTTCACACAGGATGACTCAGTTCTTACTGATGTCATTCTCTGTGTGTGTCTCTCTCTCCCTCTCTTGTTTACATCTCTCCTGTTAGATCAGCAGAAGGATCAATGGATCGATTCTGGTCACTGCAGAGCTGTGTGATGAAATATGTCAATCCGAGTTCCTGCCCTTTTTCCTTGACTAAGTAAGATTCCTCAAACCAGACACAATCAAGATTTGGTGATGTCTCAGAAACCTGGCAATAGTAAATAATTTAAGTACAAAAATGTAATGTCACAACTTTGAAGAGGGGGGAATCAGGTTTAATATTATCAATATTAATAGCATAATAATATAATATTAACAAATTGCTTGGGGACTTTGTTCTTTATAGAATGCTACTTTCATAATTTCCCCAAGCAATCAGAATAATAATATATATTTGAATATGTATCATGTGTTAAGATAGCTTGTAATGAAAAAAGAACCATTATTTTACAGATTAAAGCACTGAAGATGTTACATTGTCACATTAGATCAAAATGGCTAACAAATATAGACACATCAGCTAAGTGACACCAAAGTCATTTCTGCTGTATCATTCATGAGAGCACTGTCCCAAGGAGTTTCCATTCATTATGTAACTCGGAAAACGTTCCTCATCTCAAGAATGAAGCAATGAATCACGACACTGAGGAATTTTCAGAGACAGCTTCTAGAGAGAGTTGATGAGGATTAGAAAATTCTGGAAGCTATGTATCAAAAGGTTCTAAGGAGGAGATGGTGAATATTTAACATGATCAAGAGAAGTTATTGGGATATGGGGATGCTGATATGAATACTGGAAATGTGGGAGTCAGCTATGCAGAACGACAAAGCTGTTACTCTCGGGTAAACTTTCTGAAAATATAAGTTTCTTTACAGTAAGAGAAGAAAATGCTGATAATGATTGCTTTTAGTCACCGGAAGCATAGGAGTGGTTCCTGAGCACATCTGATTTGATTGACACTTGGTGAAATTCTGCCTCGAGTGCTTGGTTTAGTTGGGATATTCGTCTGAGATGCTTGGATCTTCACATCCCTGGAGATCACACAGAAAATTGCAAATGTGTTTTGTCTGAGAGGATGGCAAACAGCCTCCTTCAGATCCTCAAAGCAATTCTTTGAAATCTATGAACCCATAAATGAATTCTCTTCCAATCCCGCAATTCTTCTGTTGTGTAAAAAAATGGCTCTAACCTTCGCAGAGAAGCGTAGCAGCACCGTGTGATGGACTTTGTGTTGGGGACAGGAGACAGTCGATGACAACCCCAAGGTTTTGAGGATGGTAACTTAGAAGCTGTTGTCACAATCCAAAGCATAAGGGAAAGAAAAAAGAAGATGAGCAAATTGGGCGAAGGACAGTCTAATAAAAACAAAGGAAAGGTGACACTTATCTAAGACCACAGGAGTGTGTTCGAATAGGTAATCCAAGTGTTGTGTTATGGCAGCAAAATGCTGACTTTTTGGAGATGTGTGCTCAACAGTGACTTTGGGTCTTGTGTCAATAGCGGGGAAAAGAAACCACTTGGAATTTAGAACCATTAAATATTATCATTCCAACTGGTCTGCAGAGTCCTGACTTCAACTCCCTAATGGAATATAATTTAGGAAACCATGCCTCGGAAAAACCAAGGGACATATTTGTTATCCACTCCCTGGTTGCAAACACACAGCTCTGTCTACAAACTCAAAGTAAAATTAGATTTCTAGATATTCAAACAGGGATAAAGATAACTACCAAATTTTCTCTCCAAAGAAAACAATAATAGCTGAACTAATCCTGACTACTTATAATGTATAAAGGTCCAGTAGGTAGCAAGCCTGTAACATGGCCCCTCTACAGTTTTAGAAAAGAATTTCACTCTTTTGGCTCTGAGATGTTTTTAAAGTATTTTTAACATTGTTCTGCAGTCTCTATTTGCCTTAGGACATTTGTCCAGATGCCTAGACCATAAAGAACAAAGCAAACATGGCCGAGTTATCTGGGTGGCTCGAATTAGATCCTGCAAGTCTGATGGTTTTCTGAGGATGGTCCCTGGCAGCTTTTGTGGTCAGCTACAGACCAGCTCTAGGGATGTTCTTAAAAATCTCCCATACTCCCCCCACCTTCCTGATTAAAACTTCATTCTGTATTAAAAATGATTCCTACCATCTACTTCCAGTCAGCAAGTCATTATTATACACAAACATGCATGCACATGCATAGAAACATGTAGTCACACACACACACTTATATTTACCCACACACTAATTTTTATACATACATACATGTGCTCATGTGTACACACACATATACATATGCTATATACACACATACATGCATATACACTCATAGCCACCCACACACATTCACACTTAGATACACATGTACATATGTGCTCACATACACAGACACCCCACAAAATATACAGTATTTATACAGTATATAACTCCCATACATAAGCATACATACTCATACACAAACACACATACACACAGATAAGCATACAGTACACACACACACACACACACACACACACACACACACACACACACATATATTTAAATTTTTTCCATTGCTTCATTTTTTTTTAAAATATATCTGGCAGGGTCAGGGTAGAGTTGAGAGGGCAAAAAATAATAATAATAAAAATTGGAAGTAGTCCCATTTGAGATTTATTTCCTGTAAAAACAAGGTATTTTTAATAACCTGGAAGTTTGTGTAATTTTGACATGTGAGTTATTTACACACGGGAGTGTATGAGCACATTTTGTTTGTTTGTTTGTTTGTTTGTTTGTGTTTTCCCCAGCTACTCAAGTTAAATGCATTTAGACTCGGGCATTGCTGAAATGACTTGGGTGTCAGCTGCTAGACCTCCAAATACTAAATTGAAACATAGGCTTCCTGTTCCAGTTACACTAAAGCTGTATAATATATAGCCTGGGAGTAAAGGCAGAGTCATCTCTTGGGATAGCAAGATCCAATTAAAATTCAGTTTGCTGTCTTTAGGAAAGACATATGTCGTTATACAGCCTTTGAGAGGGTCTTAGGAAATACACACCTGAGCTTTAGAATGCATTTGACTGTAAAGTTGGATTTTAATTCCTGTGGGAGTCGGGGCACAAGAAAGAATTCAAATAACAACATTCTGGTGTTTCCTGGTGGGAGCAAAGAGCCCTGGATAATGAAGCCCTAACCCACTTGCAGATATTACAGAGCACTTAGCAAAACAAGGCCATTGGTACATGTGCAAAGTCATTCCTCTTAGTGGGAGAAGAAGGCTGAATTGAAATGTGGCTGTCATTTCTACCACAGGATAAAATGTTTTATGGCTTTCTTTTTTAATATCATGTTGAAGTTTTCTTAGTTAGAAAAAGAAAAGAAAAAAAAAGGGAAAAATGGGAGGGGGATCTATAACCCAGTATTCATAAGCAATTCCAGACACTCCATCCATAACTCACTGGAAGACATTAGACTTCTAAGCGCAGAAGCCATTAGCAGCCTTTTCTAATTCTCTCTTGGTTCAGTAAGGGAATGACTCTCTAGATTTTGCAATCCCGCATACTGCTTTAAAGAGACAAAAATACACAGTAGATTGAACAGAAAACACAGACAAATGCTTTCTATTAGATTCATTAGTCAAATGCTAAGATGAAACACTCCAGCACACAAAAGCCTCCCCACCCAGCTTTACTTCTCTCTCTCTTTTTTGCTTCTTTTCCACAACAAAGCATTCAACGTATTTTTCCAAATGTTTTTAAAAAGCCCACTATATTGCCTCAAAGCTACTACTCCATTTCATTGCCCCACTTGAAATTCTAACTGACAGTAATTGTTTTGATGCAGACCACAGATGGATGGGTGAGGCACCAGCAGTCGATTTATTACGCATCCATATTTAAGTGCTAAATGGGATTGTACACAGGGTGATTTAGGGCTATAGCTCATTTATTCCCTCAACGACAATATTAGTTAAGGCATCTTGAGATGACGTAATAAATAAGCTAATGGTTCAATAGTCTGAGAACTTCACAACACATGTGACTCACAGGGTTTAGGGACTTCACTATTCTCTAGAGTCTTCAAGCCCTCAGCACTGGCCCAAGCGATTTAACATGTACCTGGTTTGTGTTATGTTTTGGGTTTTGTTTTTCATTTATCCATTGTAAACTAAAATGTGATTCATTGTGACTTTTCTTACCTGTATGCAGTGTGCTCTGCACATGTTTACCATCTACCTGCCTAGTCTTTGTTCCAATACTCTGCAAGTCCCATATAGTACAGCTCCGGTGGGGTTCCTTCCCACTTTGTATTCCTCGCTCCCTCTTTGTAAACTAGATTCCATGTAGGGGATTGTGGTGAAATATTCTGCCTTAAATATCTTCTCTGCCCAGTTGTTTCACTTCTGGGTTCAACTCTGTATTATAATCTAGAGTTAGGATTAAAGGTGTGAGCTATTACTGTTTGGATGTTAGGCCTTGAGCTCACAGAAACACAGAAAGATCTCTGTCTCCTGAGTGATGGGATTAAAAGCGTAGGTCACCAATCAGTCTTTCCCATGCTGGGATTAAAAATCTGAGTTAACACTCTGATCCTTATGGCTTGACTATGGGTGATTCTGTTCTCAGTTATTCCAGGCTGATTTTCTTAAATATAAAATGTATCACCATAGGAGATAACACATGCAGTCTTTGTTTTTTTGGATATGACTTATGAACAATGTGACAATCTCTACATCCACCATTTCTTACAAATGATATAGTTTTTTTTCTTTTTATGACTGAATACAACTATATTGTATATACATCCCACCTTTCTTTTTTTTTTTTTTAATTCATTTGTCAGTTGATGGATACCTAGGCTGGTTCTGTGATACAGCTGCTGGGCTGGCTGGTTTTTTGTAAACTTGACACAAACTGTAGTCATTCAGAGAGAAGGAGCCTTGACTGAGAAAATGCCTTCATGAGATCTAGATGTAGACAAGCCTGCAGAACATTTTCTTAATTAGGGATTGATAGTGCAGGGCCCAGCCCATTGTAGGTGGTGCCAGCCCTGGGTTGGTGGTCCTGGGTTCCATGAAAAAGCAGGCTGAGCAAGCTGTGAAGAACAAACCAGTAAGCAGCATCCTCCATGGCCTCTGCATCAGCTTCTGCCTCCAGGTCCCTGTCCTGACTTCCTTCAATGACGCACATGTAAGCAGAAAAAAAGCCCTTTCTTTCCCAGGTTGGATTTGGTCATGGTGTTTCATAGCAGCAATAAAAACCCTAACATTTGTAATGAGTAGCTTCAGTGAACACAAAGAGGTACACCTCTTTTGACCACCTTCTACTCCCATGGTATCAGAATTACTAAATCACGGACCCTGCCTTGATGCAAGATGCTTGAGTAATGCATTTCTTGGGTTGGGGAGATGGATCATCTGGTAAAGCTTTCTCCACACAAACATGAGGACCTGAGTTGGGTCATAAGAATCCACTGTTTTATAAAGCCGAGTGTGTTCGCATGTCATTATAAGAGAAGTAGTGTTGGGGAGGAGAGACAGGCCTTGCAATTCTCTGGCAAGCCAGATTAGTTGAAGCAGCAAACCCCAGGCCCATGAGTGACCCTGGTTCAAAAACCAAGGTGGGCAGCATCAGAACAATAGTGTTCAAAATTGATTTGGGGCCTCCACAAGAGCAGGTACATACATACCCACACAAAAATAAAAATACACACATGGGGGTGGGTGGGGGGATAAAGGCAGCAGGAATATGCCAAGATGCCCAAGGTAGGTCATGTCACATTTGAATCGGAATAATCTGTCAAAGTCTCTCTCATGTACACTGCCCTAAGATGTCTGATTTATCTTCATTCCCAGATTGATTGATTTACGCTTTCCTCTTAAAGAAATAGAACAATTCCTCTAATTTTTATTTTCTTTAGACATTCTCCTATATGTTTATAGGGCACATTTGAAAGTAATAATTGGAGGCAGTCCTGGATTTGGAGCAGAAAAAGGTAGTTTCCCATTGCAGAAACAGGTCATGTCCATAAGCAATTTGAATATGAAATATAACAGAATTGATCACATAACGGCAAAATTGTATCATAGGGGAGAGATTATCTGCAGCTTTGCAAAAAAAATAAAGGGCGGGGGAGCCTGTTAGCTCAGCTCTTTAGAAACATGTTAAACTAATTGTGGTTATCAAGTGGGGAAACTGTGGAACTGCCAGTTAGAAACCTAGGGCCTGCTCACAGTCCACCAGCAAATTCATGAAGATTCCAACTCAAGATCCAAGGAAGCCCACAATCCATAATTTGCAGTGGGGATAGCAGAGCTAAAAATAAATAAGTAAGTAAGTAAGTAAGTAAGTAAGTAAGTAAGTAAGTAAGTAAGTAAGTAAGTAAGTAAATAAATAAATAAATAAATAAATAATAAAAATTAAAAAAAAAAAAAACACATCCTAGAAGGTATCCACAGAGATTAGCAACCAAGAACAACAGAAGAGCCATGGCACAGATGGAACACCACCTGTGCAGGCAAAATGCTGCACTCTTTGGATGATTCTCTTACTGGGCATTGGTACATGGGTTGAACACTTAGCCAGGTGCCTGGTACAAGAACCATGTGTAATCACTGGCAAATATAATTTAATGCTAGCTTTATGTGGGGGTTATTATTACCTCTGTTTTCAAATAATGAAAGTAAGGCAAGGTATAGGGGATGTGGGACTAGATGTTTGTGCCTCTTTTCCAAAGCACATGCTGAAGCCTAATCACCAAGAAGCTAGGACTTTGGGAAAGCAGTGAGGGCTCTAATTAGTGGGACTAATACCCTTAAAAAACAGGCTTGAAAGAGCACATTTAGTCCTTCGGCCCTGTAAGGATACTGATTTAATGATGTGAACCCTAGAGGTGGGAGAGGGGGGTCAGCAAATAAAAGCATACACTGCATGTAGAGGACTTGGGTTCTGTTCCCAGAATCCACATCTGGGGGCTCACTACCACCTGAATGATCTCTGGCTCCAAGGGATCCAACATCCTTCTGGTCTGTGAGGACATTTGCCCTTATGTGTATATAAGTACAGATTGATACAGGACAATTTTTAAGAAGGCTGTGAGCCTCACCAGACATTGAATATCCTGGTACTTTGATTTTGGATTTCTCAGCCTTCATAAACTTGAGCAGTAACATTCTGCTATTAATCAGTTATTCAATCTAAGGAACTATCTCTTTGGATTCCACATGGAGTGTTCACAGGATATATCCAAAGTCTCTTACCTGGGGAAATCAGAGAAGCACGTGTGGAAAATTTCAATAACAATGGGACTTTCCTGTGAATGTGGTGGCCTGGGCATCTAACTTGCTGCTTCTTCCCATGAGCTTCATTTTAATTAATAGGCACATAACTACCTAGCTTAAGCTGAGCACATTCTCGCCAGGTGATTTGTAAGGAGGGTATAGCCAGAGGAAGTAAGTCTGATTCCCATAGACCAATTGCAATGGACCAAGGGCCAGAGCATCATGCTTCCAGGAGAAACCTTAGCTGTGAGATACACATACAAAAATCCTATAGTATTAAGCCGTCTTGACAGAGTCATCTTTGGCACACCTGATGTTCTTCGGGAGTTTGGAGGAGATTAGACAGATGAAAGACATAAAGACTTAGGTCCTCTCTGCCATGCCAGAGTCCAGCTTTGTAGAATAGGTCAGCTGTATCCCTTAGCTATATACAATTTGTCATCATGGATTGAAATGGCTGAATCTCCTTCCATTTCTATAGTTCAAGGGTCCCCAGCAACCATAACAGGGTGAGCAGTGAAAAAAAAAATCACAAATACCCCAATGGGACCCAGCACAGATGTGTCCACACACCAAGATGAATGATCTTCTTGTGAAGTAAGAGTCACCAGAGGAGATAGAAAACAACTTTAACAAAAGATTTTTTTAAATGCACTTTAGGGACTGAAAAATGGTATTTAGATTCTAGAGCTTAAAAATGTAAGTTTTTCAATTTAAAAAATGTAATCCAGTTCAGAAAAAGATGGTCCCAGATGAAAAAGGCTTACTAAGGGTATGAGGAATTGGAAAGCCAATACCAAATGAGCAGAATTGATTTTTTAGGATGAGCTGATCATCAGATTCACCAGGGATACGTGTTAAAAACACAGCCTCTATAACTTACCTATACCCCAGCAACCCAGATGCTCTGAAACAGAGCATACAACACTGCATGCTTGTTTATAGTGGGCCTTGATTTTGTATGATGAGACTGGCTACAGGGAACTGTGAAAGCTAACCACAGAAACTGAATTGGAGGGGCAGATCCTAAGGTCTACTGTGATGGTTAGAAAAAGGCCGAAATGGCCCAATGGGTAAATACGACTTGGGAAATTGCTTCATAAAGCAAAGATTGTTTGATGATTTTTGTATTCTGAGAAGAACTTCTTACTTGGTTAGACACTGGCTTGTTAAACATCAAGTGTAAAATTTTGGTCTGTGTAAATCTAACTTAAAATAAGACACTAATAATAAATAACTAGCCAAAGCAAAGTGCCAGAGAGATGGATGGCTCAGTGGTTAAAAGCCCTGTTACTCTTGGCAGAAGATATCCCAGCACCTACATCAAGTAGCTAACAACCACTTGTAACTTCAGTTCCAAGAAACCTGACACCTTCTTCTGTCTTCCTCAGAGACCTACATATACATGGTACACATACAATTATGAACATGCACAGGTACATAAAATTTTAAAGAGAAAGTTAGAAAGTCAAAGAATGGTAACTAGGTGGACATTTAAAGTCTGGGTTCTGATAAATTTTGGAATTTTTCTCTGTTCATTTCCTCTGTCCTGCCTCCACTTGTCACCGCTATCACTAAATGAATGATCATCCCACACTCAAAATTTGCTTTTTCCCCCACTGAGACACTCATCACACGTATACACTTATAATTACTTCTAAGTAATATGTGGGTAGGCTTTGTGTCTACTGTGTGCAATGTTGAAACTGAGAAAGCGCCCACGTGGAGGGACATCTTGGGCAGGTTGAATGACAATGTGCTTTTCTCCACCATCACACTGAGAGCTTCTCTTGATTGAGGATCGCAGTGGCAAGGAGACAAAATGTATTCGAAACATTTCCTTAAGCAGACTAAAGCTTTTGCTTGTCTGTGTGTTTATTTAGTTTTGTCGGGGGAAGAAGGATAGAATGGAAATTTAGAACAAGGGCAGATGCTAGTAACAGTATAGAAATAGATTTATTCCTTCTTGTCATTAGAATACAGACATTAAATGCCTCCTCCCACTAAAAAATAACAGGAACGGTTTAATAGAACTAGAGCATTCCAGACAGCTGAAATATTCTTTTAACGAACAGAAAATGATAGTACACGAGATAACGGATTAAAAGTCAGTTTTCAAATGGACAGAGATCCCTTCAGATGCCAGTCCTGGCTTTTTAACCAGGAACTTGAACAATCACTGAGCGGAAGGCCTAGTAACTTACCATCTAGAGGCCGAGATGAGCCCACAGCAGTTCTGCGGAACTAACCCCACTTTAAGTTACACTGAAATCTACCTCTTCCTGGCCTGACCTCTCTGTTCCCAGAGGTCAGAGTTCTGCTCTTGCATTGGCCAACTTTCATGCTCCATAGATGACCTGCTGAAGCCAAGCTGACTTTCTTTATACTGACAAATGGTTTTGCTGTAACTTGTTCGTCTTAGGTGACATGTCCAATAAGGGGACAGGTACACATTTCTCTGGGACAGGTAGAAAACATGTCTTTTGTTACTTCTCAATCTTTCCCTTTCTACAAGGTTATCATAAGGAAAGGAAGAGAAATATGGCCACGGCCTAAGAGACCTTGGTAGGAGAAAAATTTGTAACATCTTTAATAGGCAGAAATGGCACTAATGGAAGGATCCTGACAAGAACAACAAACAAGCAAACTAATTAAAAATAAGGATCCTTCAGAGGGAAAGAATCCTTTATCAGTGATAAGGGGTGAGCATCAGATTTGAAGATTCGGTTGCTAAGCAGTCAAAGCTGTATGTCTCCTGACATAACTATAACAGCATTGGGAAAATCTATCTAATTTTTTGAGAAAAGAAGCTCTTAATCTGAATGATCACCAAAGGCCTGTCCTGCAAGGTCACTTCCACAGTAGTGAACTTATATGTACCAGGTTCCCAAAACGTCTTCCACTGAGGCAGTGTGCAAACATTGTCCACCTCTAATGGGGGGGGGGGTCCATTCGCTCTCCTGTTGCCTGGGATTCCTAAGCAAGACTTTTCATTGGGGCTCTCAAATAACACAGGGAGAAGAATCTATAGTCAATGAAATAAAAATGTTCAGTAATTCCTTTAACTGTTTGTACTGTGTGTGTGTGTGTGTGTGTGTGTGTGTGTGTGTGAGAGAGAGAGAGAGAGAGAGAGAGAGAGAGAGTGTGCACACCTTCTCATATTCTTGTGTAATAGTTCATTTGTGAAGGTTAAAGTTCAAGTTGTTGAAGGCAAGCATCCTCTCTCTCCTACCATGCCGGTCCTGGGCAATGGACTCAAGTCATTAGGTTAGTTGACAAACAGCTTTTCCTGCTGGTCCCATTTAAATCTTAGGTTTTTTGTTCGTTTGTTTGTTTGTTTGTTTGTTTGTTTTTTAATACTGCAGACTAATGAGTGAGCACAGTTAGTAATTGTGTAACAAATTACTGGCCGCAAAATGGGGCTGACAACACAAATTCATTATCCCACAATGCTGAAGGTCAGAAGTTCTTAATGGGTCTTACTGGACTGAAATTAAGGTGTGAGCTTAATTCTTGATGGGGGCTTTGCCTTGCCATCTTCTGGAAGTCATCCATGGTTCTTGTCTTATAGCCTCTTACTGCATCTTCAAAGCCCACTGGGCATCTGCAAACCTCTTCTTTGCTTCCCTTCTGCTCACTCTATCCCTCTTCCTCTATTAGAGACATATCTGCTTCTTTTCCAGATATGATGCTCCTGTCTTCTCTTTATGAGGACCTCAGGAACTACATTGGACCCCCTGAGGAAATTATCTCCTTTCAAGTTCTTTACCCTTTATTCCATCTGCAAGGTCAATTTTTGTCCTGTAAGTAACAAGCTCTCAGCATGTAGGGATTAAGATGTGGTCGTTAAGAAAGGCAGTCATTATTCTGTCATGCCAGAGGCATGTACCCTCTTAACAAATGAACAAAATCATGAGTGTCTATTAATTATCCCCTTAGCTCACAGCAGAACATTGCAAAATGGTCAAAGGAGAACAGGAGAGATCCCTGAAATGTGAAGTGTCACTGGTGTAAGGCATCAGTCATGCTGACTCTGGATTCTAGATGAATCCAGAAGTAGTGTTAGCAGAGACCAAGAATAAATAAGAAGCCATCAAGATAAAAATAAACAATTTCAGCTTAAGGTATTATATCCAAGTATCCAGTACCACAAACAAATGCAATCATCTTTATATATATAAGACCATGGGTTATATTTTCTAAGGGTTGGATGTATATAGTTTTATATATAATATACAAATATATTCCAGCTAATCATTAAACTTGAAGAGAAGTAGCATCTACTTAATTGTATTATTAAATACTCTATCACACATATTAGTGCATATAAAAAGTAAAATCAATACATCAGTCATATGATGTTTAGCCCACAATAGATTAATTAAAAATAAAATAAAATCCATACATTGCCAGTACTTTCCTTTATTACTCATGATGCCTTATGTTTGCCGATTCAAGCAGACATAGATTTCAAAATTGGTGATAAAAAGTATTTTTGAGATAAGGTTATATGATATATGTTGAATTAATATAATATATTCATATATAACTACATGTAGAAAATATAAACAAAACGTATGACTGGGTCACATAAAAAATTAAGTACTGTGATTTTCTACTTCTTTCTCCCTCAAACTTTTACTTTCTAGGTCTTCATGACCTTGACACATTGATGGCTTCGCCTAGGAATCCAGTTTAGTGTTCCTAAAGGCACTTCAGTCTTTTTTTTCAAGGGCACACCAAACCAGGTTAGGTGGCTGTCACACATACTTCCTACTGAAAGCCAGGCCAGATCACCCCCTTACTATGTTTTAGGGATGCCATTGACTGGCCTGTTTTGGTATCCTCTCTCAGTGCCTTAGTTTTCCCAACATGCTCTTGCTATGCGCTGAACTTTATTTCCCCTTAGTTTGTATGTATATGAAGCCTTGTCTCCCAATAGGACAGGTGAAAACTAAGGTAACATGTATGAAGGTAAAAGTAGGGATGAGTGTGAGACCCTCATCCAAATATGACTGATGCTCTCTCAAGAGAGAGACACCATGAATATGCATAAAAGGGGATAGGTCGTTGTAAGCAAATGCAGTTTAGGTAACAAGGAAACAACCAGGAGGAGACCACTTACAGGCCAGGAAGAAAAGGCTTAACCAGAAATCAAATCTGGTTGGTTCTTTGCTCCTGAATGGACTAGTGCTGTGAACACTGTCCTCTGTGGAGAGTACGCCATTGGCCTCCTGAACTCACCGCAGGTATTTTGCTATGGAATTTCCAGTTTCTCTTTTACTCAGGATGTTGTACAAACCTTTGCCCAATCTTATAGAGCCCTATCAACTTCCAAAGCCCAGCCTGGTGGCCATGTCTCTTCACTAAACTCTGGGGACAGTTTTCTTCTGTGGCAGACAGACCTCCCACCATTTTACATCCTGGTGTCCATGTCTTTGGTTAGTATTCCCATTGAGTATGGGTTATACCTAGAAATTAGTTTTTAAATTTTATTTATTTAAAATCACGTGCTTTGTCTGCGCATTCCGTATGTTTGGGGTGGGGGACTTCCCCAGAATTGGAATTACAAGTGGTTATGAGCCACCTGACATGGGTATTAGGATTCAACTTAGGTCTTCTACAAGAACACGTGATCTAACGGGCTAAGCAGTCTCTCCAGGCTTATACATTAATTTATAGGAATAAAATAAGATAATACATCAGATGCATAGAAATCCATTATTTCTCAAGGCCCTTCTTGTTTTCTCATTCTTCTGCTGCTCTACTCATCCTGAAGGAAGATGGCTGCCTTGTTCTGAGTGGCCCAGTGAAAACATTCATGTGGCAAAGAGCTGAGGAAAGCTTCCGGCAACAGCTAGTGAGGAAACTCAGTTCTCAAGTCCAGTAGCTCATTAAGAGCTAAATTCTGTCAACAGCTCCGTGAGCGAACATGGATGATGATGTTTACCTGGTTTGCTTGATGTCTCGATGTCTGTCTCTGTGGCTGTATGGGCTGAGTCAAGTCCCCTGGTGCTCAAGATTTATAGGTTCTCAATACCTCAGAATGTGACTGCATTGGAGATGGGTCGTTAAAGTGGCAACCAAGTTTAAATGAAATCATTAGGCGGATACTAGTTCAGTGAGTCTAGTATCCTTACACAAAAAGGAATTGTAGAAACAGGTGTGTACAGAGAAGACTGTATGGTGAGTCGGGGTGAGAACAATCAAACAATTTCTGTTATTTTGGTCTCCAGTCTGTAGAATATTGCTTTGGTTCTCAACAAAGTCGAACAGTAGCTGACACCTCAATTTTAATTTCAGCACTGAGCTAGAAGACTCATACAAGCTATGCTTAGATTCCTGACCCATAGAAACTGGAAGATAAGAAGTGTTTGGATGATGAAGAATTTGGATAATACATTACACAGCAATAGCTAAGTAATGCATCTTTCTGTCTAACCGTGTAGGCATGTAGTGAGCTACATTTAAGATACTACCGTGTGGTTCTAAAGAAATGGCTTGGTGGCTAAAAACCCTCTTTTCTTTCAGAGGACCTGATTTTAGTACCCAGTATCCACATCACATAGCTTACAACTACCTGTAACTTCAGCTACAAGGATGTGGTACCCTCTTCTGGCCACCATACACACACACACACACACACACACACACACACACACACACACACAAATAAATCTATTTTTAAAAGATTATTATACTATTCTATAACTAAAGCAATATCTAGATGTAAGTATAACTCATATCTCTTTTAATCTAATACCCACTATATTGGTTTGTATGAAAATGGCTTCCATAGAATCATACATTTGAATGCTTTATACCCAGTTGGTGGAACTATTTGGGAAGGACTAGTAGGTGTTGTCTTATTTGAGAAGAGGTATCAGTGGGGGCTGACTTTGAGATTTAGAGCCCACACCACCACCCACTTCTCCCAATCTGTGTCATATTTGTGAGCTCCCAACTACTTCTCCAGCATCATTCCTTCTTGTTTTCTGCCATGATGCTCACGGACTCTTAATTCTCTGACACCATGAACTCCAAATAAACTCTTTTTTCTATAAGTTTCTTGGTCATGGTGTCTCATTACAGCAACACAACAGTAACTAAGTGCAGGGTTGTTTTATTTTGTTTCACTCATATCCTGTTTCAATAGGCTTTGTGTCCTGCATAGATTTTCCCGAAGCTTTGTGGAGGGATAGAAAGTAGTCACGGAACACTAGATAACGCTTTTCTATAGGCTTTTCCCCTTCTTGCAAAGTCAGATCTAATGTTTGAAGTTATAATCCTAGTGACCTTAAATCTCTGGGAATTCTCCTTCCAGAAGGCTTCCCTTGAATGCCCTGCAATGTAATGAATACTCTTATTGTTAGTTCTGCATTTTACTGGGAGCTATAGACTATTCTAGACCAGGTAAGAAACTAGACACATATAAGGCATTGATGGTCTTCAAATGATCTCAGAGATCAAGGAAAGTACTAGCAGGTTTCTTACAGTTACTAATATTGTTCTGTATGTTTTACATATATAAGTTAAAATTTGAATTTATAATTTTTTACTTTAAAAGGGCCCTCCAGATTTTGCAAGCTTTTCTAGAATGCATCCATTCTGCCTAACCAGATTTGTGAAGTACTTATCAAACAATACAGTACTAACCTGTGAGGAACTTTTAAACCAGTTTCTGGGGAAAGACTCTTTTTAAAAGACTTAGTTTTATATAATTACTGCTCTTGTACCTGTATCAAATTGGTCAGAGTCAAGGTTCATGTCCAACCCATTTTTGTGTCTGAGTGCTCATAAAGATGCCAGGTGTTCAATCAGAATTTCATAAAAAGTATATTGATGAGTTAGACACATGGATGAATAATTTAATCCCTACACATGATTAAATCTAGCAGATAAAATAAGGGATTGGCATTCAAACTGCCTGTGCCCTCCAATTAGCTGCAGAGACTCCTGTGGGGGAAGGGGATTTGAGCAGTATACTCAACTCCACTTTTCTAAGGCTCTGGAAAGAGTTTCTCCATTTGGTTACCCAGCTTCCCTGCCAATGACTAGTGTACAAAATTTTAAATGGAAGCTTGATTCTGACCCCAGGATACACCAGGGTTTATAGTCTTAGATGTATCTATAATACCAATATTTGGCAGCAGCTAATATTTGGATCTCCCATCTGCTCACATTTTACAGCTTTCAAGGGAGAAGGGTGTATTTACTCAGCACCCTCAAACCAAATGATCTGTTCTTGGAAAAGTAAGATTCTGGGCTCAGATGTTTGCAGCTAGACTAAAATATTCTTGCTTTGAGAGTTCTAGATAAATATTTGTCCCAATTTGTGCTGATTTCAGGGAAACAAACATACACGTCCAAAAAAAACCCAACAACAACAACAAAACCAAAATAACATTAGGATTAACACACACGCACACACACACACCACACAAAATGTGACTTTTGACAAATAGCAGAATTGACATGCAGGCAAGGAAAAGAGACCAGAGACTCCACTTGCATAAAATGAAGACTCAAGGAGTAGTCCAGATAGGGCCGGGAATAGAAGAGCCAGAGAATTATTTATAAGGCAGGATAATATCGTCAGGAACTGATGGCTCATGGAAAAATATGAAAGGGTGGAGATGCAAGATTCCAGCACCAAGCTAAATGGTTAGTCCCACAAGGAGAAGGTGGGTGGGGGAGAGAGAGTGAGAGAGAGAAATTGTTGGGAAACCATGTAGAAAGGTCTGTGGACTGTGCATTGCCAGGGGTGGGCCCACAACTCTATTTGCTGTTTGGATGTTTTCTGAGACTTGCAAGAGCTCATTTACAATTTTAATTTAGAATGTCTTTAAATAGCTCCAAGACAGGATCATTAACTGGGAGCTATTATAAAATAAAAACAAAAACAATTGCTAAGGAGTAGGAGTTCTCATACCATAATCAGAAAGACCAGAGCTGTGTTTCCAATTCTGTCCCCACAGACCATGAGGATTTTAATGATAGTGTTTCCATAAAAGCTGGACTGAAGGAAATCACCGTCCAGACCAAAGAGAGCGCTGGGAAATCTCTTCTCTGAAATATGAAATTATGTGCTACGGCAAAGGTCTGTGTAAATCTTAAAGTAAAAGCAGAACATGAGGAAATTTAAAAAGAAAAGGGGGGGGGGTCCTGAAAGTCATAAGAACCAAAATGGAGTCACTTTTGTCAAGCTGTTACTAGTGCTTGAGGTTTGGATTGATGTTTCAGATTCTTAGTGTCTTACTCAAGAAGGAAAAAAGTGCACACAGACTGCTACCTGACAAGAATACTTTATTCCAAGCAAAGAGGTGATGCAGAGGAGAAAGAAGTACACGGTCAAGAGTAATAGTGAGCCATGTTTGTGAGGGTACTCAAGAGCCCCAATTACTTTTCTGGAGCTTGCTTTATAGAGTTTAAGAAAAAGAGGAGTTTGGATGCTAAGGGGCATCACATGCCTCTTAGGCTGATTGACAGGCTTGGGTTATATAAGCCTTTGCTTACTGTTTATGTCCCTTACTGTGATGCATATGATTTTAGTCATATGCATGCCTAATTATTCATGGGAATGAGATGGTATAATAGGGAATTATCCTTAAAAGTTTACTCAGAGAACACAGTTTACCTGAAACCAAAATAGGCCAATCAGCCCTCTTACCCTCATACACAGATATATTTTAGGAATGAATACCTTTGAAATAAATTGTCTTTTTGATGGTGTGAAACAATCCGTATTGTGGTAAATATCTCATTATAAAATCAGCAAAGACCATTACTTAAGTAGAAAACAGCAGTTGTAAATAGACATTAATGCCTTTGGCTCAGTATGTTATGGAATTATCTGAAGCTCTTTAGTATTGGCCTGAGATGTTTAATTTGTATTATGTGATGCTACATCTCTCGTAAAGCTGCTTGGGTGGCTGTATCTTTATGGAGTTGAGCAGACATCCTCTACATCAAAAGGCATCTCAACAAATGTGTAGAAACTGTATTAATTTAACCAGTGGTTATTTATACTTTGACCTCTTTCAGAAAGGATTTGAGAATTTAGCTATCTTAAAGGCCTGAAGGTGTAGGTTCTCATGAAAGTCTTAGATTAATATCTCAAACATATAACGTGTCCAGATAATTTTCAATTATCAACACATTAATCTAAAAGTTGGAAGGAGTTTCTAAAATATCAACTAACTTTAAACCTCCATTCTCAAAAAGCAGTTTTGTCATTTGGAGGGCTGTACAATAAACCCATTGTTCTTTTAAAAAAGAAAGGAAGGAAGGAAGGAAAGAAGGAAGCTAGAGAAAGAAAGAGAAAAAGGAAAAGCAAACTATTGGTTACTTTACATCTCATCACCTTGCCATTCTATTACTTAAGGTTATATGAAAGAAGAGTGTGTGTGTGTGTGTGTGTGTGTGTGTGTGTGTGTGTGTGTGTGTGTGTGTGTGTGTGTAACTAACTAAATGTTGAATTCTCAGCCTTGAGGGGGTCCATTCTATGACCTTCCTCCAAGGCTCAGGGGACACCGAGGAAGCGTTGGGGACAGAAGAACGCAAGAGCTGAGGCATGAGGGGAAAGTGTGAGATGTGGCTATGATACAGCCATTGCACTCATGAACTCCTCGAGCCATGATTATCTGCAAACACTATACTCCCACCTCTCACCTTAGCTGGTTGGCTCGGGGGTCCACAGCTGACTCCTTCGCGATTCCTTTGAAATATTAAACTGAGACAGAGGAACTGTAAGGAACTGCAACAAAGTGATGCCCCTGCTCTAGCGTTCTGGTGGCATCATTCCAAATGCTGAGCAAAGACTAAGAATAAACCACAGGGGCAGGAAAAGTGAAAATACAGGGGAAGCAGATAATAACAAAAATACAGGAATATGAACAAGGAGACAAGCAGAGATCAGAACAGACATAATTGGACAAAGATATATATGTATATTTTTTAGCAGGTTCTAAATCCTTCCTCGGGCTCTTCCTGTTGTGTTAGGTGTATTTCATAACACTGTGGCCCAACTATTCAACAGTAAAGTATTTTTTTAAGATAAGCATGTTAACATTGGCTTCCTTTATTCACAACCAATTAGAATCAACAAATGCACCCCACTTCTGTCAATGTGAATAGCTGAGTTAAGGTGAAAACAGATCAGACTTCATGATAAATTATACAAGGTTTTATTCTCTCAGATTAAAGAGTTTCAGAAGTAGTAGGTCCAGGGTGAGAGTTACATATTAGAGTCACCCAGGAGGCTTCTTCTTACATCCTTTGTGACCTCTATCTGCAAAGCCATCGTCCTGTCCAGGCAATTCCTTGTACATACATACTTGCATTACCCAGGATGAGCAACCAGAAGCTCTTACCCTCTTTTTTTCTGTTCATATTACCTCTGCTTACCTCTCCATAGCTGGTCATGCACATGTGGCTCCCCAACATGCAAAGGAATCTGGGGCATTCAGCCTTGCTGCTCTGCCATTGCTAGGTGCTCTGTTACCAAGGAATGGTCCCTGAAATATTGCATGTAGCAGACTGCATATGTGATAATTAATCTGGATTGCTAAATTGATGTAGTTGATGTAAAAGCCTGTTTCCAGGCACGACTCTGAAGGCATATGAAAAGACAGCTAATTGAAGGTGGGTGACAACATCCACAAGGATCACAGCATGTCATTGGGGACTGAATCTTGTCCTAGGGACCCTCTTTGCTTTGTTTCCTTCCCCTCTCTTTCTTGGATGCCACGAGGTGGACAACTTTACTTCTCCATGCCCTTTTGTAGCCATGCTGTCATCTGGGCCTCAGGATGCTCCAGAAACCAAGGAGGCAAATTACCACAGTGTGAAAGCCCTGAGCCTGTGAATGAGAGGAGACCTTCCCTCTTCTTAACTTGCTTCTCTGGGGCATTCTATCACAGTGACAAAAAGACTTGTGTGTCTGCTTTTCCGCTAAGCACACAGACATATGCACACTCTTACTTATAATACAGGCTCCATGCTCTGACTACATATCACTCAGAGCCCGGAACATGTAGGCATGCCAGCCTTTTGGCTGCGTGCCACTGAGGCTACCGTGAAAGCAAAAGATAGCTTATTACTTTCATCAGGTCAGGGAAGGTGCAGGTAGTGAAGGGGATAAGGAAACTGGGAAAAGGGACTTTCTGTTTGGGGAGTGGGTGAGGGGAGAAGAAACTGGTAGTCAACAGAATTCCCCAACCACGATCAAATTCTGCAGGGTGGAAACACCACATTCATAACAGAATTGTAGCAAAGTGTGTGTGGGGGGGTGGATATGAATGAATAGCATCTCAAGACTCTAGTCCTCATGATAGATTTGCTTATGTATCATCCTATCCAATTGCCCCGGACATCACTGATTCTGCAGGAAGTCTGTTGCTATGGGATTAAGAATCTGGAAGCTACCTTCAGTATTGTTATTGTTAGCTAATTTGGGAAAGACCATGAAGTTGGGTGGGTAGGGATGAGGAAAATCAGGGGAAGGATTGGAGTAACGGGACAGAATACATTTAAAATATTTTCTGTGAAATTATCAAAGAATAAGAATTTTAAAAAGCCCAATATTGGACTTCAAAAACATACATTTTATACTTTAGGTAGAATGCAAGCAGATGAGGAGGGCCATTTTCTTTTTGTCTCTCTCAGATAGGCTAATTCTACCCTCAAGTCATCTTTTGTTCCTTAGAAGGCAGGCAACACACTCTCGGAGCTTGAATTTTGCCAGCTCTCAATCCTGTAACAAGATATCTGGTTTCAAGAAAAGTGGGAAATAAGATGCCCTACTTAGACTTCTATCTAAAAAGCCTCATGTTCCATGTTTTTTGAAGGTGGTGTACACCCCCATATATTGCTTCATTATCTGTTACAACTGTCACCAACACATAGTGTGTTCAGTCATCAAAAAGGCAGGGGGTGGGGGGGTGGGTGCTGAATTTTCTGCTTTACCAGATTGTCATAGAGAGTACCCAGTGCATCTGTATGTGTGTGGTTGAGATAGAGCTGGTAGGAAAGAAGGAATTAGGGCCCTGACAATGAGATATCTGTTCAGTCACCAGTATAAGGAGGCCACACCCACCCCAGATCTGCACAAGTTCATTGTTATGTTAATAGGATGGTTAGTTGGCCAAAGGCCTGTCTGTCTCTGGCCTAAATTTCTGCTCTCCCATGTGCACTGTACACTTGAACCCTACTTATCTGAATTGAAATGTGTTGCAGTGGGGTTTCTTGGTCCCGGGCGGCCAGACCCATAGCTGCCTGCCTCTGCTGCTCAGGCCCCCAGAAATGACTCAGACACTTATATTAACTTTATGCTGTTTGGCCTATGGCTCAGGCACATTGCTAGCTTGCTCTTACATCTTAAATCAACCCATTCCTATTAACCTGTCTGCCACGTGGCCCGTGGCTCACCTGTGTTCCTTACATGTTGCTCCTTGGTCGGCTTGCTCGATCTGCCTCTGACTCCGCCCTGCTTCTCCTACCTATGCTCTGATTTCTCCTCCTACTTCTTCTATGGTGCCTGTCATGGCCCAAAACAGCTCCTTTATTTAAAGATTGATATTCACAGCATACAGAAAGGCATTCCCACATCAGAAATGTGAGGGCAGTGTGACATGTACATTATGCCTTAAAGACTTACAAAAAAATATAAAATGACTTTTCAACTTACACTATAATTTATAAATATATAGGATCCTATTTTATCATTGACATTTTGCCTTCTAGAGCTTTTGAGAACACTCAATGAAGCACTATGGTTTGTTTGTTATGCATGATGTGGGGGGGGGGGCAGAACTTTATGCCTGGCTTTTAAAGACATCTTTTAGTAAAATTAAAATAATTGACATTTTTCTCACTGTCTTAGGACTGTCCCAGTGTTTTGTTTTTTCTTAAAGGTCTTACAACCATCACACAAACCATCTGAGCTGAGCCCTTCCTTCAAACTCTACTGCTTGGCAGAAATGCCCCTTGGTGAACATGTCTTGATAAATAATAAATGCTTTGGAAAGGGAGCTCAATAATATATCAAAAAGAAGTAAGGCTTAAAAAGAAATGATTGGGGAAATGTTTATTTTTAGATAAAAAGTTCCAAGATACTGTCTTTCAGCTTGAGATGTGCAATGTTCCAGACTTTGAAAAGTGCTGACCTACTCTGCGTAATCTGGTCAAGCTCTTAGTTACCTTCTTGTCAAATGGAGAGTAGAACTGATAATGTTCCCCTCAGCTCCCTGACTTACATTATAAATAAAGACTTCGGCCGGCAAATCCCCGACATGGGAATAAAGTCTCAAGGAAGTGTTCACACTTGGTTCCCAACTTTGAACTCTTAGCATCCACCAGAACATCAGCTTTTCGTTCATAGTTGCCAGATATCTGAACACAATGGCAAGGGTGGTACTGCTTTCCGGCAGCTCAGCTTTCTGGAAACCGGAAGCTGCTAAAATATAAAAGGAAATTCTTCGTTCAGATTTGGGATGAGCTCTAGAGTGAGCCTGCTGGGAAGAAAGTCGTTCGTGCGCATTGCTATGAATTTAATGGCTCCTCCTGTCTGCTGATGTCCTTTGTTCTCCTGCTTCCCTTTCCCCTACATGATCATCTATGAAAACACAGATGGTGGTCAAGGCCCCAGATTATAACTGTCTCATATTCATTATTCAAGAGGACAGAGGTGACTGTTTCTGTTTCTAATGAATGTGAAGGAATGACGGTTACAATATAAATACAGGCCAGTTCTACATCTTAACCTAATTGAATCTTTGGTCTTAAAAAGTTACCAAGTCTTTTCGGGTTTCTGTTTCCTGAAGTCACAGTTGTACTTTGGTGAGTGGGGTGGAAAAATGGAGGGCAACCCAAAAACTATTACCTCCTACTCAAACAATTGGTCCAGAATAGGTTTGCTCAGATATAAGCCTTATATATTTACCAGACTTAAGATGAAACACCAGCTACATCCAATACTCAGATTTTTTTTTTAATTCCATAGTGATGAGGTCATTAGAAGTGGAATATTAACTGGGATGAAAACAATTACCTTCACTTTTAGATAAAATACCAACAAAAATGTAGAGCTAAGAGAAGTTTCATTTTAACCATTGTTAGAAAAAAAAAAATCCGTATTAATTGTCAAAAGACACAGTGAGTTGTTCTTAAATTTTAGCTGACACCATGATTTCCTGCAGCGTGTGTTAAAGAGTGGCCTAGGCCAAAACCTCAGAGTCTCTGATTCAGCAAGACTGGGATGGGGCTCAAGAATTCACATCTCTAGCAAATGTCCAGGTGGCACGGTTACCATGGGTCTGAGAAACCTCATTTTGAGCACTCCACCTTTCGGGTATCACTGGGCAAAAGGCCATGAGGGCTTTTCTTGACCAGTTAGTTCAATGTCAGCAGCTAAAATGCTTTTAGGAGAGACATTCCCAATTTGCAATCAAAGTTTGGATTGGACCCCTGACCTATTCATCTCCTCACTCACCTGCTGGGGGAAGCTGCTCTGGGAGATACTGTTTCAATCAATTATAAGTAAGTGCAACTTATGGCTGGCTGTCTTGGAGGCGATAGGCTTGAAATTAAACTCTTCTCGGCAAGCTTGATTAAAAGGAACAGAGAACTTTTATGTGATGTTTTCTCTCGCTGGTGTGCTGACTGAAATCTTAGCTTTGAATCTCATCTGGAGGTGGTATCCAAGCATCGACCCCCAGAAACCCCACAAGGATTCAGGTAGTGGAGCTAATTGGTTTGAGTCAGAAGACTAAGGTGAAGCCAAACTAGATGGTTTGTGTGTTACAGGAATATGAGCTGACTTCCTAAGTGCCTACTGTCTTTAATATATGGTAATACAAGGGTGTCTCACACAGGGCCCTGTACAGACCAGTCTTTTAACATATGTGGAATGAATGAATGAAAAATGAAAAATATTAGTACTTCGGTACCTGTTATAAGCTGTCACACAAGCCCAATAAACTTGCTGAGGATACAAACCTCAACTTTCGTGCTTTACAAAGTCAGCACTTTGTAGAAAAGCACCAGTTGTGGTGATTTCTCAGGCCGCAGAAGTATTTTGAGTGGCTAAACCCAATGCACATAGCAAACTTCAGTACCCTTGAAAACAGAATAGACAAGATCAATCAGAATATCACATTTGCCCAGGACAGTGATGGTACCAAGAGATGGTCAGGTAGCCTGGGCAGAGCCAGGGGATCTCCTCAGGATGTCTAGACTGTGATTCCAGGAGACACCATTTCACTTTTCCTGTCATTGTGCTTTATTTGAGTGTGATGCAGGACTCAAGAATTAAAAGAAAAAAAAAAGAATTGAGGACGAGTAAAGATAAGTGAAAAATGATGAGTGTGTGGTTAGGGGCAAATCTTCTGGTCTATTTCCTGGATTCACATCTACACTGAATGTCCAACCACCCCAGGGATGTAATCTGAGCCTACAAGAGAAGCCCAGTCTGAGTCATATGAACAAAACTACTGAGTGCCATCCCTGGTCAAAGCCACCAAAAGCCCTTTGCACATGAGCTTTTGCACACTTTTATCTTTTCTCGGCTCACCATCAACACATATGAGAATATTTAAAACTATGAATTGAAGATAGCAAAGCAAAACAAAAAACCAAGTAAAGGAGGAGGAGGAGGAGGAAGAGGAGGAGAAAGGAAGAAAAAAGATGAACCCTACATTTTCATTTCAAGAGAACCTGTCAGTTGATCCAGAATACTCATCTTGAACTTCACATCAGCCAAAAACAAATGTCTAACATACAGAATCAGTATATATTTTAAACTCTGTTTTGTTACACTCGCCAGCATTGCCTTAGCTAAGGAAGAAATTGTTTAGCATGCAAATCCAATGAAAGCATAATGTTATAAACTATCCTTTAAGAGTTGGGGTTAGAAGAAAACCAAGTGTCTTAAAGACTGATCCCTGAAGCATCCTAATATTTAAAAGCTAAAAACAAGAACGGGAACTGGCAAAGGAGTCCAAGAAGAAACATCTATGTAGGTAGGAAAGAAATGAAGGGGACCGCAATGATCCAGAAACAATGTAAATAAATAGAAATCCCGGAGAAGAGAGACCAGTGTGCTCTATGCAGTGCTGTGGGTCCTTTGGTTCCATATTGCAGTTTTTAATTCTGATGCTTCAGTGTTCCACCAATACATTTCCTGTTTTCTTAAAATAATGTGAGTTAAGATCTGTGTGGACCAAGAGCCCTTGGTTGTGGTAGGAATCTTCTCACATGATCTCCAGTGACTTCTGCCCTCTTGCCTGCATTTCCTTGATAATCATTTCCTCCCGTTGACTGTGTGCTAAAATTACTGGTGTATTTCTAAGATACTGCATCAGAAGTGATGCAAGATCTCTGGAATTGAATTCTGAAAGAAAGCATCATGGCTGAACACAACGCTCACATCTCTATTGGGTCATTCACTCTGGAGTAAGTCATTGCTACGATACAAGTTGGTTTTGTACAGTGGCTAATGTGATACCAGACCTAGATTTGTCAGTCACGTAAGTAACCTTAAAACGGATCTACCACCAAATTGATGCTTTAGATGAGATTTCATTCCCCAGATCAAACTGAATAAAACCTTTGGGCTAAAATGGCCAACTAAGTCATATGCAATTTTTTGATGTGTAGAAAAAGCATGGAAATTTTAATTCTAGCCTTAAATTTAATGGATAATTTGTTATTCGGAAATAGGTAAGTATTTAATCGTCTGATACACTTTAAGTGGGCAGAGATAAACATTTCTATTGACTATAGCTAAGGAATAAACAGCATGAGTGCACTCACTTATTTGTTCTGATCACTCAAACAATATTTTCAGACACTTATCTGTGTTGCTTTAGAGTTTGGAAATACCAAGGTAAAAGGATAAGGGGGCATCTGTGAGAATATCCAAGGACAGAGATCTCAAGAAAAGGACATAGTAAGAGTTGGGAATGAAGCCACTGTGTTTGAAAAGAAGGACAAAACATGGAGCCACGACTGGAGTTGGTGGTGGCTGATCTTCTTAAAGCAAGGCAGGACATTTCCATTTCACTCCAAGTGATGGACATTAACACAGAGAGAGGAAAGTATGGGGACACAGATGGATTCTATGCGAGCAGTAAATTAGGAGTATATGGAAGAGAAATTGGAATGCTGGTTTATCTCTCTGTATAGACTGACCAGGAGTGATCTAGAAAGAAACTGTCCTTGGTCCATTAAAAGCAAGAACTATGAAGAGCAAAGGAGGGTCATTTTAGGGAAAAGTTCATAAAAAGGCCCTGGGACACAAATAGATTACTTGGGACATTGAAAGGTGACAGGTATGTCCTACAGCATGAATAAGGCAAAGATCTGCAAGACAGAGCTAAAAACCAAACCCAAACCCAATAGATCTTTACAGACCTCATCTGGGGAGCTTGGATTTATTTGGAGAGTATCTGAGATGACTGAAGGATTGGTCAGAGACATTATTTCCCTCGGGATTATAATGCACAGAATAATGTCAGACATATAGTAATGTTTAACCATCTCCTAAGCTGTGTGTGGAGAAAATGATAGGAAAGGTCCTTAGCATAACGTAGGCCAAGAGTGAAAGTGAACAGAGGCTCAGAACTCCTCCTTTCTGGGAGGAGGGTCATGGGAGGTTAGAAAAGAGAAGACGGTTAATCTGCACACCAAGGGATGAGAGTCACTCTCTAGTCAGGAACAGAAGACCCTTATTGCAAACAAGAGTGGTTGTGGAGACGTGGATATTTGGCAGGGATGACAATGACCAGGACTTGGGACTTCCTGGTGTGTATGATTCATGGGAAGCAGAGTGAGAAAAGAGAGGCATCTTCAGAGACAGGCCAAGACTTTCAAATATGTAACCTACAAAAGGCACCATCAGATTTAACCTGAAGAACGCCACTCATTTTCCAATAATAAGCTTTTCCTAATAACCTTCTGTGTTTCATAGAGGGTCGCATTTGTGATAAATGTAAGGAGCACTTTGTTGTTGTTTGAGTCAAGGCCTTTCTAGGTAGCCCTGGCAGTCCTGGAACTCACTAGGTATACAAGGTTGACTTTAATTTAAAAGAGATGCGCCTGCCTCTGCCTCCTTAGCGCTGGGATTAAAGGCATGCACTTTCAGGCCCAGCAAAGGAACGTTTTTCATACACTAGAAAACTGAGGCTCTGAAGAGTAAGTAGTACACCTAGTATGCTAGCACGTAGCAAACCAGAATCAAGCCGATATCATCTTTCTTGAAATAGGTGTGCAGAGTTTACAAATGCAATGCCATGAGAGGCAAAGTGCTTGCATAATATTTCACAGGAGTAAGGAGACCACTGGAAGCAGCTTCATCTGATGGAGAAAGTCCACTCTGATTACAACTGTTGTCTGCACTGTATCTTGAGGTGATGGAAATGAAGAAGATTTTGAGCAAAATAATAAGGAACTTGAAGGGTTGTGAAAGATCAATTTGGCGTCTGTTTAATCATGTGGCTTAAACGGGAGAAGCTGAAGGAAGAGACACACATGAGGTCAGACTATAACTGAATGAAGACAGGAAAGAGGGTTGAGAGAAATTTCTGCAGAAGACTCGGCAGTCCTTAGTAACCAATTTGGTCTAGACAGATGAAACAAAGACAGTGAAGAATACCATAAACGGCAGGGATGGGTGCTACCCATGAGAGAGGTAAGAAAATAAGAAAACGGTTTGGTGTGAGGGAAACAAATGATAAGAATGGGCAACAGCCTATCCACGAGACCAAGTTAATACCATTGAAATTGAGTGTGGCTAAAGGTTGGGTGGCATCTTACCAAAAACAGTGATTTGTGATTTAAATGCATAGAGATTAAAATCCAGACAGGACGGGCAGTATTCACAGACCTTGTTGATTTCCAATACCTATTCCCTACCTTCAGCTTCCTAATTAAATACCCATTCGATGCTGTGATATCATATACTTCTGAAAGCCAGAGAGTGGACTCTGACTGCCCTAAGCCAACAGTGACCATTCCCATCTCTGTACCAGGATTTTATTGGAGGGGCCGCTAACCAGCTCCCAAATAATGACACAGAGACTTGGTATTAGTTTTGAATACTGGGCCTTTCTTAGGCACATTTCTGGCTAGCTCTTTTAACTTAATTTAATCTGATTCTCTTTATTTACCTTTTGCCTCTGGGTTTTTTACTTTTTCTTTCTGGTACTTAACTTTCACTGCTTCTGGAGTCTGCTGGCCAGTGGCTGCCTGACTTCCGGCCCCAGGCAGATCCTTGGTTTTCTCTCTTCTCCATCCTTCTTCTCTTGAGCCTAGCTTTCTCCTCTCATTTATTCTCTTTGCCTGCCAGCCCCGCCTAGCCCTTCTCTCTCTAGCCATTGGCCAGTCAGCTCTATATGAGACCAATCAGGTGCCTTAGGCAGGCAAGGTGAAACCAATGTAACACATCTTAACATAATTAAACAAATGCAACACATTTTTACATGGTTAAGGTAATTTCCTTTCCAAAACACATCTCAGATAGAAATGTGCATGAGATATACCTCTAGGCAACAAGATTTGGGGAGTCATCTGGGATACTCTTAAAGAGGCTGAATAGGAGGTAGAGGTCCATTTTCTCCAGGAAGTTGCTCCTTCTCTTCACATGTGGCCTGTAGAGTCAGTGGGCCCTAGAGCTAGCCTTCAAAATGCACTGGGATACAAACGGGCCACCCATTTGGAAGTCATTCCAATTCAGAAATCTGAAGCAAACTAAAGTAAATCTAGAGATGACTCAGTCAGAGCCTAGGAAATGGAGAAAATAAGTTAGGCTCTTAATCAAGGTGTTGGCCAACCAAGGGAAGCCAGAAAGTTGGACAGGGCTTGCCAATGGCTGTCATGAACTGTCCCAGCAGAGACACGGAGTTGTGGACCCAGGAAACAACTGGAGATAATAATCCTTTCTCAAAGAGGAACTCTTGACAAAACTCAGGAGGTGAAGAGAGTCAGGCAAAAAAAAAAAAAAAAAAAAAAAAAGTGGTTTCTGAACCATTAAACACATTCTTCACTTGAAAACTAACATTCGTGACTGCTGGGCAAGCCGTTTCAGAACCAGCCTCAATGTAGCTATTATTCATGATCATCCTGTCAGTGTGAAAATACGCCTCGAAATGGACTTTGCTACTTGAAATTAAGTGTGATCACAGCCAGCAGCCTGGGGAAGCACTCTAATCCAAACCTCAATTATGACAGGCTGTGAGCCAGGGGGAGCCAGAGCAGCTTTGAGAAAAAGAAAAAGGTTCTTTCTCGGGGATTTTCCCTCTTCCCAGCCTAAACCCCCCTCCACACAAAAGTCCTCTCACTTCTGTGAATCTGGCCCCCACTTTCCACAGCCACTTCTCACTTCTCTGCAGCTCTCTTCCCCCTGGAAAAAGTATCTGGACCCTTGTGACTCCATGAGCTGCTAGAATGAACAAAAATCTATTATTTCCCAATAAATCCCCCCCCCCCGACTCTGCATAACAGCTGTGAGAATTCCCAGCATGGGCCTACCCAAAGCACTAAGAAGAACTGGTTCTGTTCCTGAATCTGGCTCATTATGGGTCACAATGAATCATTTGATATGACCCCAGGACAGTTCAAGAAGAGCTGTTCTAAACACGGCTCTTTGGTAATGTACCTTTGATTTTCCAGGAGTGTGGGCTAGGTACACTCTGAGAAAAGGTGAGATGCCCAAAATACAGAGGTGTATATCTTTATATATATATACATTTATATATATATAAAATATATCTTTATATATACATATATTGTTATACATATATATAAAGATAATTAAATACAGCACAGCTAGCTAGAAAGTACAGTTCAAAACTCCCCTCCCCCCCAAAATTATTGAGAACAGTAAATCAAAAGAAAAAGTAATATTTAGTTATAATATGGAAGTGCAAGTGTTTGGGGGTTGGTTAATGCATTTATAAACATTTGGTCTCTTTCCTAGATTCCATGTCCCTCACAGTGGCAACTGAGGCTGGGGGACTGGAAGGTACGTTGTATTGAATTAAGTACACAAAGTATTTACTGGCTAACAAGGCTGACCCTTCTGCCAAAATTATGTTTATTTGTTAAAAATACACTTCATTTTGTTATTGCAGAGCTGAATCCAACCGAATCCTCGATGGAGATATGGAGATTGGGTTTGGGGTTTTGTGGTGATGTGCCAGCTAATTCTTTGTGGGGGCGTGCAGGTGCCAACTGTTCCTCAGGCCTTGCTTTTATTTCCAGTAGGAGACTGCTTTTCTAATTTGTTTTCGTGTGACGAAATCAGGATTACAGGGGCTTTCTGTAAGTGACTGGAAGAGAGTGTAGCAGGGTCTCCTTGAGACCCTCCCTGTGTACAGGGGCAGCCTGGCAGGCAAGGCTCAATACTCACTTCATTTGTTACTAACTCCACCCATAAGGAAAAATCTGCCACAGCAGGGTTCAAAGGACTCCTTTCCAGAATGTAGTCTGGAAATCATGAAGCTAGGATCACATTCAAGCTCTAGGCAGATCAAACAGTTCCACGTTGGTAAGAGGGTTCCAGAGCTTTCCATGTGCCTCTGTGTCAGGTGGTGATTAGAGTTGTTAGCTGGGTCTCAGTCTGAGGGCTGAACTTAGGGTTCCTCCTTGGTTCTCTGAAGAAATTATTTTTACTCACTTGAAAATCCCCAACTGTCCCGAGTGCCTTTCAGTGGCTAGTCACCCAGTTTCGCTGGAACAGAGCCAGCCAGATTTTCCTCTGCTGAGCAGGCCACCCAGCCTCCCCCAGAAAGTCTGGCTGCTTGGATTGAGCACCTCACTTACGAAGGAGCTGCAGAGCACATTCATGTGAACATACAACCATGATACACACACGCTACACAATGTGTGTGTGTGGGGGGGGGGTATTTGTTTATGCTAATGTTGTTAAGTATTTAAGACTGGGACAAAACAACCAATTACAATTCTCCAATGAACACCCCTTTAATTTTTAAGGGCAAAAAGAAAAAGTGAAGAAGAGCCATCCTTCTCCCCTATCCCAGAATCAAAAACACTCATTCTACAGACCATGCAGAGGTGAGAGGCTAAAAAAATTATGCCTTGTCTGTTTCCTGTCTCTAGGAGGAAATAGGAAGCTGCTGCTCTGGCTGCTCAGGAAGCTCTGCTACAAGGAGGCGGGGTGTGGGGAGGCACACCAGCAGGCAGGGGGTGGGGACTGATAATAATATATATATATTTTTCTCCCACATCAAGAGAGATGTTCTTTGTTTCTGAGTCAGACAGGCAGAGAGAAACAGACAGACAAAGAGACACAAAGAGAGACAGAAACAGAAGGGCAGATGAGAGAGATACGCAGAGACAGAGAGGGACAGAGAAAGGCAGAGACAGAGGCAGATGGGTGGGGAGAGATCCTGTTTCTGGGTATTGTTATCAGAAACTGGTTTCAAAGGAGCACAGTGGGTTAGTGTGGATTGTCCGTGAGGAGAGGGATGAGGAGACGTAGAAGGAAAGGCTGTAGAGGTGTAGTCTACTTACCCTTTAAATCTGTGTGCTCTTTCAACGCAGGAAAGTTTAAGATTTCAGCCAAATAGCTGAGGAAGCCTTTCTGACTAAGAGGGCTGCAATGGAAAATATGTCAGGAGAGGAGTCAACCAGCTGGCCTGTTTAACTTTGGCTTTCTCCCCCTTTCCTACATTTTCCCCCATTTTGGCTTAAAACGGGGAAAACATTTTGCGTAAATAGCCGGTGTTTTTTCTAGTGTGTAGCCCCTAGTGAATTCTTCACCGGGCTTAGGATAGCACCTCTCCTGGGGCTGGGCATGAAGGAGGCAGTTCAGCCCTGAGTCACAGAGCACTGGCTGCTCAAGTTTGTTAGCCAAGGCTCCATTGCATGGGTCTCCTGTACGGCTAGGGGTGAGGTATGAGAATATGGGGCAGAGGTGAGGGGGAGCTCACGGCTGTTTATTTTTCTATTGTTTTCATAAGAATATTTCTGTATCTATTCTTTCAACATACCCAAAAACAAAACTACATAGCTCTCTTCCAAAACATGCAACATTTCTAGTTTATTAAGTTACGCATGCATTTAATGAGCATTACTTAACACTGTTAACAATACTAGGCATTGTGTTAAGTGCGTGGGGAAACAAAGATGCTGAAAATTAATTCCCAGACTTGAACAAACAGGAGGGTAGATATCTACACCAATAATAAGGGCATTTAGGCTAAGCAGGATGAATCAAAGGACCTGAAAAAACAAAACAAAACAAAACAAAACAAAAAACAAACCTTCTCTGCCTAAATGAGAGAGGGCAAGGAAGACTTCCTGGAGGTGGTGGTAAGGAAACTGAGCTGTGTGAGGCCAGAAAGAAAATAGGCTTTAAGGTAGAGTTTCCCCTTGAGTGGGAAGGCCAGACTGCAGGGTTATACTGTGAGTAGGATTCTGGGAACCTGTGGGGGAAACTGAATGTGATGTGATAAGATCCCATCATGAAGCTCGGAGTTTGAAAGCAGAGAGCCGGGGAAGGAACGATTAAGGACAGGGCATTTTACTCCTATTAGAAAGGATCCTTCTACATCTGTTCTAAAGCAGCGGTTTCTCAACCTTCCTTCTGCCACCACCCTTTAATACAGTTCTTTGTGTTATGGTGACCCCCAACCATAAAATCATTTCATTGCTGCTTTGTAACTGTGATTTTGCTAGTGTTACGAATCATAATGTAAATATCTGATATGTGTGGGGTGGGCGTGGGGGGTGCACAGCTGAGGATGGCCACTGTGAACAGCTTTGACAGAATGCTTCCTGGTCTCTCTACCCAGCTGGGGTTTCTTGGCGAGTGGTAATGTTTTGGTCCATGATATACAATCAAAAACTTCATACATGCCACTTTTCATGCAAACTGGGGGGGGGGGGGGCATACAGTTAACATTCTGAATTTACAGATGCAAAAGTTGCCGAGATGAGGCTAGTACAGATAATGCCAGGGTGATCTGTAGGCAAACAGTAAAGAACGCATTCAAAGAGACAGGATGGTACATAGATAGGTGAGAAGAAACAGTGATGTTAGTACTCAGAAATGATTGACATTTGAAAATGGTGAAAAGAGGAAAGAAAAACCTTAGAAATTTGTAGTGTCAAATCCTATTTTAAGATGTTTCTGGGAAAGACCAAGGATGTCTTATAATCAGAGGAGCATTGCCTACTAAGGGAGATTATGTTTAGCTCTAGAAACACGACAGAGTTTTAAGTTTTCAGGTTCCTGTTTCAATATAAATCCAAATTAAATGCCAAAGTATACAGAATCCCCTTGAAGTCATTTGCAAAAATCATTAATTTTCATATTAATCTAATGGAACTTGATGACTATAGCAGTTTAGGCAAATTTTAGTAGAAATATCCAGTAATCAAAATGACTTTCAAGGTACACAGTAATATGGCAAGATACTGTGTCTATTAAATGTTAAGGAAGCCTGTGCCTTTGATTTAGCCAATTCAATTTGCTTTCTTATTTTTGCCTGTATAGACACATCATATGTATTAGCTGTGTCTTTGTATTCTATAGTTTGCTGTGCTTTGACATCTTAGGGTCTTTGCAGACCAGGTATAAATTTGTTCATTTTTGAGATACTATACAGTCTGGTTTTCAGCAAAAATTTTAATGTTCAGTGCAGAATGCATGACCCACATGCCTCCTGGCATCAGACTCCCAAACACAGTCCCCTTCCTATAGCCCAGAGACTGCCTGAAGAATGCAAATTGCCTCTCTTACGCCTCACTTCCTATGAGAAGGGAAATAAGGCTGTTGCCCCTGGCTTTCCATGCCTCCTGAGAAACCCTGAGACTTCCCCATGTGGCCCCAGGCACAGCATGTCTGATGTTGAGAAATGTAAGCAATAAACCCATCTTCCAAAAGCACTTGCCTCTGCCATCTTACCAGAATGAATAAAAATAAAATCCCATATATATTTTATTTCGCTATTACTGCCAGGAACTGAACTCAGGTGCTTGGGCACAGTGGCAATCACTCTAGGCAATCACTTAGTCACTGAGCTAAATCCCCAGTCCTTGCCAGAAAAATTTTAAAATACTCTGATGAAACCCAATAAACAAAAGCTTTGTTGGATAAACAAATAAGGAAATATCTCTTCTCAAAATATGTCTCCGTTTACCTTATTAAAACTGTCCCTCCTGTGGCTGAAAAAATAGTAAGTCTTAGGCAACTAAGACTTTGTGAGAAACCAGGGCTTAGAGTAACTCACACATTGCAAAACAATACCAAGAAGTTATGGCCTGTCAGGCCCCACTGTCTCTTGATTCCAGAAGGAATGAGGAGAGAGCCTTGGCCCTGCCAACACACCTATTTTACAGTATCTTTCTGGGTTATATGCTACTTTTGTTTGCCAGGGTGGATTAGCTGTTCTAATAAATAACTGTAAATTTCGATTATGTAAGATAATAAAAATGTAATCCTTAATCACTGAAACAGAGTGCAGGTGTTCACAACTGGACAGATGTCCTGGCTACCTCCATGTCTCAGAATTCAGATTTTTTTTTTCTCATGATTCGCCATTTTGAAAATAGGCCTCTAAAGGTTGTTAGAGGCCCAGGAGAAAACCATGGAGATAATAGGGCATAGACTCAAGTGCAAATTGGGTTTTCTGTGTATACTCTGTTGATCAGATATAGTCACCTCTCTCTCTCTCTCTCTCTCTCTCTCTCTCTCTCTCTCTCTCTCTCTCTCTCTCTCTCTCTCTCTCACACACACACACACACACACACACACACACACACACACACACACCCATCCAATAAGCTAGAAAAGGAGGTCTCTGCTGGGCTGTCATGTCCCACAAATGCTTCTCCCCAAAAAGATATCTAACTTCAGTGAAGCTTTCCAAACAGATCAACCTGTATCAGTCACCCAGGATTGCACTCTAGGGAGGAGGTTACTATGGGCTGGTCATGGGATGAGGTAAATCAGTGGATCTTAATCTACTGGGGATCACAAATCTGACCATATGTGAGCACTGTCTCCTGCTACAGAAATTCTCATCACCACCATTATGAAAGGTATTCTGTTAGCATCCTGGTCTCTGTGTTCATTCATGTCACATCTACTTCACATAACTGTCTGAGTGACACATGAAGGAACTACTCCACTGTCTCACTTCTCCCTGGAGAGTTTTCTGTGGATACAGTCTGAAACCTTGCAATGGCAGGCAAGTCCATGAGTGAACTGGCTCTACTCACCTCTCACTCGGTGGCCTCTTTGTCTTTCCTCCCAACTGGCTTTTCTTCATCTCCTCACCTGAAGGGCCTTGGCAGAAGCCAGAACTGACTGGTTCATTCTCTCTACTCTGCTTTCAGTTCTCATTGTTATTTTCCTATAAAAGCCTTTACAAGAAAACAAAACAAATTATGTTTCTTATATGTTTTCCACGCCTTCTTGGAGCATCTTTCTTAATGTCTGCCAAGGGCTGTAATCCAATGTTTGTGTGATGACTGCATTTGCCTGAGTCATTCCTACCAAAAGGTCCATTTAGGCAAAAACTTAGGGTGCCTAAGCCCCAGCTCAGCACCTGGCTTAGTTTGCCAAATAAGAAAAGGCAGTCCATGTTTATGTAACACATGAATGATTGAATGTGTGGATCTTGCTGATTCTTTGCCCTCTCTTGTGGTGCTGATGGAGAGATAAATGATACCTAAATCACTTTCTCATTCTGGGAAATGAATATGGATAAAACAAATGAGTCAGGGTTTGGTCCTTCCCTGTAGGATTTCTCTACCTTACCCCTGAGATCATTTTCAATCAAATGGGACAATGAAGCCACGAAACACGTTATCATTCTTCTTTATTCTTGCAAGGAGGGGTTGTTCATGCGTGGAGCAAGGGCTGGATAAGGGAAGGATGGGTAAGTTGGTTTACTCCCCATTACCCACTGTAGGGTAAAGGCCAAAAGACTTCCTGGGGGAGAGCGATGTCTAGACGTAGTCTAAAGGTATCTTCATTAACACTCTTTGGAATTATATCAGCAGTCTAAGTGCCAACAAAATACTGCGACCACAAGCCTTGCTCCTTAGGTTTTGTGTAAGGATAAAGCTAATAAATTATGAGCTAGTCTGGAAGGGTTCAAGTATGTAAGTCTGCCAGGGGAGAGCAGACATTAGACAGTGTGTCTCAGACTCTAACAAATCCCTTTACTTTCCAAAGCATCTAGCACCTACAATCTTATCAGTCTTAGATACATGATTTCCTTTGACAAATGACTTGGGATTAAATAGGAAGGCCTAGAAGAGGCCTCTCTTCCCTCTGACTTAGGTTCATTTTATCTTTATTTATTTATTATTCTTCCAATTAGATCTAAAATAAACAAGGTAAGTAGGCAAGGGGGAGAGCAACATGTAAGCTGAGCAACACACCAGAGTTACTCTGGGAATGTGTTAAGATGTGAGGGCCATTTGTTACTGCAGCCTAATACACTTTATTTCATGGACAATACACCTCTTTGGACTCATGCTTTGAGCTAGAAACTTGGGGGGGGGGCGGAAATGGTCCAATTCCATTCAAGGGTATCAGCCCTCATTTTTAGTCAATTGGCCACCAGAAAAGCATATCCGCAGGAGTATGGGAGAATGGAGAGAGAGACAAGCACCGAAGAAGAATAAACTCTATATTCCTTGGCTCAAAAGGGGCAGGAACCAGCTGCCTATGAGTTTTCTATGGAATCTGCCAAGAGAACTGCATTACAGAAAAAACAGATTTTTCTTTTTTAAAAAATTTCTGTTATCTAGAAGGGATTTCCTTTTCTGGGAAGGAAAGTTTCAATGAGCTTTATCTTCTGATTCACACTGAAGTAAGAATAGAGCTCACCAGTGTATCATTTTGATAGTAATCACCATATAGAGACAACGCAGATGAAACTCATTGTAGACAAAATTAGTTTACACAAACTATCTGCTAAGCCCATGATGGTGGATTCATAAGGTAAATTTATTTTTAAGGATGTTTTTATTTTCTGTTTATTTATCAAACAGAAAATAAAAAATGAATATTTTGATTTGAGCCCAGTGTGTGTGTACCTGGTGCCTTCAATGGCCAGAAGAGGTCTTTGGATTTCCTAGAAGCTGGAGTTGTGAGCTGCGGGTGCTGGCTACAGAACCTCTGATAGAGGGTCATCAAGTGCTCTTAAGTGATGGACAGCCTCCCCAGCCCCATCTTTTCCTCACTTCCTTCCTCTTCCTCTTCTGTTTCCATTCTTCCTTGCCACAACTCTACTCATGACATTCTTTAGAAGATTCAGACATGATTGACATAGGTATAAACATAATATATATTTATGTATGTGACACATACAGAACAATATTTTATATTGTGAAAGATAAATATAAACAGTTATTTCGGGACTTATTAAAAAAAAAAAACTTGCCAAATACCAAATCTTTAAAACTGGAAAAAAAATCTTTAAAAATGATTTGGAATTTAAAGGAGGTTTGACACTTTAAGAATTCTAAAGTATATTCCCATGTCCCCCAGGCTGCCTGGCCATCCACAAATTTAGTTCAACTTCATAAGCTTTCCTTCATGCCTGCTAGCACCGTAAATTTTACTACTCTGTGCGATTTGCAGCTTAAAAGTCTAGACTATCCCACTGAAGAGCCTTTTTGCCATGAACTTTCCATCCCAAGGTCAATTGCAGTTAAACACTTCATTCTTCCTCCATGTACGTGCATTCAAATCATGGTGTGCAGTATCAATTTTTATTCTCTGTTTTCAGGCAACACTGCTCTTCTCATAAATGTGTCAAGGCTTTGAGATGTTCAATAAATGGTGTACGTACAAAAACAATCTGACGGTCTCATCTCTAACACCAGTTTTGGATGGATGCACAATTAGTCACCTAAGGGCTCTGTTCTGAAACACACCTGAACCGGAAGTCAGGGCAGTAACAGCCACAGGTACAGTGTCTGAATCTGACAAGGTTTTCTGGAAATCTACGGAGTTATATTGAATTACTCTGCAGATAGTTTTTTTTTAATATATATATAAAGATATATATTAGATATGTATCTTACGTATATAGAAAAGATCGGCCCTCATTCATCAACCCAAGGCTAGAACTTTCAAAATCTGCAATGAAAATAAAATATCATTTTTTTTTAAACTAAAGCCCCCAGCATGAAGTGTGAAGATTCTATCACCACTCAACAGTTACAGAGGACCCCCTTGAATTTTCAAATGTGGTCATAAAAATAAAAAGTTGAACTAAAAAAGCTAAGGATGTGCTTTGGTTTTTATATATCGAGTTGTTATTTATATGTCAAACAAGCAAAAGAACCCCGGACATTATTTCCTATTCCAAGCCCTCTTGAATTACTTTCAATCATTCTAAATACTCTTTAGAGGTAGCTACATCATACAAGACACAAAGGGAAAAGGCACAGGATTATAGTAAAATTGTCTCTGACACAAAAACACTGATCTCATTAGATTTTTCTTTTGAATTGATTTTAGGACACTCACTTTCCTATGATTAAATCTGTGGCTAGAGGGATGGATCCGTGGTTAAAAGCACATGCTACTCTTGTAGAGGATCCCAGCTCAGTTCTCAGCACCTACAAAAAGTGCTTTAAACTCCAGCTCTGAAGGATCTGAAACCTCTGGCCTCTGTGAGCACTTGTACTCACAGACACACACATGCATGCAGGCACACACACATACACACACATACGCACACTCAGGTAAGTAAAAATAGTAATGATAAATCTTAATTTAAAATATTTAAATTACTTAAGTGTATACAGTGGCATCTATAAAATATAAAACTGACCCTTGTAATAATCCTTAATAAAATTTAGACATAGAGAAAATGCAATTTGGGTTACATACTTTGTCATGCTGTAAATGAAAGGGTAGCTTTCCCCTACCCCACAACAGCTTTGGTAGTTTCATCAAGATGTTTTGGATCTAAAGCTTGAATATGACTTCAGATTTTTTTTTTTTAATGTGTATCACAAATCAGCACAGGGGCAACAGTAATTCAGACCCAGGAACTAATGGTAAATTGTAACAACAGCCACTTCACTAGGAAACCCACTTGTAAAGGAAGCAGACTGTTGAAAAGGACCCACCCTCTTTTTTCTCAAATCACCAGGGAAACAGCTTGTCTGGACTCCTTTAAGAAAGAAAAGCTGTCACAGATTAAGCACTTTTTGGCAAGGGCTGCTACTGATATGTCAACTTGATAAGCAATTTAACGTCAACAAATGAACCAAAATAATGACCATAATAATGGCGTGACAGTAGCCACATCATTATTCTACTGACATGTTTTCTCAGTGGTTTCTGATACTCAAAATCTCTACCTCCCACGTCAACACCTACTCTCCACCCACTCTGATAAGGAATCAGGCTCAGTAACCCTGAGAACTCTTCAGTGGGGTTACTTTAAAGGGCATAATAATTGCAGGTACTTAGAATGAGAAGCAGTATAATTAAAACTAAATTATGATCAAATTGTTTTCAGGACATTGGTAATTGTACCTTAGGCCGTAAGAAAACCAAACATATGCCAAGTGGCCTCACCCAGACCAAAGGCAAATGCATTCTCACCATGTGTCACCGTGTTTTAGTATATCTTGGACAGTGTCTAGTAAGTTTTTGTTTTTCCCCAAATTGACCCACAGTTGTATTTGCCTATGATGGGTTATAGGTTTGCCCATGACCAGTTATATTTCTATTAAGAAACTGTAACTATGTACCATTCTAGAAAATTCTACCTCTCACACTGGAAAAGCTCTCTTGACTTCTCCTTCATTAAAACTGGTTAACCTTTCATGCTGTTGTTCAATTAAACCCAGGCCATACACTTGTGCTCATCAATAGCCATTACCTCTTCTTCCAAGGCATAGACCATGAATGGATTTCTCATCTCCCTCAGAGCTAGGTTGTATCTAGGTATTATCAGCAGAACACGTACAAAAGTAATGGGTGTCATGGCCAGGCCTGGGCCAGTAAAACTTTCTCCTTGTGATCCTTCCCTAGGTGGCAGGAGGGTCCCCTCAGGCCACATAATAGGTATAAACACAATAGATATAAGAAACTGAGTCCCTAAAAGACTGTAAGGAGTAGACACTACATTCCACCTTGACTGTGATGTGAGCAAGAATATGAGGAACCTGAAGATGGGGTTTTATCTTTTAATCAGTGATGTTTGTTGGAGAGAGTTGTTTTTTTGTTTATTTTTATTTCTCCATTTTTTTTTCCTTAGTCATTTCACACTTTGTTCCTTGTAGTTGGAAGTTTCTCTGTCCCTCTCAGCCAGTCCCGCAGTCATTTAGTCCCAAAATAATCCTATAAAGGTTTATATTATTTATAAGATGTTTGGCCTGTGTCTCAGGCTTGTTACTTGCTTACACTTATGCTTTAACTTAGCCCATTATTCCCGTCTATGCTTAGCCATGTGATCCGGTACCTTTTCTTATTGCAGTATTCTCATCCTGCTCCCTCGGTGTCAAGCTGGCATCTCTTCTGTTATTCCTCTTCCCAGAATTCTCCTTGTCTGGTGACCCGACCTATATTCCCCGTCTTCCTAGTTTCTGGCCAATTAGTGTTTTATTAAACCAATATTTACAGTGACAAATATTCACACTGAACAAGAGCACAGTCCCACAGTATTTGTAGCCAGAAGTTTTCTGGCCCACTCAGGCCCGTGGCCCAGAGGAATTTCTCCTACCCATGGTCCCATTTATAGAGTAAATGTTCAGAGGTTTACATTAATTACAAACTGTTTGGTCTATGGCTCAGATTCACTACCAACTAGCTCTTATGTGTCGGGATTAAGGTGTCAGCCGATAAGGTCCGAGAAGACGCTTATCCAGGAGCCCAGGACCCTGGAGGGGGTGTGGCCAACCTGGAGGGGGTGTGGCCAACCCCATTGATAAGTGGCTGCTGGGACAGGAGGACTCTCTCTTCCTGGTTCCTGGCTGCTGGCTGTTGGAGAGACAGGATCCAAATCCATCGTCCGTCCATCGCTCGTCCATCGCTCGGATACTCCAGTCCCTGTTCAGGTGCTACTATAAGCTGTTACTAATATCGTGAGTATTGATTTATATTCTAATAAATATTTATCTTGGACTGGTGCCTTGTAAGTAAAACTCCGTCTACACTCTTTTAATTTAATTCAACCCATTTCTATTAATCTATGAATTGCTACATGGCAAGTGGCTTACTAGTACTTCTGCATCTTGCTTCTTCTCTAGGCAGCTGGTGGCCTCTGTCTGACTTTGCCTTTATCTCTGCTCAGATTCCCTGTCTGCCTCTAAGTTGTCTTGCAATAGGCCAAAACAGCTCTTTATTAGCCATTGGTAATAAAGCATATTCACAGCAGTTCCCTAACTTCTTTTTCCTGTCTTTCTTTTGTTTCTTTTTCTTCTTTTTATGTGTCCAATGAAGGACTGTTACATAGCCAGCATATGTTCTAAGACTCCACACAGTGTACGTTAACTCCATCCAAAGCTTCCCAGGTGAGTGAGCATTCAAATGACAATAAGAAAAACACAGTAAATTAGATCTACAGATTCTGTGGAGATGCATAAAACTACATTCTGGCCTATTTTATAAATTAAGTATTCTGGGAGCTAAGTCATGGAGATCCATTTACATCTCTCCTACAGAATCCTTCACACTTCAGTGGCCAGGGATATTTATTATCAGCCTTTTACTGAAATCTCTAAAAGATTTTGGGAAGGATTTTCAAAGGAGATGACACACAAAGTGGGCTTGGTGGAGTTCACTGTCACAAAAAGAGAAAAGAAGACGTTCTGAGGAGAGGGAATAAGAGCTGAAGCAAAGAATGTGCTTTCAAAGGTTACTTCCATATCATTAAGAAGACAGGGAGACTGTGATCCCGCTTCCCGGCTCCCCAAGCTTCCGTGGGATTGAGCATCTGGAAAAACTACATCAGGAGGAGATGTTTTGAAATCTGCAGACTTTTTGGCCTGAGATCCTTAACTCTGCCCCAATGCCAAGTTTTAATGAACGTGTTACACCCACACTAAATAGCAGGAAATAACACTGACTTTAAATACAGGTAAATAACCCATATTTTCTCCCTTCCACGGCCACACTAATAAGACACATTATAAAGTGATGTGTAGGTTCCTGGATATGTCCCTCTGTTAATTGTAACTGGAAGCTCTATCCTAAGAAAAAAAAAACTGGATAATCCCCATAGCAAAAACTATGAAGAAGAGCAATGCATATGTTTTATATGGTCCTTGCCTGAGTATATTTGAGCTTCCACTAAACAAAAATAGATTGGGTGGCTGACACACACACATTTGTTTTCTTACGGTTTTAGAGACTGGAAAGCTGACATCTGTGAGCCAACGGGGTCAGTTTTGTGGCTTGTCGCCGGTCACTTTCTCAGTCTGTGTTCCCATGACACGACGAGACCTCTGCCTGGTGTTCACCATTAGAGCGCCACTTTTCCCCTGCATAATAAAACTGAACTTGCTCGCTTCACCTTGTTCCCAGAGGCCGAGTCCCTGCTTCCCCACCGTCTTGACCCCCTCCACCAAGGGGAAAAGCAGGACCCTGAACATCAGAGGCAACCCCGATTCCTGACCCCAAACCAGGCACGCCCACAACATTTTTGGTGCCAGCAATGTGGAGGGGCCTGTTGGTTCGCTATTGCCTATGCCTCATTTAGGGTCATGTTTGTTATTTTTGCAGTCTTTTGGACTTTTTCATTTTGCCTGTTCCCGTCACTGCTCCAGTTGTGAAAGACTGTCTCTTATCTTGGGTCCCGCTTCTCAGCTCTGTGTGACTGTGAAGTTTGTGCCCCTCGGTGATAATCAGCCAGATGGCTCAGTCTCTGTCTTCTGAGGCTCTGCTTTCGTTTCTTTTTTTTTCCCCCGGTGTTTGTCTGTTTGCGTTTGCCTGTTTAAGCTGTTGGAGTTTACTCAGTTTCCATGTAAGGCTTGCCACTCAGGAACTGGAAGCAGGGTCTGGCTTCTAGATAAGCAAGCGCCCAACCAAGACACACTGTGTGCCTAAAGATAGCAGAGCTGACCGGTCTGTTAGGAGGCTTCAGTTTTGGCCCCATGGATCTCTCCTGAGAACATATGGAAAACATATCTGTCGATAAAAATGCTGTTTCTATCAAGAAAGAAGCCAGTAACTTCCTCGATTGCCCAGCCTGCACCTGGGGTGGCTACCCCTCCCCCAATGTGACCTTTGGGAAATTTGACCTCCCTGGCTCAGATGCTGAGGCTTGAACCCACCGCTCTACTTTCCCAGCGGGCTCAGAAGCTACAGTTTGAACTTGTCCATTCATTTTCTCAGGCTCCTTTCCTGGTGCAGGTTGATACCCTGGCGGCTTCCTGGCCTTGAGTGGTTATGAAGCTTTTGTCCTGTGTTGGGTGGGAGCTGGCAATCAAGAGCACAGATGCTCCTGTAATCATTAAAATGCTCTGTTTTCTGCACTGAAAGTTTCCCCAACTCTAAGGCCTCTAGGAAATTGTTTAAAAATCTCGACCCTATTCCCATTAAGGCTGTCAGACGAAGACATCTGGGCAGAACAATGACCTGTAATCGATTAACACTGACAATGGCCCTGCTTTTGTGTCACAACAGCTTAATACATTCTTAGGCTCCCAGAAGATATCTCATACAACAGGCATCCTTACAACCCACAGGGACAAGACATTGTGAGAGAGTTTAATAAAACCCTCAAGGAGCTCTTGGCAAACACATTGTTAACAAAGCTAAGAGAGGTTCTAACCTGGCTCTGGTGGAATTTCTCTTTCACATTAATTTTCTCAGCTTTAATGAAGCTGGATTGAGTCCTGCGTATAAGAATTGTCAGCTTGAGAGATCCCACTTCTCTCCAATGGCAGCCACCTACCTTCTTGCTAACCCAAGGGTGAGGGTATGCTTGTGTTTTCTGGGTACCCTCTAGAGATGTTCATCCAACAACTGATCCAGACTCTGGCCATAAGGAAAGCCCAGATGGGTAATGTATCTTCTCCTAGCTGTAGTAAATTCCCTCCACTTTGGCTGAAGACTCATGGGCACTTGTACCATTGGACCATTCTTTTACCTGTTACTGTTGATGCTCCTGCATTCCCAAATTTATTTACCGCTAATGTGAACTTGGAACTGTTTGCCAATGACCTGATAACTACGATGCAGAGAGTAAAGAATACATGGTCCATGGAAGGAGTACTTTGTTTTACCCTAAAGGCCTCCTCCAATGATCCCTGTGTGAATTTATACAAGATGGCCACAGGAGATTTCATGATATCTCCATCAATGGGCCTGGAAGCACTTGCCTCTCCTTCCTATACTAAGAATTCATTAGAGTGCTCCAACATAATTCATCCATCATTATCTCAATGTATGAATGTGCTCAGCTTTTCTACCTTGGTGAGCCTTCCCATTCCTTGGGATCATTGTCAACCAGAGCTGTCTTCCCAACCATTTCAGAATTTTACAGTACAACCTGAAAGTTACTATTTTGGAAATTGAAATTATAATTATACACTTGACTTATGGAGGCATACTTTAATAGATGCCTCAAAACTATCCCATACTATGGCAAAGCCCCTTAAAATGTAGATGTGATCCCATTGTGGGCAATTGGGACTTATGCAGCCCATTCAACTGTCTTGATATATGCTCCCTGGTGTTTTTAAAAGGTGGCAGTTTCTATAATAGGACTTATGCCCATGAGAAACAAGATATAGATTAGGGAAAAGTGTACAACCAATTCACAAGGTTTGTTGGGAAACCACCTCTGTTTGTGTCTGGCCACCATTTTTCTTTTTGGTAACTATAGATAATGTTCTTGACTGAACCTGATAAGCTTGCTTTCTAAAAGCTTGCTGGCAAGGATATTTGGGAACAGCTGTATTAATGAGAGAACCAGTTGCCATTTGGGTCCCTGGTTATTTTCATGTTATTACCATTATGGATCAGACCCATGTGTCAACAGTAATTAGAGGGAAAAGAGATTTTGGAATTACAGCTGCCATCATTACTGCAATAATGCTAGCATGGGGGGGGGGCAGTAGCTGGAGGGGCCTCACTGACTCAAACTGCTTCCGTAGCTGAGACCTTAAATCAGTGGCTCTCAGGCACCCAGAGCAAAGCCCTCCTAGAGATACATGCATGCATGCTTTACTGAGATTCAAAAGGCTACTACTGCCTAATCCCTACACCTGAACTTCCCTCCAGGTATGGTGCTTCTCGAAGGCTGTTGTTTCCAGAGATGGTGAGAGCTTGTTTGGCAAGACAGGCACAGTCCAAAATGCTTAGCCTTCCTGAGGCAGAGGTAAACAAGATCAGGGCAAAGCACCCAGGCTCCCACTGAGTATGTCCCATAAATAAAAAAATAAAGGAAAAGGGTGAATATGTAGTGGCTTCTAAGAGGCCCAGACCAGCCTCAGCCAGTGCAAACTGGTGATAACTAATGCCTTAAAACATGTCCTAAGCACTTCCGCATAAGCCTACTTGGGTCTGTCTGAAGCCTTGAAGAGGATGGAGTTCTGGAACAAGGTGACCTAGACCTAGATCACCTCCCACAGCTGCAGATACCAGCAAATCAAAGCCCTTTCCTCTGTCTGGGGAAGAGGTCTGGGGGAAAGAAGTGTTTAAGGTTTTCCCTTCCATAATAAAACTGAAGTTGTTTGCTTCAGCTTGTCCCTGGAGGCTGAATCATTGCTTCTGTGCCATCTTGGCCCCTCCTCAAAGAGAAAAGCAGAACCCTGAGCATTGAGGCAACTCCAACTCCTGACCCCAAACCAGACTCACCCCCAACAAGGCACCACCCTTCCACCCTCATCTGAACCTCACTACCTGTCCAGTGCCTGGCACTACCTGTCCAGTGCCTGGTCAATGACCTTCACAATGGGAACGAGCGCTTTGTCATACAGGAATTGCTGAGGGCAAAGAATTCTGATAGAATACCCAAGATAATAAATAACAATGTTCCAGCAAACATAAAATGCTTTAGACACCTACCATGTAGTGGGTTTTCTCCTCAGCTTGCGAATCCACCAATGGCTGAGGTGAGGGGTAGTCTCGGAGACAGACAGACATGTAACTGACAGAGTGAGCAGGCCTATAGCAGATTGTACGAGGCATAAGAAAGACCAGTTTCCATGGCTATAAGAACTGAGAAAAGATATCACAACAGGTGTCATATAAAGTCACTCTGAAATCCTAACAAGGAACCAGGACGGGAAAGAGCAGGACATCGAATACCCTAGGCCAGGGAGGCTGCAGGACTAGACTTTCCTGAGCATGAAAGAATTTCACATGCTTGAGAAATACAGTCCAAGTGTTTATAGCATTCAGTGGTCAGAGAAAAGTGGGGATACAAAGGCTGGAGAGACAGAAATCATACAAAGGGATTGTGGACATTAATTTGATACTCAGCCTTCCTAATCATAGAAGAAAATGCTTTAAAAAAGAAACCATCTTTCTACACTATCAAACTTATCTTAAAATGATTTTTAGGGCTGGGAGATGCTTGCCATCACCTGACTGAGTCTCCAGAGCCTGACATAGTAGTGCAGGTGTCTATAACCCAAATGTTCCATAGAAAGATAAGAGGTAGAGACCAGACAATGGGCCAGCTAGTCGCTGTATGCAACAAAGAACAATATACGACATTGTTTTATACAAGGTTGGTGATGAGGACCAACACCCAACGCTGTCATCTGGTTATGATATTTGTGCTATGGCACATACGCACATGCCCATGCATAGGAATATGTCCACACAACACAAATATTTTTAAATGATTTTTAAATGAGGAAAGCTTGAAGAAAAGTATACCTGCAATGCTGATCATGGTATGCGTAAGTAGTGCATGCTGGATAGATGTATAAAGACTTCAGAATGAGTAAGACCTATTCCTAACAATGCTGCTCTAAGAAACTATTCTGTGGAACTAATAAGTAACTTGTTCAATGGTGTCATTTACATAGCTGTTTATTATAGATTTTAATAATTTTCAAATTGAAAATAAGCTTCAGAGGAGCAGATGCAACACTTTGAGACCTTGCAAGATGGTAACAATAGTTCACAGTGGATTAAGGAAATACATAAAAGTTAAAGATTTAATCTATAGAAAGAATGTGGTTGTCAGCTCAAAATTCATATATTAAAATTCTATACCCAGTGTGACTATGTCCTGGAAAGAAGGTTTTCAGGAACTGGATTAGTAGAACAGGAAAAGTCTTCATTACTCCTACTGTGGAAAGACACAAAAAGAAGGCAGCCATCCACGGACCAGGAAGTGGACCATTACCAAACATGGCGTCTGCTGGCTCCTGCTAATCTTAGATAGCTAAGCCTCCAGCATTGTGAAAAGTAGATACCAGTGTTCATAAGTTATACATTGTAACATAAAGGGGATCTGCACAAGTATAAGACAAATGCTCTCTGATGAGAGAGCAAAAACCCCACTAGCTGCACCCTACTTCTAGGTAAGTGTACACACACAACGGACCCTTATGCCTGCAGTAATTCTAAGAAAAAAATCAGGCAAAATAAAAGTCATATATTTCACTGAAACTAGCAAGAGGTCTTGATAGCTTGAATTCTAGAGAAAAAAAGACTTTTATTCATTTTTAGGATGGGTAGAGAGTAGGTATGTTCCCATGCCTGAAAGGAGTACCTTGTGTGGATCATGAAGTATACAGGTACCACTGTGGGGTAGCTGAGAAGGTTTGCTTAACGGAAAAGGCAGCTACCCCTTATTCAACGATGAAGGATACCTATGAAAGTCAGAGTCGTCTGGTAAGGCTCCAGGTGGGAGACAGATTGCTCAGCCTGAACCCCCACCCTACACATCTCACCCTCCTCATGGTAAAATAATGGAGATGGCAGAGTGGAGCTAAAGAGAAGACTATTATCCTGTCAGGCTGAATTCCAAGGGCAGGTCAGATTTGGATTGTGTGATAAAAATACAGTCTACTATCTTCCCAGGTCAAATTTTATTGACATGATTATAAAAGGTAAAACCACAGGGAGCATGGCAAACCACAGGTTTATTCGTCTAATTATCTGTGCTCCAGCAGTGTCTCAGTGCACCCTGGGAAAGAACTAATGATTAGTCTTTTACCATAATCAAAGATGGGATAATAAATAAATCTAAAATATAGATACTTCAGCCTTTGCTCCTAGAGTATATGTCGTCCATAATACAATATGAGACATGGTAGGAATAGCCAGTTGGGACCTTGTTTAAGAGGAAGTACTGTAAAAGTAGAGCAACAAACAGCCTCACAGGCTCCTCTCTATGCAGCAATTCACTTTTTGCAAATTACACTTCCTCTTCAGTCTGAGTAAGACTTTGTTATTGTCCTGGAATTTTAGCAACTAACCCGCAAGTTCCTCACTACTGTGGGACTTATGTTTGTCCTGCTATGTGCTTACTGAGTTTCTTGAATCTTGGGGTACATTTTTAATCAAATTTCAGAGCGTCTTGACATTAGTTCTTTGAATATTTAACCTCATCCTCTTCACCTGAGGCTTTGGTCACATGAGAGCATTTGATTTGACTTCTGGGGATACTGCTGTTCTGTTTTCCTTCCAGCCAGCTTCCTCTCTGAGTTACAGACAAGAAAATCTGCTGACCTGTTTCCAAGTCTGTTCATGCTCACCTTGGAAGCACACAATCATTCAGTAATAATTTGAAGGTGAAGAGCTGGGCAAATGTCTGTAACCCCAACCCTTGAAAGGTGTCGGCATAAGGATCAGGAGTTCAAGTACACTCTGGGCTGCATGAAACCCTGTCTCAAAAAGGAGGAGTAGAAGGAGGAAGAAAAAGAAAGATGGAATTAGACTTCCAAAGTATAAATTCTATTTGAAAAAATTAAGCTGAGAAGCTGAACAAAGTATATAGAACCCTCAAACCATGACTGAAGTTTGCTATTCATCAAGAAAACCAGAGTCTACAAATGATTTTTGAGGGGTTTTGTTTGTTTGTTTGTTTGTTTGTTTGGTTGGTTGGTTGGTTGGTTGGGTTTTGACAGATTTCCTAGAATTTCTTAATTAATAGCCTCTACTGGAGAAATCAGACATTTCACACAAATGTGTTTACATTACTATTCTATCAGACTCGGCTGTTATCTGGGAACAAACTATTAGAAGCTTGTTCTTGCTATGAATGTTGTGATAAATCTAGAGAAAGAATAATTCGGCCTTCAGTTACTTCTGCTCCTCATTGAAGGAGAACAAACAGTGCATATTTATGATTGACCGACTGCCACACATTGTTTTGAATTAGCTAGTGTATTTAGGTCTGCAACTTCCCATAACTTTTCTTTTCATGTTATATTATGTTGTGCTCTTAAATATTAAAATGCATTTAAAATAATCAAGTCTCTAAGTGAATTACAATGTGTGCAAATACATCATGGCTTCCATGGCTAGGAGAATGGGTGAAGGCAGAGTTGTTGTGAGTATGCTATTTTTATGTAAGGTTGTGGACATGTTATTTCCAAAAAGGCTGTGGGAGAAAACAATGCATTCTGAAACACAAGAAAAAAATTTTTTAAAAAAATAATAAACCATAATGCTGACAAACTTTTCTGGTCATGATTCACAATAAGAAATATTTTGTATTGGTAACCTATACAAGGTTCTCCACATAGCTTCCACTCACAGAAGCACAACAAAAATTACTTACAGGAATATTTATAATTACTAAATGCAATGAAATTCTCTATAACTTTTGTTATCACTTGTGACCCACAGAATCAATTTGCTAACAAACTCTCACAGTAGATTCTGTTCATTTTTTGATAACATTTGCTAATGTCTAGTCATTTACTTTTTTAAACTTACATTGTTATTAGTTGTCAGCAAAACATTCAATGCTGGTGTCACCCTTCATTTTAGAGGTGAGAAAATGTACTTGGAAAAATTACCTGAAATTGTTAACCAAGTGTTAAGGATCATGAGTTTGGTGTTACCTGGGATATATAGTGAGCTCTGGACAACCTCCACTATAGTAGGACCCTATGTAAATACACAAGCAAATAAGTAGATATATAAACCTCTTAATGTGATAAGACTAGAGGTAGATCAGATAAGCTTTCATATAGATACAAATTATGAGGCCCAGCTGGTCTTATCTCAAGAACATACCACAGTACCACCATTTTGGTCACTGCATTTAGAGCCCACGATATTATAAATGGGGTTATGAGTCTACTACATGAATTCTATTGGGTATAATAAAAACCCAGAGCCAGAGATTGAGGAAAAGTTAAAATATCAGAGATAAAGGGAACAAACCATGACCAATTCTCAGCCAGCCAATTCTTCAGGCCTCTCTTCATAAATCTTCCAACTGCCAGCTTCTCTGTCCTCAGACAGAGGAAGTGGTAGGGGAGGATGAACTCACTTCTCTCCCTCAGACCAGCTGTCTTACTTCCGGGTTCAACTTTCCTAGAGCAAGGATTAAAGGTGTGTGTCATCACTTCCTGGCTCTGTTAGGCCTTGAACTCACAGAGATCCAGAAGGATCTTTCCCTCCTGACCTCTGTGGCTTGGCTCTGTGGCTAGCTCTGTCCTCTGACATTTCAGACTATTTTCATTAAATATATAACATGTCACCACATGATCCTACATACATTTTCTTACAATAAACAGCTGGTTTTCATATGTAATATGGAACACACTAAAGGATCATAGGGCCTCACTGTTCTGTCATAACTTCATGTCCAAGTTTATCTATTCATACAATAGGATTAAGATCTGTTCACATAACCCAAGCAGATACTTTCAAAAACTCTATTCATTTGACCATATTAAAACTCTGATGTTAAAGACTTCATATTCTATATGAATAATATAGATAATAAATAATGTAATAATATGAATAACATTTATATATGTTATTGTTAAACATGCAAACATATAAACACCATATAAATGAGAAACTTTAATGTACTGTGGTTATTTTTCAGCTGTAAGAGTCTATAAACCTATAATTCTAATCAAGGCCCCAGCCATCTACTATTCTATAACTAAGCTACATGACACATATAATTTAAATTGTTTAGAAGCATACTAAGACAGGAGGTCCTTTGTTTTTTTGTTAATCTACCCTGGAGTTTTGCGAGTGTTAATTAGAGAGTTTGGGCATAATTTAAGCATATCCCTTTTAGCTTATTGTCTATCATAGAGATGCAACAATCATTTTGTCATATACTCATTAAGGTAACTATTCACCATTTCACTCTTTCTCTCTAGACTAAATAAGTACAATCCCTCTAATCTTTTCCCATTGGATCGGCTTTCTCTGTAATCATTGGTGTAGAGCTTCCTGGGCAATGTGCCCTAGTTTCTTTATGTATGTTACAGAGGATGGAGCCGCATACTGATCACAAACTAACCCTAATAAGGGCCTGGCCAATGCCAAGTATCTGAGGCTCTTGTCTGCTGTGTTTCTTTCAAATGGGGAGTAAAGTGATTCAAAATACCATGAGCCAATTTAGCCTATCTGCTAGATTTATTTTTCTTTTCCATAATCTCTTCATCTGACGAGGGAAGGGTAATAATGGAGAAGGCAGGGAAGGGAGTGGAAGAGTAAGAGAGAGAAAGGGATGGAGGAAAGATAACTACCACTAAGGACATCTGACACAGACATATGGAAATCTACTTTATGAACTTCATAGACAGATGATAGATTATAGACAGATAGATAGATGATAGATAGACAGGCACATAGACAGTAGATAGATGCGTGATTATAGACAGCTAGCTAGATGGATGGATGGATGATAGATGACAGACAGACAGACAGACAGACAGACAGACAGATAGATAGATAGATAGATAGATAGATGAGATATTTTCCATATAAGAAAGTCACTAGGGAAATGCTCTTCTCAAAAAACATAGGTTACCAAATAAAACCCCCTATGCATTGAATACTGCCCCTCAAATTGTTGGTTAGGGGTGTCCCAGAGACCCCAAAATAATATAGTTATTGCCATTGCTCTTGGCTGACTTCCAGAACTTGGTAATAAGACTCTCTTGCTTAATGCATACATACTTTAGTCACAAAACATGGAGAAATCAAGTTGGTACTCAACAGGAAGCTTTCCTCTGGGTTGATAACTTTTCTGGTACGAGAAGAGATTATGTAGACTATCCTGGGGGGAGGGGAGTCAGCAGCAGCCTTACTCAGCTGAGAACTACAGTAATGACTGTTATGCCTCTGGGCACAATAGTGGTACGAATGTTATAGGGGTAACCAACTACTTTCTGTTTGAATGTAAGGCCTGCTCAACAGGAGGAAACATGTACCTGGTGCTGTAAATGTAGCCTAGAACATGTGACTAGGGAGCTCACAGGATGCAAGGAAAATGTGCTATTATTACTCTGCTAAATAGACACAGTATCAGATTGCCCTCTAAGTGTGTGTCTCTCTACCCATAGATTACTACAGTTTTCAAAACTCATCATGAAGGTTTTGTGCAGCGTATGGTAGCTAATGCAGAAATTCACCATTGGTCAAATTGCATAATAGTAATAATGTGTCAGTGGCGTACTCAGCCACAGATACAGCATCTGTATCACATACCAACCCCATAGTGCTCAGAAACCATCATGGAAAGGGGACAGGGGTGAGAGTCAGACATGACAAGACTATGATGTCCTGCATAAAACCTGTACAAGATCGAGTCAACACTGCAGCATGGAGAAAAAGGGGGCCAGGAGCCCCTGTCCCAGGTGAATAACTATTGACAGCTGATGGCTTCTGAGGAGAATCACTTTTCTTTGATGATGAGGCATCTCAGGTTGACTGCGCTCCTGTGGGTGGTCCACACCCACAGACATGAACAGCACAAGATGAACTCAGTGTGTCATTAAACAAACGAACAAAAGTGGACAGGAAGTTGGGGGGTGAATCTATGAAGAGTTGGGGGAAGAATTGGAGCAACTATTATCAAAATTCACTGTATTACATGTACAAAGGATTAATGAAATATTATATTAAAATATCTCTTTGCATGCTTTTGCAAATTAGGATTTTTCTTTCATGATGTGAATTCACTTTCTTTTTAAAAAATTGTAATATTTTTTATTGTGATGTCAATTTAATTGATTTCAAAGGTTCTTTGGTATTGAGGATTTCATCTCTATGGTGTTTATTAACATTTTTTATGTTTCTACGCAATCAAATATATTGGCAGTCATTTCCACTATTGTTCTTATGGAAAGTCCTTCCCATTACTGTTCTGGTGTCATTTCCGCTGTGATGAAACATTCTTGTCAAAAACGGCATCAAAAAAGAAAGGGTTCATTTGTATGATTCCAAGTTATAGCCCATTATTGAACGGACATCAGAGAAGGGACTGAAGCAGGTAGTCACAGCCCAGCCACAGTCAAGGGCAGAAAAAAATAAAAACATCCCTGTTGGCTGCTTCTGCTTTGAGCTGGCTTTCTTCACTCTTATAGATCAGGACCCTGCTCATGACATGGTGCCTCCCCCAGTGGGCTGGGTGCCCCTTACCTTAATTAACAGTTGAGACAATTACCCCAAACATGCACACAGGCCAATCTGATCTAGAGAATTCTTCATTAAGCCTCTCTTCCCAGATGATTCTAAACTGTGCCTGTTAAAATGAGCCTGGAGTAACCAGAGAAGCCACTCAAGTAGACAGGGACAATGCCATTGGGGGATGGGACAGTGAGAGGGAGCTCAATAGAGTGAATGGCGCACAAGCGCAGTGAATGGGAAACAGAGGTAGGAGAGCACACAGAGGGAGACAGGAAACAGGAAGGAGAGATAAATAACATTAATGATGTGTGAAAACATCCTTAGGGGACATTTATAAGTGTGTGTGTGTGTGTGTGTGTGTGTGTGTGTGTGTGTGTGTGTGTGTGTGTGTGTGTCTGTCTGTCTGTCTGTTTGTCTGTTTGTCTGTCTGTCTGTCTGTCAAATTATGTCACCCAGGGTGATAATGCTTTCACTAGAAACTATGTACTATCTAACAAGCAAGGAAAGGATTACTTTGAGTTGCTGGTCAGGTGGGTCCAAGAGACTCCCGGTACAGACTATAGTCATTGTCCTCAATTACTTCCAAAGCTTGAAGGGAAGACCCTAGAGAGACCTTACAGGGTTCCTGCTGGTCCTGACCCAGAAGCCTCTTCCATGAGCTCTGTCTCTCACAGTATCAGAAGGTGCTATGCAAGATGCCAAGGATGAAAACAATCAATAGTCTTATCCATCCATAAGCCTTTAAGTCACAACAACATCACCCCAGCAAGAGATCCCCAATGGTATGGCAGAGACAGTGTAGACAGTTTCTCTTTACAGCTCTTTCCTGATGGTCTTAGGTTGTGCCTCTGCAACCTTGTCAGCTTCTCAGCTTCTGCCTCTCGGGCCTCTCTGGAACTATTCTGTAGCACAATAGCACAAACACGTACACACACACACACACAATTAAGATTGGAATTAAATATAACCTGTGTTTGCTTCAGCCAACTATCAAAGAAATTAGGGTTATTTAGCAAATTACTGTCAACTAAACCACTGTATCTTGTGAATTTATTGTTTCTCATTAATTCTGACACTGGGGAAAGACATGAACATGTATCATGCTTTGGGCATCACATATTCATGATAGCTTTCTATGGATGAGCACACATTTACGTTTATCTATTCTACACTTTTAAACATGTAGAACAGATGCATAGAAGGGCACATACTATTAACATTTGGTTTTCAGAAGAATAAAAATGGGTAACATGTTATAAAGAAGATTATTGTTTTCTTTGTTAAATTTTGGATATTTTAAACATGCTTACATTAGAAATTTCTGGAAGTTAAATGAAACACTATAAGAAACTTAAGAATCTATAGGTATCAATGTAGGTTGATCTTTGATTTTCTTTATAAGTGTACAGAAACACTGTCAAATCAAAAGGCTATGTCAAATAACACTATATAAGAAGAATAATTATTTCATTTTGGAGGTTCCCAATTTGCACTTGAGCAGTTTTTGTTACCAAAAGATCAGGCACATCTGCTCATAGATTAGGCCTGCTGGAGGTTGGTTTGCATGACCATAGGACTTAAGGAGGGTTCTAAAAAGAAAATCTAATCTTAAACAATTTAGACTTAGGCCCAAGCTTTTGGCAACAGTATTGGATAAGCTAGTCTTGAGCACAATGTAGAAATAAAGTGTTTAATGTTTGCCTACCCATCCATATTTGAGGTCCAGAATCAGGGACAGTAATACTAATTAGTTAACAGACTCCATCAACTACAATAACATCCAAACAATATAAAACAAAGCTTCTACCATGCTGAAAAATGAAGGATGTGTGCTTTGGGGACCGGCTATGGGGCTTGTCGGTATGAGAGGACTTCCAGTCCATGAACAGGACATTGTTCCAACAGCAGCAGTTGCATACCTGGTGATGGGTGGCCATAGCAGCATCGTAATTGCTGGAAGTCCAGGCATTTACAGCTCTTTACATAGTAGTGACATCAGAGGCATTGGGGACAACCTCCTTACTCAGTTTCTGCAGTGGTTGTTCTAAAAAGTGTTTCTCTACATTCCCATGGTCTTCCTAACAGGTCTTTAAATTGAATAAATACTACTTTATTATTGTTGTTATTATTGTTGACAATTAAAGTGTATAGCATAAAGCATTTTATCTACTGTCCTAACCCATTTTGATAGTCTGTTACTATATAACAGACTAAGTGCTGATAAGAAATATCGTTTTATTGAGAACAGCCCTAGAAAATACGGCACATATGACAAGGCTCTGGTGGATTCAATATCTGATGAAGACACTCTTCCTGGTTAATAGGTAGCTGCGTCTTTATTATGGTGAGGAGGGAGATCTCTCTGGAGTCACGGATCCCTTTTGTTATTTTCTGTCACTGTGATGAATTACCATAACTAAGACCACTTAAGGAATAAAGAAGTCTTCTGGCTTATGGTCCTAAAGGGATGAGGGTTCATCATGGCAGAAAGGCGCTGCACCAAGAAATAGGCATGATATCATAAAGAGGAGGCTGAGAGCTCGCATCTTAAAATAAAAGCAAGGAAGCAAAGAGAGCCGCCTGAAGGCAGCTCAAGGCTCTAAATTCCCAAAGCCCACCTCCAGTGACGTACTTCCTTCCGCAACAGGAAGCCTCTCAGCTGCATGTTCTTGGCTACTGTTAGGGGCTTACAATCTGTTCTCCTTTGCTCTTTGCCTTTGCAGCTGTGTGAATTGCTTGTTCACGTCTCTTTCTCCCACGTATTAATTAAATAAGTGTGTAATTCCAGGTTCACAAGAGGCCTCACGGCTTCCATTCTCTTGGAGTTCCTATGTGGCTCTTTGTGTCCTGTATTGTTAGAACCCACTGCCCTGTCATCACCACGCAAAGAACTTAACGCTAAAAAAAAAGATCAGCCCGCTGCCAATTCGATTTCCCTGCAGCTTGCCCTCCCATCTTCCACGAGATCTCTGCGAGACACTGTCTCCCTTGCCAGCAGAAACAGCTCATTCCTCGTCAGAGAGGTTGCATCTTGGGAAATTTTTCACAACTCTTTCCAGATGCTGGGGTGTAGCTCCTACTTCTAGAGCCCCCCTCCCCCACCTCGGTAAACAAAGGACTGGATGCCACACTCCACTCTGCTCTAGGTCCATTCTATTCCCCGGTGCCCAGAGTCAGTCATTAGACCAGCACCCTTCTTTTTGCGCAAAGGACAGATACCTGGAACTTGTCATTCTTCACTCCTTCTGCAGACAGGAATCTGGGAAGAGTTTGTCCACTGGGCTCAGCTCTTCCGGGAGTTCCCCGCACAGATGAGAGCCTGGGTGTCACATTGGATTTCCTTCTCTTCCATCTATTGGTCTATGTTATTTTGTTCACTGAGTATTTACAATTTTTTATGTAAGTGAATCTGTTGATCTTTTTTGACTTCCTCTGTCATTTCAAAGTTTAAAAGAAAATGATGGCCTCTCCAAAGAGTTGATAATCAATAACATATTTTCCTGCGTTTTCAGTTATCTGATATCTCAACCATCTAAAGTTTATTTTCATCAGGAGGTATTAACTTGTGTTTAATTGAATTTTTCAAAAGAATTCAAGATAAGAATCTTAAATAATACTAAGTAATTTCTTATTGTTTTTATAAAATATCCACAAGTGTGTGTGTGTGTGTGTGTGTGTGTGTGTGTTGAATGTGTTTCCAGGGAGGTGTGTCTCAAATGGAGGCTGGAGGAAGGTTTCAGGGCTCTATTCTATTGTCCTGTGCCTTATTCCCCAGGCTGGTGGCCAGCCAACCTCAATGATCCTTTTATTTCCAGTCTTCCCACATGTTTGGAATTATACATGCACATCTAGCATGTTATATGGATTCTAGGGTTTAAGCCTTGTCTCCACATTTCACAAGTGTCTTCCTTGCTGAGCCATCCACTTCTTATCTATAGTTTTCAGATCTATCCCATTCTCACAGAGTCATCCATGGATATTGGTCCTGGGTTCACTTCGGATACCAAGATCTGCATATGTTCAACTCCCTTACATGACGCCATGTTTTCATGTAACCTATCAGAACCTGTATAGACATAAACATGGCTGCAGATATGGGTCTGTCTGCAAAGTGACATGAACCCTGGATGCTCAGCTACTTCTCTGGGTATCCTTCGGCTTTCCTTCTTCATGTACAGACTAGAGGACTTGAGATCTCTGCTCTGTATCTAGTAAGCACAATTTCAAGACAATGGCTTGCTATGAAAGGGAAAGATGGGTTGCTAGGAAAGGAAAAACGCAGAGGAAGATATAATGTATTTATGCTGTTTAAGGAATTTGGTTTGGGGTGCTTTCCTAGGAGAGTACTGCCTTTTATAACACATATGCACATTAGTATTCTTTAATATATATCAAATGGTGAATAAAATACAAATTTTAAATAATAAACAAATTCCAAGGACTATTTTGAAAAAACCAAGAGCATTCAATTCATAATTTCTGTTCCCTCTATCCAATCTCATTCTTACAGTGACTGAAAAAGGCCCTACCAAGCCCAGACCACACCTTTCCCAAAGATCAGATCTTTCTGGGAATAAGGTCTAGGGTTAGCAGATTCATTTAGAGGAGTTTATTTGTGATTAAAATGAAGCAAATAATTTTTTTTTAAAGGATGGCTCTCCTTTTGTGAAAGCAAAGATGTAGACAAATTTACAAAGCAGCCTGTTTCCCTGCAGGTGCTGCACACATACTGCAAAGGACAAGGACCAAGCTCAGTTCTTTTTCTAATATCATAAAAGAACCAATGCAAGCCTTTGTCCATAGTAGGTGGACGAGTAGTTGTAAATCAGTGTGTGGATAGTGAAATCTTGCTGCACAGTTTCCATGAAGACTTGTAAATGTCACTCTTGAAATGGTAACACGATTCTCAACCTCCTGAACATTTCATAATGAACCACCCACAGACACAGTCTTGTATGAATATCTTCTATGTTCCCCAAATCCTTTGTGACCTATGGACACAATGTTAAATGTGAGTCATGGTCCAGACCATGGCTCCCACACAATGGATATTTTTAAAGCTCCTGCATTTCCTGAAATCAAGCTTCTCAGGAAGTGGTTTTTGCAATAATGACCTCACCCTCCCTGTACTCTCTTGCTCCCCCCCCCCAGAATCCCAGAATAGCTGAACAGGTGTCCAAATACCTAGAATTACCCAAGAAACTCCACAACCTGCCTTCTGTTTCTATCAAAGTCACAAAGCTAACTTGTTTTTTGGAGCTCAAAAGGAATGTGCTCATGAACCAGGCCCACCCATATTTATGTGTTATTTATATCTAGATACAGTTTGTTCTGGATGCTGGCAGTGTCCCTGCATAGAAGAACTAGACCAGTATAACAGTTAAACTGTAGATTTCAGAATTCAACAGTCCATGGGGCCAAACTATGACTGTTACAGGGTATATGGTTTTAGGCAAATAAGTTAACCTTTTAGGGTCATATCTGTAAGGTAGAAATCATAGAAGACATTCTTGGATGATGAACTATGTGAAAATCAGCCTGTAACCAGCAGCCTCTGATTCTGGCACACGGTAACTATAGATGCCTGCTACTACTTCCTGCTGTGTGGTTTCCCCAGCTCTTAAGCCCAGTCACTCTGGGACAGTGACAACCACACTGTGGTCAATGAGACAACTTTGCATTCTTGAGAGAGCAGAATGCCTTCAACTCCTAGTCCAGTCTAGAGAGCACTAGCCACTCTCTTAGAATCAAGACTCATAGAAAGCCCAGATGTGAGAGTAGAAGGAAGTACAGAACCAGCCAGACACATTCAATTTCAAAGCCACCAGAGGAGCCCCCACATACATGGAAAGAGGGGCACTTATACCATGATATGAGTAAAAGTCCCTAAAATCTTAACACACATGGCCAAGGTAAGTGGAAAGTGTATTTTTCAGAGTTTTATTAACATGGGAGCCCAACAGCAAAGACAGGCAACATGGCATGTGGTCATGGGAAATGGAATCCTGCTAGTCAATCAGACCAGCTGACAAGCTTACAAAGGGTTTATCTGAGAGCCTCCAAACAACACAGAGAATAAGCCCCTCAAGAAGAGCTCTGGGAGTGGGGAGGTGCTATCCCTTAAAGTGAGACCAGAGTATGTCAGATAACGGGGCAGAGGGTGTGATGCATGCATTGTGTCCTCAAGTCAGCTACCATCAGTTCAATGAAGGAGCACAAAGAATCTATCGCAAAGGAACCGCAGCACCATTGCAGAGTAGGATCCTCCTGGCAAGGCTAGGGAACACAGTGGCAGTCATCATACAGTTTCCCCTCCCCCCTCTTCTCCACACCCCCAGGACCCCCACACTCCACCTCACCTCACCCTCCACCCACTGGAGATAGGAAGAATTGTAGGAGCCAGAGGGGTCAAGGATCTCACACACACACACACACACACACAAACACACAATCCCACAGAACCAACTAATGGGGGTCATAGGGGTCCACAGATACTGAACCAACAATCCACTCTTAAATGATATTTCATGACCATCAAATGGTCACTGCAGTTAGTTCAATGAATAGTTGAATAGGCCGTCTACAGAGAGATGCTTTCAGCAATGGCTGTCCCAGGGAAGAAACAACCTCTAAGGTCTCTTTATAAAGGGCAGCACTCTACACAACAAATGTTCCATGCATAATCTTTACTTGCATTCTTCGTGGGCCCAATAGTGGGAGCTACCTTTTGCCCAAATTTAGGGGAAATAAGAAGTAAAGTGACTAATGCTTCCAGAAAACCAGAAGGGACATTGTGAGGCACATGTGGCTCTCCAGGTTTCATGAGGACACCTACTCCACATGACCATATACACGGCACATTAGCCATCTTGGCATGGCTTCCCTTACCCACACATCTTTACTTGAAGAAACGTTTTGTGGGTTCCTTTGAATAATCCCACTCTAACTCACTATTTATTCCTCCAAAACTGAGGTTAAGCTTCAGCATGCTTGCTGCGAAGGACCCAATGTAGATAACACTCTTGAATTTGGGGGACAAAGAAATAGACGGGGGGGGGGTTGCTAGTTTTCTCCTTGTGTCATTACAGATCACCTAACAAGTGAAAAGGCAAGGTGGTTCAAGGCAGAGAGAACATGTGGGTCCTGCTATTCACATTAGAACCCCAAAGTTCAGACATGAGGTGTCAGAATGTTGAAAGGGGCCTCAGAGTATTTTACCCTGAGCTCAAAAAGTAGCTCTTTCATAGTGAGGATAATGTTGCCTAGATAAGGGAAGGAGGAGGAGGAGAAGGAGGAGGAGGAGGAGAAGGAGGAGCAGGAGAAGGAGGAGGAGAAGAAGAAATTAGTGGTCTCCAAAGGGATATTTAGGTACCAGGAAATGCCTAGAAAAAGTGTGTGCAAATGTATCTGGAAAATAATAGTCTACCTTTGACTGTTCAGGAGTGGTCATCATTGAATCCCTCTGACTTATTGGCTGCTTGCTTTGAACAAGCATTTCAGACTATAACACGGATTGTTTCATTAACTTCTTAAAATCAGCAATGGAATCCATGATGGTATCACCCCACTTTTTTAAAAGGCATCTATCTGATCTTTAAAGACCAGCAGCTTTTCCCCCAAGTTATCAACAGTAAATGGTCAAGTAGAGATTTGAACCCAAGCATCCATGATTGGGGTAGGAAAGGAATGAAAGACAGCTGGGATCTAGGGGGTCTGGGCTCCCTGATGGAGAAGCTGTCGTGTCCAGGAAGCTGAACAGGAAGGATCACACCCAGATAAACAAGGTTATTATAAACACATAGGCACAAGGTCCAGGGTAAACTGATCTCTATAGGAGTGGTCTCTGTAAGAGAGCAGTCTTTGGGTCATAAGCATCTTCAGGAGAGAAAGCTACAGTGGGCATTTTCTGTACATCACATAAACATAAGTCTTTGCCATCCTTCTAAGCATCATCTAGGGAAGGAGTGGTCTCTGTAAGAGAGCAGTCTTTGAGTCATAAGCATCTTCAGGAGAGAAAGCTACAGTGGGCATTTTCTGTACATCACATAAACATAAGTCTTTGCCATCCTTCTAAGCATCATCTAGGGAAGTCTTTGCCATTCCTATGGCTTTGAGGTTTTTGACATGTCTGTGTCCTTGTCAACAGCATACATTCACTCAAGGCTCACTTGCTCTTCACACAAACACACAGATTATAACCCACACGCCATTTTCAGCTTCCCACGAGTACTTCTGCTCTACTCCTCAGCTATGCCCCCAAGGTAGCACACTTCAATCATTGACTCTGAAGGTTAAACCTTGAGGTTGATATGCCCTTCACTTTCCACTATGTTTTCAAACTAGTAACACCCAAGATGACAACTTTCTCTTCCATCCACTTTGAAAACCTTCTCCTCTGAATTAAAGTTAGTATTTATCCCTTTCATTTGGGGTGTTTATCATTATCTTTATATTTATTTCATATTAGGTATATGGGTAATTTGCCTGCGTGTACATGTGTGCCTGATGCCTGTAGAGGTTGGAGGAGAGTGTCAAATCTTCTGAAACTGGAATTACAAATGACTGTGAGCCACAGTGTGGGTGCTGGGAACTGAACCCAGGTCTTCTGCAAAGGTAAGAAGACCTCCATGAGGCTGGGCCAGCTCTGGAGCCCTTTCATTGTTTTGTTTGGTTTTTTGTTTTTTAATGCATATCTCATTTATTCATTCAATAATAAATAGTCTTTTCTCCTCAAATATTAAAGTGCAGACATCATGATGTCTATTTCTGCTGTCTCTCTCAAATTACCATAGCGAAAACTTTATATTCCAAGTTAATGTAAGTTTGTGCTACAGAGATGAAAATGATACCATTACAGCCACACCCCAAATTTGTTAACTAAATTATCTTCCTTGTTTATTTTGCAAGCATTTGCCAAAAGACAAATTAATCTTTGAAGATTGTTTTGCCTTGTTACCTCTCATAATATTTTAGCATTAGACTTTTCCGCTTTTCCTATACTTCAACTCTGGAAACCATGTATCTTTATTTTAGTAGGTAAGTGTACATGCGGTTTGATAAAGCAAGCTACATCAGACAAAAAAATCCACTGCAGTTTGCATAAAGCAAACACCCAGTGCTGGGTTACTGGCATAGTAATCAGCAACCTCTCCTGGGATGGGAGCAGCATTCTCAGGCCACTGCTCAGCCTGATGTGCTGACAGCCTTGGGAAAGTCGGCTTTAATTGCAGTCCTGGGTAATCGCTGTCCCTGTCCCATTGGATTGCTTGTTTATCATCTGAAGTGGCTGAGCTGGTTCTGCAGGTTTTTCATGTCCCTTCCCTAAGCTTCAAGCCAGAGTCCCAGGTTCACTCCTGTGTAAACAGTACTCTCCCCAAGGTCACACTGGAATAACTGAGCAGCCACGGGAGGCAGAGGAATTAGGTTTCTGGATGTGACAAATGAGAGGACCCCTCTTACATCTATGCCCAGATGAAGTGTTCCACAGGAAAAAAAAAAGTGATGGGAAAATAACATTGAGAGTCATGTTCAAACTTGATCCCCTTCCAGTTTTTTGGCAAAACGCAAGATCAACTTTTTGAAAAACAGAAAATTGACTTCTGGTCTATGCCACTAATTGCCACAAACCCCTTAACTCTTTCTGTCACTTTTTAAACATGACATTACATAAAGAACAGCATGGTCAGTAGGCCACTAACTGAGCCAGATAGTTCCATAGTCCCTTGAAGGACACCGGAAACCAGGCCGGAAAGGCACAGGCTCCACATACTCCATTCACTGATCAGTCTTGAGCACTGCTTTGTTGACCGCCATCATGTGACCAAGCTTGTAGTCTGGGGGCAGCGGCAGGGGACTATGCAGGGATCTGTTATCATAACACAATAGTGGCAGGTAAACAAAACTATGCCCATAGATACTATGCTCAACTCTTCTCGTTTGCAATGGCTCAGCCAAATCTCAAAGGTGATGAAGCAAACACAAACACGTTTTTAGAGAAGCTACTGCTGTGGGTAGATGAGATGGCTCCACAGCTAAGAGCACATGCTGCTCAATGCTCATACATAGGACCTGAGTTCAGCTTCCAGAACCAATGTCTAGTGACTCACAATGGCTCCAGGGACATGGCTCTCAATCTATGGGCCATGACCCCTTCAGAGTTAAACAACTGTTTCATAGGGCTTACGTAAGACCAGTGGAAAACATTACAATTCACAGCAGCAGCAAAATTTCAGGCATGAAGTAGCAACAAAAATAATTTTATGGTTGGGGGGTCACTACAACATGAAGGACAGTATTGAAGAGTCTCAGCATGAGGAAGGCTGAGAACCACTGCGCTAGGAAATTTGATGGCCTCTTTTGACCTCTGAGAGCACTGCATACACATGTACACACACACACATACACACACACACATACATACACACACACATACACACAGTTAAAATAAGGTATTATTGTAACTTTAAAAAAATAAAAATAAAAATGTCTTCACAAATGCTTCTGTACCTCCCTGGGAATATCCAGCTAGAAGATCTGGGCTTGAGGCCCTTCCCACATTGCTCACACATTTAAATGTTGGTTCAATCTGATCAAAAAACAAAAAACAAAAAAAAACAAAAACAAAAAAAAACAACCATGATTTTGAAATCCCAAGCTACTGACACTCCCTTAGCTACACTGGGGTTCACATAATTGTTTAAACCTTTTTTTTTTTCCCTTCTGGGAATAGATCTTTTGTGCCAAGCAGGCAGGGTTACTGCCCTATAAACCTACTTTCTGTCATTAGCTTTGACTGTTGACACTTGTAATGATTAGACAGGGCTGAGCAAAGGGTATTTTTGTAGTCAGTAGGGAAGAGCCTGGAACATAAACATTGCATCTCATTACAAAGTCCTGAATGTGCGGAACATGCTGGTCCAAACGCCATGATTAGATAAGTACCTGCCATGCCTATTAACTTCAAAGGGAAATTGAAGGCGAAATTGGGCCCATATGCCACCTGCCCTTGCACTGCAGAAAGCCACATGACCTCGATTTCTGCCGTAAGTTAATTTCTAAAGCAGTCTACATGATAGTTATTGCTGCAGACTTAATAATTACCCCAGGATGGCCTCCCTCAAGCACAGGACCGCATGTTTTATTTTAGAGGTTCAAATGAGTCCTTGTCCACACCTGAAGGTGTCCTTCTGAAAGACAGGGTATTTGAGAAGACTCTGACTGACTGTCTCACATTGCCTCACAAAATGGTGAGGGGTGATGCTGACCCATCCAGTCCCAAGTACAAAGGTTCAGGTGCTGATTCAGGTATTGTGTGTAAGAACATGTTGCTAAATTGGCCAGAATTACAACCAAGGTTGACAGTGGAGAATTGAAGAGATGGGCTCCAAGTCACTGAAGAGAGTATAAAAGCAGGACTTCCCCACTCAGTCTGTAACATCCTGTTAGCAAACTCCCAGCACTTTCGTCATGTGACTTCAGAGGGCCATGGTAGGATTTCTAAGTCTTTAGCCCCAACCCAAATCCTTCTTCCTTCTGTCATAGTCCTTGGGATGTTCCTGGTAGATATAGTCTTTATCAAAACAGAGACCTCACAGCCAATGGAATGAGAGATCCCTGATAGATGTCAACTTGGGAAGAACGGATAGAGGCCCATACCAGAAAGCAGATGCAACTCACCAGCAGCTTTCAGGGAGACAGACAAACCTCAGGGGCTTCTTTGGAATCTTATACTTCAGGACCTCATCAGGGCATGCGTAAATTTTTGATGAGTGTGTGGGGATCACCTATGAATAGAAGATCCTGTAACCCAAGTCACCTTTTTTATTTGTTATACGCTTTCTATGTGAGACACATGGGATCATAGGGTAGAAACAGGCTTTCCATTAGGGGTTCAGGAAAGGCTGAGCTTGTGACTTTTGAAGCAAGACCTGAGACTGGATGTGGTGGGGAAGCTCTTTATTCTGCCAAGAGCAAGCAGCAAGGTTTCAGGTTGCCTGGAGGCCTCACAGAGCTGGGCCTACACAGCAAGGTGGGATTGAGGGCACCTAGGGGTGTTAAAGAGAAAAGTTGTGGTAGAAACTGGGGGTGGCAGTGCAGGCAATTTTTCTTAGCTATGAGGGAGGGTGGAGGCTTGTTTTACTATTCAAGCCAGCTGTATGGGTGACTTTCTGTTTCCATGCAAGCCCCAAGCAGAGATCTGTTCATCATCAAAGGAAGTCAGGACAGGAACTCAAACAGGTCAGGATCCTGGAGGCAGGAATGGGTGCAGAGGGCATGGAGGATGCTGCTTACTGGCTTGACCCTGTGATTTACTCAACCCCTTTTCCCATGGAACTCAGGACCACCAGCCCAGGGATGGCACCACTCACAATGGGCTGGACCCTCCTCTCAATCACTAATTAAGAAAATGTTCAACAGCAGGACATTATGGCGGCATGTTCTCAGTTGAGGTTCCCTCTTTTCAGATGACTCTATTGTGTGTATTAAGCTGACATACGGTGGCCAGCACAACCTTCTTGTTGGGCACTAACCCGGAAGCCACCACACGAAGACTTCATCTTCTCTCATTTCTACCTCCTTGTTTCTCTTCATCTTTACCCTTCTGTTTGAAAAGAAGGGTCCGTTCATTTTAAGGTAACTCTGCCTCTCTGCAACTTGCCCAACAGGCCTACCAGCTATATTCTCTTGGATATCTACTTTCTCCCTCACTTTGCCCCATCTATTACTAACCAAGGGTTTCTCACATCTCCTTCTTCTGAACATTTCAGGCTGAGTTATTCTTCTCTCTTAAGCCAATTTACAATCCAACTCTTCGGGATTTTTACCCCAGAACTCCACTGAGGGGGTCAGGAGGCTGCTTTTACTTCCCATGATCCCTTGTTGCTCCTGAAGCCTCAACCTCGACCTAGCTTCCAGATCTACCTGGGGATGTGTGGATCTGCTACACCCACTTCTTTCCATTCCGGAACAGCTCTCTCATACCTCTCCTTGATATTAGATGATATACCTCCCATGTTTCTAGACTCAGCATCCCTCCTTTTGACTCTCTCCAGAAGCCCAACTACACAAATCTATAAAGCCCATCTTGAGTCTTAGGCAGATGAGACTTCAATGAAATGAGCTCCAACCCCTGATATCCAGAATTTGGATTGACCTGCCCCTCCTCCGGTCCAAGGGCATCTCCAGGTGAAACCATCTTCACTCTAATGTATGAGCCCAGATGGGGATCCAACAAGAGCTCCATATTAATATACTCTACTCAGTGAGTATATATTATGTGCCAGGTTCAGCAACACCCATCTCACTTCCTGCACATGACCTCATTTTCTCCTCACAGCACCTCTCTGCTGATGAATGTTTTGGAAGCTCTGTGTTACAGAAGGTTCAAGAAACTTGCTCAAAATGTTCAATGATATAACAGGACTGAAACAGGGCTTCTAATTCTAGAATCTTTGCTTGATAAGTGGCTATAACTTTTAACAAGTGTGTGTGTGTGTGTCTGTGTCTGTGTCTGTGTGTGTCTCTGTGTGTGTTTGGGGTGAGGATGGGTGTGCATATAAAGTAGGGAGTAATGGTGAGGAAGCTTTTTAACTTCTCATACCAGATTTTCTGGTCTTGATTAGCTTCTGCCTGGCTGCTAGGCACTGTTATTATCACTCTCTCCTGTGCCTGTCAATAGGCCTGTGGGTACCTGCCCTTCCTTCCTGCTCTTAGCCTTCTGTTGACAGCAACACTGAAATGACATGCAGGCTGCCGCCATGCTCACCAGATGCATGCTGTACATGCTGGTGCTGAACACAATGGTGTGTGCTTCCTGATGGTGCCTGGCTCTTCACAGATGCTGGTCTACTTCTGGGAACAGGTCTCAGTCTGTTTTATCTCTCCATGTAAAGACCTCTCCCTGCTTTCTTTGACAGAAGTCATCCTCACACACAACTGTACTGCTTAACTCTGGGCTGATGCTCTGACACACTGATGCTCATTCTTCAACCTTAGCTCATGGTTCATGAAATACCTGTCACAGAACCTTCTAATAAGACGTTCATTTTTTAAAACTTACAGATGTATGTATTACACTGTATTAAATCGTTAGAACATGCTCTTCCAAATAAGGCTGATACCAGAAACCCAAACAAGTCTCTTAAGTAAATTTGTCCTTAGAAGGAGAAATTGGCCAAGTGAATAACAGCAATAATCATGAAAACAATAGACAACAACCAGTATTTCCAAAGTACTTTTCAGTCAGCAATTTTCCTGGCTCCTTATTTCCTGTGGACAGACTTCTGCGACTTGTGAAAAGCCATGCAGCAAGAATGTTGGAGACAGAACTCAACTTCCAGGCTTTCACTTCAAAGCCAATATCCCTCTCAAAATACTCTCTATGGGGCCTTCTGTCTCCCTACCTGCTGGGCCATTTGAAAATCACAAGTAGAAATTCCCCTGGTCCAGGTCGGCGTTATGCGTTCAGAAAGAGCAAGCATCTTCAAGCAGAAACCCGAAACAGCTAAAATGAAGAACCAGTGCCTCTGTCTTCCTTTAATGGGAGAAACTTTTAGTTCATTTTCCCGAGGTCACAGCAAAAGTTGATCCCCAGAAGGAGTTGGTGGAACTTCCAAAGAAGGAATAGAACGTGGAACCTCCATTTGCAGCAATGCTAGGTGCAAATTCATTTTCTTATCCTTTCTCAGGGCATCAAGGCTCTATTTTATATGCAGCCTCCCTTTTCTCCAACAAAACTAAATGCATGACACATAAACTCTTTATCAACCTCATCTCCAGTGAAAGAACTGAGCACATACTTTTTAAGACGCTGGCTTATTGAGAACAGTGAAAACACATGGGAAAATAATTTTCTGTTGACATTGAAGTCTACAGGGCAAAGAGCCTTTCCTTTCTAGCCTGTATGTCATGTTTGTAACATGTTTATAAAAAGGTATGAATGATATAAACAGCAAAGTCAAGAAGTGGGAAATTATCCTTTTTCTATACAGGCCACACCTCTGGCCAACATACTTGCTGCCCTCTGAATTGAAGAAACATTTTGTTCTCAGGTCTTGGGAACAACGTTAGTCACATCCATTGCAAGTTCTGAATAGCACTGTTCTTGGGAAATAAGAAAACAACTCCTTTAAAGCCAGAGCTGTCTATTTTAATGCACGATAGGCTGATGACTTTTTTTTTTCCTAAGAACTATTTGTCCAACACTTTCATGCATCAGGAACCACTTCACGTTAAAATACACCCTTGCTTCCATGTTCCACAGAATGGTCAGTGCTCCTGCTGAAAGGCTAATGGCACCACGTCACCTCACTCACCTAATTCAAAGCTTTCCCTGGCTTCCCTCTGAATGGAGAACATATTTCAACTCCTTTCTGTGGTAAAGGTAGGCCATGTCTTTGCTGAGTTGGCTTCATTGCTTGGCCCTTTGTGCCTCGAGCCAGCCACCTGGCCTACTCCACATTCAGGGAGGGCTCCATTTTATCCCAGGAGCCTCCCACTTGCCCCTCCCCCTGTAGAGCGCACCTTCACAGGGCTGAAACTTTTCTTTCTCCACCTGAATATCATTTTCCCTCGGAAAATTACAAATAGAATGACTGTATGATCCAGCTGCACCACTCCTGGGTATATATTATCTGAGGGGATCAGTCAGCTCACTGCAGAGACAACTGCACACCAGTGTTTATCATGACACTATTTAAAACAGCCAGGGCTGGGGAATCAGCTCAGGCACTTATCAGCAGATTAATGAGTAAAGCAAACATGACGTGTATGTACACAATGGGGCTTTATTCAGTCATAAAGAATAATAATGTCATTTGCATGAAAAGCAGATGGACTATATCATGTTCACAAAAACGTCCAGGTTTCACAAAGACCAGAGTCACATGCTTTCGCTCATATCTCAAGTTTAGGGGAAGAAAATGGTTCATGAAAGTGAAAGGGAAACAGGCAATAGTGTGTTATATGGGGGAGGGGATAAGAAAGCCGTGGAAGGGGATATAATCAAAGCTCGTTATATGCTCAGGTGGGAATGTCATATTGAAACCCATAACTACAACAGTTAATACATGATAATAGGAATAATAAATACATGTGGATTAAAAAATAAACATCTGCTCCTAGAAGATGCTTCTTTATCTCTAAAGCCCCCTCTCTTTCATTTCTTTCCAGCTTCCTACCCCCTCTTTATTAACAGTATTTATCATTCCTGAGCATCACATTTGTTGATTTGTTTACTTTTGTACAGTTTCTTCCTACTAGAAGACCCTATGTGAGTGCATTTCTAGAACCCAGTATCCTGAACCCATGTCTCAATAAACACTCAGAATGCCACTTAGAAGGCAAGTGTATATATTTCCTCCTTGCACGTTGGAAGGGCCAGAGGATTTGGCGGTGCTGTTGATGGTAAGGGGACATTGCTAAGTCTTTCTCACTTCAGATGCCGCAGAGAAGGGTCTCTGTTCAGTTTCTGTTTCTCTGCCATTCAACACACAAACACAACGTTTAAGTCAGGAAGGGAGTTCAACAAGCATCTTATTTGAAATATTGAAGAAAGTAAACTAAACATTTGTCCCAGCTCTACTGGAGAGATTCCAGTGAAGCCAAGGCTTCACGCTTACCCTATGGATTCTTTTGAATCATTGGGTTGGGTTAAGCCTTTATCTGTAGAGCTGAAAGAGAAAGAAAACTTATCCACTCAACAAACTGCTTGAATGCCTCACCCCAAGATATTTTTCCTTGCAATGTTATCTAAAGAACCACTTATATATAGCTTCTTATCATGTGTTAGTCCATTCTATTCTTTCTTTATAACTTTTATCTCTTTCTAAATACATACTTCTGTCAATTTTGCCATAGTCATTGTCCAAATTGGGAAAGGTGGCATAAAAGTTTGTAGAAGCAAGACCCTCACTTGTCTCTACACCGGGGCTTCTCAAGATGTGTTCCTAACACATGAGAAATCTCCATATGTGTTGAGTATAGGAAAGGGTGAAGTCTCTGATTCACAGAAGTTAGCACGCAGACCCATCACTATGCTAATCTGCTTGGCTCTTTGAATATCATTTTCATTTATCAGCCTTGCCAGTAACAACTTTATCTTCCTGGGGTCCCTTCCAGTGGCTGTGCAGCATCACCTTGCTGCTCTGTTATAAGGCTCACAGAAATGACATGGGCTTGTTGATTCCCCCCCACCCCCACCCCCGCCCCATCTCCCGTACTCATATGTTATTTCCCTGGCTAGCTCTCCAAGCTTTCCACAGGAAAAGTATGGCCGGGGAATCAAAAAAGAGAAGACATTTTTGAAGGGAGTATAATAAAGTGAATGGTCAACGTACTGAATTTCAGATGCCTATGGTATGTGTGGGTAGAAATGTCCAAAGGACAATTTATGTATATGAATTTGAGTATCAGAAAAGGTTCAAGGTGAACTCATTTGTTGGAACCTATTAACATGCATTTAAGCATTACCAAACAGCTGGGTGCAGGCACTCACATGGGAGAAACATAGAGACAGAGATAACCCAGGCAGGCAAGCAAGTGAAAAGTGCAGACCGGCAGAAGGTAGACACTAAGAAGTGACCGTGTCAGCGGTAAGAGAGCATGATGGTTGCTGTGGATACCAAGAAAGTTTAAATGTTCCAATAAATAAATAAATAAATAAAGACTGGTCAGTGAGAGAAAATGTCAGAAAGAATCTTCATTTTAAAAGGCTAGACAAGTACCCACTGGATTTGGCAGCCGAAACTTAAAGAGTAATTTCAACTGAGTAACGAGAAGTAGAGGCCTGATTGAGAGGGATTGAAAATGGACTTTTAGAAGGTGAGAAATTCAAGAGAGTTAAGGCAATGTCCCTGAGAGGCTCAGGTTGAAGACAGAGGAAGATGGGCCAGTCCCTAACAAGGGGCTTCTAGGTGAAGCCTCAAAAGTGGATTCATCATTGTACACTCAAAAGATTCAGTTGATTGTATGCCAATTACATCACAATAAAACAGTGTTTTTGAAGAGCATATTTTAGAGTTTCACAAGATGTTAGAGTACATTCTTAGTTGAGAATCATTGTTCAACTTTATTATGATATATTAAGATACTCCTAATACATGAATAAGGAAAATCCAATATGTAGAAAAGCCAAAACACAAAAATCCATACTCTGAGTTGACAAAGAACTTTAACAAGAGCAACAGTAACCAGAGAGTGTGTGCCTATCATAGGGAGACACCGTGACTGGACTACAGACCACAGGGGCCACGGTTAGGGACATTGGGTGGGGTAATAATCCTATAATCCAGAGCAAGGTCAATAAAAACCAAAGGAAGACCTCAAGGAAAGGCTCAAAAAATTCTCTGAAGAGATGCATAGCTACAATGTCATCAGGACTTCACTTAGGGTCATAATGAAAAACCATGTAAGAAGATACTGTGTGGGACAGGAAAGCAACATCAAAATTAACCATCTTCTCATGAGTTGAAGTGAAGAAAATGCCAAATCTCCACCGTGATTGAGAAACTCAGAGACTAAAGGAGAAGGGTTAACTTGGTAGAAGCTGCTTATTCAAAATACAACCATGTGGAATTTTCTCTACAGTGCCTAAACACTCCTGTGTTCAACGCTTTATGCCTTCTCATTGCGTATTAATAATGAGAGCAGTAAGCTGTGTGCTGGGCTGGCCCTCCCACCTCTACCCTAGAGTGGAATTCATCTTTGTGTCTTCATACGAGAAGAACCAAAGAGGTAGAAAGTCTTTTCTTTGATTGGTCTGATTTTCCACAACGTTCTCCAGAGATGAAGATTGTGGTGATATGTTACATATTTAATAAAACCAGTCTGGAATGTCAGAGAACAGATCCACCCACAGTCAATCCAGGAGGGTCAGAGAGTAGTAATTCACACCTTAATCCCAGCATGGGAAAGATCTTTAATCCCGTAACTCCAGAGACAGAGACCTTTCTGTGTTTCTGTAAGTTGAAGGCCTAACAACCAAATAGTAGTAGCTCTCACCTTTAATCTTAACCTGGATATGAAACAACTGAGTGAAGAAGGCATTTAAGGCAGGCGTAGGAAGACAGATTTACTCTGTAGAAGGTCAGGAGTGAGGCAGAGGAAGTTGGAAAATCTCTGAGATTTGATTGTGGTCTGTTTCCTCTCTCTGATATTCCAGCTTTTCCCCAATATCTGGCTCTGGGTTTCACTTAATACAACCAGAATTCTTGCAACAGTAGATTTGTTCATGGCTGAAAGTAGAACAGAGTGAAGAAACAAAAGAGGAAAAGGATCATTTATATCTGTTGGAATATGTATAGTCATCATGTTAGCTATAAGAAAACGTAAGCACGGAGGAAGAGCGGTATGGTCACCAACCCACTAATCATAGAACTCAACAGAGAGATTAAGGGGTGCGAGCCTTAACTCCAAGTGACAAAGTCAAACACCTGTCATAAAATTGCTAGTCACTACAGCGCTCTCCCTGAATGACCTCAGGATGTACTGGTGAAGTGATGGACGAATTACGGAACTTGAAAGATACCTCCAAGACAGTCAGCATCACACAGGTGTCCACTGCTGTCTTAAATATCTATTCCTTCTCCCAACTTCCCCCAACCCAATCCTGTTTGTGTCCCTAAAACAGTAGGTAATATTTATAGAGGACTCACTATGAATAAGCAGTGAGTTTCCCATCCTAAGTCATTTAAGATCATGACTGTGCTATTAGGTAGGTGCTATTCTATTTATGGATGAAATAGCTATATGAGACAAATAGGCTAGGCCATGTATCCAGGTGACACACAGCTGGCGAAGTGTGAGAGCAGAAATTCAAGCCCAGGCCTTCCAGAGCTGGAGCCTTTGTTCCCAGCCTCTGGAATATACTGTCTCCCATTTTATTCTAGGTCAGATAACTCTCTCCCCTGGACTATCACAAGAGTGTTTACCTGGCCTTCGTTAAATTTCCTTATTGTGGTTTTGTATTATAAGAATAGCATGTGAATACATTTTCTAAGGAAAACATTATAATAGCATGAGTTAAATTCCATTGGGCTGTGAGCTGTGATTCCCGAGTCCTGTCTGTATCTTTCGAGATATTATTCTGCATGCTTATGGACTTTCAAGAATAGCATGGTTTGGATATATAGCTTTATGATATACTATATTAATCATCTGAAAACTTCACCCTAAACTCACCTGTATGTCTTTCAGAGCACTGGAAGTGAAAACCATGTGACATTTGAAAGAGAAAATTTCTTGAAACATTGCACCTTCAAACAGAGATGAAGCCACTCTACTGAAGAACCCTACTCTGTCCCTCCTGTTACCAGTGACATCTAGCAAAAAAGATCCTCAAAGGGAAGACTAGAGAGCAACTGAGGAGCCACAGTTCAGATGGACTAGAAGGGGAAAGTATCCTCCTCATCTGGGGCTTTGTCATGCTCTAAGGCCAGGCCCAGTTCCTAATATTATACATGCATATGTAAGCACAATATTCAATATACCTAGACCTCATTCCTAGCTGCCTGTAACTGAGTTCCATTTGGTCCCACTCACTGGATGTGAGAGTTTGCCTTCTTCTTTGTGAAAAGAGTGAACAGAGAAAGCTAAGGACAGTCACCTCCAGGGTGTAAATTCACACAGGTAGGAATCACATCTCCCTCTCAGCAGCGGATGCAGTACCAGTCCTTAGTGAAATACCTCGAAGGTACCAGTTGCATGTAGAGTAAATGATAACAAATCTCACATGAGTAATTTCAGCTATCAGGTTACACAAAGTTCTGCAAGACAGAATGGATCAATCAGCCATGACAAGAAAAGTTAAAGTGACTCTTAGCAGTTATAGAGCGACAGCACTTACCATGAGTGAGACATAGTACCTACCCGTGATACACTGAGAAAGGCATTATGTTTTAGTGAGACAACCGAGTTAATAAAATACCTTTCCATAGGCTTTTCCTGTAACCAGAGGTGATTTTAACACCTCTCTTCAGTTTCTTTACTTGAAATAATGAAGATAATAAAAAAACCTTTAGGCCTTAGTAGAATTAAATGAAATAATGAACAAAAGCATCTAACACAATGTGAGACATAGAGAAGGAGTTGGGTAAATGCCAACCCCATGTCTATTGGCCCTCCACCCACTCGCTGCCCTTTACTAATAAGACTTTGAATGTGTTTTTGGTGATGAGCCATAACTCACATCCACTTTTGGCAATCTAGAGAACAACTTCTTCCTATTATTTACAAGTCTTAGAATCTTAGAAATACACATATCTTTGGTCATGTACACATCCTAACAAGTCACCCTCGAACAGTGGTTCTCAATCTTCTTAATCCCTCAGACCTTTAATGCCAGCTCCTCATGTTGTACTGACCTCCAACCATGAAATTACTTCATTGCTACATCCTAACTGTAATTTTGCTACTGTTATGAATCATAATATAAAATCTGACATGCAGGATATCTGATGTATGACCCCCAAAGAGGTTTCTGACCCACAGGCTGAGATCTAGTGCCCTAGAGAGTTAAAAACAATTTAAGGCAACATGACTAAAACCGACCACCCATCATCTTTCCTGTACTATAATCCTGGATTTTCAACAGTTAAAAATGAATTTCCATAATAGCAAATAAAATCAAAGAAAAAGAGGCTATCAGCAGGAGAGGGGGAGGCATGAAGGCATAGAGGCAGGAAGGAGGTCTGCAGGGGAGCAGCCAGGAGGGGCTGGGATAAGGGAAGGAAGGAAGAAAGCATTGTAAATATATTTCAATCAGAAAAAAATTAAATCTTAAAATAAAAAAAAAAAAAAGATTATCCACAAAACACTGGGGCAGATCTTTGGCCTGAATAATTTTGCAGTTAGGCAGTGTTTAAAGCCGACCTCCATTTCTTCCTGTTCATCCTGACCTGTAAACTTGAGTAATGTCCAGCTTGGTGAAGACAGTGTTTCGGTGCTCTTTCTTGGGTATCTTATAAATCTTGTTTTAAAAAAATAAGTCCACCTTTTGCTTTGAGGCCTTGGGAGTGTCGAGAATAATTGAAGTATTTCTTCAGGTGCCCATGGCCTGACGATTGCATCTTTCCCTTGAAGACTTAGCAAGAGACACCTATTTAAAACTGCAGTCAACAGCATTAGCCAAACACACTACACCCAGAAGGCAAACAACAGCTGGATTCCTGCGGCCCGGCTCACCTACTCCTCAATGCTGACCTCAGACTTCCTTATTCACACAAAGTTCATAACCCTGAGGAATCCACCAGCCCATGCATTACCTAGAACTCTGAAGTGGAAATTTACTGCCTTCATGAATTTATGAATAAGTATATTTTACAGACTGTCTATTCAGGATTCTTTTGCAGGGGCTCAATATGAAAGACTAGACAAAGAGATGCATCTGGACCATATGGATTTCTGAGTTTGTACAGTGGTCCATAAACAGCATGAGAGTTTCATGGAGATGTCAATGGAGAGAAAGAAAAATACGAGGCTTTCTCTCTTTAAGTAGGACTCAGTTTAACAACTCTGCTAATTGCAAACATGTCACTGACCTCAATCACCTAGAAAGAAGACATGTCTCTAAAGCTGACCTCCACATCTTCTTCATCCCAAACTTTACACCTTAGCAATGTCAGGCTTGATGCATTATATGCACAAATGCAACAAATCTAAAAACATCCCAAACTAAAAGTATTTTAGACAAAATCCAAGCTCAATTAAAATTTAGACTAGTCTGACACCCTCTCCCCTTCTCTGCTTTACAAAAGCAATTTTCCCCTAAGCCCAGCACTAGTTAGACCACTAAATCATCCAAATTACAGTGTCAGAACTTTGATCTGCACATTAAGCTGTGGACCTAGCTTGCTGGGGCTTATGCGGAATCATACACCATGCAGGACACTCACCTGCATCACCAGAGTGTTTTCTTCATGTACCATGAAATCAAGTTTAAGCAATCTGTTACTCTCCCCCATCTCCCTTCCTGAGGAATACATTGGGTGGGGTGGGGAAGAGATTTGGAAATAGCAAATATAATACCTTAATTTAAAAGATTAATTAGAGATGACAGAGGTACTAGGAATGCTTTAAAAAACATCAAATCTTTATATCTTAGGTTTAGGGGAGTCTGTGTGTGTGTGTGTGTGTGTGTGTATGTGTTCATATGCATGTGTGGTATGTGTGTGATATGTACGTGTGGTGGTGTGTATGTGTGTGGTGTGTGTATCTGTGTGTTAGTGTATGTGTGATGTGGGTGATATGTATGTGTATATGGTATATGTGTGTATATGTGTGTGTGGTTTGTGTGTATCTGTGGTATGTGGTATATGGTGTGTGTATGTCTGTGTATGTAGTATATGTATGTATGTGTGTATGTATGTGTATGGTGTGTGTATGTCAGTGTATGTGGTGTATGTGGTGTGTGTGTCATGTGTTTGTGTGTATGGTATACATATGTGTGTATATGTGTGTGTGTTTTGTGTGTGCCTGTGGTATGTGGTATATGCACATGTGTGTGTATATGTGCACACGTGTGTTTGTGTATGTGTGTGTACATGTTTAGACCAGAGGACAATCTTGGGTGTTATCACCAAGGCACTGTTGACTTCCTTTAGGAAGGGGGTCACTCGATGGCCTAGACCTTACCAATGAGGTGATCTGGCCAGTGAGACCCAGGAGTCCACTTCCCAGTACTGGCTGGGATTACAAGCATGACAAGTATTTTATTGACTGGGTATCTCCTCAGACCTCACTCTCAGTATTTAGATTTATTGCTTGATAAATGAAACTAAAAGAACTCAGAGGTGTGATGTAGAACATAGATTTCTGGCCCAGATTAGCTCCAGAGTTTGGACTTGCCTGCATCAGCGTTTCCCCCCCAAGATGACTCGGATACTTATATTAATTTCATGCTACTTGGCCTATGGTTTAGGCATAATGCTAGCTCGCTCCTTCATTTTAACTCAACCCATTTCTATTAATCTGTCCTGCCATGTGGCCCGTGGCTCATCACCTATTATTTCTTCGCATCTTGATTCTCAGACAGCTGGATCACGTCTCTCCTTGACTCCACCCTCCTCCTACCTATGCTCTGTTTCCCCGCCTACTCCTAAGGTGCCCAATATAGGCCAAAACAGTTCCTTTATTCACATCATATAGAAAGACATTCCCACATCAGTGTGGGAATCCGGAGTACTGAAAATCTGAACATCAGCTATTTTTCAAGGTTAAAAAAAAAAAAAAAAGAACAAATACATTAGAAGGTGAAAATCTTCCCAGAAAAAAAAATAAAATCAGTAGGAAACAGTTTTGAGAGAGTAGGGAGGGTGGTGCTTATGGTAACTAATCTTAAAAATGCACCCATAACCATCCCTATTAGCAAAGTCAGCTCTATAGTGCCAGTTCCTCAAACACCACAACTGACCAGACCATCCTACAGGAAACCAAGGAAGTCTCTCTTCCTAAAGCACATCCACCAAAACAAGCAAACCCATCTCTGCCCAAAAGAACTGGGTCACACAGTTGAACATCACCCTCCACAATGTCATTAACATCGAGTTGTAAGGAAACATGGTTCCCATAGGCCTGGAAGAGTTTCTTAAATGTGACCTACATTCAAGTATAATTATCTTTCTTTCCCAATTGGCAAACAGATACTGTATAACCCTGTCATAAAATCCCATAATTAATACAGTTTTGAATGCTGTAAGCCAAATTATCTGACCTAAAATGTGGCAAGATATAGAAGAATGCAAAGCTACTAGAGAAGCATGGCTGTACCTTAGCCGTGGCCCCAGTGCTTTGGAAATCACAACTTCCCTTATGTAACAGGATTTAGTTCATCTATAGACGTCACCGTCATGGTCCAGCAGCAGAAGACAGAGCAACGCCCCAACCATACCAAATATTCAGGGACAGTCTTAAGTGTTAGGAAAAGCACACCCAAGATTTAAACTAAAACATTTCTCATGAAGCCCTGAGGCAGTAGTAATTTATGTAGACAGATTAAATCATGTATTTATGCTGATGTATTTATTTGATTTTATCAGTGGGGTAGTTAGTGTGATTCAAAGGCATGGAAAGGTTGGCTCTAAGCAGATCAGACCAGCAGCTCTTTGCTCTTTCTTAATATTTATTTCACAGTATTGTTACAAAGAACCACAAATTATAATAATTGAAGGGTTTTTTAACCTAGCATGGACTGAACAGGTGTTAGAGTTAGTATTATACATTCTGATATTAAGAAATCATCAGGGGAAAAAAACCCAATTGTACCAAAAGGTATCTTTTTTTTTAATTGTTTGAGAATTTCATAATTCATGTAATGCGTTTACTCAAGACCATCTCATTTCTCTCCCATCCAGCTCCTCTTTCCCCTGCTACTATCTCTTCAAGTTCATGAGCTTTTAATTTTTGAAAAACATTATGTATAATATTAAAGAGAGGTGTGTGTATGTGTGTGTGTGTGTGTGTGTGTGTGTGGTGTGTGTGTGAACATTTTTCAAAATGATGTGAGCTATAAATAAATACTGAATGTGTATGTAGAAATTTCAGATCAGGCGAACTGTTCTGGGATTTCAGATAAGGATTGTAGATTGGGCATGCGTCTATATTCTCTTCCAACCTCAAGCCCACTAAAGTGTTATTGAAGAATTCAGTGCCTAGGCAATGACTCGTTAATAAGAGTGCTCACTGAGCAAGCATGATGGCCTGCACTTCAATCCCCAGCACTCAAAGAAGAAAAGTGTGTCAGAGCATATGGGCAACCCCAGCACTGTGCAGGGCATAGGACCAGGCAGACAGCAATAGAGGATCCCTGACATACTCCTCTGACCTCTGTGGGCATTTACAAGGGCACATGCATACACACCAACAACATCCCTGTGCGCACACACGTATGTACACACACACACACACACACACACACACACACACACAGAGAGAGAGAGAGAGAGAAATAGATGAAAAAAATATAAGTATATAGCTGTAAGAGGTCTCCTGTGGACTGTGTGAGCATGTCCCACAACGGTGAGAAGTTTACTGTGGGCTGTGTAAGCATGTCCCACAGCAGCAAAGAAGTTTTCTGTGGACTGTATGAGCATGTCACACATCATCCAGGACACAAAGAAATAAGTTTCCCAGAAGACAGATGATCAATGAAGGTCACAGTGGAGCAGGCACAGAGGATGAAAACAGGCAGAGTGGGAGAGTCCTTACACTCTTCTTGATGCAGCCACAGAAGAAACTTCCGGGAAAAAAAAATCTTATAAATTAGATTCCTAACTGAATAGAAAAAAAAAAAAAAAAGGAAAGAAAAAAATGTGGACATGAGAAAAACAAACATTAAAAAAATAAATGGAGAGATGGTTCAGTGGGTAAAAAGCTTGTGCAAAACCAGAGTTTAGATCTATGCAATATATAAGGTAGAGAGAAACCAAAGAAGTCTTCTGACACGACCCTAGGTCTCTACAGGCATCTGCATACATGCAAACACAATCACATACCACACACACACACACACTCATGCACGCACACACACATGCACACATGCACCACAATAAAACAGGAGTGTCATGAACTAACACATTACTTGACACTGTGAGAAAGAAGGTATAGTTATAAATAGAGAACAGAAAGGAAATGTCAATAATCTTGACAATGTTGAGGAAATTTACAAAAGTTTAGAGACAACGCCTCGAGACAACAGAAAGGGAGTAGGTGACTAATAAAGATGTGACAGAAATCTGAGGGAAGGATCTGAGTGGCTAAAGTTACATTCATATCTATGAGTATCCCCCACCCACCTAAGTTCATGGTGTCAGATTAGTTCATTTTGCTTTGCTATAACAAAACACCTTAGGTTATGTAATGATAGAAATTGGTTTCGCTTACAGTTTTTGAAGCTAAAATTCAACACTGGGTAGCCTGGAGTGTTTGGCTTTTGGTGAAAGTCCCTGTATCTCTGTCACCTTATGACAGATGGTGTCACGGGGGAGCCTGTGTAAAAGAAGAAAAGACACATGGCAGAGAGAAGAAGCCAGGTCATGAGGAGCGAGTGTTATGTTTTGTAAGAACCCACTCGGAAGAGGAAGTAAGCGGGTCCCCAAATGAACAGCTTTGATCCCCTTTCTTGTGAGAAATCATTACCTCGCTCTAATTACCCCACCTTCTCTTAAAGGTACTCATCTTCATCATCACCACACTGAGGACCAAGCCTTAACACATAACCACAGGCAGCACACTCATGCTATAGCCAACAGCAATACAAGCCGACTCTGTCAGAGATGGAGAGGGGTGACTAAGAAACATGTCCCCAAGTTAAAAGTTGCACCTGCGCAGCCACTGAGGTCAGTGACGTGTAGAATGGAATTGTTGAAGTCTGCTTAAGTGCAGTTTTCATTGTTAAATTATGTGCTTCTCATTTATACTTTGATACAGAAATATCAAAAAATGAAAGGCTATCAAAGTACAAAGTACCTAAATCACACTACAAAATATATAATCCAATAATATAAACAAACCGACCAAATATGCGTGGGAGTTGTGAGCAAATATTCCACAATATATTGAATACCTCGCTGACCCACTTTATTTTGACAGTAAGCCACTGACTAATTGTAAATTGTTCAAGGCCAGATAGAGGAAAAGCCATCTAGGCTCATCGATTACAGTGTTTGGGGAATGCCCAATTGCCTTATGATGTCATTTGCTACTACAGGAATTATTCATGATGCTCCCACAGCAAGCTGAGCTCCTCTGGGGCCAAAACCTTGATTCAGAATCTGAAACCGCTTGTGAAATATAGATGCTGATCCAGCCCAACACCGGTGCCCTCACCCACATTCAAAACACATTTTCCACTAGAAACTACAAGTGTACTTGCAACAAGCATCCCTCCAAGCAGCCGAGAACAAAGGAAAATTTCTGCAAAAATGCCTATGGAACACTATCACTCACAAATGCTGTCTTTCCAGCGTCGTTCTGGTCGAATAGCCTGCCTTGCTTGCCTGAGACTCAGAAACTGTTTACATTGGAAAGACAGAGATGAGAGGCTGTTCTTAAACGCTCTAACAGTGCCCTCTGCTGGTGGGTATGGGAGTTTATTTGCAAAAGAGCTTCACCTCACCGACAGCAGAGGAAAGGGGATTTTAAAAAGTAAGAGAAAAGAAGGAGATCCAACTGTAAATAAAGCAAACAGAAGAAAATAAAAACAGAGTGTTTAGTCCTTTATACTAAAGGACTTGAAGCATCGTTTCACCTAGATGACGCCAATTCACTTCCTTAAATCTTAATGTAACACTTGGCCCCGGAAAAAGCATCTATTAAAGAATGACTTTGCAGCTTCTGTCCTTTGCTTTACAAAAACTCCCCCCCCCCCCGGGAGTGTCCCTAGTGATCTGGATATGTGACATGATATCCACGCAGCTTTTGGGGAATTTATTAGTTGTATAAAACAAATTGTTTCTTAAGGTCACAGGGTTCTTAACAGGATCCCAGAAAGTCCCAGGCTGTTTGAGATATTTGTAAATGCTTAGAAAAAGTTTAGTGCTGATTTTTTTTCCTGTCTTGTTTTAATATGAAAAGTGGTTGTTTGAAGTCAGAAAAATCAGATGATTGAATGAAGAAAAAATAAATGAGGTGTATCCTTCATGGCAGGGGATCTGGAGATGTACTTCACATAATACACTGTAAGCACTTAATCAATGGAGTATCAAATCAAATTAGTTGTAATATATTTAGGAGAAAGCTTGAATTTTTAATATCTTTCATTAAAAAAATTAGTTGACTACCCACCATAGTAACGGGATTAACAATGTAAAATATGTTCTATTCTCATCAGGCATTTACAGAGGAGAATACAGCACGCCTATTTAAAAGATATTACAGAGCCCAGCTTCTTAAACTGTAAGACATGTAAGACAGGGTGTCTTAACTGCATGTAAGGGTTCTAAAAATACTCACTGAAGCAAAAGATTCCTGAATGACCAAAAAATAAATTCAAAGTAAAATATGTAATGAATCCAAGGTGTTTCAGGCTGTGTTCATACAATTTCACGGTAGCCTTGGCTCTAAACACATACGTGTCCTGCACACTGTACATGGTGTCAACTCATCCCAACAAGTATCCTGAAACACCATGCTCAGGTACACTATATACTGTGGACCACAGTGTTTCTACTGTACACATACTTTTCTGCTCCTATAGAAAGTAATGGTTAACTATAGAAAACAAACATGGTTAATATTTTCCCACCATCATGCCTCAGCAAGGAAGTATCATATTAGTATACATTTGGACTATAGTGTATTTGAACAGTTGGTTGTCAGATTATTATCTGGGATACTGACAAGCTCACAGAAAATACCATTAAATTAACTTTAGCTTGAGGTTGGAGAAAAATTTTCAACAATTTTCAACAATGGCCTTACACATATTTCCACATTTTGTACTGTATATTTATGCAAGATATTTATGCACTTTCAGCATTGATGACTGTAAATTCAAATTATTCGTCAAGTCTTGAAAACACGGAAGATCTTCTATGTCCTGCCATATCAAATATTGAGGCAAGGCTTAATTCTTGTCACACTTACTATTGATATACAAACCTTTACAAAAGAGTCTGTGAGCCCAAATAAATCCTTGCAAACTAACCTTCTAGCGAGTCAGCAGACTAGAGTCCCTCTCCTAAGGCCGATGCACATGGCCCATGTGCTGTCAATAATTTCTACCCCCAGTACCCCCTCCCTTCCTCCTTACAAATCAGAAGCTTCCTCTCATGGTGACGTCATTGCTGTGGTCATGCTTTCCCAACTTGCTCCAGGATGCTGGTTCCCCTTATGCTAATGCGCTTCTACACTTTTCCTGACTACGCACATGGCAAAACCAAAACATTTATTTAACGCTTCCTCCGAAGTGGTTTTCTTTCTTGCCGTGAAGGTGAGTGTCCGAATCTCTTATGTTCAGAACGCAAATACATAGGTCTTCTTCATGGTTTAATGGGTAACAGCTTAACTCCTCTTTGGTGGAGCTGGACATGCTTGGTTGGTACTGAATGTGCCCTCAGATTTGAGCTTTAGAGGGATAAAGTTGTCCTTCATCGATCGGGTCTGTGATGTTGGGAAGGGAACCAGCCCTTGCAAAGGTTGCCTCTTTTTTTTTTTTTTTTTTTTTTTTTTTTTTTTTTTTTTTTTTTTTCTTTTTTTTTGAAAAACAGGCTTCAAAGATCTGTAGAAAGTGCTGAAGATGATACAACTTAATCCTTACACAATACTCATGTGTCACAGGTGTTTAATGAGTATTTGTCTTATGGACCTACAGCAGGGTGCACTCACTCTGACTTGCCCGCACTCCCTCCATGACCGCCAGTGTGGCTCGGCAGATCTGACCACAGAGTCCACTCTCTTGCTTGGATCTCAGACAGCGTTTTCCCACCCACCCCAATGGTAACTGAACACGTTGTCTGTGCTCTTATCTATGGGAGAGATGAGGCCTACAAGGGTTATACAACCTGGTATGTTAATTGTGAAATTTGATTTTAGGTCAGGCAGGTTTATTCCTAGCTATCTTTCCTGATCATGTCACGGACCTTCTGCTCCGCATCACTCCAGCACTGACCTATGTATAAAAGAGAATGAAGAGCAAATCCTCTCTGGGATAGAACACGTGACTCCTTGACATGGGGTACCCCCAAAGGAGGCAGGATAATGTGTTTCATGGGAAGCAAGAGGGACTAGAGCCTGGGGCCAAGCTTTTCAATTTGAAGCTTCAACTGAATCCTTAGGTTTGGCCTATAACATTGAGCTCCTTACCTGCTTGGAGGACTGTTTTGAAGGTGGAAGATAACTCTGTGTGGAAAGAAACTAGGTCTGCAAGACATAAAAGAGAATCAAAGCCCAGGACAGCTTCCCCACCTCCATTTTCCCAAATATCTTCTGTTTAGTTCATATAAATCAAACAACCATGGCCATTGGGATCGTATTCTGGAAAACACAGGCTTTCAAACTTCTAGCGGAAGAAATAGAGAATTCTTTAACAAGATAAGCCGGGCTCAAGATTCAGTCATGGAGCAAAGCTCTCTGTCCCCTGTTGAATTTCTGCTCCCAGTGTGTGCAAGGAGATGGACTTGTCACTCCTGTCCTATACTGGAACAATGACAGTAGGACATCCCTTTATTTCTAATGAGCTGCTTGATCCTGATGAACCGCTGATTGGCCTGATTGGTCCCCTCTGTTCCCCTACACACTGAATCATGCCCACTGGCACTCACTGTTCCCTGTCCACAGCATCCATGAGTCATGGTCCTACCCACACTGCAGGATCCCTGAGTCTGGCTTGGGTATGTCTGCCCTCCTGACTTCAGTCTGGTTAAGCCATTTTACAGCAATTGGTACATGGTAGTTGCTCGCATCTACTCACAAAAGGGACTCTTTGTAGATGTTATAAGCAAGAGAGGAATTTATTCCAAGGATGTTGACTAGTGGCCAGAATCTCCAGGATGTGTCTGGAAACCAGGCCCATGAACAACATTATAAATCATACCCAAATAGCTCCCACCATCAGCTTGGTCACCACTGAAGAGTAGACAGTTCCCTTGACAACAACCACCCATCCTTGGGTCCTTAAAAACTGCCACTGTTCACCCACTACTGTCCTCAGAAGCCAGCCCTTCCCCTTTTCTTGATCTACCCTTGAACTAGAAAAGAGAGCATGTATCCAGGCCTGCCTGCAAAGGAGCCTGGGAAATGTCCTCAGCATGGCCTCTAAGATTCTGAACCACTCCCTAAGACTGATTCTGAATTCTGGACTGTCCAAAAGATTGCAAGAACAGCTACTGTGCCTACTTATCCAAGGACCTGAGTCTAAATCATCTCATTTTGTTTGGTCAAGTATACACCTACAATCACAGTGCTCAGTAGCTGCTGAGATAAATAAACAAAAATGAAGCTTTATATTACATAGTGCATTGAATTCCTATGACATTCTCTCTGTTTCCTCCTTTTGATCTGAAGTTCTAACAGCAGAGTCAGACATAAGCACCCTCTGCCCCTCAGAATGGCTGCTGAGAGCAGCTATCTACATCATTCTAGTCCCTTCAGCCTGGCTGGCACCAGCCCTAGAGCCTTCTGGCTTCCCCCATCCTTGGCTCTGTCTTCTTTTCATCATTCTCTTGCCCTTTGGACTGATGACTGCATTTGGCTCACTTACTTTTTGACCCAGGGCACTTTGTAGTGCTTCTCAACAGGGGCACTATTAGCATTTATTGAGAAGAGTTCTTTTTCTTGCCAGTTGCAAGGCCTTTTAACATCCCGGCCATGCTCATTCAGTGTTCCACCAGTCACCAACTAGTTCAACAGTCACAGTGACAACCCCAAATTGGATGCATATTTCCAGATCATTTTTAGTTTAAAGTCAAGAGCAGAAGAAAGAACAATGGCCAGCCAGGGAGGAGGTATGAAGAGGGCCCTTTTCCCTACCTGGCTCCTTGGGTAGAGGCTCACCCATTCCTGCTCTCTTGTTGAACTCAAACCCACTCCTGTCTATAACCTTGGAGGGGGAAACTTGTTGACTACAATTAACTTTGGGAGAAAATGTGGTACCATCATTGAACACAGAGTGGAACACAGCTGATGTGGGCCACGGGATGCAAACCATTCAACCAATCTGAACTCCAATTGCTTAGTTGCCAAAGTCTCTATGTCTTACATAACCCTCCCCATAAAGAGGAACCTGACCTGAAGAACTTGGGGCAGACATACTGTGAGTGTGAGCTCAAGATGTGGGATGGAGAAGCAAGACAGAGGCCAGGAGAAAAACAGGAAAACTCAATAGCATAGGTCAGATCAGAGCCCATCCCACCTCAAGATCAGAAGCTGGCATTTGGGACCCTAGAGTCAGACAGGTCTAACAGGGGAGAGTTCCTCTTCCAGCACAAAGGACGTGGGTGAGTTACCATCAGCCAACTGACAAAGATGCCAGGGGGTGGGTGGACCAGGGAAGGAGGCCTGGGCAGGATGCTCATGTGTCCATGGCAGGGACCTGGTTACAGCATAGAGTTGCTGCACAGTAAGGAGTCACTGAGTGTCAAGGACAGAGTTCTTGCTGTCATTTTACCTTGACAGACAGGAAAGATGACACAGTAGGTGTGCTCAGGAGCCAGAAGGAACTTCAGACACTTGTCACTCACAGGAGCCTGCATTCTGACGGGTCACCTACCCTCTGTCATTTTCCATTTTCACAGTGGATAGAAGGACCAAGTCAGCAAAACGAAACTGAGATGGGGAAACATTGGAGGAAAGTGGACAGTCCAGGCCCTGACAAGAGATTTTTGGAGATCTGAGTTACTGGGTTGTGCTCCATGTAGAGAGGTGAAACCTTATTTCTGTTGGGAACCAAAAAAAAGGAAAGAGAGAAAGAAGAACAGCAAAGAATGAAGGGAGGGAGGGAGAAATGGGGAGGTATAGAAGGGGAACAGAGGGAACCCGAGCCACAGTGGGACATTGAAAAAGCCACAGATTTAATGCCATTGTTACAAAAAGAAAAGGCATTGGAGCAAATTGACAGAAACTTGCAGAAGAAACACGACCTCCATGGTGGCGATTTTTTTCTTCCTAACATTAGCAGCAAAGTGAGCCCTTCAGTCAGGCTGCATGCTCTGAACAAGAAAAAAAAAAAAAAAAAAAAAGAATTAAAGTTGAGACTTTTTTCCAGGAGTCCACAGAAGTTGGTGTTGTGTGGTAAACTTTTTCTGGGGAGGTACAACACATGTCACCCCAAATAGGGAACCCAGGACAGAACAAAAGTGTGGATACCACTGAAGTCCAATTTGGTAAACCAATGAGTTCTACTGAGGTTTCTTACAGGAGTATGGGGTGAGGGGTTATTTACAGGAGCAGAAATGTGTCAAAGACAGCTGCATCATCAAAACCCATCCCTACATGGGTGACAAAGCTGGGAACCTGGAGCACAGGCACACCCTGCAGACAGCTCACCAAGTTGGAGAATGTCCTTTCCAGATGTCTCAGATTGTTGTCCAGAACTCCTCAAGGCAGCCCAGCTGGTTTCTGTTTCTCCCAGGCAGATGGTCTGATCTCACACATTTTTTGCTCAGCTAGTCTGAGTTAATCTGAGCTAGTCTGAGCTAGTCTGAGCTAGTCTGAGCTAGTCTGAGCTAGTCTTCTTTGCAGCTTAGCTCTGCTTATTTTGGGAGGGAGGAGCCTAGTGAATCTGGTCAGTTTCAGGGACTTCCTGAAGCTATTTTGAGTTGTATACTGTTGAGGGCTTCCTGGGGTATTGCCACTAGCAGGAAAGTAGACCACAAAGAGATAAGAATGAAAACTCAGGACAATGACATTTTTGTAGGCAGTGGGTCTAGATCTCCAGGGACTGACCCTGTGATCTATCTTCCTTATTTAAACATAATAGAACTTGTGACTTGTGACCTTTATAGTAATAATGAATTATATTGGTTAATAAACAGAGCTCAGGGCTAGGGCCTAGGGAAGGACCCGTGAGAAGCATAAGACTAGATTCTATTGGTGGAGGCCTCTTTTGAGGTATTCTAATCACTTGAGAGACAAAGCTCAGGATTAGGCCCTGAACAATGCCCAGGATATTGGGGGATCCAGGAGGGCTGTTTCATAGAATAGCAAAAAGATCGTTGGGGTAACCGACTACTGTTCACTATGACATTCTAAAGCAGATGTCAATCATTTCCTTCTAGTGAAGAAAAGAGGTCCTCGCGATTGACAACCCCGTGTTCTCCGATGATTATTGTAAGCTGTGCTTCCTACAGTTTTCTTCCCTGCTTAAAGAGCTTCCCTGCAAGATGGAATGTGTCAGTGTCTGAGGAAAATGACACACAACAGTTCATCTGCATGGAACAACGTTTTAAGATCTGAAGAACTTCTCGGAATTGAACCACATCTTATGTGTAGATACAAGGGCAAAGACAGAGGAAAGAACTGGAATCCACTGACCCGTAGGGACACACAGGTGCTTTCAATAGTTTTAGGTTGATCAGCCTGAAGCCCAGGCATATAACATGCTAACCCTTTATTCTTAATCTAACCCATGATTCTTATCCTGTTCAGCCATGTGGCTCGGTACTTTTTCTCAGAGCAGTATTGTTGTCCTCTGCATCTTCTGGCTTCTCTCTGACATTCTGCTCTATTCTGCCTATTCCTAGAGTCTCCCTTAGTCTGGTAGCCCAGCCCACACTTCCTGTCTGCCTTTGGCCAATCAGCACTTTTTATCAAACTCATAGGTGGGGACAATTATTTGCAATGGAACAACATAATCCCCCTACATATCCCCTTTTCTCTTTTTAAAACAAAAGAACTCCAAATCTAATATTCTCCCCTCCCCCCAATTATCTATAACAACTTATAAACAACACTGTAAATAAACACAGGCATCCATAATCTATGTTTTGGGAATATGGGTGTCATTCTCTAGGCTACTTCCTGCTGAATGGGGGGTGCTGGCAATCTCATGGAAATCCAAAGAAAAATGTAGGATTATGCACAAGTCTTTAGTGGAGTAGTCTGTAAGGCTGAGTCATCTCAACCAATCTCCTTGAAATTGTTCTGGATACAGAGCTCAGGAAACTTCACAGAGGTGCTCTGAAATGCTGAATCATCTGGGCCATCCATTTCCTTTGGAAATTTTTCAGGGGGTCTTCCTCTATCAAACTGTTCTTTATCCAGGAATAAATCCACAGCCTCTCATTTTCTGTGGAAATAAAAAGAAAACCTCTTCTCCAAAGTAGCATATCTTTGGATTTCAGTTTTAAAATCAACTTATTAAAAAAATATATAGGTTGAATTAATCCAACATCATTTATAATTAACTGTCTTTTAGCAGCTTTTACTAAGTCATTTTCAGTCAAGAAGCTTAAAGATAAGACAATAATATACAGTATCCAGACATTCTTTGTATTTTCCATCTTTACATGGCTTATTTTATTTATTTACTTATTTTACTCTATTACTTTTTTAAGGGCTTTCTCTACATTTTCTTTCTGTAAGCCTATGTGTGTGTGTGTGTGTGTGTGTGTGTGTGTGTGTGTGTGTGTATACATATATATATTAACACACTCTAAACCTCTTTACTGTATACTTATTTCCTAGCTTTTTCTGTCTCTGACCATACCTTTGCTTGGTTAGGGTGATTGACTCCACCCAGATTCTTCTATTTCTTTCTGTTTCTGAACACTATAATCTGCCAGGATTCAAAGTTGGTAGGATGGGTGGATGGCTACACCCAGCTCCTAGTCTAATTTCATAGAATTTAGCTTTTTAACCCAGGTACTCTGGGAATTTTAGGGTCCAAATAACCACCAAGTAAAACTTTGCCATCTGCTGCTCATTAACTCCATTTAAGTATTAGGCAGCAGGGCCTCTTAAAAAACTCACAAGTGTTTTCCCTCTGAGGCTGAATCAGGAAGCCTCCCTTAAAAAAGCCAAGCCTCTGCTTGCCTCCATCAAACAGAGCTGATCCAAGAAAACATTGCCACTAAGAAGCCATCTTTGATTCTGTTCTGTTTTTGTCCTTATAAACAGAAACCTTAAATACATCATTTATAACCTTTTTCTTATATTGAGGGTCCTGTGAGACTTGAGGAACAAGCCATTTACACCTTAAGCTATACTCCAAAAGCCTGCCATTGTAGCCCAAGGCCACATGCCTCACCAAGGCATCTCTATACCACGGCTCATGTGAGAGACACAACTGAGAAGCAGCTTTGGGCTTTAGACCATTTTTTGAGCTTTCTTTGGCTTTATGTGGGTATATTTTACCCACGTTGGGCTGCCATTTGTAGTAGGAGGTTTCTGGCCTAGACTTTCGGGCCTAGCCTCAAGGTTTAGGCCCTCAGACCCACTGACCCACAGAGACACACAGATAGATGCTCTCAATAGTTTTAGGCTGATTGGCCTGAGGTCCAGGCATATAACTTGCTAACCCTTTATTCTTAATCTAACCTATGACTCTTATCCTGTTCAGCCATGTGGCTCGGTACCTTTTCTCAGAGCAGCATAGTTGTCCTCTGCATCTTCTGGCTTCTCTGTGGCATTTCTGTTCTTTTCTGCCTGTTCCTAGAGTCTCCCTTAGTCTGGTAGCCCTGCCCACACTTCCTGTCTGCCTTTGGCCAATCAGCACTTTTTATTAAACTCATAGGTGGGGACAATTATTTACAATGGAACAACATAATCCCCTTACACATGACTTTATTGAGTCAGAGGATTTTCACATTCGCAATTGTATTCACACTGCCGAGTGAGTGACCTTTGCATGATATTTATATGCTCGCAGACTCCACATGAAGGTATGGTTGGTTCTTCTGACAAAACTGTGCAACTTGGTAGTTCTGCTGGTCATTCTACGCTGCTTCACAGAACTGGGCAATTTATAAAGAATAAAGGGGTTTTGTTTTTTGTTTTTTTGATGACAAAGACCTATCTTCTTTTAGAGACATATTTTATACAGCACTCCAAGCTTTTAGTGCATAATTATTGATAGTAGATGGTTCTCACATCAGCTCATATCTGGATCTAGGGCTGCCTGTGTCTAGGGTTTTCTCTGCTGTCATGTATATAGGAACTTGTATGTGGAGTGTACCACAGGCATGTTCAGTGCTTTTCCCCAACTAGTCAGCTCAGGGATGAAATGGAGCCCTGGGGTCTCCAGGAAAATATCCTTGTGTTCTATCTGGAACTTGACTTTGTCAAATAGCTCTTTATGCATTTCCTTCCTAGGACTCCCATACAACTAAAATCTCATAATGGTCCTGCTTATGCTACCAAACAATTTAAGAAATTTTGCAATTTATGTAATCACATTACAGAACCCCATATAATTCACAGGGCTAAGTTATTGTGGAATAATGCCATTAAATAGTTAAACACCAAATTTTAAAAACAAGAAGGGGCATATACAGCCTCATAAATCATCACAGATGCTTATGCTACATTTAGCATTGTTTTTTTTTTTTTTTTTTAATTTAAAGACTAATGCTTCTGTTACCCCAAAGTACCCTTAAGGAGACACAGTTTAAAGTATATGTTAAACAGAAAGATCTAGAGAATAATCAATGGAAAGGGCCCGTGTTCTTCTAACATCAGGACAAAGTTATGCTTTGAATGAAGTCCCAAATGGCTCCAGTTCTGATGCATCTGACCAGGACAACATTCTAGAGACCATCAGAGAAATGAAGCTTCAATAATAAAATGGACAGTAAATTCAAAGAGGAGATATTCCAAGAAGACTAAGTCAATGAAGTAGGGAGATAATAAAGACACAGTAAAACTGACTCCAATGTTATGCTGATATGTTTACTAACTGTAGCACATGTTAATTCTCAGTTTGTCAATACAGAATCTAGATGCTTTTCATCAGGGGATAAAAGGCACACCTGTGATAGGGAAGAGACAGTATGATACTGTTTTGCCATGTTAAAGATTTTTTTTTATTATCAGGAGTAATTACTGGGATATAAAGAGAGGTCTCAAAAATGTCCTGTATCATTAGTAAAACTACTAATATTACAATAAAGATATTAGTAGAAATTAATCAAGAGATGGGCAAATTGAGAGCTGCAGTTTTACAAAATAAAGGTTCTGTAGACTGTTTGTTGCTCAAACAGAGTCTTAGCTGTCAACAATTTCCTGATCTGTGTTGCATTAATGTATCTGTCCAATTTCTCTCATATTATCAATGGACAAATTAATAACCTGCATAAATAAATAAACAAAATCACTCCATGACTTTTGAATGGTCAGCCATGGTTAAGATGGCTTCCCCGCTTCCTTGGTCCTCTGTTAGCTATTCTTTTATCTATATTAGTTAAACTAGCTCTGCATGCAGTACTTTCACCCTTGGCCTCTATTATACCCACAGTTTTCTCTTTAAAAAAACATTAAAAGAGTCCTGGAGGTCACTGGAATCACAAATTGGAACATTAAATAACAGGGTTGTTCCTTCAGAGGAACAAGGGACATGTAAGCAGATGTGGTTAATAGCCTGGTGACCTTTGGGCCATCTGTGTGGCCAAGACCACACGAGATCCTCCTCCAGACCCTTATCATGAGCTTTGTTTTTTTTGGTTTTTTTTTGGTTTTTTTTTTTTTGGTTTTGGTTTTGGTTTTTCCAGTCAATCTATAAACCCCATCTTATGGAAGGTGTCAATTTTACTTTATAGAATCCTGCTGTTGCAGTCATATCTTATGCTTTATTGCACACATGCCATTGAGTCACCATGAATTTTTCAGAAAATTGTGCTGAGCCTAAAATAAACAATGTGGGCTTGGATGCCCGAAATTTGAACCAGTGCCAGCTACTTAATTGTATTGAACTGAAATCCCTTCTTGTGCCCCACAGGTATTACTCTGCTGACCATGGACCCCAGCCACACTATTTTTAGGGAGTAGAAAGGTCTTAGTCAGGGTAGCTGTACATGTTGGAAAGGTTAGCATGTATGTGTGAAAGGGCACTTTGTAGTAGCCTGCTCGTGCTATAACTACCTACTCCCATGATAAAAGCATTATTTTGTTCCTGGGGGCTCCACCAAGTTACCCAATACTTCTTACTAGGCCCCAATGCCCAATAGAGCTTTAGAAACTCACCTCCCAACATATGGCTTCTGGGGGAAAAGCACTAAAATCAATCAGTAGTAAAGCTGATGTATGGTGTTATGATTGCATATGCAAGCCACCATAATTTCCCCATGACTAGATTTTCTCCTATACTTACAACATCGATTGGCATAGAGTCAGACAATATTGACCTAAAAGTAAATTTTAAAAATCAATATGTAATATATTCTATGTATAAATTTTGGATCTATAAAATAAGTTTTCACAGCAAACCCCACACCTATAGTATTTCCTGGTGTTTAAGTTTGAACATGGCATATTCCATACGCTGATTGTCAATTCCATTTATTCATGAAGCTAGATGACCAATAAGAAAAAAATTCACAAATGTTGAAAATATGTTCAGATGAATAGAGTGGAGAGGAAAAACATATCCTTGGTAAGATGGTGGTATGCTGAAAAAGAAGCAGAAAGGCAGTTTTGGTATCGGGACACACACAGTTTGTCTCTAGCCACAGCAGTGATGTGCTGACCCATGAGTGGCGACTTGATTGTTCTAGAAACCAGAAACGCAGCAACAACAGCTCTTACCCTCTATGTCTCCTACACCCTCTAACACATTGTTTATGGATTTTTAAGTTTATTAGAAGCCATCTGGTAAGTCCTTTGAATTCCTTGTAGAGGGGAACTTTATAAATAGAATTTGAGCCTGTGAGGTCCTACATCAGTCCAGCCAATTTCTCATGTTTCTTAAAAAAAAAAAAAAAAAAAAAAAATTATTGCACAAGTGAACAACTGGCCTAAGATGACGCAAACAGGAATAACCGAGTGTCACAAGCTGCCAGTTTTGGGAAAACTTTCCTGGGAGTCTCCTTTTGTGCAGACTTAAAACATTCATGATCTATCTCTGTGCATTTCAAATCCTCCTCCTCCTCCTCCTCCTCCTCCTCCTCCTCCTCCTCCTCCTTCCTCTTCTTTAACAAATAAGAGCTTAAGGGATCGGAGGGTAGATTAGAAGTTAAGTGGGATAAGTGCTCTTCCAGAAAACCCAAATTTAGTTTTCAGAACCCATGATGGACAGCCTATAACTCCCCCTCCAAGAGATCTGGTGCCCTCATCCGGTCTCTTCAGGTACTTGCCCACATGTGGTATGTGTGCAAATACATATTCATGCATAAAAATAATTTTAAAAATCTTTAAAAGGTAAAATAAAATATGTGACCCTATAAGAAACAGTTCTTGAAGAAATGGGTTTCTTCTTCTTCTTCTTCTTCTTCTTCTTCTTCTTCTTCTTCTTCTTCTTCTTCTTCTTCTTCTTCTTCTTCTTCTTCTTCCTCTTCCTCTTCCTCCTCCTCCTTCTTCTTTTGGTTTTGTGTGTGTGTGGTTGTTGTTTTTGTTGTTGTTGTTGTTGTTAGAGACAGAATTTCTCTGTGTAGTCCTGGCTGTCCTGGAACTCACTCTTTAGACCTGGCTGGCCTCGAACTCACAGAGATCCAACTGTCTCTGCCTCCCAAGTGCTGGGAGTCTGCTAATGACAGGTGTATTCAGTGGTTTAAATACACAATGAGTGTCTTAACCTTGCCAGACATACTAGGCAAAGCCTTGATGGGAAAAAATGACATCTAAAACGTGGGCTGAGGATGAGGAGGGGTGAATGTGTAGGCATCAAAAGCAAGAAGGTACCTCGGATGAGAGAGTAGGACCCGGAATGGTCAAAAGGGAAAAAGAAGTCAACCTCAAATGCAGCCTGGTCTCAGAGCACTGTGCAGGTGTGTGCGCTCCATGGAAGCCAGGTTTCCTGTTAATGGTCACCTCGTCTTTTATCTTCTCCCTTTCTCTGAAACAGGGATAACAACCACTACCGAGTGGGTCTCGGTTATGACCTCCACTTACCGCGTCCGGTTTCTTTGTGGTCCGAGTTTTGTCCCAGGCGAAGAGCGTCAAGATTAATTAAGTCTACACTCAGGAGTCGTTTAGGTTCCATCATTCAGGCTCTCTCTGACACTGAGAGACCTGAGCTTTATTCAGTACATGTTATCTCTTAGACCTGTCTGTCCCTTAGCCATGCTTCTGTCTCTCCACTGCATCTCGCCTAGCTTTTTCCCCTCTAGCTTCCCGCCATGCTGGATTCCTTCTGCTCCTGCTCACACACACTGACTCTAATCCATGCTTGTCCCCAGCTTCTGCCTCTTCTCCAGCTTCTGCCTGAGTCCCTCCTCGTGTCTCTTTTGTCTCAGCTCTCTCTCACCTTAACTCTCTTACACACCCTGCCTCCTCATCCGGGCACGCCCAAGGTCATAGAGGATCCCAAGAGACTAGCACTCAGCAGGTGGCAGCGATAAGGAGATTTGTAGTTCCTTTTTCCCCCTGTAAACAAGGTTTTAGTCCTTAGGGGAAGAGGATGGGCCATAAGGCCCAGAATGGCACTTATTCGGGAGACAACAAACCACCACCTGAAGTGAAGGCGTACCGTGCCCCAGGCTCTGTTCTAGGTCAGCTGCACATTTACTCTCTTTTCTCTGAGGTAGGAATTGTTGATCGCTACATTTCACAGACTTGTGACCTAGGGGGAGGTCATTGACCTTGTTGGTGAGTAGAGAATTGGACTGAAATATTTTTTTATTACTGTTCTTGAGAATGGATCTAGAGTCCCTCCTTCAGTAGGCAAGAGACCTACTACTTGGTGATCTGTGTCAATTTTTAACCAGTACCCCATCCTGCCTCCTTACAAGGTCTTTCTTGTAATGACTGTCACGTGTGTCATACCTGCTAGCAGATGACAAGGCCTGGGAGAAACAGCCAGGGGAAATAACTCATTTATTCAGTCACTGTTGTTCACTTCATGACCACTGTCTGCCAAGTATTATACCTACACACACACACACACACACACACACACACACACACACACACACACACACACACACACACACACGAGCACTCTGTCATTGAGGAACTCAAACAGCCTTTGCAGAGGTGGGTGGAGCTCACAGAGTCCTTACTGGGAGTCAGAAACACCAAAGGAAGACCCCACATACATCTCCAGACAGTTACTCTAGCAAGAAATTCCATCACAGCCACCTGACAATAAATGTGTGTGGTGGTTTCCTCATGCCCCATAAAGAGCACTGTGAGTAGATGTATGATAAGGGCATTGCATACATGCTACAAGAAATCCATACAGTAAGAAATGAAAATGCAGGCAGCTGCCAAGACTTGAGTAGCTTTAAACTACCCTTCTGTGCAGACTTCCCAATTATTGTCCTAGTCTTCATCTGTGAAGCTGAAATTAAACTTTTTTTATTAATAAATTACCAACACACACATACACACACAGAGAGAGACCCCAAGCAATTTGGACAGGGATTATCTCTAGAGAAAAATGTATTCCAGTGCCACGTCCGGCTGAAGTGCACCAAGTCAAGTGACGGACATCGAGGTTAAATCATCAGGAGTCATCAGGTTCCATCATCCAGGGTCACAAAGAGAGAGAGCGAGAGCTGAGCTTTATTTAACACACTCTTTTATACCTCTCAAATACTTCCTCCTCGTAACTTCCTCCTAGTCAGCCCACACCCAAGGTCATGGGAGATCCCAATAACTAATGCCCCTGGGGGTGGAAGCAATAACAAGAAAACTACAGAGCAGAGAAACATTATGTTTATCCCCCTAGCTGTCACAAGGTTCAGTCCTCAGGGAGGAGGGGGCCCACAAGAGCCAAAGTGGAATTTTCCATAGGCACAATTCTATGCATACAATCCAGCCTGATGTCAGGAACCAACATTCCAGAGGTATATGGGATATTTTCCATGCTGAATGTTTTGCCTTAAGTAGTAACAGCAGTGAGCAACACATTTATTATGTCACCATATGAAAGTTTTAAGTATCACCATTTCTTCCATCAAAACAGCCTGCCATATTTTACAGCAGTTCTGACGAGAGAGGCAGTCTGTCCTATTGAGAGAAGAGTTCACTGAAGAACCAGAGAAGCACCTCCATTTTTGAGCAAAAGTCCCTGAACCTCAGTTTGAAGCAGGCCTGAGTTCTGCTGAGGTACAAACAGGTGATAGCCTCGGGGCTCTCTGATAGCAGTTAATTGACCATGGAATGTCCCAGCACTGGAGATAGCCTGGGGCCATTTGATAACCATGGAATGTCCCAACCCAGGAGATAGTCTAGAGAGGTTTGACAAACAGCGGGCTAAGATAACAGAAGAAATCTGGAGAGTCCCCCACAAAATGAGCTAATCAGAATTGTATCCTTAGTAAGTCCCCTAATTGATGTATAACTTGTGATTTTTGCCTTTAAAAACCAAGCTTGCAGAGGCACAGGTACCTCCTCCATGGCTATGCCTGTGGGCCAGATGAGGTCCTTGTCTCAATCTGCATTTTTAAATAAACCTTGCTTTTGCTTATCAGAGAGTTCCTGCCTCTGGTGGTCCCTTTGGGGAACTCAGACAGAACTTTAATGTGTATTAGTTTTCTTCAAGACCTGAAGAGACAAAAAAGGAGATAAGATCTCATCTTCTCCCTAGCCCTAGGTCCTAAGACAGCAAGCTCCCTTTAACCAGACCATGCATGAGCTCAGAATGCGGGAGAAGAGCAAAGTAAGTTCTAGGCAATGGTCCCAGTCAGGGGTCAGGCAGTAAGGGAGGCTTTATCCAGGGAATTTAACCTTCTGGAAATTCACCAAGGATAGCTAAGCCACACTGGCAAAGTCACAGTCTGCTGCCAATTGCTTTTGCAAGTAACACCTCTGGGCCCAGCTCCATCTGCTGTTTCCTGGAGCCATTGCCCTGGAGGTGGGAGTGGGGTGGGGCTAGGAGCCTCCATTACATCAATTCAGGCAAGTTAGGCCAAGAATGAGAAAGGATACACTCTCTACAAGAGGAGGCCCAAAGGAGAGCAGACAAGCAGGCCAGAGACTCATAGACCAAGGAAAATCTGAGAACTACCCACGTATATAAAACATCCTGTTGTCTGAAAGTCTCCAAGTTCTGAATTTACTTACATTTCAGCATCATTATATTTTGTTCTCACGCTCATGCCAAAACAACACTTGAGACAAAGGACATCAGTCACCTTAACAGTTGAAAGACCCCCGGGGGTTAGGGACCCCCGAAATGGACCTTTCCTCGGAAGGAGACCCCATGACCCAAGGAGGACCGAGCCACAGATCAGCTGCAAACAGCACGAGGTTTATTGAATAACGCAGGACCTGCGGGCTACCAAGCCACCTGGGATGGCTAGCGCCCGCAGCCCTTTGTTTGGGGCCTTTTTATAGGGTTTAGGAAAAAAGGCGAAGTTACAAAGTTTCCATTGGCTGGTTTGAATGAAATCGCCCGTTGAGGGGTGAGGGGTGAGGGCCCCCAGGTTGCCATCCGGCCTGACCAAGCAACCTGGTTATCACCCGCCCCCAGGCCTGCTGTTTGTTCTTTTGTTCTTTATCTTCTTTTTGGAATTCTTTCCCTGATCAGGCTGGGCCTGATCACATAGCTAAGTAACTGCTTCTCCTCCCTTCCCCCTCTGCCCAGCTGAATCCTTGGTTGGGGGCTGTTTCTTGACTACGGCTCTTAACTGCAGTTTTTCTTTTATCAGTGAAGCTAATCTTTACTGTCCTGTTAATATGTCTTAGGCGAGTTGCTTACTGTCCTTACAACGTGCTGTTGCTAACTCTACTTCTTGGGGAGGGGGCCTTACATTCCCCCATTTTCTTTTCTGAATATCTCTAATCTTAGAGATGACTCTTTATCTAGTGTCTACTTTTTTTGACAGCAAATTAACTCTATGGGAAGCCCTTACTACGCTTGTGAGGGCTTCTGCTCTCGGATCCCCTGGTGGGCACACGGGGGCAGATGGGCAGGGTCAATGGTGGGTGTGTCCCAAGGTTCTAATCTTGCCGCCATCAGGCACAGGTCCAGATACAGGCTAGGCCACCAGGTCCACTGGAGATGGTGGGAAAAGTGTCCTCAGTCCCAGATATCACCTGCCATGTCTGCTCAATGGATTGGTGAAGGCTCTTCTCTAGGGGACTGTCGCTGCACACGGAGCTTGAGGGGATTACCAGTTCTTTGTACAGTCCATCAGTCATCAGGATCTAAGCAGCAATGCCATGAGGTCAGAAGGACTTGGTAGGGTCCCTTCTAGCAAGGTTTAAAAGTCCGATGCTGGTGTCACTGGACGTAGACGAGGTCTCCCACTTGGTAGCGATGTGGGGTCCCGTCTCTCTCGGGCTGGTAAAGGTCTGAGAGCTGCTTTTATAAAGAATGTTATACATTAGCCAGGGCCTGCAACCTAGCAGACAAGGGGGTCACACCAGAGATGGTTCCCAGATCCAAAAAGTATTAGCAGAAGGAGTATTGAGTTCAGAAAAAGCTCAGAAAAGGGTATAGGGCAGGAGCATCACCCAAACTCTGTGGCCAGTCTCCAGGGTTAATTTGCTTAAGGTTTCTATCTGTCCTGAACTTTGGGGTATAATAAAGTTTTTAATCAATCTCTAACATCTTGGCTAGTCCCCTAACTTCTTGGCTACTCCCCTAACTTACCTGGGCCGCGGACCCTATCTTTCACCAAAAAGTCCAAACTAAGGAAAAATTTGCAAGGTTTTATCAGTGTCTTTTACTAGGAGTGAAACACCATAGAAAGGCTGGAGCTGAGGCCGGGAGCAAGGTCCTCTTGATCTGGTCAAAAGTCTCTTGCTGTTTTTTTTCCATCTATAGAGGGGGCATAGAGGGACCGCCACGGCTGCGAAACCCGGAATCCAGAGCCTACAGAATTTAGCAGTTCTCAGGAACTCTCTCGGGCTCTTCTGGCTCTCAGGGGAAGGCATCCGAGTGACAGCTTACCGTCTCGAAGGGTCAGGAATGTTACCTCAGGTCGGCATATCTGGGCCTTTTTAGCAGAGGCCTGATGTCCCAGTTTGGCCAGTTCAACGAGCAGTTTCTCAGTCCTTTCTCAGCACTGTTCCACTGTGGAGGCTGCAAGCAATGAGTACTGCAACGGAGTTAGTTACCTTGATGCAGGGCCTCATCGAAGATGGTAGGAGAGTTCTTGAAGCCCTGAGGCAGCCTAGTCCAGGTACGCTGTCCTGAGAATCCGTTCTTTGGGTCTGTCCACTCAAAGGCAAACAGGGGCTGGCTGGACTCATGGAGACGCAGACAGAAGAAGGCATCTTTCTGGTCTAAGACAGTGTAAATGTCTTTATCACCTGGCTGTTGACTTCTCTCAGGTCTCAGGCTTCTTAATGGGCAGCAATTCTTACTGACATGGTTTCAGGATTCTCTGCTCCAGCAGCCTCTGTGTGTGGGATTTGATCCCTTTCTGACCCGCATGGGTGTGGCTGAAGGTTTCACCACAGGGGGCCGCTGGATAGCCAGCCCTGGTCTAGCCGTTTCTGCTCATGCCTCCCCTCCGGGAAGGCCTGAATTGGTTACAGCAGGCTGGCTGACTAGAGGGGCCCCTGGGGGTTAAAGGTGATCTTTGCCCCCAGTTTGGTAAGCAAGTCTCTTGGGCACTCTGGAGTCACTAGGAAAGAGTGCTGCATTTTTTCTCTAAAGTCTATTGTTCTTTTAGTCGTCCACGCCCTATGACTGCACCGCTGACATCTTGGACTAATGATTTCTTGTTGGAGAGGGAACCTAACCGCTCCCGTGTCCGTTTCAAAGTCACTTGGGGTCCCCTCCACATTAAAGGTTCGGGAGGGGATTTAGAAGGCTGGATGCACTAGCCGCAGGCTTCTTTTTCTTGGGGCCATCTTTATTAGCTCGGTATTCCTCTGAGCTTCTGGCGCGGGCCCAAGTTCTACTGTCTCCCTTGCCTGTCAACTAAGGTAGCCAAGATTCTTTCTTATTCTTTCGTTTATCTATCGGTTTTTTTTTCTCTCTCTTTCTCCCCATCCCTTTCAATCTCTGCTCTCTCTCTCTCCATACACATCTTGTTTCCGCTGCTCTCTCTACACTCCTCTCGCTTCCGCTGCTTTTTTTTTCTCTCTCTCTTAAAACACTTTCTAGCCTCTCTAACTAAGTCTCAAGGCCATATCTTGTAAGCCACCCATTTTCTGTAACTTTCTTTGAATACCTATTGCTGACTGTTTTATAAAGGCCTTTCCTAATGTCCCCTATTCTTCCGATTCTAGAGCAAACAGTGTACATCTCTGATAGACCTTTACTAGCCTCACTAAAAACTCAGAGGGGAATTTATCAGACTTTTACATCTCTTTTTCTTACCTTGGCCAGATTAATTGGTGCATCAGAGCCTGGCGACAGAGTTAATAGGTGTCTCCTACCTTCCCAAGGGACGTCTAGGTTAGGCAACTGCGTCGGGGTGGCGTCCGAGCTGGGGGCCAGTTTCCTCGGATCCCTTTCCTCAGAGGTAAAGAGAGTTCTCTCAAGCGGGCTGATAAGAGAACATAGTTTAACTGGAGTGCCGGCAACACCCTTAGGTGGCCCGGCTCTCTCCGGCTCCGGGCCTCACTCTCAGTGGCCCCAGGGGGTGCCTGTAACGAGCGAAGGGGGGGGGAGCTCATCAGCGGGGCCACGTGCTGAGTGCCCGTCACTTCCCGGCCCCTGGGAAGGTCTGAGGCTAGAGCCTCCCGCGGCCCCCTCCCCAAGCAGGGAGGCGAGTTCCCAGGGAGCAGGGCTCCACGTGCGGGCAGAATGAGCAGGAGAGGCCCCGGGGTTTAGGAAGGGGAACAAAGGGCTGGACCCAAGGTGGGGGGTCCGAAGCCAGAGTCCTCCAGGTGACGGTGTAGGGCACCTGATGGGGTGTCCATGGGGTCCAGGGCTGAAGACTTTGGCTTCTACCTGAGAAATAATATCAAGGTTAAAGGTGCCATCGCGTGGCCATTCGGGGGAACAGAAGGTGACTCATCATCATTTTTTTGACTTCTACTGACTGGTTGTTTGCCCAGTACTGAGACAAAATACTAGACTCAAACACAGGACGAACAAGGACTAGATTTAAACACAGGACAAAGGCGCTGCGCGGCTTCGGCCTAAAACCGAAAGCAAAAACTCAAACGGAGACCTGGGGGGGGTCCGGATTCTCCCCCTCTCCTACCAAAACCACATATCTTTCTGATACGGGCTGAGCTCCAAAGGGCTGCCACTCCAAAGCGAGCTCTATGTCCCGAAGGACCCAAATGTCTCGCCCGGCGGGACTACAAATGCCTCTAGAACGTCTTCTAGGGCTGCGAGGGAGAAGTTCTGAGCTCGTCAGCTCTTTCTGGCCCCCGCCAAATACAAATGGATCCGATCGAACCCTAAACCAAACGCGTGCGCAGATTCACAGAAAACAAGTTCAGACAACACCGCCACAGACAAGTACACAGCCATAGACAAGTTTAGACACAGCCATAGACAACGAACAAAACGTTGGCCAGCTTACCTCCTGACAGTGAGTCGGTGGTCCCTGAGTGGGGGTCTCAAATCCCGGACGAGCCCCCAAATGAAAGACCCCCGGGGGTTAGGGACCCCCGAAATGGACCTTTCCTCGGAAGGAGACCCCATGACCCAAGGAGGACCGAGCCACAGATCAGCTGCAAACAGCACGAGGTTTATTGAATAACGCAGGACCTGCGGGCTACCAAGCCACCTGGGATGGCTAGCGCCCGCAGCCCTTTGTTTGGGGCCTTTTTATAGGGTTTAGGAAAAAAGGCGAAGTTACAAAGTTTCCATTGGCTGGTTTGAATGAAATCGCCCGTTGAGGGGTGAGGGGTGAGGGCCCCCAGGTTGCCATCCGGCCTGACCAAGCAACCTGGTTATCACCCGCCCCCAGGCCTGCTGTTTGTTCTTTTGTTCTTTATCTTCTTTTTGGAATTCTTTCCCTGATCAGGCTGGGCCTGATCACATAGCTAAGTAACTGCTTCTCCTCCCTTCCCCCTCTGCCCAGCTGAATCCTTGGTTGGGGGCTGTTTCTTGACTACGGCTCTTAACTGCAGTTTTTCTTTTATCAGTGAAGCTAATCTTTACTGTCCTGTTAATATGTCTTAGGCGAGTTGCTTACTGTCCTTACAACGTGCTGTTGCTAACTCTACTTCTTGGGGAGGGGGCCTTACACAGTCTAGGTGCATCTGTTCATTGTTTTGTAACAGATTCTAATATATGAACATTGACTCTGTAGTACAGATCTTAAAGAATGCAGATCTTAACCTCATTGCCTGAGTACCACATACACAGACATGATCACACACACACACACATATACTCACATAACAAACATAATTACACACACACACACCACACACAAATCTTGTTCTACTTTCAAATATGATATGCTATAATATACATCCCAGAAGGACATATGAACTATTTTATTTCTTTTTACAGTTAATTTTTTCTCACCTAAATCACTTTTGTAATTACGGCCAATATTCTCACCTAACAGGCAGATTTTGTTTTTTAAGAAGCAAAGTTACTATTAAACTTTTCCTCCTTGCCATCTGTAAGAAAAGGAGTTCTGCTCTTAGCATATGTGTTCCAGAAAACCGAGCCATTTTACAGACATGAGACCTAGACAAACAAATTGGTCTCTCTCAGCCTTCGTGTCTCTATTTGTACACAGAAACAGTGGTGTGTGGTTCACAAGACTATTGAAGAAATAAGCGAGTGAAAATATGGAAAGCCATGCATGGAAAATAAAGGTGATAAAAAAATACACATGAGCCCCCTCTACCTTACTCCTCAGTTTACTGACATCCTTGGAGGTCATGGCAGACACACAAAATGTAATAAGTTTCTGACTAGGCCTAGCCCCAAGGTCTGGACCCCCAGTCCCACAGCCACTTAGTTCCCAAAAAATTACACAGGAGCTTATATTAATTAATTATATATTAATTATAAGCTGTTTGGTCTATGTCTCAGGCTTATTATGTGCTCTTATACTTTAAGCTACCGTGTCCGGTTTCTTTGGAGCCGAGTCTTTCCCAGGCGAAGGGCGACGAGATTAAACAATCTGCACTCAGGAGTCATTTAGGTTCTATCATTCGGGGGCTCTCAACAACACTGAGAGACCCGAGCTTTATTCAGTACATCTTATATCTTAGACCTGTCTGTCCCTTAGCCATGCTTCTCTCCTGCCACTGCATCTCGCCTAGCTTTTTCCCCTCTTGCTTCCCGCCATGCTGGATTCCTTCTGCTCCTTCCACTGCACTGACTCTAATCCATGCTAGTCCCCAGCTTCTGCCAGCATGTCCCTCCTTGTGTCTCTCCTTTTGTCCCAGCTCTCTATTACCTTAACTCTCTTTCACACCCTGCCCCCTCATCCGGGTACACCCAAGGTCTTGGAGTCTCCCAAGAGGCTAGCACTCAGCAGGTGGCAGGGTCTATAGCGCAGGAAAACAGGTTTTTCCTTTTTTCTCCCTGTAAACATAAGGTTTTAGTCCTTAGGGGAGAATGGTGAGCCATAGAGGCCAGAATGGCACTTATTCGGGAGACAACATCTTATATCTTAGACCTGTTTCTCCCCTTGCCATGCTTCTCTCCTGCCGTGCATCCCGCCTAGCTTTTTCCCCTCTAGCTTCCCGCCATGTTGGATTCCTTCTGCCCCTGCTCACACTGACTCTACTAACTCCACTCCATGCTTGTCTCCTGCTTCTGCCAGAGTGTCTCTGCTTGTGTCCCAGTTTTCTACTACCTTCATTCTTTCACACCCTGCCCCCTCATCCGGGCACACCCAAGGTCTTGGAGGCTCCCAAGAGGCTAGCACTCAGCAGGTGGCAGCATCTATAGTGCAGGAAAACATGTTTTTTTCTTTTTCCCCCTATTAACATAAGGTTTTAGTCGGATGGGCCATTAAAGGCCAGAATGGCACTTATTCAGGAGACAACATTAAGCTAACTCATATTTCTATTTATGTTTAGCCATATGGCTTGCTACCTTTTTGCTCAGTACAGCATTCTCATCCTGCTTCCTCTATCTCTTCCTGGTGTTTACTCCTCTGCTCTTCCACTTCTACTTATTCTCTTAATCTGGTGGCCCCACCTCTACTTCCTGTCTAGCTACTTGACCAGTCAGTGTTAAACCAATATGAGTGACAAATATTTACAGTGTATAAGAGCATATTCCTAAGCACACAAATGTGGTTTTTGAAAGCACAGAGTGTTTCAGTTTCTAAAATATCTACCACACATCCCAGGACAGCTCCATTATGGCCATGTTTTCTCCATCTGGCCTCACGAAACCTTCAATGTCTCAGAAAGTCTCTTAGATTCTGTTTAAATTTCACTTCCCCAAGGAAGACTTCCCATGCCCTTCATCTCACCATGATCCCTACTTCATAACAGTCATCCACTGGGATGGCATTAAACACAACCTTCTCTGTGTCTGTGTTTGGATGTGTATATCGTTCTTTGTTAAGTTGTACATTTCCAAGGATGTAACCAGTGCCCATTTGTCTTCCCACAGCCCAGCACAGTTTCCTGTGTCCACGCAGATAATAAATATAAACTTATTGGTGAATTGATTGATTAGAGGATAGTAAATAGGTAGACAAGGACTTCAGTCCTTTCTTAAAACTGTGTCTTCTGTGTAATCTGTAGCCTCTGAGGGAGGGGTGCAGAATTTCCCTCAGGAATGCAGAAAGACATTCTTCAGCTGCACACCCCCCCCACCACTTGGAGAGATCACTCAGACTCTGTGAGCCTAGCTTGTGTGAGAGCTACTATAAACCTAACAACTTCAACTGCTCACAATCCCCTAGCAAAGCAATAAGCTGTGTTTTTTTCTCCACCAAAAACAAAAACATTTGCCAGGTTTAGCAAATGTCAGCCCAAGCAGCATGAAGAACAAAATATTGAGTAGCAAAGTTACCGGGCCAACAGCAGATGCATCCGCTGGCACCAAGAGGAGCCCCTGTTACATTAGCAGCCAGAGCACCAGAGATCAAGAACTCACAAGGCCTGAGCTTTCAGGGCTGTGAAAAAACCCATCTATTGTCTCTGGCAAACAGTGCTGGACAGAAAAGACCCAGGAGACTCAAGGAAGGCAGGCAGAAAATGCATGTGCCCAGCCAAAACAAAGGAGTGGCCACACAATAGTCGCTGCTGAAGGAGCAGCTGGTGCTGGTGGCACCAGACTGTGTCTTTCAACCCATGTCACCAACAGTTGTCCACATAGTAAACACTTTATGAAGAGGTGTCTGTCAGTTTTCATTTATTTATAAATAAGTAGATGAATAGCCTCCAACTTACATTTTTCATGGTCATTTTTTTTTTCTCTTTAAATTCCAAAAGCAGAGGAGGACACCACACAGCAATGTGGTAACACAAGGAGATGGCAGCTCTGTCCAGGAAGCCCAGTTGACAACTGACAGAAAACACTGTTGGGCCTGTGCTATGGGGCGGTTGCAGACTATTGTTGGAACAAAAGAAAGTCGGAGTTGTATTCTTTTCTCCTGCTGTGACACAGAGAGTTAGTCACAACTTTTCTTTTAAAAGAAGGAAAAGAATGCATTCCTAAATCAAGGCAACCCAAGACTGCAAGGGCCACCCCAACTCTTCTTAGCTACAGGAATTGGTTTGTGGATCAACACTTCTCTTTAAATCAGACTTCCAATCTTCCTGGGCCAGCGGTGCTAACAAGGCTTTTTTGAATGCAAATGAGTTTTAGTCATTTTGTTTGATCCAGTATCTCTTAGAAATATGAAGAAGACCATCCTGTATTATCCTCTGTGGAAATTCATAGAGTTCGATGGTGACCAAGTTAAGTTTCCTATCATGAAAAGAAAAAAAAAAAAAAAAAGGTCCTGGACTTCTCTCTATCATTTCCATCAAACTCATTGGTCTAAAACAAAAATAAATAAACAGAAGTTAAAATATAAATAAGTAAATCAATTAAATCTATCTAAGACCAGAGGCTGCGTTGGAAACTACCGCGTCCGGTTTCTTTGGAGCTGAGTCTTTCCCAGGCGAGGGCGATGAAATTAAAAAATCTGCACTCAGGAGTCATTTAGGTTCCATCATTCGGGGCTCACAACAACACTGAGAGACCCGAGCTTTATTCAGTACATCTTATATCTTAGACCTGTCTGTCCCTTTGCCATGCTTCTCTCCTGCCATGCATCTCGCCTAGCTTTTTCCCCTCTAGCTTCCCGCCATGTTGGATTCCTTCTGCTCCTTCCACTCACACTGACTCTACTCTCTACTCCATGCTTGTCCCCAGCTTCTGCCAGAGTGTCCCAGCTCTCTACTACCTTCTTAACTCTCTCACACCCTACCCCCTCATCCGGGCACACCCAAGGTCTTGGAGGCTCCCAAGAGGCTAGCACTCAGCAGGTGGCAGCGTCTATAGCGCAGGAAAACATGTTTTTTCCTTTTTCCCCCTATTAACATAAGGTTTTAGTCCTTTGGAGAAGATGAGCCATAGAAGGCCAGAATGGCACTTATTCGGGAGACAACAGGAAACAAATTCAAAGACTTGGATTATTAAATAAATGTAACTTTTTTGAAACCAGTGGGGCATGTTTTAGTATTGACCAATTCTGCTAGTATGCAAGGTAGCATGATTCACAGCAAAGGCCTTTCAGATTGGTGGCCTCAAATCTTAGTTGACAATTGCTAGCCAAGGGTAGCTACAATGTGTGTTCCTCAGTTCTTCACATGCATGCATCCCGTATTCAAGTTCAGAGTCCAGCCTCAGTCATATGCTTTTCTTTAACCTGTTTAAAAAAAATGTTTAAATTTGCAAAGAAGCGAAGGCTAGCCCACTAGAAAATGAGAACCAAGAGGAATATAGTCAGGGCCATCCACTTCCCTCAGCCAAAGCTATTCTACAGACATCTGTAAAATATGTAAGGAGCCCAGTCTAGCTAGAAGAATAACCCATCAGAGCCCTGCCTATATTACCAGCCCTCATATGAAGCTAAATAAACACTATTTTAAGGAACTATGTTTGGTAGCTATTTATCATAAGGCATTATTATGGCAAAAGATAATTGATACGTTAAATGTTATATGATACTATACAAATGACTTTACTTGAGATTTCATTTTCTCCAATATTTTTACAAGCAAAATGGACAAACGATAGTTTCTTCATGCATAATCATGACAATAGGTGCACATAACTGGCACATCTCCACTACTGGTTCCTCCCATGCCTCCCATGCTGTCCTTACATCTGTTCTTCTAGGGGAGAAGGTCTGAATATTCTCCCTGTTCAACTCCACCTATGGGATTAGTTGTGTTCTGTGAGGAGTACTGTCGTTAGAATACTCCATGCTTCTACAGTCATATAAGCATACCCCGTGACAGCAACAGGAACTCATTCATGGGCCTTAAAACCCAACTCCTCCACCTCTCCCCAATAGTGCAATACCCCCAAGACCCCACTCAACACCTCCAATGCCCCCCCCCCACTTCATGACTTTATTCACTCCAGATCATAGCCCCATATTGAAACTCAAAGAAGACCACTGGCTTCTCCCTTCCTGGGTCTTTTCCTGCAGTTACAAATCCTCACTACCTGAACTGTGCAGATCTCAAGTACTAGCAGAATTGTCACTCAACAGGAACATCCTCTCCCCCGAACACAAGCTAATTCTAGCTTCTGATCACTACTGTTTTCCGGAGATCCAGGGATGGACTCCCTCTGGTCCACAGCAGTGATCCTGCCTCAAGTGCTTTGAGACTTGGAAGGCTGAGGAATAGAGTATAAGTTCAAGGTCTTCATTACAGAGTGAGTTCAAGGCCCCTGTGGTGGCTTGAAAGAAAATGCCCCTCCCCCAAGGAAATGGTATTATTAGGAGATGTGGCCTTGTTGGAGGAAGTGTGTAACTGTGGGGGCGGGCTTTGAGGACTCTTTTCTCAACTTTCACTCAGTGTGACAGTCAACTTCCTGTTGGCCCGCAAGGTGTAGAACTCTCAGCTCCAGCACCATGTCTGCCTGCATGCTGCCATGTTTCTCTTCCTGGTGATAATGGATTGAACCTCTGGACCTGCAAATGATTAAATGTTTCCTTTGGAAGAGTTGCCATGTGTCTCTTCACAGCAATAAAAACCCTGACAGCCAGAATCCTTTCATAACTGCATCCCTTATCTGTTTACACTCCACATCCTTAGTGACACTTCCTAGTCACAAAGAGACTGTGCACAACTCAAACTTAAATAACCCCAAAGAGCCATATTTGTATGGGATCCATCTACAAACCCCTTTTCCAAGAGACAGGCCTAAAAGATGTAAGGCCAGAATTGTCCCCTTATCTTAATAGTGTTTAGGGAGAGCACACACTGAGTTCTTAGTTTAGATTCCACTCAGGCCATACATTTCAATTAGTCCATCAGCATCACCTTTCTGGGATTTTTGTAGTCTAGGATCAAGTGTTTCTACTTATTTCAAGGTTGTGCCTTTCCCCCTTGCCCATCCAGTATCTATTTTCTGCCCAACTGCCATGCGGCTCTGTTGATTCCTAAATTGTGCCTATGGAAAATTCCACCTTGGCTCTTATAGCCCCTTCTCCCGAAAGACTGAACCTTATGTTAAATAGGGGGATAAAGATAAACATGTTTTCCTGCTCTACAGTCTTATCGCTGCCACCTGCAGAGGTGTTAGTCTTTTGGGATCTTCCAAGACCTTGGGTGTGTCCTGACGAGGGGGCAGGGTGTGAGAAGTTAAGAGGGAAGCAGGGAGCAGGAAGTTAGAAGAAAAGCTGGGGACAAGCATGGCGAGAAGCTAGAGGGGAAAAAGCTGGAGAGAAGCATGGCAGGGGGAGAAACAGAGAGTAAGATGTAAGGTGTACTGAATAAAGCTCGGGTCTCTCTTTGTGGTTCTGAATGATGGAGCCTGACGACTCCAGAGTGCAGATTATTAACCTCGACGCCCCTCACCTGGACTAGACTCAGATCACTTAAACCGGACGCAGTATGGCTCCCCTGATAAAGGTTCTTCATTCCTTCTCAATTGCCTTTGTGTTGAGTCTACTAGCCCTAAAATATCATCTAAGACATTTCATAAGCATCGCTGCCTACATCTTCTACTTCACTCCATACCTTCCCTGTACCTTCTACTCCAGCCACAATAAACAACTGGCCAATCCTGACTCATAACAAGCACTTATAAACACTGTCTCACCTATCTGGATTCCATTCCTGCTTTGCTTCTTCTCCCCTCTTCCTTCTTTTCCTCCTGTGGTGGGATTTGAGTGTCAGCTGATAAGGATAAGATGCTTATCCAGGGTCCTGGGCTCCTGAAGGGGGCGTGGCCAACCCCATTCATAAAAGGCTGCTGGGATCTTGGGAAGCCCGTTCTTTACTCCAGTCCCTGTTCAGGCACCAATATAAGCTGTTACCTGTATCGTGAGTGTTGGCTTATATTTTAATAAATATTAATCTTGGATTGGTGCATTTTAAGTGAAACTTCGCCTACATCCTCCCTCCCTCCTTCCTGTCTTCACTTTGCTTCCCTCTCTCTTTCTAGTTAGAGAGATTGGGTTGAGGGCTTTACACACACTAGGCAAGCATCATTCTGTCACTAATCGGTCTTGGAAGTCCCTAGGTAGACCAGGCTGGACTTGAATTAGCACAGATCTGCCCATCTCTGCCACCATGAGTTCTAGGGTTAAAGGACTGTGGTGGCCAGCTTGATTTTTTTCTGAAGCAGGGTCACTAAACTACCCAGGCTGGCTGTGTACTCACTCTGTAGTGAAAGTCCTGAGCTTATAGACCTCATACCTCAGCCTCCTAGGCTATCGGGCCTAACTTAGATCTCTTCAGGACAATTCTTCCAAAATATTTTACAAATCTATCCATTTCCCCACATTTTTTTTTGATCCACCTCTCATAGTATCACATACCTGCCTTTATTACACTTGGAGATCCTTAATTATGATGTATGTAAGTTTTATTGACATTGATGTGCAATTTTAATCTTTAATTATATGTAGAAATTTACCCAAGGCTATTTTAGGCACTTATGGACAAAGTTCCCAATATGGATTATATCTTTCTATAGAAAGACATTCAACAAGTATTAGGCAAAGCATTTAGTAAAACCCTCCCCCTCTATTAACAAAATTTTATCTTAAAATGTCATTTTTCAGCTAACACTCTATAGTGACATATTTGCTGACATGTCAGTTTCCCCCAACATAACTGTGATATGCAGGTCCCATGGCCTTTATGTTGTGCCCAGTGAGAAAGTATTGAGGCGGTTACTCAATTGAAGATTGTGAGTTGCCTGATATGAGAACTGGGAACTAAACCTGGGCCCTCTGCAGCAAGTACTCTTAACTGTGGGGGCCCCTCTCCAGCCCCTAATGCAAGATTCTTAAACTTTCTCCATTTGTGACTCCTTTGCACCAGAGAAATTTTGATATAAAACCAGCTATACAGGCATATAAAATACATATATAAAAGAAATATTACTAATAAGCTGAATTTTATTTTAAAACGATTTTTTAGACCCACAGTTTATCATTTATTAAAGATAAAAATCTCATCATTTTGCATACTAATGAGATAGGTGTGCATATTTTTTATAGAGAGAATCAAATTTTGTCTAAATATTTGGTATTCAGGTATAGAGCAATTTTAGTTTCTCAGAGTTGATCAATACTAAAATTTATATTATAAATAAGTGTATATATACATATATAAGCATTAATGTTAATAATGTCATGCATAAATAAATGGCACAGAATGTCAGAAGTATGTTTAGGACATTTCAGACCTTGTTGGAAATTCTATCCTAATCTTAAGCCAAAATTCACTGAACAATTTGTATAAGACCCAAAGAAATAAAAAGAGATAAAAAGGTTGAGACATTTGTATATTTTCCATAATGACCATTATTATAACTGTATGTACATGAAGGAAAATAAGCACGAAGTATAAATGCAGTCATGATGTATGCCACAATCACATCTAGTCAACGTGAACTTGACAATGACTCTGTGCAGTAGCAAGCACTTCAGGATCCAGAAGCAGCCATTGGTCTACAAACTCATCAACACTTACGCGTAGTCTAAGCAGACTAGCCTGAGTGTGAATGCCTGAGCAATAAGAGCTTTCTACCCTATTTCTGCATAAGTCTGGAGGTAATAAAACGTGTCAAATATTGCCCTGAAAATCGCTTCATTGCAACTTTGACTTCACATTTGTAATTCTCCACTTGAGGCTCAAAGACAAGGGATTCTTTTCCCATGTGGACCCTTCCTGGATTTTGATTCCAACTGCTGGCAAACTAAACCTTATGTTTTCCAAAATAAACATCTCTATGTCCTCCAACCATTCATAAGTGATGCTAAAAGAATGGCAGGAAGTCAATGAGTCATCGCAGGATCCGGACAGGGATAGAATGTGTGCTTTGAACAATGCTAACAGTGAAGGTTACTGGGCACAGTTGAGATGGTATCTGAAAAAATAAAGCCAAAACTTCAAGAATAAGCAAATATTTTAAATGAAGAGAACTGAGCATTGTCTAACAGTGTCTAAGAGTGTCATTGTGACGAGAGATGAATATGATGAATTTCCCAGGCAAAGGCTAAGCAAAACAGAAAGGTGACAGCATAGATTTTTAAGGGGGGGATAAACAGCAATCCTTTCCATGTAAATTGATCACCTACTGTGGCAAAACAGAAAAAAAAATGTGGCATCTTGCATTGCTGAGCTGGAAAGGCGCATTATAAATATCACAGTGTAGCCAGGAAGGTGGGCCAATGGGTAAAGCACTTGTTGGACAGGAAATGAGGACCTGAGTTCAAACCCCCAGAACTCAGGTACAGCTGACCACGGTCCACAATCCCAGCATTCCTACAGCCAGATGGGAGTCAGGGACAGATGAGTACCCCACCAAACCTTGCAGGCCAGATACCCAGCGTATGTAATGGTGAACAAAAAGATCCTACCACACACACACAAGAACAAACACACGAACCAACACATGAAAAAAATATACACACACACAGACACACATACACAAGAACAAATACATGAACCAACCACACACACACATAAGAGTGAACACACAAACCAACACCTGAACCAACACGCATACAGACACACACACAAGAACAGAAACACGAACCAACACACACACACAGACACATACACATAAATGAACACATGAACCAATACACGAACACACATACAGACACACACAGAGACAGACAGACACATACACAAGAATGAAAACATGAACCAACACACATACACAGACACACACATAAACAAACGCACAAACAGACACACACACAAGAACAGAAACACGAACCAACACACACACACAAACACACAAACCAGCACATGAATGAACACACACACCCTTATCAAAATGACTACACAAGAATCAGAAGAGTGGAGCAGCAGGAGCTGAGGGATTAAGTGAGTGCTAAATGCAGGAGAGAGGTGATAGTCCCTGACAACATTGAACATCTGTTTTCTTCCCTCAGTTCTCCCTCACCCTGCCACCAAACATGTGACCAGAGTAATTACAGGACTGGTTGTTGGTGAGTGACCTATCAGACTGCTTACAGAGCACAGCAGTGGCTCTTTGTTCCCATGTCCCACGGTGTGTGCTCCCTGATGAGTGCAGATCTACAAGGCCATGCCCTCATGGAAGCATTCTACTCCATGCACTTATTAAAGAGTCTCAGTGCCTCTCCAGATTGCTTGAGTAATAAAAGTTCAGCCCCCAGCAGTGGAAACTGCCTCACCTGTTCAGTCAATCACAATAAAAAATATATTTAAAGACTTGCATTTTCTTGTTTTTAACATTTTATGTTCCCCATGGCATTTTAGTGAACTGATTGAAAATATAGTTCTATGTGTTTTGCCTCCTACCATAGACTATTTATCAGAAGCTGAAATGGCTGGATTCTCTCTCCAGCGGTGTTCTCTGAAAGTGTGTCCCCTGCATGGAGAAAAGCTGAGTGTTCAAAGAACTGGACACAGACGTTCCACATAGAAGTCAGCCATGTTCCCATGCCTTTCCGGACTGAATCACAACTTATTCTCCCCACCCTGTGTTTACTCTTCTAATACTGGTCCATCCTGCCTCTCTCTCTACCCCATTTATTAGCTTTCAGTCACCAATCCTAGGCTTTTTTTTGTCTTCAGCCTTGACCCTCTGGAGAACTGATCTCTATTAAAGAAGGAAAGAACTGTGCACAGTCAAGACATGCAAAGAACTATTTGACATGATGATACCTTCAGCATCTTGGGAATTATAATGCACCTCATCTATTCAAGCATCTACCTAGACATTCTCACAGAAATTCATATGCACAGGGAAACATGTTTTCTCATCCTGCAATCATGAGCTTCTTTTTCAAGTGTGTTTTGAATCATCTCCTGCTATTTCCTTCCTAAAACTCTTTCCAGTATTTGACATCATTGGCCTCAACATCTTGCAACATTGGTCCAAGAACAACTAAGCAATGAATAAGCAGTAAGATGATACCACGATCGTGATCTTGCCAAATTGTTCTGAAACTTCTTTAAAAGACTCTAGTCCGTCACTTACTAACCTTAGAACGTTTCCTAGAATTTCTAGTTCTTGTTATGAGTTTAGTAATATGGCCAAATTACAAGCTTAATATGTGGTCATTATCATTTCTTTGTAGAGGTTCCAGCAGCAAACACTAACCTCTTCCAGTTTTAGATAATGTGAAGTTCAAGATTAAGACACTGAAAAATTCTGCTGAGGAGCTGTTTTCCAGTCCTCAGATAGCTGTGCTCTCACTGTGGGCTAACTAGCTTTCTTCTAGAATCTTCTAGAAGGACACACATTCTGTTTATGAGGGCTCTAATTTTGTTCAATTTTAATTCTCCAATTAATGTACAAAGTAGTAGGGTTCACTATGGCTGTTTCAAACGTAGTTTATCTCGGCTGGTTTGTCACCACTGGCCCTCCCCCCACTCTCTTTTGCACTCCTCCACCTTCAGTAACTTCTTTAATGTCACATGTGTTCTCTTGCACCCTTTGCTCTTCCTCAACACTGCTTTCCTCTTCTTTTGGTTCCCTTTCCAGTTCTGGGACCTATATCTCCACATATACACATGTATATACATACACATAAACAGTCAAATCGAGGATATGCATATAAGAGAGAACATGTGGCATTTGTCTTTCTGAGTCTGGATTATCCCATCAGATAACAATAGACCAATTTGATATCCATCATTTCCTATTAATTTCATAATTTTATTTTTCTTTAAGGTGGAATATAAATCTAGTGTGCATATGAAGTTTTTATTGCCCATTGATCTGTTATCTGTCGAGGGTCATTGAGGCCGGTTTCATTTTTTTGCTAATATGAGTAGAACATCAATAAACATGGATAAACAAGCATCTGTGTGGTGGTCTACAGAATTTTGCCTATTTCCCCCAAAGCTAAGGCATATGGTACTTCTACTTTTAAGTTTTTTGCCTATTTTCCCTAAAGCTAAGGCATATGGTACTTCTACTTTTAAGTTTTTGAGAAAAAAATCTATGATAATTTCCATAGCTGTATTAGTTTAAACTCTAACAAGCCACGAATAAGGGTTCTCCTCTCCCCCAATGGGTGCCCACATTGTTCTTTATTTTCTTGATGACAATTACTCTGGCTATGGTCAGATGGAATCTCAGAATGGTTTTAATTTATAGTTTTCAGATGGCTAATGATGTGTGTGCTGGCTAGTGTTTTGTCAACTTGACACACAAGATGGGGTCATCCAGAAAGAGAGAACCTTAATTAAAAAAATGCTTCTATGGGCAAGTCTCCAAGGCATTTTCTTGGTGTGAAAGAGCCTTGCTCAACGTGAATGTACCCTTGGACAGGGACAGAGATCCTAGGTTTATGAGAAAGCAGGCTGAACAAAACCATGAGGAGCAAGCCAGCAAGCAGCATTCCTTCGTGGCCTCTACACAGTTTCTGTCTCCAGGTTCTTGCTTTGAACTCCTGCCCTGCCTTCCCTTCGTGATGGAGCGTGACCTGAGAGTTGAAAGATAAATAAACCCTTTCTTCCACAAATTGCTTTCAGTCATGATGTTTTATCATGGCAATACAAATCTAAGATCATATGAGCATTTTTTAAAGTGTTTATTGACCATTTATTTGTGTTACCTCTTCTGAGAACCACCCTTTCCTTAAATTAACATAATTATTAACTAGACACCTTGCTCGATTATTTTTTGCAGCCATTTCTGTATTCTCCACAGGAAGCCTTTGTCTGGCCTTCAACAGGAGAGCGTTTTCTCCCATCCTGTAGTCAGTCTGTTCACTCAGCTGATAGCTCCCTTTACTCTGCAGAAACTTTCCCCTTCCCAACATTCACACTTTTCAGTCTTTGGAATCACTTCCTGTGCTGCCGCAATTTTTCACAGAAAGTTCTTGCCTACCCCTGAATCATGACATGCTTTACACAGCTTTATTTTTATGAGGCTCCATTTTTATGACCTAATAGCCACTTCCTAGAAACATCATATTGATGTTTAACACATGAGTTTGGGACAAAGAAAACCCTCAGTCCGCAGTGCCTGCAACAAGATCTGGCTTTGTCACAGACCCTGTACCTGGAGAGCTCTTGGGAAATTGGTCCAGTTGCTCCCCTTCTATCTGTGGGGGAGTGAGTCTGGCAGTTAATAGATTGGCATAGTCTGAAAGAGAGAATATCACCATGTTACGCAGATAAAGAAAGAACACAGAGCAACCACAAGGTATAGAAACATGGAAAGACAGAGTGTCAGACCTGGCACCTGAAAGTGTTGAAAAGAAAGATTAGAGAGAATGTATGGACCTGGTCCTTGTAGAGACCCTCCAAAAAGGGGGGCCGCTGCATCTGGAGGCCACTGCAGACAATACCCCTCCCTCTTATCTGCTCTTTTCAGCTAACTGCAACATAATGGAAGCACTGATATGGTGCACAGAGGTAAACCTCCCATGACACAGCATTAAATAGAGAAGGATGGAAAATAGTCATGGGAAGAATAGTAAAAGATGTGAAAGCCAATTTCTTTCCAAACTTTTTCTCTACTCACTGATATATTCACTTTTTATTCACCAGCTTCTATTGATTGCTATATCAAGCACTGATGTGGTTACTAGGAATACAAAAGGAACAAGGCAAGTGTGCTCATGTCAGAAACTACCTGCCAGAGAGCCAGGCAGGCACTAAGCACAGGAGCAGTTAAAATAGCTACAGGCTGTAGGACATTTCTGTGACATATACTATGCTGGGAATAACAGAATACCTGCTTCAGGGGAAATTCCCATTAATGGCTTTGATGAGTGGATAAAACCCACTAAGAGGGAATCTATAGAAACAGTTAAGCTGGGCTCATGGAAGCTCACAAAGTCTTGAACAACAGCCAGCGATCCTGCATGGGACTGATCTAGGCCATCTATATGTGTGTGACAGTTGTCTGACTTGGGCTACTTGAGAAACTCCTAGCAGTGAGCACAAAGCTGTCCCTAATGCTTTGACTGGCTTTTGGAAACCTAATTCTCATACTGAGTTGCCTCACCCACTCTTAATACAGGGGAGGAGCTTAGTCCTACAGCAACTTGATAGGCCATGTTTTGTGGACATCCATGGGAGGCTCATCTCTCTCTAAACAGAAACAGAGGAGGAGGAGATTGCTAAAGGGGAGAATGGGTAGGGGTGGGGTGAAGGGAGGGAATAAGAGGAGAGGAGAGGAGGGAGGGGAAACTGTGGTCTAGATGTAAAATAAATGAATAAATTTAATTAACAACAACAATAATAAACATTTTTAAGAACCCTAGAAATAGGAAGGAAGAGCCAAGCAAAAGTTGAAGAATGCTCAGAATGTTCCAGAAAAAGCAATAAGTACAACATCTCCTTGGTAGAATCATTTTGTCTGATCCAGGGTACAAAATGGAGTCAGTGAGGCTGGGGTCTGAAGCAAGAGACAAACTCGGAACAATAGGTTGGACATTCCCTGTGAAGCTCTGCCAACTGGGATGAGGCGGCTGGACAATGGTGTATACACCTTCAGATAGTCACGCTGCCAGACAATGCTGGCTCTGTGTGCTGTGCTTCCAAGCCTTCGAACGTAGAGTTCCATTAGAAGCTCACCCTTCTTCAACCTGGTAAACAGTTACTCATCCTTCTTGACCCGGGTTCTGTATCATTTCCTGTGTGAGGTTTCCTGAGATCTCAAGTCACCTTAGTCACTTCCTCTTCTGTGGTCACTTAGCACTCTGTATATCTCTTAGTACTTTGTCATTGTTTGCTGATCCTCATTTTGAAGGCCAGAACACTTGACGTTCCTTTGTATTCTCTGCCACATCTGCCTCCCCTAAAACCCTTTAAGAGCTGAGAGCACAGTGTATTCATCTTTGCATCTTATTCCCCCAGCACCAATACATCTAGGACTGGATGCACCGTGTTAGTCACACCCCAACATGCACAGGGAATGGATGAAATGGCAAACATCAGAGTTCCTACTAATCCTGGCCTCCACCGATAAGCAAACCAACCCAGAAGAGATGTCAACAATTGGAAACATCCAAGACAGTTGCTGAGGTCCACTTATATAGCTTAACATTGGGTGTTTAGCTGGAGTTCAAGAATATCTTCATCCATCTCAGCACAGCAGCAGCTGTCATTTATTAAATACTTGCTTGCATACCAGGCTATTGCAGAAGCTGCACATAAACATCCATTTAGTCTTCAGAACAACATTCAACTGCTTTCATATTAACCCACTAGACTGATGAGGAATGGGGCTCCGTGAAAGTCTATGATGCAATGTAGTCCAGACAGTCCTTGAGAAGTGGGAAAGGAGATCTCACTCAGGAAGCTCAACTGAAGAGATCAGTCCTTTAATTTCTAGTAGACTGCCTTTAAAGATTTAAAAAAAATGGTAATTCAGCCTTTAATGATGAAACTAATAATAATAAAGGCTTGTCTTCTTTATCCTTTTCATATATGATCACAACATTTGTGAGGGAGAGAGAGATGGACTTGGGCAGATCCATTGTATTTCTTGCATCTCATGTGTGCCCACTGGCCGTCTATAACTGAAGAAATCAATGGTCATTCATCTGTAGTGAGTGACTTATCTCAAAGGTCATCTAAAACTCACCAGGGTAGTATTTGAGCTACTGAGAAATATTGGGGTTTTTTTTAAATTAATTGTTTTAATCAAAACCAGACAAGAACAACTTAAAGGAAGAAAGACTCAATGTTTGAGGGTTCATTCCACCACAGAGGGATGTCAAAGATTAAAGAAGCTTGAGACCATAACAGGAGGATATGGGAGCTTTCCCACATCTCTGAGGACCAGGAAACAGACATGGGCCTGGAAGCAAGACAGAGATGTCGACTCAAATCCTGCCCTTAGAAGTCTACTTCCTCTGGAACTGGAGAGATGGATCAATGGTTAAGAGCACGAATAGTTTTTCCAGAGGACCCAGGTTCAGTTCCCAGGACCCACATGGCAGCTCACTACTGTCTGTAACTCCAGTCCCAGGGGATCTAACTCCTTCCTACCAATGCACACAAAATAAAGTTAAACAAATTATTGTTCTTGTTGTTTAAGAAGTCTACTTCTTCTAGATAGACCCCGCTTCCCAAAAGCTTTACAACCTCCCCAAACAATGTCAAACGAGATCACCATCTGGGAACCATGTAAGTGTTGGAATACATGATTTGGGGGAGGGAGGGCAGCATTTTATATCCTAACCACAACATAAGCCAGTCTGTCTCTTATTCTAAGAACAAAGTAAATTACGGAGCCACAAATATGATCATAACCCACACCTCTGATGATCATCAACTCTCATCACAAAGCATAGTTACATTTACTCTCTTAGATGCAAAGAAAATCAATTTGGTCATGGTGTTTCGTCACAGCAATAGTAACCTTAACTTAGACAGTAGCTGACAAGCACTAGTTTTATCTCTCCTGTAAACTGGGTGTATGGTAAGATGAGCCTGCAACCCATCACTTCAAAGTTCTGGACGGGAAGATTAGGGATTCAGTGCCATCCTCAGCTACAGAGCAATTTTGAGGCCTGTATCAAAAGTAACAAAGTCTATCCTGCAAAGGACGTGAAGCTCAACTCTTAAAGGAGTCTTTATGGTCCTTTGGTGTTTTCTCTCCCATATTAATATGCCTCTCTCCATCTCTCTCTCTCTCTCTCTCTCTCTCTCTCTCTCTCTCTCTCTCTCTCTCTCTCTCTCACACACACACACACACACACACACACACACACACGTGTTTTGCACTATAGGACACACTCAGTGCACACCCCTTTAAGTCAATCAAACAAAACTAAAGGAATGAGAAGGATGGAACTCATTTCTCGAACACTTGATTGACTGTAGCCACAGCTCATGACCACTCTGGACATCAGCTTCCGACTCTGTAAGAAAAAGAAATGGGGAAGAAATTCTCTGAAACCCTATGCAGCTCTAAAATCAGGGGAATCTTAGAAACAAGCATCTTCTGTTACTCAGGCTGTGGATATCATTGAACTTTAAGAGCATCTACTTAGCCATACATGCTTTAACATATCACAAACAGGATAAGAGAATCAATATTAAAGGCCAGGCATGATATCAGCTCTGAAAAAAAAGAGAAGCAGAGATCAAAACAACCTGAGGTCTGTCAAGAATGTCATATGACTCCTGTTCCATGTCAGAGAATTCAAAAAAGATGGAAAGACGTATTGTCCACATATTGATGGTGACTGAAGCCCTTGTTCATGGGGCACATGGGGACCAGCAACCCCACTGTGGTTCTTGCCAAGAAGATGCAGCTGGTGTTCTCTGTGTACTGTCACTGATGTGTGAAGTCAGACGTGGTTTCCTGAAATTACTACATAGAATTGCCATGGTGAGGGCAGTCTACTAAATGGACGTCTGGTGTCATGAGCGGTGGGAAGGGTTGGAGGCCAGCAGGGAAAGCCGCGGGATCATCACTCCTTTGCTAGGAGTGGTGTAGAGGAAAAGTCGCCACACAGCAAGCTGGTCTAGAAAGGTAACTGCTAATTGCCCGGTTTAGGCCAGATCTCTTCATCTCCTGCTGATGAAATGAGAAGTTGCCCAGGGGTGGTGGCAACTGTAAACTTCATATCAAGAGGTGGGGTAGCCTGAACTACATAGTGAGATTAAGGCTAGCTTGAGCTACATAGCAAGCTTCTGATCCGTCCAATTCAAAATGAATAAATAAGGGGAAGTTCCATCTGACCAACAGCTATCAAACTGTCTTTAAACATGTGTTTTATAAACACACACACACACACACATACACACAAGGAAGATTACTAGAAACTCCCTGGTCACCAAGCCTGGTACACCCAGCAGCCAAGAACAATGAAGCCCTGTCTCAAACAATATGGAAGGCAAGGATTGACATACATACACGCCCTGTGGCAAACCCCACCCACATACACACACATGTGCTCTCTCTCTTTCTCCCTCCCCCCTCTCTCACACAGGTGTTTTGCACTATAGGACACTCAGTGCACATCCCTTTAAGCCAATCAAACACCTCTAATTCCAAGCCTATAAAAATATTAACAAATAAATAGGCATATGCTTGCTTTCTTGAGTCATTAGGCAAAACAGAACATGATGTAGAATGAATTCAAAATAATTCATCACTACCCGACCCCCCCCCTTTTTGTCCAGCAGTACATTCTGAAGCTCTTTGGCACAGTTACCTAAATCATAAACGTGTGTGTGTGTGTGTGTGTGTGTGTGTGTGTGTGTGTGTGTGTGTGTGTATCATCAGTGGTATACCTTTGCTAGAAAATAAGGATGACTTTCTGCCAGGACACTGATATGACTTATTATGCTCATTTCCTCCAAGGACCAACCCCTCTGCTTCAACATGATAGTAATTGCCTCTGTTAGTTTTCATAGGTCTTGACAGAGTCCTTGGCTCATCATTCTAATGTCAGACAGGAGCCTTCTCTTCTTTCTTCCTGTGTGGCTTTGGTAGGACTCCCCCCCCCCCCATCACCATGTTCTGCCACTCACTCTCCAGCAAATCCAGCTTTGTCTGCACTTTTCATGCTTTACATAGTCATCCGAATCTTCTGGAGGGTCAGAAGCAAAAGTCCCCTTTCACTGAGAAAACCTCAGAGATGGAGGAAAATAAGAGGGTCTAATTCACTAACATGAAATAAACACAAGCAAGTGGTCTTTGTGCATAGAAGTTGAGAATGTCTATCGTTCTACCAAATACAACCACATGATATACCATCATGACAACTGTCTAAGCCAGACCTGTAGAACTTGCTCAGTCTTAGTGGTACTGTTTCTCTATACCTAATGGATTTAAGAACAAATCCACATTCATAGCTTTTTCTATCAGATTTGGCTTAAGTATCATAGTCAAGATATGAAATACTGACCATGCTGTGTTTTAGCTCTTGGATTCTGTTCCAGGTCCTCATCACTCACACAATGCCTTCAAAGATTAGTGCTTGTCCATTTTGCAAGGTTTGAAATGATATTCCCAATGCCACACATACTAAAGCATTGTCCCAATTGGCTTTCTATACCTGAAAGAGGCAATGTTAACAAAGACTATCAGGGCTAGATTACCTGCCATCTTCCTACCAAATCCAGATGCAATCTCTGAACAGTTCTCTGAGAGCCTTCAAAGGTCCACCAGAGCTGTCAACTAACACAAAACTCATTCCAACTCTGAATGCACTCTTGATACCCAAGGGTATAACATGTATTATTTCAACCACTCAGAAGTGCCCACCAGGACATTTTGCATGCAACAAAGTCACTCTTCAGCTGATGAGTCATTTCTCAATTGATGAAAAACACTCCTCAGCTGATAAGTCTAGCCCATCTCAGAATCTCTATCTCAACACAGTTGGGGTATATTTCTATTTTGTTTAAAAAAAAAATTTATAGGTGAAAATAAAAAGTTTTCATTATGGAGTAAATGTACTACTTCCAATTAATGTGGGGAGTTAGAAGTGTCTCTACAGACCTCTCCCTAGCGCTTCCAATTATTAAAATCCATTAATGGTCATGGCACCACCTCCTCAATCATGAATTGACCCACTCTCCACTGTCACACTGCAGTTTGAGCACACACACACACACCCCTTTGCACCCTCTGTGGTACTCCAAACAAATAGAATTTGCCTGAAGAGCAGAGGACAGCGCCAGTCATTGAGTTAATCATGGAGATCAGGGATCGGGTGACATGCACCTTCAGTCCTAGCCCTGGGGAGGCAGAGCTCTCAGTGAGTTCAAGGCCAAACAGAGCCTGGTGGTGGTGGTGGTGGTGGTGGTGGTGGTAGCACACACCTTTAATCCCAGCACTTGTGATCCCATGCCTCTGCTCTCAGTAGTCAGGAAACACACACACCTTTAACCCCAGCACCAGGGAGTTTGAAACAGGAAGTGATATTGGTGGGCAGAGAACATATAAGGTGGGGCGAGATAGAGTTCACCCCTTATCTTTCAGCTGAGGACTCCGGCATTCATCCTGAGGATTTCTGGAGACAGGATCTTCCCCTTTCAGCATGAGGAGTTGGCTAAGCGAGAAGTGGCTGTGGCTTGTTCCTCTGTCTCTGATCTTTTAGCATTTATCTCAATAACAGCTACAAAGGACTCTTACCTAATTGGTCACTGGGACAAAAAATACCTGAGAGGAACAACTACAGGGAAGAAGGGCTAGCTTAGGTCTCAGCCTTGTGATGGGACAAGTATGACAAGGCTCTTAGGGACAAGGCTGACACAGAGGCTAGCCAGCAGGCAGAGAAGTAAATAGCATAGGAATCAGGTTTGGCTATCATCCATAAGGCCTATCCCTAACAACTCACTCCCTCTAATGATGAGGGAGACCATGCCTTCAAAAAAAAAATCCTTCAACTGCTCAAAATAGCAGAACCAGCTGGTGACCAGCTGTTGCCCAAACCATAACAAATCTCTTTGGGATCCCAGACACAGGCACTGATGTAGAGGCAACTACCTTCACTCCCAGGTACCCTAGAGACATTGGCCTCCTCTACTTGGGGACATCCTGTCCTTGATTTTTATATCAAATGAATCTCTCAGATCCTCTTTCCCTGACCACTTGTGTGGAGATGCCTCTTCATTCTCCACCATCACTCAATATCCAATTTAACACCAGACTTTTCATCTGTAGATATACAGTGATATAAGTATTAGCCTATGGTGCTCCATTTCCATTACAAGACTCTGATAAAATGAAGTCTGCCCAGGCTTCTCCAACTTAACTGCTTAAAACATCACTGTTTGTAGCACAGTGTCCCCCTTAAGAAATCACTGATAGATAGAGGGTTGTTTTTGCTTTTTGAATTTATTTTACTTTATGTACATGAGTGTTTTGCTTACATATGTGTCTGTAGAGTATGCACATGTCTGAGCCTTCAGGGTTCAGAGAGAGCATTGTATCCAGATATGGTGAGCATAGCATCCCTACTGTGGAGGTAGGAATGGTTGTGAGTTGAATTGAGGTCCTCTGTAGGAGCAACTATCCACCATGCTACCTTTCCAAGGTGCACACGAGCTCCTTCCAAGCTGCCCAGAGCAAAAATCTGACAAAGAATTGTACCTGTAGGTGTAGGTTGCCTGATCTATAATGCCACCTTGCCTCTTTTTTAAAAAAAAAAATAGCTACAGTAAGTCATGGCAGTTTGCCATTACTGTTATTTTCCTTCAAGACACCATCACAAAATAGTTATAAACTTTATAAAATATATCCCAAGCAGAAGACCTAGAGCAAGATGAAGCGGATCTTGCCTTTACTGAGCTTACAGTTCAGTGAAAGAAAAATGAACCAAAGCATAACCATGAACATCTGTGAGGAGAGCACAGAGGCATTATCATTCTATTATCTAAACTAGCCACAGTGAAGCTGGAATGTGGAGTATACAAGATAAAAAGATAAGGAAGTAGTCAAGGGACTGACACCATGTGGTACTGTGGAATGTGAACCTTCCTTTTTTAAGAAGAAAAGCAGTAAGCCCCACCCACCTCTCATCCTATAAATCACTTACAGCAGCACTTGGCATGGAATGTTCAAAAAAATACCTATTAGATATTTGTCACTAGGTGTCTATTCAAAGAATACAATGCCAGGAAAGATGAAAATGAAGCTAGCACCAGGGAAAGATGAATTTTAGAAGAGGCACCAATATACTATGTGGCTTGGCTATGATCAAAGTAAAAATTAAAAGAGATTTAGCTAAATATGCTATACATGTACATGTAGCATTATGTTTCTGGCCCAGACTTTCCAGCTTAGCCTCATGGCCTGAATCTGCAGATCCACAGCCTCATAGTCCCACTGAAACACAAAGATGCTTATATTAATTGTACACTGGGGCCCAGGCATATAACTTGTTAGCTCTTTACCCTCAAACTAACTCATGATTCTTATCCTGTCCAGTCGTGCAGCTTGATACCCTTTCTCATAGAAGCATAGGTGTCCTCTGCATCTGCTTCTCTGGTGTCTCTGTGGCATCTCTGGTCTGTTCTTCCTGTTCCCAGAGTTTTCTTAGTCTGGTAGCCCCGCCCACACTTCCTGTCTGCCTTTGACCAGTCAGGATTTTTATTAAACCAGTAAGTGGGACAATTATATACAATGTAACAACATAATCCCACTACATATACATCTGAAAGATTACTACGCAGTCAAGAGACATTATCTACAATTTAAAAATATAGGAATATCTAGGTATGATTTAAAATGAAGACGGTAACATAAGATTTATAAACATAAGCTTTGGGAGCAAAGGAAAAGGGAATGGGTTGAGTCTAGGAAGTGTTGGGTACTGTGGTTCTCTCACTTGAATCCTTGTATGTGAGTTATTTTGTTATTTATTTGTATTGTTGCAAGCCATAAGGATATGTTTTAGAATGAACTTGCATGTGCATGCACACACACACACACACACACACACACACACACACACACACACACACTCCTTGAAGTCTCTATGTTAGATGAACAGAAAGTAATAAAGGGAGGGAGTCGGGAAGTCCCCACAGATGGGTCTCCCTTCGACTGCCCATATCTCCCTCCATTTCTGGCCAGGACACGGCAGTAAGCAACCTTCCTAGTGTCAAGGTGTTGAGGACCTGAGCACCTACCAGAATGGCAGGGAGCAGAGTCACTGGGAAATTGAGGGCTTTCAAGGGAGTCCAAGGGAAGATAGAAGCTTAAGTTCCAATTGCAGGGGAGATGCAGAGACTGCTCTTTGATCTGACTGAAGCATTTGCCAAGGGGAAACCGCTGATTACAGATGCTGGACTGATAGTATAAAAGGATTTGAGTGCCCCAGGTCCCATTTCCATATGCCCACCCCTGGGAAGCGTGTGCAGTACTTGACAAGGACCTTACCTGCAAACTACCTCTTACTACCCTGCAAGACAAAAGAGCTGGGAGAATGGTTGTAAAGAGGAAACATTGTTTTCGAGCATTTTCAAGGACTTCAGAAGGATCTTTGTTTGTAAATTCAAGACATTAATTTAAAATATTTTTTATTTATTAGAGCATTCCTCTCATTTTCTCTACCAGATAAACATTTTATAGGACATTGTCAGTCACATAGATACTTTTTAAAGCCAAGAAGAAAATAAGACCGATCAGCTGTTTTATAGAGGAGAATTTTTTCCTTTGTTGAAACAAAGCCTTACATGTAAAGAGTTTGTAAATGTCAGTGTTACATATCCTCATACAGCTGCATTCTATCTAAAATCTTTTTTTCAATGTTAAGTATTTGACTTTGTGTGTGCGTGTGTTGTTTTGTTTGTTTACCAAAAGCTGCATGTTTCCCAGCTATTCTGTGATTATAGTTTAGAAGAGTAGTTTCCACATAAGTTAATGTTCACGCTAAATATTATTAAAAAAACCCACAAGCCGTATAGCCACTAAAGATAGCTCAAAATCTCTTGCTACATTTTGTCAGCAATCCTAGCTCTGGCCAAGTTCCCCATTAATTGCACAATTTATATCTGAAGGAAGGCAGAACCTTATTGTTTCCAAACAAAATTTCAGGCCTGGTACATTTTCTTCCCTCTGTCGATTTCAGCTAAATGAATTATTCTTCCAAAAGAGGAAATGAGGAAAGGAAGTCTTCTCCAAAGATCCTCATTCGGCGTGTGTTTCATCAAGGCTTTAATTGCACGACTGAAATGGATGATGGCTTTACAGCCATCACCAGAGAGTGCTCTGGTTTTGGAGACTTTTTTCATCCTTTTTTCCAACACACTTTGTACTGACACCAACAGGACAATTCATGCCAGCGAGATGAAGTATGCTAATCCCATAAAAACATCACTGCAAAGACAAAAATTTTCTAGTATACTTCAGGCTATAATACATTTAAAAAAAATTATCCATTACCTCTTCTAAGTAGGAGAGAGTGATGACTTCATCTAGGACACCAAGGTAGCTTTCTCTGGGTTGTGGGTATTACTATATAGACTCTTCCAGAATCAGTTCACTCATCTAGTTTCAAAGCTCAATGCATAGTATGTGGAAGGATAGGGAGCATGAACAACTGCAAGACACAGTTTTTTATGCCCAGTGAGATCAAATTCTTCCCAGGAAAATGGTCCCTTTCCTAGGTTACGTCTTAACACAGCTGGAGTATTAATAAAGCATGTGCACTTAAGAGATGCTAACGTTGAGCAGGAGAAGAAAACACAAACCAGAGAAGCTGAGAAAGATTAGAAAGGTGGAGAGACTCATACTCATCTCTCCATTTGCAAAGGTCCTCAAAGGGTCGGGGAGATGGCTCAAGGGGTCAAATACTAGCCGAGCAAGCAAGAAGGCCTGAGTTCAGATCCCCAGGACCCATGTAAAATCCAGACATGGCAGCATGGGCCTATAATCCCAACATTTCAGAATGGATACAAATGGCTCCCAGAAAGCCTGCTGGCCAGCCCACTCAAACTATAATGGTGAGCCTCAAGTTTAATAACAGATGATTGTGTCTCAAAAAACAAGAAAACAGTGTAGAGACAGACACTCAAAGTCAACTCCTGACCTCCACAACACAGGCATCTATACCTGAGCACACACATCATACATACACATACACCCAAGAGTCCTTAACATAAAATCCTTGCAAGATGATTCCTACATAGTAATGCCTATTGTAGGAAGTGGAGGCCGCCCTGAGTAAATAAGTTCCTAAGTGAATTTTTACCTTGACCATGGTCTCTGAAACCTCTTGGCCTATGGGAAATTGGCAAAGTCATTCCTCATACAGGGCAGGCCCAAGGGGGATTGACAATTATGTTCTTCAGGGCCTGAGTGACCAGTATGTACAAAGACTGGAACTACAGCTTCCTTCTCTCCAATGTTTACAGTCCGAGACTCCCACCTCCAGAGACTAGCTGACCCCAGTGTGTTGCTCTCATAAATGTGCTGAGATTCCAGGTTGTAACAGCAGTGACATTAGAGAATGCCACCTGGCCCCAGTTCATCATTTGTAGGTCAGTATGTCTGATTCTTCTTCATGCCCTACCACTTACCAGGGTTCCAGGACGCAAGCTGTCCCAGAGGTGTAATCTGTAGTAAAGTAAGTTTGTATTTTATATGAATTTTAATTCAATCCTCATGGCAATTGGTAGAAATCACGAAGTTGTCCCCTTCTTTGAAGACACAGAAACTAACAGTGATTTCTATGAAGACACGGATTCTGAATGGTCAAGCCGAAACTTAAATCAAGCAATGCAAAACATATACAGAGTCGTTAATCTTACTGTTGTTTAAATGAGATTATGCATCATAGATACATATTTACAGGGGAAAGTATTTCCTTTTATGTGAGGAAGGGTTGTTACCATAAAAACAGATAATATCCCTGAGTAAGACTGAGTCTTTCTTCCTCTTGCTGTGCACTGATAACTTATAACCGTAGTGACTATGTTTTGTTCATATAATAAAGAAAAGAGGTTATTTTAAAAATAAAGTTAAATGTTAATAATTAAATTGATTTAATGACGAAATGAAGACAGTGAGTCCTATTCTCCTGCTATTAATAGCTAAGTGTTTTATAGCGTTTATTTGATAGAACATTGTGTCATGTTCCATACCTCATTTAATTCACCCGATTTTCCTATAATGGGATTTCTTACCCTCCCTTCACAGATTGTGAACATGGAGCACAGAAAGTTCACAAATTTGTCCCGGGTCACATAACTGCAGACTTCCCAAACCAACCTCCAGAGCAGGAGCCTCTCCCAGCACTGGGCCTGACTCTCCGGAAACATGGCGCTTCCAGGGAAGTCATCTAGATCTGAAGATGGAAGGGTACATCCTCTATGACTGGATGAGTCTCTCCTCAAGGCTGGACACCCATGGTCCTTTCCTCAGCTCATGTCCTAAGTGGAAAATTGATTGTCAAGACATTTTAGAAGTCCCTCTGTATAGAAAGAAGGTACCCAGTAGCCTTTGGTATTTCATATGCATAAAACTTTTAGAGTTAAAATATACACCAATGGTATAAATTTCATATAAAAATGACTTTAAATATATACTTTTCGGACTTCAATTATCCTATATCTGAATCCATAGATCATGCTACATGCTGAGACAGAATTTAATGTATGATGATTTTTGTACTTCAGGTGACTATTTAAGCTATTTGAGTGTTCAATAAGAAAACATAATTTTCTAATCAACCTGAGGAAGGACTTTAAATTGAGCAATGTTTTTATTACCCAAAGAGATAATTATAGAAGTTTAGATGTGTGATTCCATCTGGATTTTTAAGTAAATTGTTATAAGACATTAATTAATTCTCAAATCTAAGAAATGGCTCATGAGACACATTGATCTGGTTTTGCCAACGTGTATATAAAGTTGTGATGCTTTGCAATTAATCTGATCTAACAGATTCTAAGATTCTTCCAATAACATTCTCCAAGGGTGTTAGTAGAAGGGTCTTTTTAATTGTGTAGACAGTGCTATATCTGACTAGAAATTAAGCATCTATATCAGTGGTTTTCAGTCTTCCTAATGCTGTGACCCTTCCTAATGCTGATGACCCCCAACCATAAAATGATTTTTGCTGATACTTCATACTGTAATTTTGCTACTGTTATGAATCATATTGTAAAAAAAAAAAAAAATCTGTGTTTTCTGATGGTCTTAGACGAGGTCTGTGAAAGGCTTGATTGACCCCTGAAGGTTGGTCACAACCCACAGGTTGAGAATTGCTGATCTATGTTTTGCTTGTTTGTCTGCTAGTTTCTTTTCTGCTTGAAAAATATTTAATCAGTATCTCCTGAAGCTAATTGTTAGGCATTGGTGTAAAAAAGAAAAGAAAAGAATATTTGTAACACTCTATTGCATGAATCCTAATTGATCTATTGGGGCAAATGCTAAAAGATCAGAGAGACAGAGGAACACGCCACAGCCACTTCTCACGTGGTCCACTTCTCAGCTGAAAGGGGAAGATCCTGTCTCAGTGAATCCTCGGACTGAATAGGGGAAGTAAAGGGAAGCACAAGGGGTGAGCTCCAGTCTGTTCTGCCTTACATTCCTTTCTCTGCCCAGCCATATCACTTCCTGTGCCAAAATTCCTAGTTCTGGGATTAGAGGTTTGTAATCCCAAGTGCTTGGATTTAAGGTGTGTACCACCACTGCCTGACTCTGTTTGGCCTTGAACTCAGAGATCCAGCTGGATCTCTGCCTCTGCCTCATAAATGCTAGGATTGAAGGCATATGCCACCACTACCTGACCTCTATGGCTAACTCTGGTTGGCTCTGCCCTCTGATCTTCAAGCAAACCTTCTTTAATATACAACGTATCACTACATTTCCCCTTTTTTTGTCAAAAATAAAAAAGGTAAAAATTAATAAAAGAAAAATAGGTACAATAACTATATACAACATACATAGGTAATAATTACATTAGTAATGTCTAGTCCATTAACAATTGACAAATTTAGAGACAATGCTACATTATTTTTCCATTTTGGTAAATCCAAAGTGTTGTTTACTTTCTATCCTAACCTTCATTACCAACCGAAAACTATCTTTGCATGTCTCTCAAACTTTTACACTTTATGCCTATTTTGCAAGTTTCTTTTCTGAATCTGTACCTAGGAAAACTAAAACTGTCTAGTTTTTAACTCCATCAGAGACCTGGGGGAAAAAAATAGTGTTAACTGAGTAAGCAGGAAGTGCAAGTGACTTCCAAAGAACATGAGAAATGACAGAAACAGCTGGCTGCCTGGACAGACACCCAAGGTTCTTCTGCAGCACTGGGGCATCCATCTTCAGCCTACAGGCCTAGCATGTCTGACAAACTTATCTGTGAAGCAGACTTTTTTGATGGTTGTCCTACATTGTCATGGCAAGGTTCAGAAGTACTATATTCTATGTCCTGCTTATCCATCTTGGACAGCATACTGTCAGCAGTCAAGACAAGAGCACTTTCTTGCCCAATGGCTAACTTTGGCCACACAAAAAAAAAATAAACTCCATATGATGTTTCTTGGATGGCCATCATCTTCTCTGAAGTATATTGATGCTGCCAGGAGCAGACAGGTCTTATTGACATAAAAATTAAAAGAACCTATGTTATTAAAACATCTTAAGTGTCCTATTTCATAGATCTCTGAAGTATTTGAAGACAACCTGTCAGGCTAAAATAAATTCCTGTTTGACCTTGAAAACATACTTAATATGACTACAAATTTGATTGTAATCACTAACTACTAGCTTGCATTTATTTATATTCTAATTAGTTGGTAATAATAATTTTTAAGGACTATAAATTTATATTACATTGTTAAATATGTTAAATATACAATATATTAATCTTATAAATTTTGATATAAAATTCACACTTTAAGAAAGTTTTAAATAGTCAAAATAAACCCAAAAGATCATGAGATTAGTAGCAATAGAATAGTTCCTTAATTTTTGTTTTTCTTCTGTCCCATATCAGGTGGCTCTTCTGATATGATACAGTGATTTTTTTTGCACTTTCTTTAACAAGCGTGTATGGGTTTAGAGAAGGAGAGAGTCACATTTTAACTTCAAAGCCAATTTTAATTCATAATTGAGTCAGAACTTTAACTTTTTTTTTTTAGAAGTAAAGTGATACAAATATTAGGCAATGAGATTTTACCCTGTAAAGTATATTGGTACTAATAGGCCAGATTTTTCTTTGCTTGTAATTTTTTTTTTGAAAGCCTTCCCTTCTGCCTAAATATCTAGATGTTCAAGGTCCTTTGACTTCTTAAAGATGGGTATTTCTATTTTTCTGTAAAGACAAAAACAGAACCCTGCTCTGACCCTTGTTTGGTGAGTTTTCCTTACAACTTATAGAACTGTCACATTGGTGAATGAGACATCATTTCTCCTTATCAAGAAGTTTCTCCTGTTTGAATCAAGTCTTTTCTTTCTTCTGCGAAAACAAAAGCCATATATCAGCACCTCTGTACTATTTTTTAAATGATAGTAGCTGTGCTAATTGGCAGTTGCCCATGATAAGCCTGTGTCTGAGCTGTACTTCAGTATCATCCTACAGCATCCTGTGGAGCTGTGTTGGACAGTCTCTGTTCCATTTGATTTGAAAGAGATTGGGTCAAAGAGTAAGTAGAGTTTACCAGCGACTGTGAGCGATCAGCAGTGTTCGATGGATTCTCACGTTTGCGTCCCTTACTCCTACATTAGTTTTATGACATGATGACCAATGTGTGAGGAAAAAAAAAAAAAACTGAAGGAAGAAAGCTTCAGAGGTGAGTCTGTGGTCACATGACTCCTTTGCTTTTATGCCTGTGAGGAGATATAAAGGTGATAGCAGGACTGTGATGGAAGAGAGCTACTTGCCTCAAGTTGGCCAGGAAACAGAGACGGAAGGAAAGGGATCAGGGACAAGATATACCTGTCCTGTCAGCAGAGACATGCTCCTGTCTTCTCCTCCCTACAGTTAGGGCCCACTCACTACTTCCCACCACAATCCAGTAGCACCATCCAACTATGAATTTCCCAGTGGATGACTCCATTGATCAGGTCAGAGCCTTTACAGTTCATTTATCTCCACCAACTGGGCACCGTGTCTTCTACCCATGAGCCTTAGGGAGAAAATGAAACAGTGAGGTTTCCAGCCCCGTCTGGCCAGAGGTCCAGACCCACAGACCTAGCCACCTGCCGTTGCTTAGGTCCCCCCAAATGACTCAGACACATATCAATTTCATGCTGTTTGGTCTATGGCACTAGCTAGATCTTGCATCTTAACTCATTTCCATTAATCTGTCTGCCATGTGGCCCACGGCTCACCTGTGCTCCTTACATGTTGCTTCCTTGGGCATCTGGGTCAATCTCTCTGACTCCGCCCTCCTTCTCCTACCTATTTCCTGCCTATCGCTATGGTGCCAGCCAAGGGCCAAAACAGCTCCTTTATTTCAAGACTAATATTCACAGCATACAGAAATACATTCCCACATCAAGAAAACATATACACAGCAACTGCTTCTATCCTGCCTCGAACAGTCAGAGTGCAGCTGATTATAAAGTGAATTGTTGTGACCGCCACTCCAGGTGATGCCCTTTAGACATCTGAGAACAGACTTCAGTGGGAAAATTATGTCTCATAGGATGCCCTTATGTTCTCAAAGTATTGGTATCATTTCTGACTAGGAAATGAAAAATTAAAAAAAAATTCAATAGACATCCATGATCTGAGGCAAAATTCAGCCCCTACCGGGCATGTTTTATATTCTGGTGGCCAGATTCCAAATGTTGAAATGAATACTGACTTTTAATTGAAATGATTGTGCACATTGCCTTAGGCACAAATTCTCACTTAGAAGCCCCAAGTGGGAACAATACAGACCACATTCAAGTGGAATATGAGCTCTAGAAGTTTTCACATCCCAAGAAAATTACCATTGTCTCTAACACCAAACCACTTCACTTTCTTAATTCATTCAGAAAACTTGAGAAGATGTGAGATTGGAAACCTATCTACTGAAGGTCCATAAATCATTCTTATTTGTGAAAAAAAATCCTTTGCTACCAATGACATATAACCAGTATATATGAATGTATATATAACCAGTATATATGGCGTTTTTTTTAGAACAGAGAATAACTTGTTTCTATAAAAATCAACCTACTGTAATAATCAAACACAATTTAAAGCCAGCAAGCACAGTTCAGATGTTTTTAGGAAAAAATGTTTTTGGTGTTATTATTATTATTTTATGTATATGAGTGCTTTGCCTGTGTGTGTACCTGTGCACATTATATGTGCCTGGTGTCTGAGGAGGCCAGAAGAAGGCATGGAATAGCCTAGAATTGAAGTTGCAGGTTTTGAATCCCCATGTAGGTGCTGGGAATCAAACCCAGATCTGGAAGAGTAGCAGTGTCTTTAAACATGGAACCATCTCTCCAGTCCTGCAATCTCATGACTGGCAGTTCTCACTTGTCCTTCTCATCCCAGTATTCATTTCTAATAGGTTGATGTTTTTCTTTTCCCTTCTGTAAAAGTGGAAGGAAATCTGAGTCAAGAGAGAACACAGACATGCTGAGGAATCAATACTTTACTCCCTGTGCGAGATATTTCAGAGAGATTGTCTAGAAACTTCATGAGCCAGTAGAAAATGCGATGAAATTAAAGCCAGAAGACAGGCTGTATGTGTTCTCCCAATCCCAATTATCCAAACACAGACTTTTAGGACCAGCTCCGTAAGTCTGTGAAGATCACTTTGGTTGCCCCAAGTCTTTTTACTCTTCCTAAGCTTTCACAAAATAAAAGGCAGTAAAGTAGAAAACAAATTCAGAAGCAGCTTTCAGCCACTCTGACAAATATTCAAATGGTAACAGTAAATATGCACTTTGAAATTAAGGACCTATTTACTCCTTTAAAAGATAATAATTTAACTTAGATTATTTTTTTCATTAATACTTAAAGGTTGAAAAATAACCCTTTGGCATCAAGGAGGGGGAAGTAATAACTGATTTCCTAAACATAAAAAAGAAAAATTATATTTATATTTTAATTTACTTATTTTTCTTTCTTTGCTGTTTTGCTTCCAGAAGGGAAAATAATGTAATTTACACCCTTTCATGTGATAACCAAAAGGTGGCCACTGAAGGAATTAAGTCAGTCAGCGTCTAGTAAGTAGCTAGTCCAGAAATGCAAAGTAAAAAGATCCAGGTTCTTTATTTTCTACACAAAACATGTCTTTAAAAAGTGAAGGCACTAGAGAGACACACACAAAGCAGCAGTCAGGACTGTGCTAAGGAACTGGTCTCAGCTTTCATTCTAGAGTCCTGGAGCCTCTAAGGCTGGGAAGGTCATTTTTTATGTCAATTTTCTTGAAAACTTTCATAAATAGGACTGGGAATATTGTTGAATGGTGACCTACCAAAATAAGTTACATTTAAGTTAGGCTTAACCAGTAAGAAAAGTTCCAGTAAATCGGAACTAAGAAAAAATATTCCAGAGAGAGGGGCCAGCTCTTTCAAAGGGATGAATGTTTCTAAGCATAGCATAACTTGGTAACAAAGTATATAAATATGACAAAATAAACTCTGATGGACGTTAACTGTTTACCTTTATGATAGAAAATAACCTGAGATAGAGTATCACTATGTATCCCAGACTGGCATCCAATTCTCCATGCTTGCATCTCAACCCCCTGAGTGCTGGCAAGAAAATATATTTTTTTTTACATCAACTGTACTGCAGTTTAGATATTTCAATGACACTCTAGGGTTCTTAGATTAACATAAACATACTTTTATGTTCCAGGTAGATAAACCACAAGGTAAAAGATACAAAGTTATTATCCCTATGATGGAAAAAAAGATTGAACCTAAAATCACAGAAATTTAAAAAATAAAATGGATGAGAAATGTAGAGAAGAATTCCAAGGTCTTTGTCACAGTCCTGGATAATGTCATCTTATCTCGTGTTTATATTTCTAAGACAATTTTCCCTCCTTATCCACGCTACTATCATGATACCATTGGCTGCAATGACCCACTTGGACTCTGATCCTTGGCAAGACTCTTTAAGCTAATGGGTCTCCATCTTCCTAATGCTGCATCTCTTCAATACAGTTCCTCATGTTGTGGTGACCTCCAACCATGAATTATTTCATTGCTACTTCCTAACAGTCATTTTTCTACTGCTATGAGCCATTATGCAAATATCTAATGTGCAGAATATCTGATATGAAACCCCCAAAGGGGTTGTGACCCACAGGTTGAGAATTACTGCTTTAAAGAACCAGAATGGGAGAAGTAAGGTAGACATTTTAGTTTCTGCTGACTTCTTTTAGAAAGAGAGGAGGCATTGACATCTTTGCTCTACATAGAAATCCCTTCAAAATCAAGAAAGAGCCAATAGCATCTGCCACAGAAGTTTTTAGTGAATTTAAGTGGAGACCAAACATCTTCTTTTATTTCTCCATTTCCAAATGTCTCCTCCAAAACCTGACCTCATAATGATAACTTTGAAAATACTACTTATAGATGTTTTTCAATTTTATTTTTTTTTGGGGGGGTGTTATGTGTAAACTATTACTCTGGCTGATTATTGTCCCAGAGAATGTTGGTCTGGCACACAGTTTCTCACTGCCCTGAAAGGCTATGTCTTCCCACCCTTTCTTGAGCCAAGTCCACAATAACTCTTTCATACCCTAGGGAAGCATAGGAAGATTTTGGTCCAGTTTCAGCCATATTTTTCTCAGCACATTTTCCAGTATGAAACTTAAACTTCACTGAATTGAACTGCCCTTAGGGAGAGAATTTCATCATCTTCATGGGGGGAGAAGGCACGACTCGACAAAATTACATATTGTCTCACAGATGTTACAAGTTGTCTTGAGGATCAGTTTATTCAAGCTCTCCAGGTTTTAATCATTGAGAGGGTCTAGCAAAGAATTTGAAATTCACAGCCAACCAGAAACACCTAAAAGACTTCTACAATTTGAAGATAATAAAAGCCCTTGGGTAATGGCATGTTATTCCTTAGTAGCCTTGGGAAACAGTTTAATATGACAGTTCCAAGAATTTGTAAATTGAGCTTCCCAACCAGACATCCCTGGAGGATGCCAGCCCATAACAGCTTGTAACTGTGTGATGTCGGGTAGGCCAGCTCTGGGAATATGTCCAATGTTACAAAGGAGCTCGAGGAGACCAAACAGAGAATGTGGAAAGAGGGCCCAGTGGTATATATTGTTTTTCTAGTTATCATCTTCTTGAAATGAAAATGGACGTTTTTTCCCCCAGTGCAAGCTGGAGAAGAGCCCCTGCCATTCTTACAACCCAGCCAGGTCTAAGATAAAAGCAACGATTTTTCATCAGAGTCAGGATGAAATGACCACACACAAACCAGGCAGGGGAGGAAAAAAAAAAAAACCAAAAAACTCTTATTGTCATCAAAATGAAAACTTGATCAAAGCAAAACACCTCAGTAGAGGCTCAGTAGGAAGACTTTACTGCAGAGAAAAAAGGCCCTGAATGAAGGACTAAAAAGAAAGGTATGACCAAAAGGAAGAGAGAAGGACATAGTAACTCCTTTCCAAAACCACGAGCGAAATTCATTTTAGCAAAGCAAGCAACGAGCAGAGAAGAATGACAACTACCAAGGAGAAACGTAAAATGAGTATATGTTGTGCCAGGCAGCCAGTATGGGAGTATTTTCTCATAAAACGATATTCTATTTCATCACCATATGCTATAGGAAAATCCAATATGTTCCTGACAGACTTCTAACATTCCTCCCAACGTGCTTAAAGCATTATAGAATATGGTCAAAGATGCTTAGCACCCACCGCATTTTTGTATATTACACACTGGAAATTCTCTGGCTCATGAATTTTAATAACACCACTGTAACTCGGTCTGCCAATCATTCTCCCAAGTACTTGTTCATGGAGACATGCAATAGATTCTGTTTTGGTTTTATTCTTGTGTATTCCCACACCTGCAAAGGGAATACATGCAAACATACATATGTGCACATGCATACTAACACAGATGAAACAATATGTTAAGATAAAATATTATTGGGAGGATTATTTCAAATCACTGGCTGACAACATTTCAAAGTGCAATTCTCTGGTTGAAGAAAAAGCAGTATGCATTAAGGATCTATTGAATTTAAATATAAGGCACAGCTTCAAACTAACAAAAGTGAGAACTGATGTGCATTCAAGTTTACTTTGTTGCTGTGATGAAGCACTGCTCAACCAAGGAAAAGAAATGGTTTATTTCATTTACTCTTCCAAGTCCCTCCAACACTAAGGGAGGTCAGGGCAGGAATCCAACAGGAACCCGGAGGCAGGAACTCACTCAGAGACCATAGAGGAAAACTGCTTACTGGCTTGGTCCTCACAGCTTACTCAACCTGCTTTGTATATACTTAGGATCCCCAGCACAGGAGCAATACTCTCCAGAGTAGACAGGATCCTCGCACATCAATTGTTAATCAATAAAATGTCCTACAAACTTTCCTAAAGGCCAATTTGGTCATGGCAATTCCTCAGCTGAGGTTCTCCTTTTCCCAGGAGACTCTAGTTTGGGTCAAGTTATAATAATAATAATAATAATAATAATAATAATAATAATAATAATAATAATAATAATAATAAACCTAGCACAATGGATAAATGAAATATCTCAGTATATGTCACTTGTTATGGATGCTTCTGCCTAAAGGCCTTTTAAGCTCTTCTGTTAGCCTTACTCTTATTAAATCTGTGACTGCAGGTCTCTGAATATTATAGCTTCAGTGCCAGTGACACAGCACCTGAGAATGTGCCCCAGGGACTACTTGCATAAGATGTGCCTTGGTTTATGGTCTTCAGTAGGGAAATATTTTTAAAGTTTATAATGCTGTCAATGCATGTGAGCTGCTAAACATCATGGCTTAGCCTACATTCCTTTAAACATATTCAAAATATCTTTCTGTGTACAGGGCACTTGTATCAGGATCCAAATAGGGAAGGTTCTACATGTTTGGTGTCCTGGGGCAAGTATGAAACCGTGAATGTCAGAGCTGTCTGGTGCACACTTTGAGTGAGTTGATTTCCATAATTTTATACTGTAAAATGATTACAATTTATCTTTCAAAAATAAATCTCTAAACTTTCTTTCAGAGTAGGGCAACTATAGTGAAACACTCTGTTATCATCAACACCCGTGGTTAACAAAGTCAGTGCCCATTCTGACTTTAGCTGACAAGCTCTTCCCTAGAGAAATGTTTAGAAGTACAATATTCCTCATTGTCTCTGCTTTATTTTCTCCATGGCATTCAATGTGGTTTCTGTTCTGCACAGATATTCTGCAGGTCACATGCTCACCATTGGAGCTTGTTTCCTATGACTAACCTGCAGGGTGGTAGAGGTCTCCACCCACCAGCATCCCTATTGTCAAGGCAACACCTGACATCAAGGGAACCCAATAAATAATCACAGGATAATAAACAGTAGGTTCTAGGCAGTCATCTAAAGTGAATACGTGAATGGAGATAATCACTTATATAAATTAGTTGTCCAGAAATGTCATCCAACTCTTAGGTGAAGCTAGTCGTGCTGTTTGATTCTTCTTTCTGACTCTAACCTAACTGACTGCCCAGTGATGCCTTTCGGGCAGTGGTTCTCAACCTCCCTAATGTGGTGACCCTTGAATACAGTTTCTTCTGGAACTGTATATATGTATGATGACCCCAGCCATAAAATTATTGGAGTTGCTACTTTATAACTGTAACTTTTCTACTGTTATAGATCATAATGTAAATATCTGTGTTTTTTAATGGTCTTGGGTGACCCTGTAAAAGGGTTGTTCAACCCTCTAAGGGACCATGGCCAAAAGGTTGAAAACCATTGTTCAAGGGTCTACCAAAGCTAGTAGAAATTGAGTGTTTTCTTAATACACTTCGTGTCTCATTCACTTCTCTCCACCCTCCTTGTCTTTTTCCTTTGTGCCTATCTTTGTAAGTGTTTTTCTACTTTGCATGCCCAATGCCAGGCTTTTTAAGCTCATAAGAAATCAGTCTATTGGCACTGATGGGCAACTTGTGGATTCTGATAGAATTCAGAGTCTAACAGGCAAGTGCCCAAGCAATCCAGGCAACACTTTGGCTATTCAGAAGTCATGCTGCTTATTGTCATGGTTTGCTGTGCAGAGAACCGAAGGGACAGGGCAGATGATCACATGAACACTTGGGAGAAATGCTATTCAGTAAATCTGGGCTAAGATGTATGAATATATGCTTCTTGGTATATTTCATACATGAAATGCCAATCTTCTTCAACATAAAAAGATATATAAACTTCTTTGGCTGTTAAATTATCCTTGAAAGAAAATAATGTATTAAAATCCCCCAAAGGTTCTTTAATGACATAACTCATTCATACTTATTAAATTCACTGTTTGCCTTCCCTCTGATTCAAATGTAACAGAAAAAAATGGTGATTTACTTTTCAAAAGGTCAGAATAATTTTAATTGCTTTTTGGAGTACGATGATTTTAGCTCAATCAAGTGACATTAATTCTGTCTCTCTGTGAAACTGATTTCATAACCCTTTTAATCTTCAGATGTAGAAAGTAGTTCAGTGCCTTTGAAGATGTGTCACCAGACCTCTTTGGTCCTGGAGATGACCTGATTAGGATGATTAAAGCCCTCCAGACTCTTTCACCATGTTGCCTCAGAGCAGTCACTATACAATTTCCCTGAGTGGTAATATGTGCCTGGCCTAGTTTCCCAACCTCAGACTAGAATCACATTTCTCAGAGACAAGAGATTTCTGGTTTGTTCTGTTATAATCTATTTGTGATGGAGAAAGCAAATTATTGCTTCAAAGAAAGAAACATCTCATCACTCCAGACTGATTTTCTTTCTGGTGCTCGGAATCACCTGTTCCTACCCCAGTCTCCTAACTATGACTTTCTTCTTTGTCATCTCCATGATGTCCTATCACGTCTTTAAAATAGTTTAAATCCCCTGAGTGCACCTGGGAGAAGAAAAACAAACCACAGTGTCCTCTGACCTCCATGAGCTTGCTGTGACCTGTGTGCCCCCTCCCCACACAAAATAAATGTGAAAAAAAGAAAAACTAAAGGTAAGTAAGACAAAAGGAAGTCATCTGATACAAGCCCAATATAATCAGTGTTTTCAGACGAATGTATCCATGGCATAGATATGGATCCACAGGCCAAGGGGAAAGGCCTCAGAAAGCTTGCCAACAACTTGATGTTGGATTTGCAGCTTCCAGACGTGCAGGAAAATCAGTTGTGTTGCCTAAGCTGAGAGTCCATTGTCATAACAGTACATATAGCTTTGCCACTTCATAAGCATATGGGTTCTTTATGATGGTAAAGACTCGGCCTACTTTGAAGAATCATTTGGAGAACTAAGAAAACATGAAGTTCTAGATTGCTCTAGAGTTGCATAAAAATAAAAATTTAAAGATTGTACATCATTATCGCATATGATAACAGGTCTCCAAGTAGTACTGAGAGTACCATAAAAATGGCAAAATTTATATTCTGTTTAGAAAATAACCTTCCCCCATAGATTTCTAAAATTTTACACATTTTTAAATTGTGTTCTTTGCTTTGGCAATGAAATTACAGTCAACTGGCTGAAAGTCAATATGTCCAATTAAGGCTAAAATGTTCTCATTTGGGGAATCCTGATGATTTCCATCTTTTTTTCTAAATTGAATTAAGTTTATGAACCCAAATTACTTATCATTAAAAATCAGCACTCCCCTGTTTTCATTTTCCATTCCATGGATTTTATCAAGAAAGTACAGAAATGCAATAAAAAGCAAATGATTGCAAAAAAAAAAAAAACCCATCTGTATAAAGATTAAAATACAGGTTTCTGCCAGAACTGGACTCACAGCTGAGAAACACAACCAGACTGAAAACATAAGTTTGTTACTGTGTGATGATATATATTTAATGTAACTAATTTGGGATATCAGAAGAGAGAGCATTATCTCCAGCCTTTTGTTGTTGTTATTTTGGGGTCCTCTGATATTTGAAACTTTTTTATCATTGTCTTTTTTTTAATTTCTGTTTTTGTTTTTTTGGGGGGAAGCTGGAATATCAGAAACAAACCACAGCCGCCACCCAACTAACTCCTCAGGCCTGTCTCCAGGAATCCTTCAACTGATGCCTCTGAGTCCTCAGTCAAAAATGAAGGGAAAGTCTCTGAAAAAGCTGAAAAACCCTCTGCTCTTGTTCCACCAGCTCTCTTAACTTCTTCCTCTTTCCACATTCCTAAAACTAGGATAAGGTGTGGGTTGCCCTCCTGACCTGGTTTGGTTCTCTGGTTGACTCTGATATTCCACATTAATTTTATTAAATATATTATCACTGCATTAGGTCTAAATTCAGCCTAGAAAAGACAATTAAAGAAGTCAAATCTATAAGCCCAACTTGCTTGCAAGCAAATGACTCCTCCTTAGCTGAGTTCCTCATTCTTGGTGAGTGGTGAGTGGTAACTGTTGTTCCTCCAATTGCTTTTATGACATTAGTGATGTCCACGGCTCATGATATTCTCATTGTAACAGGCATAAATGGATCGCAAAGGTTCTCAGTCTACCAAACAATGCTCAACAAGTCCCAACCTTGTTTGTATAGGTGCAGGGCTACTCACAGCAATATGAAAATGAGCACCCCCAAGCCACTTACTTGCTCAGCTCACACTCCAATAGAAGAGAATCACCTGAGCAGGTCAACCCCACAGCATGGAAACAACCTATGTAGATATCTATATAAACAAATCTGGAGTTCCTGACTATCACCAGCAGTGTGATTCCAGAGAAAGTATCACAAGTCAAGAAGACTGAAAACTTGAACAGTCATAAAGGTCATAGTGTCCCTCTCACCTCAGAATGTTCGTGAAGTCTTTCTGTGACCACTACATTTGTGGTACATTGATGTGAGATGTCTTTTTGTACACTGTGAATTACCATTGGGTAATAAAGGAATTGTTTCAGCCTATGGCAAGGCATCTTAGAAGCAGGCAGGAAACCCAAGCATAGATAAAAGAGAAAAGGTAGAGTCAAGAGAGATGAGATCCAGCTGCTCAAGAATCAATGTGTAAAAGAAACCCAGGTAGGCTAACAGTCAAACAGCAAGACAAATGAATGGAAATGGGTTGAGTTAAGATGCAAGAGCTAGCTAGCAAAATGCCTGAGCCATAGGCTAAGCAGCATGTAATTGATATAAGCCTTTGTGTGATTATTTGGGGCTAAGCATCAGTGGGGCTGTGAGCAGATCCAATCCTCTGGGCTAAGCCAGAAACTCTTACTACAGTACATATGTCCATAAACGGCCATTGAGAAGAAATAATCCACCACAACCATTCTGGATTAGGATGTTTGTCTCTATAATATACATTAGGCATCATTTAAACTTAGTGAACCTTGGCTTCTTTCCTTAAAAATGGAATTCAAAATAACAATTATAAGAATTAAAGAGCTTAGATAGCAAAAGTATTTTATGTCTAACCTAATACTGTAAGTACTTCTGCTGAACTGTGGCTGTACATAGCTTCAGGAGCTGACTTTAGTAGGGTGAGGAGAGAATAAAGAAAGAACAGATGTGTAAAGAAAAGTGGGATCAGGGGGATTGTGCTTGCTCTGGTGGGGTACACCAATTGCAACAGCAACCTGGTACCTCAGCATGTTTATTTTATACATCTGAATGGGGGAGTATATACTGCTGAATAAGAAGGTGGGTTTATGATATACATATGAACAAGGAGGCTTGTTTTGCTCATCTTGGTAGGAAGTCTCTGTAGAGGAGCTGTCTCAAGCTGCAGTCATCCCAGAGGAGGAAGCTGTGGTTGGTGATTAATAAACTGAATAGTCAATCATTTGTAAACACTTATACTTGCACCAGAATATGAGTGGTTTGTCCATGTCTCTGAGGCTTTCCCTGGGAAGGTTTTGCCACTCGCATGGGTCTGGGGTATTAGAGTTCTGACATGATACTGTGTTCATGTCAGCAACTCACATTCATCTAGGACTTAATATACTCCTTACACATTCCACTTCCCACATACTCCATGAAAATAAAATGGCAGGTCCACCTTTAGATTATTGCTCAATACAAATGCTATATAAAAAATATAATACATGATATGTTGGTGCCACATAGCTATACAGGTCGCTTTGTTAGTCTCAGGGGAGGATATGTAATAGTATTTCACAGAGCAAAAACTACAGTCTCATGGGGCTGCCCTGGGGGTTACTATGCCAAGTTTCAAACAATTAAAGGCAAAATTTTTTTGGAGACAGTATAAAAATGCTCAAAACAGAATATCCTACCAATCAAGCTACTGTATTGCTGTTGAAACCTTTCTTATTTAATATTCATGAACTAGTAACTCTAAATATTTGAAACAGAAGTAAACATTCTAGATTTCTGTATAATTCTGCTCACCTTTTACCAGTTAAGATGCTCAAGGATGGATATATTTTTGCTAGTACACTACAGCCACATAATTATAACCCTCCTTTAACCACTCTAAGAAGTCATATTTCTGACACTGCCAGAGCAAAGGAAGCAGTTTTATTTTTAAACTACCATTGTTCTAGTCTCTTTGTCCCCACAAGCCATAATGAGACACATACAGACTTTCTAATTTTAGATTCCTGTACTACCAGAATATTTTCTTTGAGAAAGAAAAAACAAACAGAAACATTACTATCCCATTAACCGCACCCCTCTGGTGGCGATGCTGAAGAACACAGAACAATAAATAAACTTTAGTCCTCTTGTGACTTTGTCCCAGAAGCCACCACACATGCAGTGGCTTGTGAGGACTCTATGCATTTCTCAGGACCTTCTCAAACAGATGAATCTGGTTTGAGTGACTTAGAGAGGCAAAGGGACATTTATCAGGCATCACAGAGCTTATAATCTGACTTACTGCTTTTCTTAACTCCAAAATTTTCCAGGAGTCAAAGTAAACCCTCTGAGAATCAATATGAGGAAATCTCGGACAGTGATTAAGACCAACTGAGGGTTAACCCCAAAATCTCAGAGTAAAGAGTATGAAGGTGAGAAACACAACATAGGTCAATTTTTAAGACATTCTTGACTCGTCAATGAATTCTATAATTTCATGTCCCATTTTAACTTACAGGAGTGTGGCAAAGTCCTGTTCATTGGGAAATTGTATGCATATACACTTTTAAATTTTATATATAACAGATACAAAGATGAGAGGTTATGAAACCATCTGTAGTACATTGATAAGGCACAAGGTTTAAAAGCATGTAAAAATAAAAAAGCAACAGAAATTATTAATAAGAGAATTCAATCCTTTCTTCTCTTTTGGTTTTCTTAAACTAATATATCCTGCTTTACTAGGATCTCTAGAATAGTCACACACACCTACACGTACAAGAATTATTCAAATCACATAATCTTTAGAGATTCTCAAGTCAATTCTGGGAGAAAACAGCATCAGAAGGAATCATTTATGGAACACAGGGAAAGCTCATCTGATTCTTCTCCTTAGATACTCTTTGAAGTAGGCATCTGTATCCCCCTGCAGTAAAAAGCTGAGCTTGAGGAAGACTGAGTGATGCACTCTGGACCTCCGGATACTGATGTGGACAGAACAAGAGGAGGGTCTGTTGGGATGTTAAGACACCTTGAGTTAGAACCTGTCAGATTTAGGGCTTCCCGCCACTATCCCAGTTCTTCAAAACATCACAGTTATAACTCACCTTTAATTGAGGGAGACAGGACTTTCAGAAAAGGGGGGAGAATGTGGAAATAGAATCTCTGACCTTCTAATGCTGTGGGTTTGGGAAGGCTGCCAAGCTGCCCAAGGAAATAGCCATGAAGAAAATAGGTTCAGTCTCTTCAAAGAAATCTCTTTCATTGGGGGTAAAAAGGAGGTTATAAAAAGTACGTTCTTTTGTTTTCAACCTCAAGAGGACTACGGTGATTTTTCCTCCGGGTGATGACTATCGGGGAACTGATCAAACTATAATTTTTACTTGTGCTTCTGGCAATCATAATATCACATTTGTACTTTGTTTACATTAACCTTAAAGTACCCTCTGGTCTAAATATTTGTTCTAGCTCTTCACTTAACCTTCCCTTTATATATTCATTTATCTTCAAACACCGTTTTCAATACTATTGTTTATATTAGCTTGTAAATTATGTATGTGTTCTAATGGACCAAATATCTGTGTAATCCAAAGGTAAAGCAAATAATTATTTCATTTATTGGAGCTGTCTTGAGCATCTGATAGTTGTTGGTATATCTTAATTTTTATAACTTCCTTTGCTCTGTGGGTTTTATTCACTGGATTCAAGTTATTTTTTTTCCTTTATCCAACCAATGAATACTTATCAACTGTCCACCCATATGCCAAGGTATAGGTGAAAATCTCCCCCAAAAGCAACTTAAACATTGTATCTGTTTTCAGGAAGGTCAGACAATTGTCATATTACATACAAAAATGCATAGGATATAGTTATATCTAGGTATAGTTACCTACCTAGATGACAAGGACAAAGGACAGGGTGATAGAGAAGCCCATAACAAGTACTCATCTTGAGTGAACAGAGAACATGTGCACAAGATCTCAATGGAAGTACCATCCTTCAAGCTGGGAAAAGGCTGCTGAGTCTGGAAATCTGAGAACAGAAGGGGGATTGATCTCAGAGCAGAGAGGTAAGCCACAGTAAGGTCAGTGTCTTAGGAGCATTGATGGTGATACTCAATGGCTTGCTCAAAGTCATCTGGATAATAAAGACGATGGCAAGAGATACAAATAAAATCTAAAGTAAAACAAATGCCACGCTGAAGGAAAATCTGAAATGGTCATTATTTTAATGCTTTCACATAGAGGTTTTCATCAAAACTTAAAAATCCTATTAAATAGTTACTTCTAAACTTAGCAACACATTCCCTAGTTGACAGATTAAAAAAAAATGGATGCTAAAAGGGTGTAGAAGAATTATGTTAGTTAACAGAAATGTACTGAAACATGGGAGAGAAATTTGTTCATCATACGGGAGTCTTGGGTTGTCTCTATGAAGCATGCCCTGTTGCTGCTCAAGGGATCCCTCAAAGTCATTTCAGGGCTGAATAGTGGGGGATATCAGCAGACAGATGCCTTTCTGAACAATCGTCCTTCAGTTCCATTCTAGAAGCACATAACTGACAGTAGAGGAGAATACCTAAGGCAGACTTTATAAATTATTCTAATAGGCAAACGTCCACTGCCTAGATTATCTACGCACATGCAGAGTTCACCTTGGATGTTTACAATGATGAAAACAGATCAGTGTTCACCACTGAGAGGTAATTTGGAATTTAGGACACTTAAGGCCTAGGCATAACACTTAGGGTGTAGGCGATCTTTCTGTTTACATGCGTTGACTTCAAACTGATATCCTTTCTAGGTAGAATTGAATGGCCTCATTTCTATCTTCAGTGAAGGAAAGGAAAATGGAAGGTAATTTTTTGTTTGTTTTTCAATGTTTCTGGGTAGGTAGGATGGCTTAGTGGGTGAAGAAGTTTGCTTTGAAGCCCGGGGACCTGAGTTCAATCCATAGAAACCACACAAAGAAAAGAATGAACCTTTAGTAGTTGTTGCTGGATACCACACTCACATATAAATACACACATAAACACCACATACACACACATACCCATAGACGCACACAGATGCACAATACACCCATACATGCACACACATACACACATATACACATACATACACACACACAAACATACAAACATACACACATATGCACACATATACACGCATACACACATACACGCATATACACACATATACATACATACACACATACACACACATACACACATACACACACATACACACATACTTACGCACACATACACACATACACACACATACACACATATACATACACACATACACACATATGCACACATATACACGCATACACACATATACATACATACACATATACGCATACACACACATCACACATATACATACATACACACATACACACACATACACACACATACACACATATACTTACGCACACATACACACATATGCACACATACACACATATACACACGTACACATATACACACATACATACACACACATATGCACACATACATACACACACATACAAACATACACACATACATACACACACACATACAAACATACACACACACGCATACACACTAACACATAAGCACCTGCAAACATACACAAAATGAAATTTTTTCAGAAAGAAACTTTTCTCACATAAACACTGAACTTTGCTGTTTCTGTCTGCCTGAAAAGAACTTTTATTGAAATAATATTTTCCTGATAGTAAATGGAAGGGAAATTCGGTGGTGGGTGCACAAAGAGGGTCGCTCTCCCCAGAAATTCACCTGTCTCTAGTTTCTTAAGCAACTTCCTCAACTCCTTGAGTGAGTTCTAGAAATGCTCTCAGATGGGCTGCCATGAACAGAACCCAGACTGTGGTGATACTTTGTGCTCTGACAAATAAAGATGGCATGGTGATCAGAGTGACTAGAGCCAGCCACTAGTTAACCATAGGGGGCAGGCTGGCCTTTAGTCCCAGAACTTGGGAGAATAAAATGATAAGGCAGGAGGAGATGGGACTCAGCCCCTTAGGTCTGAGAAGTTGCAGAGGTAAGAGCTGGCTGTGGCGGCTCCTTCGTCTCTCTGATCTTTCAGCATTTACCCTGATATCTGACTCTGAGCTTTTATTATTCGGACCAGTTAGAATATGAGCTACACCCAGACACGTTGTGTGGGCTGTTGTCCTTCTATTCAAAAACATCCCAGCATTAGAGGAATAATTCCTGGACATCTGGGGATAGGACCATAATATCAAATGGGGCCTCTATATTTTTGCCCCTAGAATTCACATGAGCTGTCTCCTCACAGCTCTCTCCTGACTATCTACTTTGTTATAGACTCTGTCTCTTCTCTTGCCCCTCAGCTGATGTTTCTGACTGATTATTCATTTCTCTCCACAACCCTTCTAGAGCTCCATGTTGTTACAGGCTCAGCTCAACCAATTAAGGCTATAAGACTTCAGGGGTCTACACTTTTCTCTGAATTCTGCTACATTCTTTGTAACCTTCCTAATGACCCTGTCCTGGTTTAACACAGCTAATTCTACCACTCCACTGACTGCTGTCAGAGCTATGGTTTTGCTACCCAGGGTTCAATCAGTCACAATTAATAAGATTTAGATGAGGAACGCCACAGAGAGAGTCATGTGGCTCTGTGATATGGCCATCTGGGTTCAAATCCAGGCTCTGACACTTGCCAATTTCGGGACATAGGATTAAATTAATTCCTTAACATTTCCTGTGTAAAAGGAAGATATTTATAACATCCTATTTCATTGATTTGTTATGGTATCACGATTAATATGTGATTGGATTGGGAGAACCCCAGGAAGTGTGATAAGCACACTTCTGGATGTGTCTTGAGGGCATTTCCAGAGACGATTAGTCATGAGATTTTCACTTAATCAATAGTCTATGAATAAGTATATTGATAGATTCAAAATTTGGATAGATTACTGAGAAGTGGTAGGTGGCAAAAGGTCGGTGCAATATGTCCTTGAAGAGAGTATCATGGCCCCTCATCTAGCCTTCTACTGTTAAACCATGAGGTGGGCAGCCTCTGCCAACAACATTCATTACCATGATCCATCAGACTCAAAGCAGTGGATCCACTTCTCTAGTGGACTAAATCTTCTCTAACCGAGAGCCAAAATAAGTGCTTTATATCCCCCCCCCACACACACACACCCTAAATTGATGTTCTCAGATATTTCATCCCGGTAATGCAAATTCTGACATAGGAAATTAGTAGCAAAGAATGGGGCTGATGCTGTAATTATTTCTAACAATGTGGTCCAAACACCTTTGAAACTAATTTTAGAGGTGAATTTGGGGAAATGTGGGCATGTGCACTAGAAAATCCCTAGGATGTTGTAAGCTTAGCAATTCTTGCAGAACTCAGAAGATGAAAATGCTGACTGGATGTAGACTGTCAGGATAGTCCTTAAGCGTTCTGGTGCTAATGAAGAATCTACTGAGAATTGTACTACAGGACATACTGAACTCTGAACCATGGCAAAGAACTTGTCTACATTTTGATCACTCTCCCAAGACTTTTACTAGGCTAAATGTAACAAACTAGACAATATAGCAAAGGGAATCTCAAGGCCCACTGGTTTGGGGCATTTGCATGGTCATTGGTAGCTGCTTTTAGTCAGGTCTAATTGATAATGAGAACAAAAACAGAACAGAAAGATTTCTGAATCTTGCAGCTTGAACAGAACCTTTGCAGCCTTTCCCTGAGAGGACAATGACTAAACCTGTGAAGGTGAGGTTGAAGCTGCAAGGGAGACCCTGGGATGGTAAAAATGTCAGAAACATGCAACACCCACTGAGAAAGTCACAGGTAATGAGAGAAGCCAGCCATGGTGAGAGGCTGTGTGTTCAATGGCAGGATTGTGATAGAGGGGCTGCTTAAGCAGATTGCCTCTCACATCACAATACAGTGTGCTCTGGATATCAGTATAAAGTTAAAGAGTCCAGTGTTTTTACTGTATTACTCCTACCTATGCTTGCATTTCTTCTTTTCAGATTGGGAATGCTTACTCTGCACCATTTTATATAAATTTAAAAGTATATAATTTTCTTTTATACAGGAACTAAGAGTGGATCTTAAGTCTCAGTGGAGATGTGAATGATATAAAGGGACTGTGACTCCATTGGCAAAGAGACTGCCTATCGTGTCCTGGGTTCTATGCCAGCACTGCATTACCTAGGCATGGTAGTTACATGCCTATAATCCTAGCTCTTGGGAAACAGGAGGATTGGGTGTTCAAGGTCAGTCTTGGTTACATAATGAATTTGAGGCCAGAGTAGGTCATAAAAGATGCCTTTTTTTCTGCTCATATATATCACATAATCTGGGAACTGAGAATTGAACCCAGGGTCCTGTACATATACTATATAATCAACTCACCACTGAGCTATGTTCCTAGACCTTTCTGTACTTTTCTATTGTGAGAAGTGAGTCTCACTGGATTGTACAGACTGCCTTTACATTTGCTCTTCCTACCTCAGACTTCTCACTATCTGGAATTACAATCATTTCAGCAAGTCTCTCTCTCTCTCTCTCTCTCTCTCTCTCTCTCTCTCTCTCTCTCTCTCTCTCTCTCTCTCTCGTCTAAGGTCTTCAGGGAAAGGAATATAAGCCCTAAATTTAAAAGAACCTTGCTATTCTAAATCTAAACATCAAGCTTTCCAATTCGGGCAGTATTAATTATTTGTGAGGAATAGGGCTACTTATGCTTCTTTCTTTCTCTTCAAGGTGACCCAATTACTTCCCAAAGTCTACCCCTTTCTAATAACAACATATTGATGGTTAGGAATGCTATTTTATGAATTTGACATTCAGTTCACAGCACACGGCACACACGACTTTTTATAATATGGCCCTAGATTATCTTTCAATCATATTTAACAATTCTATTAGAGTTTTTAGAGAATAATTAGTCATAGTCACCACACAAAATTAAGCAACTGAATACAATAACAATAACCTAAATGAAGCAATTGTTGACTTCAGGGGAAAGTTGTCCAAGAAAGACCTATTCATATTTCTTAGAATTAATCATAGCAATATTATTTGGCTCAAGTATGAATTTTTTTAAACAAAACTATTGTGCAGAAAAACATTAGCATAAAAAGCCAAATGTCCTGCTTACAATGTCTGCCCTTTGGCTTCTGGCTGGCGTGTTGGCTTGCAGGCTAAGTGCTGAGTGATTGACTGTGCCTAAACTGTACTGACAATATGTTTTGTACTGAACACCTGTTTTTGTTTTAGAAGCCTTGAATTGAATAGATGCTAAATAAATATATTTGCATGTGTGCCCCCAGGAGAAGACTCTGGGAACTTGTGGCTGCCTCCTTTGAATGTCACTGGGCATTCTCTTCTCTGTTACTAATCTGGCCAGGCATCCTTTTGCTATTAGAATATAACACTCAGCCGGGCATGGTGGTACCCACCTGTAATCCCAGTGCATGTGATGATGAAGATTGCCATGAGTTCTGTGCCAGTCTAGGCTACCTCAGAACAAAAGTAATAAGAAGAAAGAAAAGAAAAAGCAATACTTAGTACAGAAATGCAATAATCCAGCTGCAATGAAGCCTCGGGGAATCCCAGGCTGGGAGCGGTTCTATCAGGTAGTGCCAGGGTCAGAAAAGCAAAGGACTCCTGAGAAGCTGTTTCGGAGTAAGGAAGTCTAAGGACAAACCCGATCTCCATCATTACTGGGCAATTGGCAAGTTCAAATATGGTCTGTAGATTGGGGCTTCATCGGTGTTTGTAACCTGCTTTCAACCATTTCTCTGGCTATGGACACCCAATGTGTTATGAGGAAACACACACTGGCACATGTAGGGATAACGGTGCAGCTGCAAGAGATCATTTTCAAATGCTGTGAAGAAATACAGGCAGAGCAAAAGACATGGAAAGAGACAGAAGGGGAGGGGGGAGACAGAGAGACACACAGAGAATTCTCACAATTGGAACACCATGGGAAAGGACACAGGGGCCTTTATCCTTTTTTTAAAAAAAAAAAAAAAAAACTTAGCTATAAAACTAAAATGACCACAGAATGTAAGGAACTTTTAATGAAGGGAAGTGAGAAAATTCTCATTTGTCAAGCAAGGAAACTACACATGAGCCTGAGTTCTGCTGGAGGCTGCACAGGTAGTAAATAGGCAGGAAAGCAAGAAGAGACCAGCTCTGCCCTTTGTTCAGTCCCCACAGCATCCTGCCTGCCCAAAGACTTAGTCACACACGTGAAATGTTCAAAACATCCAAATCTGCAGAGGCAGAAGTCACATGGGTGATTGCCTAGAGCTGGGGGTGGGTGCGTTGTACTCCAAAGTTCAGGGTTTGTTTAAGGAGTAATTAAAAAGTATTTTAAAATTGATTACCATGCTGGTTGCAACTAAAAACCCATTGAATTACACACTTTAAGTGGGCGAATTGTATGGTATGTAAATTATATGTGGTGAGAGTTATATTTCAATAAAGTTATTGCTAAAGATCCCCCAAATTTACCAGTGAAATCTAAGCTCAAAACTTTAGTTTCTAAATAGAACTATGGCTCTAACTCTATTTTATGCACAAATAACTCCTCAAGAGTTAAGAACTATCTCTCTGACACCACAGATAACAGTGAGGGCAGAGTGGTTGCTCATTAAAGCTCTAGCCTGCATTTGGCTGAGGCTTAAGACAAGCAAACTCAATTAGAGGAGAGATAATACACTGTTAGCCAAAGGGGTCAGCCCCACATGGAGAGCTCTGCCTTCTGAGGACCTAGGGCTAGTGCAGAGTGAGGAGGGAACTGGACCATGGACCATTTGCATTGAAAACAAGGGAATAAGGATCCAGACAACACCTAGTGGAGAAAAACTTTATCTTTTCTCCTACTCAACGCTTCGTGTTTGAGAGCACCGAAGTGTTAGGTCTGATTCCGGAAGATCTCTGACTTCCTCGCTCTGTACACTTCTGCACCATTCAAATAAGAGCAAAGCAATTTGCAAGTATCTTTCTGCTCTTGTCATTCAAAGAGCCTTCCTCCTAGATGGGAGGGAGATGTCTCAAGCTGGGATCAAAGCTTGATGTTTTGTAGGATAACAGCAATTGAATTAAATTAAAATAGTCACTTAGAGTCTAGAATCTGAGCCTGTCTCAGGAAGGCCCCTTCCTTCCTAGTGTCAGGTAAAAACTGAAGTTGTTTTTAGACCTATTTGGTGACTAACTCCCAAATCACCACACGAAGACTTATTATTAACTATGAAAGCTCAGCTGATAGCTTAGGCTTGTTTCTGGCTAGCTCTTATAACTTAAATTAACCCATTTCTATTAATCTATGTGCTGTGCAAGACTCATTTACCTTATCTAAGTACTGTCCATACATACTGTTTTCTTGCTTTCTCTGTCTCTGGCTGATGACTCTGCCTTTCTCCTTCCCAGCATTCTCTCTGCTGCCAAAATCCTGTCCAGCTATTGGCCGTCTAGCTTTTCATTAAACCAATCTAAGTGGCATATCTTCACACAGTGCAAAGGAGTACAACAATATAGCAGTATAATTTTTTTTTCTGGAATGAGACAGGATATTAGTGAAAACAATCCACCAACAGGAACGGGTATGATGGAAAAGATAATAATTCATCCCCAAACAGTCTTGTGTCTTGAAACCAAGTTTTTATTGATTCCTGTTCGATCTCCCTTGTTCTTTCTGCAGGCAAAGAATGGGCCATCCAGGTTTTGACTGTCACCTCACACCACATAACTGAAAAGCTAGACCTGAGACATGAAATTAAACATACTAGAAGAATTTCTAGTTGAAAGCTCCATGGTGCTGTTTGGATGATTTGGGAATATTACCCAGAAGCACAGGTAACAAAAGAAATATTCAAACACACATCAAACAAATAATTGGCTTCTGAACAGTCAAGAAGACAGCAATAGAGTAAAGATAACCTACAGAATGGGGGGATGTGAGTACACATCATACATTTGAAGATGATGCCAGTAGAAAGTGCCAGAAAGCCTGAGGGGGACCTGGGGGCAAAGGCCTTTACATAATGTTTCATTTATCACCATCAAGGAAAACATTTGGAGACATGCAAAGTGACCCATCTAGAAAGGTTTTATTACAAAACACAAGTACATATTCAAAGAATAAGCCCCATCTCTGGTCATGCTAAGGGGATGAGCAAAGGCAGGTAACTCCTGGAATGGGTCAGGCATTTTCCTAGAGTTGACACCTTTCTCTCCTTATGTGGATTTTTCAGATACATTGTGCCATCAGCTACATGGTAGGAACAGACAATTCTATAAGACTAATGAGCTTCCACTGCCGTTATAATGAAGGTAAGGACAGTTAGCAGTCAGCCCGTGGCCCAGATGATTCTGGACAGATTTGGTTTTCACTGGTCAAGCAGTCACATGACATCCTTCTGTCACATAGCTCTGCCACTGTGTCCCTGCACTTGCCTCTTTCTTTATGCTATCTAGCCTGCTCCAACTATCTGGATGTCTTAAGCTAGGAAAATATAGGATTTACATCTCAGGATGTAAAGAGCTAGACTTCAAATTAAATAAGGAAGTCAGATAATACAACAGTAAGGCAAGCAAGAATATAATTAAAAACTGGAATTAAACAGACATTTCCCCAAAAGATAAACAAATGGTCACAGGAAAATGAACAGTCCTGGGTACCACTAATTAATGGAGCAGTGCCCTGTACTTGTTAGAAGAGGCTATTACCAAGATGACAGATGCTAATAAGCATTAGTAGGGATGAGGGGGAAAAAAAAGAGCCTCGCATACTGTTTGTGAGGGTGTACGGAAATTATTATAGACATTCAGAAAGCAGTGCAGAGGTTCCTCAAATTAAAGATAGAACCACCACGTGATGCAGTAATCCCACTACAGGATACAGATGCCAAGGAAATGAAACCAGCCTGTCAAAGCACAGCTACAATTTCATTTTCATTGTAGAATTATTCACAATTGCCAAGAGATGGAACTAATCTGAGTGCCCGTGCGCTGATGAATAAGCAGAGAAATACGATAGCAAACAGAATGAAATCATATCCAACCTTAATGAAAAATGGAACCTGTCCTTGTAGGCGATTTGGAGGTACCTGGAAGATATCATGTTAAATGAAACAAACAAGGGCCGGACACCGAGAACCACTTATTCTCACCCGTACATGAGCATAAGAAAGTGAAACACAAAATCAGAGAGAAAATGTTACTTTTGACAGGCTACAGGTAGTAGGATTGGAGAGCTATGATGAGGAAAACCCAAAGCCTACTTTGTCAAAAGGAGTAATTTCAAGAGCCATTGACCATCACGGTGGTTATAGTTAAAAACCAAATATATGAGCTTGAAAGTTGACAAGAATGTATTTTTAAGTGTTCACATTACACAAAAATTTAAGTATATGAGACAAATGTGTATGTTAAGTTATGGTTTAAGTATCCCATAATGTATATGTACACAAATCAAAACATCCTTCTATGTACCATAACTTCAACTTTTAAAGATTATTTATCTTTATTTTATGTGCATGGGTGTTTTGCCTGCATGTTTGTCTATGTGAGTGTGTCAGATCTTGAAGTTATGGACAGTTGTGAGCTGTCATGTAGGTGTTGAGAATTGAACCTGGGTCCTCTGGAAGTGCTCTTAACCACTGAGCCATCTTTCCAGCCCCTACTTCGATTTCTATAAAATACCAACGTACATCTGAATTCTGGCTTATTGCCTTCTGAGACTGTGTTGACGCTGGCAAGTCACCTGCTCTTTGTGAGACAGTCACCAAAGCTGTACAATTCAGATAGCAACATTTCATTTCCTACCTTTCAGAGCCATTTGGTAGATTGAGTGAAACACAGAACACACCTGGTACAGTGCCTGCCACATGGAAACCAGCCACTTGCACCATCCACCATCGTTACTGAAGTAAAAGAATTGTTTGAATTCTATAATGCTTCCCTGAATTTATGCGACCAATGATAAAGGTGTAAACTTCTGAACCTGCTTCCAAATTTAAAAGAAAAAATTAGAATTCAGCAAAAGTAAGAAAATATATATGAAGTAGTTTGTGAATCACATATGGTGCTTTATTTAATATGCTGGCCGTGTAAGATTATTTGTGCTACACTGTTCCAAACAGCACTGACCACTGTTACATCCTCAGGAAGACAGACTACATTTTTTTTCCTGATGAACACATATGTACTCATGTGCACATGTACACATACACACACACAAACACACACACACACACACACACACACACACACACACACACACACACACACACACAGAGAATCATTAGGAAGGGAAAGTGAAATACAGCATGTTGTTTGTTCATTTGCTTGGAGAGGATCTCACAATGCTCCCCCCTGCCGCTTGCAATAACAAGCAACAGCCACAAGTCAAACATTATCACAAACACAAGCACAGAAAGATTCTAAATCCTAGCGGCTTCTCTACAGGAAAATATGAGATAACATTGCAAATTTAGTTAAGACCATCAGGAAAAAGAAAAAGAAGAAGAAGAAGGAGAAAGAACAAGCATTCTGGATGGTTGAGTTTCTGGAAATATGCACAGAACTTCCCTGTGCTCCAGTGATGACATTTTAAGGCAAGAGAAAGAAGTGTCAGATTTGAGAATCATCATCCAAAGCCTTGTCAAATAGAAACCACTAGGTGCTTCTTCTTCAGAATCCCAGACTCTGTAGGTCGGGGTACGGTGCTGAGATCTGCCTTTCTAACAAGCTCCCAGGTGGCACACTCAGGAAGCCACTGTCTAGAAATGGAAGGGGTTTTCTATAATCATCTTCAGCTCCATGGGGATGGCTAGAGAGACAGCATTAGGCTACTTCATTTTAAACACGAGCATTATTCTAACTGGTAAGAAACAGGAAACCAGAGGGTCAAAACTGTGGTCAAGAAACACCACAGCTTGTCAAAACATCTTCTCTGGAATCCATGGAGACAAGACTCTCTGACCTCAGTGCCCTGCTAAAGCATCACTCAGAGTGTCTGTAGGTGGCCAGCTGGTCACCAGGAATGCAGTGTGAGTACAAAGGAATACACCTGGCTTCAGGAAGACATCTTGGTCTCTGAGAGATCCAGGCCCAGAGCTAAAGCCTAAAAGGGCATGAGCCATCTTTGGGTGGCGCTCCAAACTGGACCAGCTCTCTCTTTTCTCTCTCCATTGTTCTTTGAGCAGTATCTAACACTACCTGGCCCCTAAGAAGCCCTGCCACTATAAGGGAGCACATTTATGAAGAACAGCCAGTATTTATTAAGGGCCGACTATATGCTAGCTTTTACATAATGTTTCATGAACCTGTAAAACAGGACCTATTATATTTATCCCCATTTTTCAGATGAGAAAATTTGGGCCGAGGAACTGGTTTCTGAGTGGGCCCAACCTCTTGACATTGTAACAAGAACTTCTCGTCTATAAAGTTTATCCTCAAGAACTACATAACTGATATATCATGTTTTGGATAAGTTCATGATTTGGTGCTGGCTCACAGTTAGTTAGGGTTTGGGAACAGCAGTAGGGCCTAAATCATAAAGCTAGGGACTGTCTGGCTGTGTTTCAAACAAAGGCATGTAGATTCCTTATGCTGGGTTATAAGCAGGCAATCCAGGCAGCTAGGAAGAATGACCTCTTATGGTTCTCACACATCTCTAAAGCTTTAACTGGTCCTGAAGATTCTCCAGAAGTCAAGCCTTGCCACTTATCTTGAGAAACATAACTTTCTCTGGTCACCACCCACTTCAAAATGACTTAGATACAAGCAAAAATATCTTTGTTCCGTCAGCTTCTCGCATATGGTTATGTTCTTGGACAAGGATCTCTGTCTACAGGTCATATCCTGGCTTCTGCCCTAGCTGTCAAATTCTTCTGTCTCCTGTCCCTGCTGAGGAACAGCTTCCATAACAAAGCGTCTAAAGATTGTCCTGACTTTACAACTTAATGTGTGTCACAGCCTGCAAGTCAAGTCCAGGCTGAGCTGTCCCATGCATAAGGAAATGTGTCCAGGGATACTGGGTACTATGGTTAATGCCATGCATCCAGAGAGCTCAGGGCCCTTGTCCCCTGAAGCCAAGGCCCACTCTCTTCCTTTCCCCTTATTTATAATGATGGTTTCATTTTTGTTGTACCTTAAGATAGATGCCCTTGTATAGAAAACATAAAATGGGTGGCAGCATGAGAGTCAGGTACAGAATATTCTGAAAGGGATAGCCTTACATTTCCTGGGTTTGAAGAGTGCTCTCCATGCTGTGGTATTAGAATTGCCATTGTCATTGGGGTCTCTGGAATCTTGACTCCTGGGAGTAGCTGGCCAGAATGCATTCTGTGTGTCTGTATCCAAGAAGGGTAGAATGGTAAGGTCAGTCTAATTAAGACCAGACTGACTCTCTGTTTGCCTGTTTGATGTGGGAATGCCTTTCTGTACACTGTGAGTATCATTCTTTAAATAAAGGGACTGTTTTGGCCTATGGTATGGGCACCGTATAAGTAGGCAGAGGAATTGGAGCATAGGTAGAAGGAGGAGGCCAGAATCAGAAGAGACGTGATCCAGCCACCCATGATGCAAAATGTAACAAAATAGGTGAGCCACAGCCCATGTGACAAGACAGAATAATGGAAATGGGTTGAATTAAGATGAAAGAGCTAGATGGCAATATGCCTGAGCCATAGGCCGAACAGCATGAAATTAATATAAGCATCTGAGCCACTTTTGGGGAAGGTGGCCATGGGTGGATCCAGACCGTGGGGCTAGTCAGGTCAGAAGCCTCCTGTTACACCTGTCAGAGTTGGGACTGGCCTGCCTAGTACCGTGGAAAGAGGTATGTTTTGGTTTTTGGTTTTTTAGGGGTTTTTCCCCCCCTCCATGTTTGAACTGTGTGAGGTTACAGTGCCACCATGTGGATCCTCCAATGTGAACTTGGAGAAGAAATCCTTGGCTACAAAAGCAATCATGTGCACCCTTGGGGGGATGTGGTGGGATTAAGGTGTCAGCTGATAAGGTCTGAAGACGCCTATCCAGGGACCTGGGCTCCGGAAGGGGGAGTGGCCAACCCTATTCATAAGGGGCTGCTGGGATCTTGGAAGACCCTGTTTCCTGGTTCCAGACTGCTGGAGAGACCCATCGTCCACCGCGTGGATAATCCAGTCTATCAGGCGTCTACCTAAACTGTAACCTGTATCGTGAGTGTTGGCATATATTTTAATAATTATTAAGTTTGGATTGGTGTATTTAAGAGAATTTCCGCCAACAGGGGGACTTGGAGAAGGAAGAGAATGAGAAACTCGGAGTTTGAAAAGATGTTTTGAATTGTCCAGGGGAAACAGAAGTCACATGGATCAAAAAGATTAACTACATCCATGAGCACAACTCGGATCCAAACAGACGTAGGTGAAACTTACTAAACAAATAGTTCTTTTTCCAGCCTCAGTTGCTTTGTCTTTATAGTGGGCACACTAGTGGTTCCTCCAGGCTGCCGTTGGAATTGAAAGGCAGTGTGCACAAAGCACTTTCTGCCTGCTGTCTGGTGAGTCTGGTTGTTGGTATGGATCTGAGATAGGATCGGCACAGCCTTATGCAAAGTCTCATTCCCTTGCTGGGACTCTCTCGGTTTTCACCGGGATCTCTCTTCAGTTCCAGCCTTATCCGTTTCCTCTTTCCCTGAGCTTGAAATGAGAGCTTTGGAGCAGTCAAACTGTTTCCAATCTCATCTCCAGTGGCATGAAGCTTTACAGCCTTGGGGCATTTAAACCTTCTGGGCTGTAGAGGTGCATTGATGCTACAAGCCTGCATCTGGGACATGGAGGCAAGTGTATCCTCTGATAGACAGCCATCATGGACCCATGAGACCCTGTCTCAAGAAAATAAAAATAGATAACAACAAAATTCTGAATCATGGTTTTCCCATCTGGAAAATGGGTTGATAACCCAAGCTCTTCTAGGTACAGAAGGAACTGGAGCTGATATATGCAGAGCTTCAGGTACAGTGATGGTCACAGTCCACAGTAATCACTGTTGCTGTCATGACTTCACTACAGGACAGTACAATTTCCAGCCCTCACCTTATCCTCCAGCAAGCACCAGAACCTTTGAGCTAACCTCAGTATCACAGAACTATTGAGTAACCCAACAGGGAGCAACTCTGTGGTCTATTAACTTAGAAAACTCAAAAAGCTGCGTTTCTGTGATTTCATAACCTTCCAAGGCTAAACATGCAGCTATTCACAATTTACATCTCAGCATTTCTAATATTAAAGTGTGTCTTATAGTCAAGGTTAATGCTTATGTATTTTTAGTTTATTTTACAAGTCTTCATCTTCTAAGACCCCAAGGCCAGTACTTTCAAATCAAAGAAAATCTTAGAGCCGATGACAGATTTAGAATTGATGAGGACAGGATCTCAACTCTATCAATCACCACACACTCTGAAAGTCTGGGTATATGGTGACAACTGGTTGTTTCCAATGACACTAACACAAATTCTTGAAACCGCCGTGACCTTGGCTATATGCCTTAAAATCTCCAGTTAGTGGGGATGGGATCCTCAGAATGTTTCCCACAGCCTCCTGGGGGGGGGGTGCTGAGCCTCCTTCACACCTAACCCTCATGACCATGAACTACTCACATCACAGTCTCATGGCCCCCCACTGCACTTTCCCATCAGGCCCTAAGTAGCCTCTAACCCACAGAAGGACCACAAGCACCGCCCTCACCTGCCCCTTCTCCCTGTCTCTCTCCTTAAACATCTCCTTCCTCAGCAACTTCCCTCATTTCTGTTTTCATTACAACAAAAGGTGCTGATCCCCCAAGAGCATTTGGAGAATTGGAGTCTTGGTTAAGTTTAGCTACTTAGTCTCTAATAATATATGCATGTACATGTATAATAATATATGCATATACATGTGTAATAAAGAGATGCATGTATATATACACACACATACATACATATATATGGAGAGAGGGGGGGCATCTCTTTTTTCCAAAACTATCTCATAGGATTTCCTTAAGTGACAGATTATTTCCAGGGCAACATGTCATTTAGAAAAGAAAATGGGAGTTGACAGATTACAGTACCTAAGACAAGCTACAGCCCAGCAGGGCTATGGTACTTACATCACCATTTAACCCAAGGATATACACAGGCTACCCAGAGAGATGGACCTCAGATCCATGGAACCTAGGGACAGCCTACTGATGTCAACCATACTCAGTCTTAGACCACTGCCACTCATGCATACACTGTATGTGACTTCTCATGGACAGTCTCCCAGAGCTTAATCTACTCAGTGGCTCACAGGCCTGTAGTGAGTATGACACCCATGTTTATGACACCACCACTACTATGGTCACTGAAACCCAGGTGTCCTAGGCAGCTTAGTCTGTATATGTTACCCAGCCTGCTTACTCAACCTTTGCACAGAGGGCAGCAGCCACATACATGAAGAGCATAGGATGTTAACAAGGCCACTGAGACTAGTCAACCCCAAACTCTCACAGGGAGTAAAAACCAGCCCAGCCTGGGATATGGACAGAGTAACTAGTATTATCCCCCAGGCACCTAGGAGCTGCCCATGCAGCCAGTCACCACACCTCTGTCCTATCCCCTTCCAGCTCTTCACAGCCAACTAGCTATGATCAGAGCTGTTACTCTTAGCAGAACACTGATGAGCAACCCAGAAACTATGGATAGCATAGGAGCCGTGGTCAACAAAGCAGCTATCGGTAGCAGCCTCTCTCTGGCTCACCCCAAGTCCCCACCCCTTCATACTGGATCCTAAAGTCTGGCTTCAAGTCATAATAGCCAATGGAGCAGCAGCCAAGCACAGTAGATTTAATTCAGACAAGATCATCACAGTAGTGTGGGTTTTTATGGGCAGGTGTCAAGAGGATGAAACGAAGCATGAGTGGTCCAGGTACCTGAGGCAGGAGAGGAACGGGATTTGATCATGGATGCATGACCAAAGGTGGCCCAGGAGAGGATGCAGAGGAGTGGGTGCTAGAGATCTGAAGTGGCTGCAATAAGCCTGGGGGACCCATGGGTGAAGACCGGATCTTGATCTTATAGCTCTGGATGTAGATTTTGACAACAGTGCGTTTTTTGTGCAAGGATTAAATGTCAATGCATCGGGAAGATCTGGCTGACCTCTTTAAGCAGTGTGGGGTTGTCAAGGTGAACAAGAGAATGGGGTAACCTATGGTCCAAATCTGCCTCAATAAGAAAATAGGAAATTCTTCACAGTGTCCTGGGAAGATCTGCCAACCACCAGGGTTGTCTTCCATAGAGTGGCTTGATGGGAAAGATTTTCAAGGAAGCAAACACTTTCATTTGCCCCCCAAAAGAGCCTCCAATGAATAGTATTTGGGGTGACATTCCTGTGTGAGGGTAGAGAGATGCCACTGTTACTCCATGGAAGTCCTAGAGGACACATGAGTTACAATGGAAGCCATGGAGGAAACAGGAGGCTCCCCCACAAGAGGGTCCTGAAGCTCCTTAGGGAACCACTCTGGAGGAAGAAATGAACTGGAGCCTGATGATGGCTCAATCCAGGCTGTGGAAACCAGAAGAGCTTCACTGGAGAACAGATACAAGCTCAAAGGCTTCCTCCCCCAACCGTTCCCACCTCCAGGTAGTAACAATTGCCAAAGGCCTCTGGGAGCATTCAGGGACGAAGAGTGGTCTTAGGGAACAAAATTGTCCTGGAAAAATGTTCGGAGCTGGCCAAAATGAGGACAGGCATGGCTTACGAGGTGTACATGGTACGGATCAAGGTGGGTTTGGTTAAAGAAAGGTCCATCCTGGACCTTTGAAGGGGCACAAGGAGGAAGGAGAAGGAAATGTGAAGAACTTGGGAAAACACAAAGTGAAGCCCTGTTAGGAACCAGGGGACCAGCCCCACTAGACAGACCACTAGACAGACAGAGCTGCATGGACAGCCATGTTATTTTAAAGCAGGAACTATTTTCCATGTATAATTCCATACTTATAATGTTGGCCACATTATGGCTATTTCTCATCTGTACTTTATTATTTTCATCACTTGTGAGGAAAATTAAAATAAATTAAATTGTGGTGTGCCAAGGTTTCTCCCTTTTTTAAAAAATGGCTGAGATAGTTGTAGAGAGAACCAAAGGACCTCTAAATGTAACATGGCTGTAATTTTTAAATAAAATCCCAAATGTTTAAGAAAATATCATTTAATAAAAGACCCACATTCATTTCAAACTCATATGTATATGTGTAATATATCTGCAATTCATTTTTACATTATACTTATGGAATATTGTAGGTGGATTATGTTGTTACATTGTAAATAATTGTCCCACCCACTGGTTTAATAAAAAGCGCTGATTGGCCAAAGGCAGACAGGAAGTGTGGGCAAGGCTACCAGACTAAAAGACTCTAGAAACAGGTGGAACAGAGCAGAAGGCCAGAGAGAAACTGGAAGAAGCAGAGGACAACTATGCTGCTCTAAGAAAAGGTACCAAGCCACATGGCTGAACAGGATAAGAATCATGGGTTAGATTAAGGGTAAAGAGTTAGCAAGTTATATGCCTGGGCCTTAGGCCGATCAGTCTAAAACTGTTGTAAGCACCTGTGTCTCTGCGGATCTGTGAGTCTACACCTTGAGGCTAGGTCTGAAAATCCAGTACAGAAACCTCCTACTACAGAATATAGATTTCACTGAACGCATAAAATTATATTCCATAAATGCATTCATGTGTCACAATTCTTAATGCATTTAACTATCACGGCAAGGCTTTGAAGTAAATACTGGTTTTAATTTCTTTTTCAGACAAGGAAACTCAGGCACAATGTGATAGATCGTTCATGGCAGTGGTATAGAACTGCTCTGGCTTTGGCTTGGCTGCTCATGGTACCTGAGGGCTCTTCTACACCTTTGTCATCTGGGCCAAAGTGCAGATCAGAGGAACTATGAACACAAAAGTGTTTTGACTGACAGCTACAAGCAATTAAGTGCCATTACACCACAGCCACCTCATAACCACCGCACCCCATCACACCACTGCATCCCATCACACTGTCCCTCACTGCACCCCCAACACATTGTTCTCCAAACACTCCCATTTCATGACTCACAAGCACACAAATAACAACCACATCCAATTTCAAGGCAAACACTTTTCTTTCAGAGCCAGGCATGGCAGAAACTGCCTATAATCCCAGTCCACGAGGACAGAGGCTGGAAGGTCACAAGTTCCAGGGTTGCTTAGGCTTCATAGTGACACCTTATCCCCCAAAAGCAAAAGTAACAATAATAATAATAATAATAATAATAATAATAATAATAATAATAAATAACTTTTTCTTTAAAAAATTTAAATATCAGAATTCACATCCGTTATTTTCAAGGGAAATCAAAGCCAGAGGCACACAACAAATGAGCTCCTGTTGGTCTCAGTGAAGGCATGCCCTTTGGAGCTACTCCCATGACAAGACTGAAGGCTAAGTCAATCAAGGCCTGACAGCTATATGAAAATCCCCTTATAGCACAGGACAAAATTAAAACTCCGGTGTTGTTTAGTTACTCCATATCCCTGAAGCAGATGACCAGCCATGAACCCTATAAATTCAAGTGAGAGAGATTCGGCTCTCTCTGCTGCATGCATAAACATCCAAGGACTCCCAGGACACCTGAGTTGGCATCACTGAAGCTGAATGCTGAATGCTCAACATTGGAACCAATGGGGAGCAGCACTTTCAAAGTCCCAGAACTGGGACCCTGCTCTGGTTCCTAATGAATGGGGACTTGTTGCGTAATTGCAAACAAGCTCAACACGGCTCATTCATTATTTCCAGAAAAAAAAAAAAAAAAAAAAAAAAGGAAAAAGAAAAAGGAAAAAAGGACGGACGTAATTCCTGATGCCAGCTTTTTAAAAATCCTTCTGGCCAGTTTAAGCATAAAGACCAGCCAGTCATCACCAGGCACTCCACCTCTTGCCAGCACCTTCTCCCATCCACCCCTTGGCACCGAACATAACATGATCTTTGTATCTGCTCTTATGAGAGGCAACCTCAGTGCAGAGGGCTATCTGGTAAAGGTGGAGGGTTGACTAACCATATCATTCCAGCCTAACAGGCTGTTTCACCTCAGAGCACAGCTGGCAGGCCAGGCAATAAATGCCTTTTTCTAACGCTACCAAAAAATAAAATAAAATGCTCATCAGAAGGCAGTTGAGACTGTTCTAGCGGCCAAATTGAGCTTCAGCCTTTGTCGAATCTCAAGAGCTTGTTCTCTATTCTTGCTTCCCTGTGCTCCTCTCCTAGGGTGCTTTTACAGTGATAATTTCTGAACACCTGGGAGCAGGCAGTGCTTATTAGGACCCAGATAGAAGCCATCAGGCTGCCTTTAGCTGTCCTTGACAGACCTAAGCAGAATCTGACGCCAACACACAGACCATGAAGACAAGCCTGTCAAAGACAATTGCCAGGAATGATCACAGCTGAGCTATTACAGCAAGGCATTACCTCAGCGCTCTCTCTGTAGCAAAATAAAAGCTGCAGAATGGTTTGAACCAAATAAAGATTTCTCCAATAGATGCTGCTGCTGGGAAGTGTCAATTTAACTCATGGGTATGGCAAAAAGATCTAATTTATATATTTCTACAGCCCAAACATACATACATACATGCACAAACACACTCAAATATATATGTGTACATAAATAAAAAACAAATATATACATATATTATATACTGTGTACATATTTGTATTATATTATTTAATCAATTACACTATAATTATTATATAGTTATATAATTATTAGACTATGTAACTATATAATTAATATGAAATATAATATTATGTATATCACAGTCTAGGATACCTAGAAATAAGAAAACCAACAGATCTTAATTCTAAATAAGTAACAATTCTGTGGCTGAGGGGTAGCTGGCTGGGAAGAGTTGGTGGAAGAATTTTGTAAAGCTTGAGGTGATAAAAATAGTTAATCATTTATCTTCAAGGGACTGAGCTCTCTTCCTGGAGAAGAGACTGTGAGATGATAAATTATCTAGTCTTAACCCCATTTTACTCCTTAGAAGCATCAAGAAGTTCAGCCAGCTTGTGACAGTGTATATTTCACTTAGCCAACAAATATGTATTAGAGGGCCTATTGCATGCCAAGTAACCCACAACAGTGAAAAGCTTAACCCAATGTTGGTCTTCATAGAGTTTATGGAAGACTGGAGGCAGTCGATATTCCAAAATACCACAAGGAAAATTGGAAAGAACACCTGGCTAAGGGTCATGATCAAGACAAGACTAGACTTTGGCATTGATTGGACCAATGTCCCCACTTCAGAAAGTGGGGAGGTTTGTGAACTGCAGCACAGCTTACCCCCTGAGATACTTGGAACATTTTAAAGGTGAAATAGAAAGTCATGGTTTAGTACAGCAGGCCTTCTAATCTCCAATTTCCAATCATGGTTCTTTCTTTTAAAGTTTACCCCAGTGTTGAATAGGACTGTCCTCTAAGCCCACTCCCACCATTAGGTTAGCTATGCTTGTCAAAAATCATCCCAGCTGGGCTTTTTGATTGTTGGCATTCTGTCATACAAGGAGAGAGCACCAAGGGTCATGGGATCATCAGAGTCGGCCACCCCATCCAACCAACTGGCTGCATACAATTCTGTGTTAATTGTGGTTGTTTCAGAGATTAAGGAAGGGAAGCTGTGGGAGATTGTGTTGTTTCATTGTAAATAATTTTCCCACCCACTGGTTTAATAAAAAGTACTGATTGGCCAAAGGCAGGCAGGAAGTAGGGGCGGGGCTACCAGACTAAAAGAACTCTGAGAACAGGAAGCACAGAGCAGAACACCAGAGAGAAGCCGGAAGAAGCAGAGGATAACTATGCTACTCTAAGGAAAGGCACTGCATGGCTGAACAGAAAGAGTCATGGGTTAGATGAAAGGTAGAGAGCTAGAAGCTATATGTCTGGGCCTTAAGCCGATCAGCCTAAAACTATTGTATGCATCTGTGTGTCTCTGCAGGTTTGCGGGTCTGTGGGTCTGCGGGCCTAAACCTTGAGGCTAGACTGAAAGTCCAGGCCAGAAACCTCTTACTACAGGAAACTTTATCTATGCAGCCATTGGGGAGTCCTCATCCATAGTGGGTGTGGACCTCCACTGTAATTTAAGATCACATACACACCTGCTTGTAAATCTTCACTCATTGTTCTGGAAGTAAGCCTAATAGAAACGTACTGTACCTCCAACTGGTAGGACCCAAATTTGGTCTATCATTGCTTAGTCCCCCAGTAGGTTTGAAAGTTCTCATGAGATCCAGCCTCTTGGCCAGTAAATCACTAACAGATATTCCTCTGAGGAAAATTCCTCTTTGGGGGTTTGAACGTTCTCATGACTAGCACCCTAAGCCACAGCCCCAATAGAATTTTACTATCCAGGCTCTCAGCCTCAGAAGCACTGGGTCTTTCACACTTTTTCATCTCATATAAAGTTACCAAGATAAGGTTACTGCTGGTATCATGAACAAATGTCTTCCTCTCGAGCTCATGAACCTTGATTATTTTCCTTTGAGTAAATTATTCTATTTCCTATTGTAGCCAGTACCGATATGATATTTTTCTCCATGGGAAATAGTCTTTGATGTGTTAGCTTGTTTACATTGTGTACTCTCCTCAGAAAGGGTCCCACATAGCTTTATAGGAACGAACGAAATTCGTGATTGCAAAACATCCTTAAAACGATATCCAAATGATGGCGGGAGGAAGGAACTACTTCTAGAAGCAGCATGAAAAAGCAGCTGCTCAAAAATTGGTGTTATGAGTTGGGCATGGTGGTCCATGCCTTTGATTTCAGAGGCAAGTGGATCTCTGTGGGTTTGAGGCTAGTTTGGTCTACATGATGAGTTCTGAGAGACTCAGAGCTATGTAGAGAAACTCTATCTCAAAAACAAAATGTGAATCAGGTTAGCTTTTTTTTTTTTAACTTGAAAAAAAACATTTTCTATTGTATTTTTCTCTTTAATATACTGGAGAGAAGAGTGTGTGCCACAGTACACCTGTGTGGGTCATGGGAAAGTCTATGGGATTCAGTTTTCTTTTTCCATGGTGTGGATTCTAGATATCAAACTCAGGTCATTATTGGGGATAAGCGCTCGTGCCTGCTGAGCTATTGCCCAGCTTTTTCTTTTTCAAATCTTGACAATTCCCTTTAAATATTTGTCTTAGTCAGTGTTCTGCTGTTCTGCTACTGTGAAGAGGCACGTGTCTAAGGCAACTCTTATGAAAGAAAGCATTGAATTGGGGCTGGCTTACAGTTTCAGAGGCTTAATCCGTTATCATCATGGCAGAAAACAGGCAGCAGGCCTGGCCCTGGAGCAGTGGCTGAGAGCTACATCCTCACCCACAGGAAGAGAGAAAGAGACTAGGCCTGATGTGGGCTTCAAACTTCAAAGTCTACCCCCAGGGACATACTTCCTTCAACAAGGCCACACCTCCTAATCCTTCTAATATTCAAATAGTTCTGTTCCCTGTTGACTAAGCATTCAATATATGAGCCTATGGGGTAAATTCTCATTCCAACTACAAGACCATGCTGGTGTTGTTTAATCTGGATTTCTCAACATTTTATATCTATATGTTTCTGCCACTGTGGATGAGGTGTTAGCACTCACTGACCCTTGTGCCCAATGTAGACATATTAGACACACTAATATATATATTGTTTTCTAATACAGTGGTTGTGAAAATGTGGTTCCTGAGAAGGCTGAGATATTCATTAAAGCAAGGGCCCTAAACAGAGACCTACAAGGAGAAAAACAGACTAGAAATTAAAATAAAGTTTGAACAAGAGTGACATGCAGGGCTGGAAGATGGTGGAACCAGTGAAGCATTAGCTATGCACAGGGAGAACAGGAATTCTGCTCCCTGACACCCATGTAATGGTTGGGCCAGTGTGTCAGACCACCTGAAATCACAGCACTCAGTGAGGGGGCAGAGAGGGAACCCCCAAAGTAAGGTGGCTAGTGGGATTGATCAGCTCCAAGTTTAAGTGAGAGACTACATCTCAATATATATAGAGAGAGAGATGAAGATGTTCACTGTCATCCTCAGGCCTTCACTTTCATACGTGTCTACATGCATACACACATAGACCACCACCAACAAAATGATCGATATACATACTTGGCTCAGGGCTTCAGAGCACTGAATGCTCTCTCAGAGGACCTGAGTTCAATTCTCAGCACCCACATGGCAGCTCACAACTGTCTGTAACTCCAAGATCTGTCACCCTCCCACAGACATACATGCAGGCAAAATATCAATGTGCAGAAAGTAAAAATAAATACATTATTTTTTTAAATGCATGATAATTTCTGGCTCCATGAACAAACCACCATATAGATCACTCTCAAACTCTAACATTCACAAAAACTACCTGGAATCTCATTTAAGTGGAGATGGGAATTCAGGTCTTGATAGGACCTGGGATTTTGCATTCCTGGCAAGCTCCAAAGAGCCTTGAGTGTTGCATTGTGTGAACTGCATTGGCAAGAGCTGTTTTCCAGGTGTTTTCTCTGTCACCCGCAAGGCACTCTCTTCAGGAACATTCTCCAGAGTCATCTCATTTTATTTCATTTCTTACTCCACATTGAGAAACAATGTGGCTTTAACCATCACTGTGCACAGTGGGGGAGCAGGTCTCTCTTGTACCAGTAAGATGGCAAAAAAAAAAAAAAAACAAAAAACCAAAAAACAAAAAACAAAACACCCGACCTAGACCAAGAAGGCAGGAGGCAGTGTTCTAAAGCATAAAGTCACCTCTGTTTCTAGCATCTTGCCAAAGCCAGAAAAGATGGAGACACACTTATAAAAATGATGAAGAGCAGGTCAGGTCTGAGCCTGATGAAAGTCGGAAGGCAGAGAATAAGTAGGGGACTGCTTTCACTTGTTTCTTCTCCTAGCTATCAGCTGTCCAAAGACACAGGCGATGGAAAATATGCCAAGAGGACCTCCCTCCTCCCCTCCAATGTTTATTTTCCATCATGAGAAGAATCCTCTTCAGCTCTTCCCAGGCAGTGGCATTTGTCATATTTTATATGAATAAAGGCCAGCCAGCACTATGCTCTACATGATTAACGACTGGTTCATTTATAGGATTTGCCAGTTGCCCGGGTATAAATACTCCTACTCTGGCTGATATCAAGGTCTTCATGTGGCTTTACCAAACTTGGAATTAGAAGCTCTCACAAGTTTTGGCTCTCCTAATTTGCTACAGCATGGCCCCTACCATCTCAGATTATTCTCTCCACACAGCTATCTCCTTTACAATCAAAAGGTTTATACCCCTTTCTCTTGAAGCTGGATTTTCCTTGAGATGTCTCTAGTCAGTGTAATGTGTCAGAGCACCATGTTCAATAGAAGAAGCCTGTGCTTCAAGGGACATTTCAGAACATTGTACTTGCTGCTTAAGACAAACCAGAACCATCAGGGGACAAATCTGGGGGGCTTCCTGGAGAATCGGAACCCATCAAGCAAACATAAAACATTTTAAATGGTCCTAGTTGCCCTAACACCTCCACATACCTGCCAGACTTGAAGTGCCCCAAACCCAGACACAACTGAAGCTTGTCTGTTATGAGTTTTTGTGCCACATAACAGGCTGTTGATGTGAGCAACGTAGGGTTTTGCTGTAGGTTAGCAGGTAAACCTAATAGACAAGTCATTAGCAAATTAGAGAAAATGCAAAAGATTCATCAACCAAAAATATGCGACTCTCTTTGGGTGTTGATTGAAACCAAACCAATCATTATAGTATCATTTTTGAAGCCAGGAAATGCCGGTAAAAAGGCAAGAGGATTAGGCTACATAGAACAGTCAAGGTCAATCTGGTCTATATGAAATACTGCCTAAAATAAATTAATTTCAAGTAAATTTTGAGATGGAAAGTAAACAGTGTTTCACTAATCAAATAAAAAAGGAGAGAAGATAGAAGAATAGAGATTTAAGAAGACAGAGTAAAAGAGGCAAAATATGGGGGCTGGAATGATGGCTGAGCAGTTAAAAGCCCGGGAAAACATGAGTTCAGTTCCTAGCGCCCACATGATAGCTCACAGCCACATAGAATTCCAGTTTCAGGGAATCTGATGCCCTCTTCTGGCCTCCACAGGCACTGCAGGCATATGGTACACAGACATGCGTGCAAGCAAAACACTCGTGCACATAAAAATAATAAGTCTAAAAAAATTTTAAGAGGAAAAAATGTTATAAATGCTAACTGAAGGTTCGAGGGGAGACCCAGGATTTTGTTAGGCCATTCTGTCCACTTTTGTGTATGCCTGAAACCTCCCGAAACAATTCAACTGCTCTGACTTAGATTTTCCAGAGAACTTTGTAGGGTTATTTGGGGAGAGGGTCTGGAAATGTAACTCAGAAAGGACTTTTTAAAATTATTATTTCATTTGTGATGCTAAGGGTTGAAGCCAAGGCCTTGCCCAGGCTCGCAATCTTATCACTTAGCTACATGCTGGCCTCACACTTACCCTTCTGTAAACAATGTAAAATGCTTGCTGCTCCCCAAAAGTCAATTGAATGTGAGAAATAAGCCAAGAGAGAAAAGACATAAACCACTTTAAGATAATTCTAAAAGGCTATGCCTTTTGTTTTGAATAAATGACATTTTTTTAATAGTTTTAGTTACAAATAAAAGAAAAGGCCGTTACCATTTAGGTTTTCCATTTAACTTAGTTACCAACTCCAAATGCTCCAGAGAAAAACCCCAGTGCAGAGGATCATCACATTCTCATGTGACCAGCAGTGCCCATCTCTGTGCTGTAATGCCTCCAAATACCCTGAATGTTTCCTGCCATTGTTGACACTTCTTGTCAGTCTCCAGCATCACTAGACAAAAGGCACAGCTTCTGGCGGATTACTTGGTTATCACCCAAATCTCGTCCCCTCTGACACCGAAGCAATACAATAAATAAGGTTGATTTTTATTTACAAATGTTGACCGTATTACAATATTTTAAATTGCTAAAAAAAGGGGGGGTAGAGATAAGTTGAAAATACATTAAAGCAACTTTCTATCTTGAAGGTGACACTTTTATTAGCCTCAGAATTTCAGTTATATTCTCAACGTGACGTACTTGTACATGTCTAGAGATAAATAATATCATACTGCTCTTGTATTTAATTTCTTTCATTTTCATTTGAATAATCATGACACCAGAGCTCTATCAAAGCATTCGTACCTGTAGCCATGACCAACTGAATTATGAAAAGAAATGAGGCTTTCAGTTAAAAGAGTTTGTACCCAGACTTTGATTGAATTCTTACTGACTCCTGAGACTATGAATTTTGAGTCATTTGGGCCTCGGGTTTACCACCCTTAAGGGTCAGGCAGTAGGTGGGAATGATGGCAACTTTGCAGTTAGTCATCTGAGCAAGGTGTAAGTGGAACCCAATAGTGTTGTGGATAACCCTCATTATCAACCTCACCAGGTTCAGAATCACCATGGAAACACATCTCTCGTGTTAACTATGAAGGTGTTTTCAGAAACATTTAACTGAGGAAACTCATCCCGAATGTTGATGGCATCATTTCATAAGATGGCGTCTGAGATTGAAAAAGGAAGGTGGGGGGAGGAAAGAGAATCAGAAGAAGGAGGAGGAGAATCAGAAGGAGGAGGAGAATCAGAAGGAGGAGGAGAATCAGAAGGAGGAGGAGAATCAGAAGGAGGAGAATCAGAAGGAGGAGGAGAATCAGGAGGAGGAGAATCAGAAGGAGGAGGAGAATCAGAAGAAGGAGGAGAATCAGAAGAAGGAGGAGAAGAATCAGAAGGAGGAGGAGAATCAGAAGGAGGAGGAGAATCAGAAGGAGGAGAATCAGAAGGAGGAGAATCAGAAGGAGGAGAATAAGAAGGAGGAGGAGAATCAGAAGGAGGAGGAGGATCAGAAGGAGGAGAATAAGAAGGAGGAGGAGAATCAGAAGGAGGAGGAGAATCAGAAGGAGGAGAATCAGAAGGAGGAGAATAAGAAGGAGGAGGAGAATCAGAAGGAGGAGAATCAGAAGGAGGAGAATCAGAAGGAGGAGAATAAGAAGGAGGAGGAGAATCAGAAGGAGGAGAATAAGAAGGAGGAGGAGAATCAGAAGGAGGAGGATCAGAAGGAGGAGGAGGATCAGAAGGAGGAGAATAAGAAGGAGGAGAATAAGAAGGAGGAGGAGAATCAGAAGGAGGAGGATCAGAAGGAGGAGGAGGATCAGAAGGAGGAGAATAAGAAGGAGGAGGAGGATCAGAAGGAGGAGAATCAGAAGGAGGAGGAGAATCAGAAGGAGGAGGAGAATCAGAAGGAGGAGAATCAGAAGGAGGAGGAGGATCAGAAGGAGGAGAATCAGAAGGAGGAGAATAAGAAGGAGGAGGAGAATCAGAAGGAGGAGAATCAGAAGGAGGAGAATAAGAAGGAGGAGGAGGATCAGAAGGAGGAGAATTAGAAGGAGGAGGAGAATCAGGAGGAGGAGAATCAGAAGGAGGAGAAGAATCAGAAGGAGGAGAAGAATCAGAAGGAGGAGAAGAATCAGAAGGAGGAGGAGGATCAGAAGGAGGAGGAGAATCAGAAGGAGGAGAATCAGAAGGAGGAGAATCAGAAGGAGGAGGAGAATCAGAAGGAGGAGGAGAATCAGAAGGAGGAGAATCAGAAGGAGGAGGAGAATCAGGAGGAGGAGAATCAGAAGGAGGAGAAGAATCAGAAGGAGGAGGAGAATCAGAAGGAGGAGGAGAAGAATCAGAAGGAGGAGGAGAATCAGGAGGAGGAGAATCAGAAGGAGGAGAATCAGAAGGAGGAGGAGAATCAGAAGGAGGAGGAGAATCAGAAGGAGGAGAATCAGAAGGAGGAGGAGAATCAGGAGGAGGAGAATCAGAAGGAGGAGAAGAATCAGAAGGAGGAGGAGAATCAGAAGGAGGAGGAGAAGAATCAGAAGGAGGAGGAGAATCAGAAGGAGGAGGAGAATCAGAAGGAGGAGAATCAGAAGGAGGAGGAGAATCAGGAGGAGGAGGAGAATCAGGAGGAGGAGAATCAGAAGGAGGAGAATCAGAAGGAGGAGGAGAATCAGAAGGAGGAGGAGAATCAGGAGGAGGAGAATCAGAAGGAGGAGGAGAATCAGAAGGAGGAGAATCAGAAGGAGGAGGAGAATCAGAAGGAGGAGAATCAGAAGGAGGAGGAGAATCAGAAGGAGGAGGAGAATCAGGAGGAGGAGAATCAGAAGGAGGAGAATCAGAAGGAGGAGGAGAATCAGAAGGAGGAGGAGAATCAGAAGGAGGAGAATCAGAAGGAGGAGGAGAATCAGGAGGAGGAGAATCAGAAGGAGGAGAAGAATCAGAAGGAGGAGGAGAATCAGAAGGAGGAGGAGAAGAATCAGAAGGAGGAGGAGAATCAGAAGGAGGAGGAGAATCAGAAGGAGGAGAATCAGAAGGAGGAGGAGAATCAGGAGGAGGAGAATCAGAAGGAGGAGAAGAATCAGAAGGAGGAGGAGAATCAGAAGGAGGAGGAGAATCAGAAGGAGGAGGAGAATCAGAAGGAGGAGAATCAGAAGGAGGAGAATAAGAAGGAGGAGGAGGATCAGAAGGAGGAGAATTAGAAGGAGGAGGAGAATCAGGAGGAGGAGAATCAAAAGGAGGAGAATCAGAAGGAGGAGGAGGATCAGAAGGAGGAGAATCAGAAGGAGGAGAATAAGAAGGAGGAGGAGAATCAGAAGGAGGAGAATCAGAAGGAGGAGGAGGATCAGAAGGAGGAGAATTAGAAGGAGGAGGAGGATCAGAAGGAGGAGGAGGATCAGAAGGAGGAGGAGAATCAGAAGGAGGAGAATAAGAAGGAGGAGGAGGATCAGAAGGAGGAGAATTAGAAGGAGGAGGAGGATCAGAAGGAGGAGGAGGATCAGAAGGAGGAGGAGAATCAGAAGGAGGAGAATAAGAAGGAGGAGGAGGATCAGAAGGAGGAGGAGGATCAGAAGGAGGAGGAGAATCAGAAGGAGGAGAATCAGAAGGAGGAGGAGGATCAGAAGGAGGAGAATCAGAAGGAGGAGAATAAGAAGGAGGAGGAGAATCAGAAGGAGGAGGAGGATCAGAAGGAGGAGAATTAGAAGGAGGAGGAGGATCAGAAGGAGGAGGAGGATCAGAAGGAGGAGGAGAATCAGAAGGAGGAGAATAAGAAGGAGGAGGAGGATCAGAAGGAGGAGAATTAGAAGGAGGAGGAGGATCAGAAGGAGGAGGAGGATCAGAAGGAGGAGGAGAATCAGAAGGAGGAGAATAAGAAGGAGGAGGAGGATCAGAAGGAGGAGGAGGATCAGAAGGAGGAGGAGAATCAGAAGGAGGAGAATCAGAAGGAGGAGGAGGATCAGAAGGAGGAGAATCAGAAGGAGGAGAATTAGAAGGAGGAGGAGAATCAGGAGGAGGAGAATCAAAAGGAGGAGAATCAGAAGGAGGAGGAGGATCAGAAGGAGGAGGAGGATCAGAAGGAGGAGAAGAATCAGAAGGAGGAGGAGAATCAGAAGGAGGAGGAGAATCAGAAGGAGGAGGAGAATCAGAAGGAGGAGGATCAGAAGGAGGAGGAGGATCAGAAGGAGGAGGAGAATCAGAAGGAGGAGGAGGATCAGAAGGAGGAGGAGAATCAGAAGGAGGAGGATCAGAAGGAGGAGGAGGATCAGAAGGAGGAGAATCAGAAAGAGGAGGAGAATCAGAAGGAGGAGAATCAGAAGGAGGAGGATCAGAAGGAGGAGGAGGATCAGAAGGAGGAGGAGAATCAGAAGGAGGAGGAGAATCAGAAGGAGGAGGAGGATCAGAAGGAGGAGAATCAGAAGGAGGAGAAGAATCAGAAGGAGGAGGAGAATCAGAAGAAGGAGGAGAATCAGAAGAAGGAGGAGAAGAATCAGAAGGAGGAAGAGGAGAAGAATCAGAAGGAAGAGGAGGAGGAGATCCATGGAAGGCTGGGTACCAGCATCATCTCCCTCTGCTTCCTGACCTAGAGACTGTAACATTAGGGCCAAAATAAACTTTCTCTTCATATTTTGCTTTTATTAAATATTTTGTCCCAACAGAGGGAGAGTTACTAGTATGGAGAGTAACAGTCACTGCCTGTGTCATCTTTAGTGGCCCCGGATCCTTCTACCTGAGTCTGCAGAAATTTGGGGTCCACTTGAGTGCAGGCTTCTTCCTCAAATGTGGGAAACACATAATGGCTTCCTTGCTATATAAGCCGATTCTCATGTCTTCTCTACATTACATTGTCCATCCAATTCTTGCTTTATCTAAATTCTCATTTATTATATTTATGGTTCTATATATGACAATATTTGGATAATTTTTACAGTTGTAACCTTTGCAATTATGAAAATGTTTATTCACTTGTCTTTCTGTTAAATAGCATAAGTGGTCATGAGGAAAATGAGTCCAAAATAAATATCTTACACCAAGGAATAAATTGTCTTAACTCCAATGGTAAGATAAGATTCCTGGAACAATACAGGCATTTGGAACTCTGATTTCTTCTGAATCAGAGACTCACAAAAGTTATACTAGCCTCGAATACCAGCAGAACACATGCACTATTTGCTCATGACTTCAGTAGCCAGTTATAAAATTCTGAACATTTATATTACTTCCAATCATTTATTGAATCTGTCCAAAATAATAACTGATGAGGATACTAAAAATAAAACTTTCCATCTGGTTGCCTTCTCAAAGATCACTGCCCACCTCCCTCCCGTCCTCAGCGCTAGCCACAGACGTAACTGTGCTTATAGATGGAAGATTTGAGTGACATCCCCTCTTCTGTTAGCGCTGAGTGTCCAGCATGAATCCCACCACTTCCTGTTCCCAGTTCTCTGTTATCTCTGTCATCACACAAACTTGGCTCATGGGAACACCAGGATCTTAGAAGCTCTTGGGTCACAAAGGATTTGGTGTAGGAGCCTCTTCATTTATGGGAGAGTCACAGCCTCTTTGTAGCTGCCTATTTTCAGGCTGTTGTCCTTTTATATATGACCCAGAGCAAGGATGAGACTGTGTGAAGAAGCTGGGGAAGAGCAGAGGGAGGAGTAGTCTACTAAGAATCCATCTCCACGTTGACACATTCTCAAAATGTCTCAGGCAAACATGTTGGCATTGAGATGTGTTAGATGTAGTCATGGAAGGCAATGTACAGGAAGTGCTGTAGAAAGAGATAAGCTCAAAAGGCCTCCATCTGTGCTTGCTTCCCAATCAGTCATCAGCTATCAGCAGAGGCCCCTCCCACAAGCACATCAGCTCCCCTTCCAGACTGTAAAGAGATCTACAGATTGTATTACTTACCTTTTCCAACCTGCTGTAAAAAATACCACTTGACTGGTATGTTTGAAACTGCAGTGCATTTTTTATATTAAAAAAAAAATAAAGATTCTCAGGATAAGACAAGGAAAGATAACAGTAATGAAAGGCATGTTATAGGTGGTTTTTACACCTGCCTAAGAGCATGCATCTTCAATGCTTTGTGCAATATATATGAAAAATGATATATTGCCTTGTATTAGTGAGGGAAGTGGTTTATATGATGGTAAATGCATTTACCTATAGTCACACACTATGATTAGAATTCGATCCTTGGATATGACTTCCAAGTGTCCTGCAAAGGAAATTGGCTTTGAATTTATATTGAGATTAACATAAACTAATGGTTCTTAAATTATGAAATATATTGAGAGTCTAAAGGAAACCAGGCTAAAGATTAGTGAATATTTTAATACTCTTCTATTATTATTTTCATTATTATTAATGATTTCCCCCCTCCCCAGTGGTATATTTTGGGATACTGGTGAGCCTTGACCTTGGATACCATCCCATCATGACATTATTAACTGTCAGAAGAATTGATAGCTTTTAGAAAGCACAGCAAGGATGAAATTACCTCCCAGCCAGATAGATGAGAGTCACGAGAAAGGCCCACAAAAGACCTCAGGCTTCTGCCTCTCCAATCTCCCAAGTCAACCTAGCTCCAGTTAGCATCTGTGTTTTCCCGGTAATGATCCCAATCTCCAGTGACAGGAAGGGTGTAGGTAGGCCACAGAGGAGAGAACACAAAAACACAAACTTGTGAGCACCCTTGTTAAATAAGGAGTGGGTCGTTGGCACCATCCAAGCTAAAAAGCAAAATGATTAGAGCAACTGGACTGGGCCAACTTGTTTTTATTTCTGTGGAACAAGTACTTGAAAGGGGGCTGAGAGACTTTGAACTTGGGAGTAGGCTTAGAGCCCGCTAAAGCTTTTGAGAACTCTGCTGTCTCCCAGTTCATCAGTATAGTCTGTGCAGATGTTAGAAATGCTGAGGTCCAGCTAATAAAATGGAAATGTAGAAAGAGGAAATGAAAGTGATGATTTTTTTGAAATCCACAATTTAAATAGGTCATGTATATTATAAACAAAATTGCTTTGACTTTGAATTTGAAGAGCCTTCCTTCTGAGGCCTGTTTGAAATGGAACTTCTACCATACTTCAAAGGCCCAGCTTATTTGGAAACACATAGAACATTCTAGTCTTTAGCTTGTAGCCATGAGCTAGCAGTCTGTTCCCCAACTGAACGATCATTGCAGATGGGATGCTGGCTCTATTAAAAACAAAACAAAACAAAGCAAAACTCTGAGAAGTCTCCAGGAGAACTTGTAATATCACTCTCAGGAGGACATTGTTGTTGTAAGGACTGGGTAGGACCCACAGGCCTGGGACATTGGGACAGGAAACCTCAACCACATGGTCATGAGCAAAATTGCAAACAATACTTCACTTGTGAATCTTTGGTCACATTCTGCAATAGCTGTGGAGGAAGGGTAGGTGAGCTTAAGGTTTAAGAGTTAATTCAGCACAGCACATCCCCTCCACAGGACTGTGGAGACAGCAGAAGGGAGGGACTAAGGGGGAAAAAGGGTTGGTACGTATTTAGACTGTTTGCTTTCCTGACAGTGAATAAAACAAAAAGAACAAACTTTAGACTGTCCCCTTCATCTGTAGGAAATAGACAGACCCCCACCTGCTGTGGGATTGTGCTCTTGTGCATTGTAAATATTTGTCCGTCCTACTGGTTTAATAAAATGCTGATTAGCCAGAAGGCAGACAGGAAGTATGGGCGGGGCTACCAGACTAAGAAAACTCTGGGAAGAGGAAGAGCAGGGCAGCTATGCCAGGGAGACGCAGAGGAAGCTGGATGAGAACGCTGCTCTGAGGAAAGGTACTAAGCCATGTAGCTAATCATGGGTTAGTCTAAGAGTAAGAGTTAGCAAGTTATATACCTGAGATACAGGCCAAACAACTTGTACTTAATGTAAGCCTCTGTATGTTTATTTGGGACTGGCAGGGTGGGACACAGGAACTTCTTACTATGCCCACCCCCAGTGGACACTTGAAATACAAATAGTACCAAGCTCTACCTATACATACACACTGCAACTTCATAACCATCGACTTGAGACAGCCACCAGGTGTTTGGATACAGCCTGGACTGTGTAAGGTCCACAGAGTGGATTCACTGGACCAAGAGTATAGCAAGATTTTATCACTTTCCTGGAAAAGGACTGTAACTTAAAACTTACCAATTGTTCATTTGTGGAATTTTCCATTTATTATCTTTGGCTAAGAGCTGACTACAGTTTGTGGAACCACAGAATGTGAAACCTCAGAAAGCAAACCTGAGGTTCACAGGCAAGTTGAAAAGCAGACTAGGGGATAATGGGGACCAGAAGCAGAGTCTTAGTGAGGGAAAGGTTGTGTCCAAGCCATGTGATGAGAAAAACCGGGCACATCCAAGGATCTAAGAGGAAGTGTGGAAAGGAAAAGATCGATGTGGTAACACATGAAATGGAAAGTGGAGGTGGGGCCATTGAGGGGGAAGCTCATAAGCATGTCAAGGGGATTTTATTTTCTCCTTAGCACCATGGTGAGCCACTCGTGGGCTGAGAGCAGGCAGGTTGTAAGGCCCTAGGTTGTTCCTGCATGGATATTTCTGGTAGCACGGTGGATAGGAGTATGCTCAGGTGTTTGGATAACAGGGGTTAAACAAACAAAGAAACAAACCAGTTTACTTCTGTGAGGCTTCTTAAAGACTAAATACTGGGCATTGCACTGAGAACCTCTATGGAGTTGAGAGGCAAATGCAGGTTTTCTCAAACCTCAGTGACCATGGGATGCCTTCAGGATTTTTTTTGCCACCACCCCTTATATGATCCCCAAATCTCATCCTCTGGAATACCATTTTGGAGAATTCTGATTAGGTTGAAGCTAAGATTGTGGCTACTCAGGAGTGTGTGGGTATGTTATATACTACTATCTGGACTCCTTCAGAACAGACCTCTCCCTGAGTCCGACTACAGCCAGCAACAGGCTATTCCCTGTGGTGTTTGTACAAGGTTTTTCTGGTTAACAGAGATACTGGGCTACTTGCTGAAGTCAATGTTGGAGCCTGCCAACAGGAACTTCATAGATTTTTCGATCATAATGTTCTCACAAAATCACTCTGAATTTCATGCATTTTTAGGAGATAAAAACATTTTCATTTTGTTTCAGCAAGTCATGATAAAGCCCTATGATGTGACTCAAACTCTTAGCACTTAATTTTGCTGTGTTTATTTTTCTTTTTGTTTTTACTTTGAAAAGATGGGGAAAGGGTGATCTAAAATTATCAGTAGAAGGTCCTTGTGACATCCTCCATCCCTACCAGGCATGTCTTTTTGGCTGATATTATAATCATAGTCATGGCAAACTGGAATAGCTAATTTTAGAAAACATTTTTTTTCATGAAGCAGGAGTGAAATGATAGCTTGTCCACAGATGATGGATGAGATGATTCAAAGTATAAAAGACTCTTATTTGACAGAACAGAAGCTGGATGATTCAATTACCAGGTTTTAATATTTCTTTCATTTTTTTGTTATTCATTGTGTGTGTGTGCGCGTGTGTGTGTGTGTGTGTGTGTGTGTGTGTGTGTGTGTGCGTGTGTGTGCGCTGTTTTGTTTGTTTTGTTTTGAGACAGGTTTTCATGTTGTCCACACTGGCCTTGAACTCACTATATAGCCAGAGATGACTATGAGCTTTCTAATCCTCCTGCCTTTGTGGAGATTACAATTGTATGCCACCAAGCCAGATTTTGTACTGTGCTGGAGATCAAACCTAGAGTTTCACATACACTGAATTATACCCCCATCCTCCTATAATCCTACTTGAAGGCAGGCTTAGTGGCATGTATCTGTAATCCTAGCACTTGAGAGGCAGAGATGCAAGAGGATTATGAATTTGAGAAAATCCTGGGCTATGTAATAAGATTCTGTCTCAGAAACAATAAAATGCCTTTTAGACACCTTCCCAGCACAGCCTCCTAGTGATATTCTCAGCAGTGGTCAGACATTTCACGTTTCTTCACTGGAGGACAACTCCTTTGGGTACAGCTTAAGCCAGAGGGGGCATCTTCGGGAGTCAGTTCCTTCCTGGAGATTCCAAATAGAAAATAGACAAAAGGGTCACTGGAAAAGTCAAGCCCCAAATCTGGTCTGAATCACCCACAAAGGTGCCAGGATTTGTACAAAGCCTTGTACAAGACATACAGAGCAACAACTTCTTCTTCTTCTTCTCCTCCTCCTCCTCCTCCTCCTCCTCCTCATCCTCCTCCTTCTTCATCATCATCATCATCATCATCATCATCTCCTCCTCTTCCTCCTCCTCCTTCTTCTTCAGCAGCATCTTTGCATATGTCTGGGCCAGTATGAAGACATCTGGAGCAATGGCACCTGTTATGGGCTTAGAGAAGGAAAACACAATACTGCTTCTGTCTGTGTAAAAGTATTGAAACAGGCAAAGAGATCAATTGGCACTTTTATTAATAGTAGCTTGATGGGAGGGTATGATCATTGTGAGATTCCAGAACATTTCTGTCCCTAAAGAACTGATTCCCCTTGACTCTGGGGCTGGTTGGAGCTTTCACTGTAGTACAGAGTAAATGGAAGCACATTTCCCCTGTGGACCCTGATTGAAGAGACTAAGCATGCTCAGCTTCCCACTCCAACCCCAGCCAAGGATGCTAGGGTGGTTGACTAGGAATGGCACCCACAGGCTTATTATATATTTGAATGTTTAGTCACCAAGGCCTGGAAACTATTTGAAGATTAGAAGGATTAGGGGCTACGGCCTCATTTGAAGAAATGTATCACTGAAGATAGATTCTGAAGTTTTCAAAAGCTAATGCCAGGTCAAGTCTCCCTCCTTCCCCAATCCCACTACCTGCAAATCAGGATGTGGCTCTCATCTACTGTTCAGTGCTGTGCCTGCTGCCCATGCTCCCCACCATGATGACAATGGAACAAACCTCTGAAACTGTAAGCAAGTCCCTAATTAAATGCTTTATATTATAAGAGTTACCTTGGTCACTGTAGTATGAATAAGAATACCCCCCCCCAAGATCGTATATTTGAATGTTTAGTTGTCAGCGAGTGGCACTATTTGAGAAGGATTAGGAAAAATGGTCTTGTTAGAGAAAATGTGTCACTAGGAGTGGACTTTAAGGTTTCAAAAGTCCAAGCCAGACCCAGTGTCTCTCTTCTCCTGTTGCCTGTGGATCTGGATGTAGAACTCTCAGCTACTTCTCCAGAACCACCTTGTTCTGCACGCCACCATGTTCTCTCCCATGATCATAATGGACTAAACCTCTGAAACCGTAAGCCAGCCCCAATTAAATGTGTTCTTTTGTAAGAGTTGCCATGGTCAGTCTTGATGTCTCTTCACAGCTGTGGAACAATAACTGAGACAGTCACAACAGGACAGCGACAGCGACTATGCCCCTGTTCTTCCTCTGCAACCCTGTGGGTAGAGAAGCAGAGGTGAGGAAAAGGAATTCTTCCTAGTTTTACCATTCATGACATTGCATCAAATCGCATTCCTTCTCTAAGAATGGAAGTGGGAATAATTCCCCACAGTCATACCCCTCATGGCTGCAGCAAGAATGTCAAACCCTTGACAGAGCTAGTCACATATGGAGCCCAGTTCTAATCAATCCTAGGAAGGTATCACAAGCATCACCCCCACCTTACAAGTCAGAAAAAAATTGTGAGGCCAATTACCCAGTTGATAAGCTACCAGTTAAACCCAACTCAATTTCAAGCACTCTGCTACACTGCCTTTAAGTGAAGCTCCAAGAATAAATTAAAAATCTGCTCTCCATAAAAGTTAGTCAGTTTGCAAACAAAATTCTTGTTCGCACATTATGGACTATCGCCATAAAATCACACCTAAAAGCTAGTACTTCTGATTCCTAGGGTCCAATGATGATGTGAGGCTGGCTGCCACACAAACCACTGATGTGACTTTGAAAGCCAGGGCTTGAGACAGGAGGGAGCTAAAGACGCCAGCAGCAAGTAGCCTGATAGGAGTCTCACCTTTGCCTAGTTTGGAATGTCTCAGATGCTCATGATGATGAGGGTACCAAACAGGGTCATGTGTTTTGAGGTTCCTACTCCTGGACTTCCCTTGCTGTGAGGGCCTAATTCTCTGCTGGATCACAGGAGACAGGAGATAGATATGCCTATGGGTGTAATAAGTGACCTCTATGTCCATGACCTCCTTATGGTGCAATCCCTTTCTTGTGAGTATGAAATCAACCTGAATGTTAAACCTTAATGAAATGGAATAAAAGGGATGAGGTGCCCCACACGATATCAGGTCACAAAAAGATTGTAGCTCCTTCCCAATTGCTCAATGCCTGGCTCATACTTCTTAATGTAGTTTGTGGTTGGTGGCTCTGTTACCTTACCAGCAAAGCAAGGCTAAACAGCATGACAGTAAGACAGTGTAGAGCTGGAAGCCAGTTGCTTCTTGAAGAACAGGAAGAAGAGAGAAAAGAAAGGACAGGGTATCCAGTATGACTTTCAAAGGCGTATCCCCAATAACCCAGTTCCTCCTCAAGCTTGCAGAACTTCCCAAAGCAGCAGGTCCAGCTCAGCACCATCTGTAAGATGAAAACTATAGGTATGAGCTGTGTCTTCCAGGAGCATGGCAGTAAATGTCACCAACTGCCTCTTGAAAACTAAATAAGTTCACATGAGCTGCCTTTCAAGGATGTGCTGGTGCCATCCAACCATCCATGTGGTCACATCTGATCCCTAGGCTCTTACTATGCTCATTCAATCTAGTATCACATGCCCTAAAAGTTTAACTTGAGGTGCTTGTGCATCAGTTGTGTTCTCTCTGTCTCTTATCTTAGGAGTATCCCCTCAGCTGTGGGTCCTGAGCCAGAGCCCTTGTCCCATTAACTCACTCCTGGTTATTGGAAGAATTCTGTGCTTCAAGAACAACTGTAGCTTTATGCTGAGTTTTATGGAATCAGTGTCCATGCATCTGTTTTCTGCCTGAACTAACAACCCATTGGGAGATAACAAAGTCAGAGATACAGAGATTAACAAATAGCACCATTATCATATATAAACAAAAATGAGAATTATCAGGGCTTGGAATTTGCTCCCAGAAATCACATCCTGAAAAAAATTTAGAAGAATCAACCCCAAGAAGCTGATGTAACCACAGAGACAGTGTTGCGTGCAGGCATGAGGGAAGGAGGGAGGTGTAGCAGATCCTGAGACTTTGTAATAGGTTATTTGGATCCAAATGATATACACACAGTGATGCCTTCTAATAAAATCCATCATTGGTCCTCTGAGGACAGTGAGGAAAAGACCAGAAAAGATGAAGATTAAGAAAAATCCCTCTGGAAATTCTCCAAATGGAAATCCAAAGGAAGGGTGGAAGGTGGACACCAGGTCTTACTTATGTGCATACTTTCTCACAGAAATGGAGAGTAATGTGTAAGGACTGCAAGCTGAGACTCCCAAGCTGGGAAGATGCAGAACTGAGAGAAGCCAATGGTCTCTACAACATCTTAGTAGCCAAAGGTTTTATAGATACCTGCTCACCATTTGGGGCTACATCTTGGACCTCCACAAAGGATGGCACCATAAAACTCTGGGGAACCAAACTGGATCTCTACAGTGTTGTGACCTGCCCCTTTCTTTTGGTGGAAGAGACAGATAGCATGGTACCCAGAGCCTGAATAGTATGTCATTCACACAGCAGAAACATTGGAAACGCCAGCCTCTATGCTGCTTTGTCTCTCAGCAGCCCCAGGCACAATTTAGAGCTTCTCTAAGCTAAGACCATCCTGCACACGTTGGGACATACTCTGGAGCCACTGAGCTGGATATACATTCTCATTTAGAGTGTTCTCCAGACAAAAACTCACATCTTCAGGTTGACCTAGGTCATTTCACACTTTTAACTAATTTCTTCTGAGCTTGAGATCTCAATAATATAGAGCTATATTAAGGATCTACTTAAACAGAATCATGGTAATAATTAAGTGAATGACTTACTCCTCCCCAGCCATTGCAAGTATAAGAAAGCTTTTGTCCTATTATTTTCTATTAAATAATATATAACAAACATTTTCCATATTATTACATGACCATTTAATGCAGTATTATATATTTAAATGTGTAAACATAGAGTTCACTCAACCATCCCATATTCTTGGACTCCTAGACTTTTCCCAAATTGTTACTATTATAATAAACTTCAAAGCATGTGTCTACATTTATACTTTCTTTACTTCACAAGTGTTATATACCAATCCTGGAATCTTCAAAAAAGTCTGAAGTTATCAGCTAATAAACATAAGCAATGAAAGTTGCAAATATTCCAACAGTTTCTTCTCATCCTGAAGATATTTTATAGAATCAATAAAGTGCCTACAGAAAGTAATCAAGATTTTATTAGCTACTAAGTCCTATGTATTTTCAATGAGGGTTGATTAAGAAAAAGAATCTCAACTATATAAGAAGTATTTACAAAAAAAGATACATATCTTATACAGTTGATTAGTCTTATATAAATTTAGTAGCATGAGGATAGTTTAAAAAATAGGAACATGTCTTTCATATTTTATTATTTAGAATTTATTCCCATGCCATTATGCTTTTCTAATACAATGTCCTACTACATTTAGACTACCTGGTGACTTTCTGGTGTGTGTGGTGTGTAACACACACACACACACACACACAAGCGTGCATGCACACGTGTGCACACATTCCATATGCAATTCTCACATTGCCTGCAGCTCATTCTCTTGTTGACTTTCATGCAAGTGCTACAATAAGCTTGTAGAGGCAACAGAAAGACAGTAGTGTGACCGCCCATGTCAGCATCAAGAGTCAAGGTCAGTCGTCATGGAAATGTTCACACAAATGGTGAACAGAATCTGGGCTTTTCTGACAGTGAATGCTTATCACACCGCCATCTGGATCACCTCCAGAGAAGCAACTTTATTTTTCTCTGAACTTCTTTCATATATTACTGCTAAATTTTAATTAGAACTCTCATTCTAGTTAATTAGCATGCCATGTGGTATTCGTAAATCATTCACCCCTCTTTTTCTGGGATTGTACCCTGTGCACCAAGTCACCCAGCAGGTGCCAGTGACTTACTCAAGCCTGGAGACTGGGTCCCTTTTTCACGGCCTTTTTGCTCAAATCCTCACATGATGTGAAATTCTTTTTAAATGTTTGCATCTGGTACGAACATTGCCACTCAAGCCCCCAGTATCACAGATAAGGCTATAAGGTCTTCAAAGTCTCGTCTTGGCTGCAGGGAGGTAAAATTGAGGGTTCCTGAAGTGTTTGTGAAGAGACAGACAATGTTGCCACCCACCTCAGCCTCTCATGGAGTGGTTACAGTGAGGGCTTCTAGGATGAATTTTATAAAGGGCTTTGGAAACAACACTGTACCAAAAGATGGCATTTCTGGGTTTTTACAGCCCTCTGTCCCAGTCTTATTTTAGGCTCACCAAAAGATAAATAATCTTGGGCAAATCATTTCATTTTTCTCAGCTTTATGTATTACAGAATGATTAAAGTATTAAGTATTTAGAATAGTGACCCCTTATCAGCCTTCTAGGTTGTCTGTTTTGTTATTAATTTTCTTTCTTTGTCTTTGTTTTTGGTTTTGAGGCAGGATTTCTCTGTGTGACACTGTTTTTGATTTTCTGGCAGAGCCTAAAAGATTAATTAATTCCCCACGAGAAGCTTGTACCAGGGGCATCAGCTACTGTCACTTCTGTGTTTTTCTATGAGTTCACTTTGTCTCTACTTAGATGGAACTCTTGGGACTAATTCTGCTGCAATCAGAGGCCACGGGGAGGAAGAAAGTATCATGAGAGTTTAAATCTTCCTGAAGCTAAAATTAAATAAGAGAAAAACACACATATAGTCAGCACAGGATAACACCCTCACAGACTTTCCAATTAGACACTTGTGTCTAGGAAGCAGTGAAATAAAACCACACTGCAGGACCCCCCCCCCCCCCCAAAAAAAAAACATGTAGAGACAATGAGAGGTAATGCCTCCAGCTGTCTAATCACTGTGTCATACTCATATCAAAATGAATAAATGGTTTAAAGTAATGCAAGTTTTAGCAAAGTCATCTTAAATTAACAAATTGACTTAAAATTTGTTTTTAAATTTCCCTTAAAAACTGAAAAGCAAAGCCAGATATTGTGGTGCATGCCTTTAATCCTAGCTAGCACTTGGGAGGCAGAGGCAAGGATATTTCTGAGTTTGAGGCCAGCCTAATCTACAGAATGAGTTCCAGGACAGCCAGGACTACATAGAAAAACTCTGGCTCAAACAAACAAAAGAAAGAAAGAAGGAAAGAAAATGAAAAGAAACAAAACCTCTCAAAAACAGGTAAGTCTGTTGGTGAGAAAGGATGAGGAAAATTTGCTTGATGTTTATTCATTGAACTTAAACACTTGGACATCTAATCATCTGGAAGAAGGAATACCAGAAATGCAAAGGATATGTCCTAATAAGCATTAGAGCATCCACATGCTCCTCACTGGATATCTTTAAATGAGGGGCTGTGTGATATTAAATAGTCATTAAAGCACATGTGAATCTCAGCATGGCTGTTCTGTGTGGAGCAGGCACCATATTTATACATCCTGATTGATAACTTCTAGCCTTTTTGACAAATGCTTTTAGTTAAATAATTGGGAGCAGCAGAAGTCTGATAAACCTAGATCAAGCTATAGCACTGTCATTGATTATGTGAACCAGTTTAAAAAAAAAAAAACTCAACAAGATTGTTGGCAATTAATTTCTTCAAATGATCTAATAGATTTTAAATATGTTATATCTGTATGAATTCACAGTATTTCAATATAATTTGTATTCATAAGAGCAAGGTGTCAACAAATTATGGAAGTCACAACATCCTCTCCATCCAGGCAGGAGATAATATCAAATTACAATAATCTAGCAGTCCAGTTACAACATCAGAAAAACAATAAAAAAGAAAAGTATTTCCTATGTGAACCTACATTGCTTTCTTTTCTGAATACTCATGCTCAACTGAATATTAGCATGACTGGTAAAGGGAGAGAAGAACTGGGTACAGTCTCTGTGGTCAATTAGGCTGACATGACAGTTAGGGTTTCTATTGCTGATAGAACACCATAACCAAGTACAACATAGGAAGGAAAGACCAGACCTTCTCATAATAATCTTCAATCAAGGGAACCAAGCCAACCTGTGGGAGGATTTTCTCCATTGAGATAACTACTTCCTAAATGACTTTAGCTTGTGTCAAGCTGACAGGAAACCGACCAGCACAGCCCCCAAGGTGGTCTGAAAAGACAATGAGATTTCCCAAACACCACTAGAGGGAATGTTTTGTAATTAACATATCACTCAGACATCTGACAGCAGGCTCCGAATAAATTTAACTAGGGAACTGTGTAATACTAACACTTACAAGATTGAGGTCATCAACCCTCCAACCAAGCTGCCCAAACAGAAAAGGACATCACAATTAGAGGGAAGGGAGGGAGAGAGAGAGAGAGAGAGAGAGAGAGAGAGAGAGAGAGAGAGAGAGAGAGAGAGAGAGAGAGAGAGAGAGAGTTTTAATTTGGAGTTAGAATTTATGTAAGAACTTATAATGAAGTTCTAGAACCATAATAAAAATAAGATAGTGAAACTTAAGAATTCTTGGGTAAAACTGACCGAAGCATATTAGAGGTTGAAGACAGTTGCTGGATCCTAAGGGTTTCCTTGAGGGAGGAAAGAGAGGACTTGGAATCAATGACACAGACCCCAGAAGTCAGTTGAAAAGCAAAGAGCTAACTAGTTATTCAACAGTGGGGAAAGCCTTATATACCCCTCTCCTAGCACCCAGGCTATAGCGTGGGGATATGCATGGGTGTCCCTCATTGGATGGGAGTGATCAGGACCTCTGACAGCAACTGTTGCTAGGCCCTCAGGCAGACTCACTCTATTAGGAGTGTCAGACAGCAGCTGTTGACTCATAAGGATGTATGTTATATGTAGGCCTTGGCAACAGGTTTGAGCCTATACCTCAACCCTATGGGCCTGTCCCTACTACAAGACACAGCATTGGAGTGGGAAAGTCAGTCTATGGGGGAATCAAATACAAGTTGAGAAAAATTTCCAATATGAAGCCCCAAAGTTCAAGAGGGTGAAGCTGGAAGCGAGATAATAGACGTAAAAAACACATGGACCACAGGTGTGAAGTCTATGGAGAAGAGAGAATGGAGCCAGAATGATGTGAACAGCAGACAACCACAGAGTTCCAAGTACAGCTTCTCCTTCATTGGTAATGTCTAGAACTCATAATTTACATTAAATCTTAATGCTAAGGCAAGAGAATGAATTACATACTGAGACCCAGTATCTTAGTTAGGATTTCTATTGTTGTGAAGGGACACCATGACCATGCAAACTCTTATAAGGGAAGTATTCAGTTGGGGCTGACTTACAGTTCAGATGTTTAGTCGATGACTGTCATGGTGGGAAGGATGATGGTGTGATAGCAGATAGGCAGCAGGAAAAGAGAATGCACTGATCTTGGCTTGAGCATCTAAAACCTCAAAGCTTGCCCACAGTGATGCATTTGACAACAATGCCACATCTCCTAATAGTGTTACTCCCTGAGCACAGTGACTATTTTCATTCAAACCACCATATCTAGTCTAATAAAATACACACACACACACACACACACACACACACACACACACACACACACACACACACTTAATTTGGTAGTCAGAGCTCTTCAGTTTCTTTATTCAAGCCTCCCTAATAGAGATCTTTTCTTAGAGAGATCAATACACACTGGGGGGGGGGTCATTTTCTGATATGAACTCCCTACCCAATTATTCATGCTTTAGTTACCTGAGGACTCGTGACTATACCCCACTCATAAGGTACCTTACTATGGTAGGATATTGACTTTTGTGACCATAGAGTGATGAAAGCACCTGTAAAATCTGCCTGTTCTAAACTTCTAGGCTAAGCTGTTTAGGACAAGACTATTACTAGAATCCCCTCAAATAATTGTTCAAATGTAGAAAAATGGTTCTTATCCACCTTTTGCTGTCTCTTCTAAAACACAGATGTTTCCATTTCTTGTTACTACACCTAACTTCTGCATTAATGAAGACTCTTGGTTACTTGTATAGGAAGACATTTGACGCTGGTCTTAAAGGGAGAGATTTGGGGCTGGAGAGATGGCTCATTGGCTAAAACGCCTACTTGAAGGCATTAGGACCTGATCTCAGATCCCTAGTAGCCACATAAAAAAAGCCTGACTTACTCACACACATCTGACCCCAACACTGGATCACAAGGCAAAAGACCAGAGACAAGTGAATCTCTAGACCTCACTGGCCAGTTGGCTGAGCCAATCAGTAAGTTCTGAGTTCAATGAAAGACACCCAACATTTATCTATGGCCTCTACATGCATGAGTCCATGAACATATGCATCCACAGACATGCATGCCAACACATAAACACACATCAGAGAGAATTTGTTAAACATCTGAGACAGCTTTGGATTATATGGGCTTCAACAACCATGTGTTTTCCTTCTCTTGCATGGCCTCCACTTGGTCATAGATGCACAAGCCCCAGTGGGCATTGTCTGTAGAGCATGTGTTCAAATAGAAAGAGCAGCTGCTTCTTTGGACACCAGTGAAGGCTTACATGGCCCAGCATGGGATATATGCCAACTTCTAAACTGGTCACCTAAAATGAGAGTGGTAATGTGCTGCTTTACCTGTTTTGGTTCTGCATTGGAGGAAGAGGAAGGTAGATTAGCTCTGTCTAAACCTAAGGAAAGAGAATACAACTTGTAAGAGGCAGATGGGTGAAAAATAACTCTAGTTTAGGAATGTGTTGCTGTGAATTAGGTAACACCATGATATCTACAGACTGGGTAATTGTAATCTCAAATTTGGGATAGTATATAGCTCTCAAATGTAAATACGTTTAATTATACCACATAGCAACTGTGATATATTACATGTAAGAATAACTTGCACAATGGTATGTAAATTGTTTGATCATTTTTATGAATAATATTCTCTTGAATTAGACTTATATCTCAATGGTAGAGTGCCTGTTCATCATGCATGAGTCTCCAAGTTGAATACCATGGCCTTGAGAAATAATGATACTATCTCCAGCTCACTTTCCACACTCACCATAATGAACCCTTTTGAGACACAACTGATTTTTGTTAATCTCCATATTCCCCTTTTCCTTAAAAATGGTGGGAAATCATTTTCAGGTACTAAAGTCCAAGTATACCACATCTTTTAAAAAGGCTCTTTATCACTAAGAATCAGAAAATATACTCATGGAGTCTTGTTTGGTTGATTTGGTTGACCCTTTGAATTTAACCATGCATAAAAGGTTGAGCAAAATGTAAAGCAGTTAAGGACAGAAGCATCCACTGAAAGAAACAAGCCCAATGAAGCATAAATGGCTACCTAAGTGCCTCATGTTCTATAACCAGCCATGTTCACTGATCATTCTCAGCATACATTGAAGGCATGATACAAATCAATGTCTGATTGTTATAATTCTTTCATTGATAATCTAAAAAATACTCTAGCCAGCAAAGAAAATAAGAAATAAAATCAAGCAAAGGATTGGTCATAAACTTTTAAGGATAATTGCATACAGTGACTGTAGACTGCATCAGAAGCAATGTGTATTTCTGTTCACCATTTCTGCCTGTTCTTGTCATCCACAAAAATGAAACCCTACAGCCTGACTTCTTTTGTCTAGCATCATTAGGAATAGAGCATTTTCTCTGTTGAATAACATCCATCCTAGGATCATGTCACAGCATTTATCTGTTGATGATGGACAGTCTATCGAAAGGAATGCTGAGCTTGTTTCCAGTGTGCGATTAGTTGTTTATAGTGCTATTAAAACAAATAAAACTCTGTACTTGTACTAAGTTTTACAGCTTTACTCCATGTTGGGGATATGGTGAAGAGTTATAGAAACTGTGGTGACCCGGGTAATGCCTGTCCCATCTGAGCCCAGAAGCCTGTCATCAATCAGGTCTTCGACGCATCCGGAAGTAGGTGCATGCACTAGTTAATATTCTTCAGAAAAATAAAATCATACAGCCTAATTTTTGACAAGTTGTCCTAGTTTTAATGTTGGATTGACCTTTTCAGAGAATCTGCAGAACCATGTAGAACAACCATAGCTCCACAGCATTCGGTCTAGAAGCTACTTTCATGATAACAAAACAGTTTTCCAGCCAAACCAAAACATTCCGGACAAGAAAACAGAGAACAGGCTGACACGCTGGAGCAAGCATCTCTCTCTTCAGGAGGGAGAGGACCTTGCGGGTCACACTGGAATACCAATGATCACCTTCATGGTCGGTGTGATTCCCCAAGCTCCTCATGGAGAAGCTGTCCCTGAAATTGTGCTTCCCTCTAGGTGCCCTTGCCTGCACCTACAGGTTTCTTGGTCTAGTCTCCTTGACAAATCATGTAGCAAAGGCACAATTTTCTCCCCTATTATTCTTTGTGGCTTTTCTCTAGTCCCTTAATTTTCTTAAGTTACAATCAAAGGCTGCATTTTTTTGCATCGAGAGCAAGCATCCTGTTATCATTATCCCCAGGAGAGGCAGTTTTACAATTGAGCGTGAGGACACTAACAGATGATGTATGATCTTCCGCACACCCCAAGCTGCAAAACTTTATTCATTTTTCTTTCTTGCCCAAGTGAAGCAATTCGCTTCCAGACAGCCTTGGCAGGAACTCAGACTGCTTTATGCCAGCCCTGTTAGTAAAATAGATGGTCCTTGACACTCCACACTGGGCTTAGGGGTGGCAGTGAGGGCAAGGAGACGCAACCAAGTCAGCTTTCCAAGTGCCAATTAAATGTGGAAATGTTCTCCTACTAATACTGATGTGAAAAAATTAAAGACTAATTCAGAGATTGAAACGAGGCTAGGATCTATAACTCAGCTGTTTCTCCCTAATGCTGTGGGTCTCAGATTTTGACCCAGTTCAAAAAGCATAATAGGCTTTTATTACAACACAGAAACCTGGATACTGATATGGGAATGTCTTTCCATATGCTGTGCATATAAATCTTTAAATAAAAGACTGTTTTGGCCATGGCAGGCACTGTAGAAGAAGTAGGTGGGGAATCAGAATAGTTAGGAGACAGAGGGCAGAGTCAGATCAGATGGAGCCAGCCACCCAAAGAAGAAATATGTAAGGAACACAGGTGAGCCTCGGGCCACATGGCAGGACAGATTAATGAAAATGGGTTGAGTTAAGATGAAAGAGCTAGCTAGCAATGTGCCTGAGCTATAGGCCAAACAGTGTGAAGTTAATATAAGCATCCGAATCATTTTGGGGGAGCCTACACAGCAGCAGGCGGCTAAGGGGTCTGGAACTGCAGGTCTGTAGTCTGGACCTCTGGCTGCCCGGAGCCAAAAAACCTTATTGCAACAGGGTACACTGGAGATTTTTGGTGGAACTCTAATTTGAGAACCACCAAGCCACAAGCATTTCACAGATAAGTCATATTCAGCAGGTGGACACTTTATGAAATTAGTAGTTAGAATGTTTGGGCATGGCCTGGTGGAGACCCTCTAGTTCCAGCTACATAGAAACTGAAACAGGAGGATTCTTTTGAGTCCTGAAGTGCTGAGCTGTATTGTTCTGCCCTGGCCTATTCATCTACACTGAATTTGTCATCAATATGCTAATAACAAGATAACAGAGAGAACTCAGCTAGTAAAGTGCTTTGTAAGCAACTAAGCGTTCAATCCCCAGACGTACAAAAATAAGAGTTGAACATGGTGTGGAAGAATGTTACCAGGGTTCACTGGTCAGTCTGGCTTATCTGACAAGTTCTAGGCTATGAGAGACACTGTCTCACAAAACAAGATGGGCAGTGACAGAAGAAAAATACCCCCATTGTCTGTGGCATCTGCATACACACGCACATGTATACATGTGCAGCCCCACACATGAGCATGTTCACACACACACACACCCAAAGTCTGAAAACCAAACAAGGATAGCCCCACCTTCCCTGGTCTTTTTTTCACCCCTCAGAAAACATACCACCCACATGCATTTTATTTTCACATGTGAAGTTCCATAATGCTTGAGCCCACAGCTCTAAAACATAGAGCAAAGCCCACCATAATTTCAGATTTCATTGGAAGTATGAATTGACCTTGGTGGATAGCTCAGCAGCTCTCTTTAAACAATTCTCCAGGATCTGTTAGTTTCACTTGATCTTTAACCAAATGAGAGTCGGAGTAAATGAAGAGACTATGAGGTTTCCAGATTCAATATCGCAATATTGCCATGACAATATCCTAACACCGGGCTCCTCCTCTTTGAGGATAAGAATAAACCTAAGAGTCTATTGATTCTTGCTACACAGTTATTGGACTAGAAGTGATTAAATAAAACAAAGGAGAGCAAATGGACAAGTACACTGATATAAAGTGAGGAGTGCTTTGGTGTGGAGGTAGTCATGTGTGATAACACAATGGGAGCATGTAGTTTTCCCCAGAATTACAATAAACATAGACATATCCACAACATTTCAGCCAGTACTGAACCACAATCAGTACCTGGTCAAGTCATGAATTTGGTTTTCAGTATTCACTATTATGTCAAGGAAGTAAATTATATTCTGTGAAGATGGCAAAGAAATTAAAATTATAGTGTACTAAAAGTGAATGATTAACCACTATAAAATTTATCCTGTCCAAACATATGGGTTTCCAGAGGGTTCCAGATGCTGGCACTAAAATGATTGAGTATCTCAGAATATGTGATTAACTGCTGATGTTCATCAACAAACAACCCACCCACCTGCCAGTTTCTCATAGCTGAGGGTGAGAAGGCACAATGTTAGCATCTTTTCCAGAGTCCCCTCCCTATTAATAATCAAGAACTGACTTTGATGCGGACATTGATAGGATGGGTTGGAACTGGTATTGCCCCAATGCCACAGGTCATTTCCATATTCCCATGAGTCACGTTGCCAAATGACAGAATCAGCCTTGATGCAGCAGGAGAAAGGATTTGTGCTAAGGGCAAATCCTAAAGAACACATGTCATCAAAAGAAACAGGGAACCTGATGACATCAGGGATCTTCTCACAGTCATTTTTTATTCTAAGATGTCTTAAGTTTTTATGTAGCCCCAGCTAGTTGTGAATCTGCAACACTCCTAGTGTCAAAGATATGTGCTCACATCAATTATCTTTGAAAGCATCTCTCATTGTTTAAACCTTGAGGGAAGGGCTTTGGTTTTCCATGTTCAGGAACCCCTGGAATGCAATAAATGTATGCATACATGTACAAGCACATACATATAAGCAGTATATAAGGAGAAATTAATGTATTTTTGATTCTCTTCAAATAGGATAATCAAAAAGAGTTTAGCTTTGTGGCTTTGAAGTCTCTTGCCCATGATCCTAAAGGTCTTTTGTTTGGAAATTGTAAGTAAGGAAGTGACTATCTGTTGTACCATGTTTCTGGCCCAAACTTTACAGCCTAGCCTTGAGGTTCAGCCCAGCAGAAGCACAGACCCACAGTCCCACAGAGACACAGAGATGTTTACATTAATTTTATGCTGATTGGCCTAGGGCCCAGGAATATAACTAGCTAACTCTGTACCCTTAAACTAACTCATGCTTCTTATCCTGTTCAACTGTGCAGCTTGGTACCTTTTTTCAGAGCAGCATAGGTGTCCTCTGCATCTGCTTCTCTGGTGTGTCTATGGCATCTCTGCTCTGTTCATCCTGTTCTCACATTTTTCTCAGTCAGGTAGCCCCGCCCATACTTCCTGTCTGCCTTCAGCCAGTCAGCAATTTTATTAAACCAGAAGGCGGGACAATTATTTACAATGGAACGGAACGCAATCCCAGTACAACTATCCATCTATTATTTAGATGGATTTAACATACTATTCACTGTACCAAAATCTCATGGGTAAATTTTTTCAAAATGTCAAGGTTACTAATAAAAATTGAGCTCTCCCTATCTTCTCTAAATTAAAAGGCTTTCCTTTGACACTTCAGACACCTTTTTGTGCCTCAGTCTCCTTGGTCCCTCAGATTGAACAGGCCTGCTTCTAACTGTTGCATACACCAGTCATGGGGACAAATGTCAGAGACTTTCAGGGTTTCAAAGATGCTACTTTATTGGCCAAAGCTTTACCTGCACAGGGGCGAACTCTCTGAACGTGTCTGGAGGCACAGTGCTCCTTAGAGCTGCAAATGAGAGTCAGCCTAACACTCACAACTAAGGGTTTTTATGGATGGGAGCAAGCAAGCCGGGCACAGAAGCGAATGTGGCGGTTAGTGATTGGCTCAGTAATACAAAGGGGTCACTCATCATTGGTGGGTTTGAAATGTGCTCAGGGGCAAAAAAAAAAAAAAAAAAAAAAAAAAAAGAACCTTTCTTCCTTAGTAACAGCAGATGGCTATCCACTTGCCTAAGTAAACACATCCTGGACCATGACCACATCCTTAAGTTCAGTAAACATCTTCCACTTCCTCTTGATATTCTTTCTGTTGGCTGCAGCACTAACTACCTGCCTGTAATTCCCATTTTTAAAAAGAACAAGGAAAAGTTACAAATGGGTAACATTTGAACACTGACACTGGGAAAATAATGTGTAATGTACAGAAGAGCAACTGGAACAGTGTCTTCTGAAAGCATCCAGAAATAGGTCCTCCTAACCTCATGGGAAAGATGGAGACACCCTGTCCAGGGGCACAGCTCCCCCAGAATCTATCAAAGAAGAACCTATCATTAAAGAGCCAGGAAAAACTTTTCCAATTCCACAGCATAGCCCCAGGTTGCATGTCCACCTACCCTACTCTGGGAAGATTAAGACGCAGTGGTCCAGAGGTTTCATACTCATTGTGTTAGCAAAACACCTTGAACATGTCCACCAGAGGGAGCCAGAGGGACCCTTCAAGCTCCTCAAGTCCCCTTCTAGAATCTACCTGGAAGTCTCAAAGTACACTTCCCATAGAAAGGAATGAAACTGCCCAGCCTTACATCAGAATATGTAGATTCCCGGGTAAAGCTTCTGATTTATAACTGAAAAGACCTCATGGTTGCCCCAGCATCCAAAGACAGGAGGCCCTACCGTGGGAGAGCCATGAAGATGTGTTAGGACATGCCCACCTTTGAGTTGTGCTTCCTGTTCCAGCAAAATAGCAGCATTTCAGGTAGAAGGAAAACAGATCAAACCACTCTTTCCTGTGTCCTTGAATACAGTTGGAGTAAGGCCACTGTGGTGATATATGATATATGTAATAAAGTCAGCTTGGAATATCAGAGAACAGAATCACAGTACCACAACCCTCCCAACAACCCCCCTCTCCACCATGTGAAGGTCAGAGAATGGTGACCCACAGGTTTAATCCAATCACAGAAAATGACCTTTAATCCCATCACTAAGGAGACAGATCTTTCTGTATTTCTGTGAGTTCAAGGCCTAACAATCAAGCAGTAGTGCTCATACCTTTAATTCTAACTTTAGGATTATGATACAGAGTTAAACCAGGAGGTAAAACAGCTGGGCGGGGAAGATATTTAAGGCAGAAGAAGGCAGCAATTCATTCATTCTGTAGAAGCAACCAATCAGGCTGAGGACCCTTGGTTTTACGTCACATTATTCAGCCTGAGAAGTTGGCTGAGTGAGAAGTGACTGTGGTCTGTTTCCTTTCTCTGATATTCCAGCTTTTCTCCAATATCTGGCTTCAGGTTTTTACTATGTGCTAAACAGAGTGTGTAATAAGCTACTGATGGTGTTGAAGGCATTAGATAGCAATGAATGTCCTCTTGCAAGTAGACACCACTAAAAGATAATCTTGTGGCTGCCTTAGAGGAGAAAAAAAGAATCTGTGAAAATAGAAAAATCCTGTAATTCTCTCTCCCTCGACCCTTTCCTGAGGTCCCTGAAACTAGCCAAGGTTGAGATGGCTGTTTCTCGGAAAAGCTTTGTTCACAGGATGTACTTCCTCCATTACTTGGCTGGGACCACATTCCACATTCCCGATGTAGCAACCTGGCTGGGGCCCCCAGGAAAGCCCTATGGTGAGAACTGTTAACCAAAGCAGGCAGGAACTTTCTGAAGCTTGCACAATGTGCCCTGCTCCAGGAAATGAATGTCTTCAGGTGGTCCTATTGTTTCACAGAAAATACACTTGCCTGCCTCCCTGCCTGCATTCCTAAACTCTGTGCTAAGCTGACCTTTGGCCCCACCCTGTTATCACACCAAGCCCGCCCATACCCCCTCCCCTACCCAGAGTGGGGTATAAGAATTCTGCCCCGAAAATATTTGGGGCTCTAGGCTTTTCTGCAGTATCTGGAGCCCACACATATGTGTGTACCAGTATTCATATTCATTAAACTCTCTTTTTCTTTAAAGTTAACAGCGGTCATTAGCCGTGGTCTTGGGGTGTCTTGGGGTGCTCTAGGGGTGCCCACCTATTACAAATCCATTATCCAAAGTCCTTATTCCTCAACCCGTCTCTACCCCAAAAAACTAATCTAGAGCATTGTAGCTTCGAGAGTGAGATGATTCTCCACTCTCTGTTTCTGCTTTGAAATTCTGGATGTGCCTGAGCAAGACTAAAACAGATATTTTAAATTTTTCGTTCAGGGAAAAGAGTCACATCAGTCCAGGTGTGTACACACCTTTTCATTAGAGCCATGACATGTATTGTCTGTTTAGGTTTCTGTCTCCATTTCTGTTCGGACATACAAGTTCATTGTTGCACTTTCAAAACTCAAACCAAACAAAAATAATTATATTGTTAAGGTTAGAGAGAGCGAGTGAGACAAACCGAGGCAGAGTCTTAGGTCTCAGTCTTAGAAAGAAAAAAAAAAAACTTTATTCCATGTGTGGGGCCCACTGTATCAGAAACAATGGGCCCAGATTTACAAATGAGCTAAGCTTTTATAGGGCAGGAAGTAGGGGGTCAGGAATGTGGCTACCTGAAGTCTTGTGGGTAACTACATAATCTGGCAGACAAAGCTTTTCCAGAACAAACAGATACTTAGTTAGATCTTATCACAACTGTAGAAACTCTGTCAACATCTTGGGGATTTTACAATGTTCTGTCGATATTTATCATGTGGTGGCGGCTGTTGTGCACCATCTGGAAAGCCACATCTTCACAATATTTGTGGCTGCAAAAATCTTCAGTTTTGGAGTTCCTTCATAAAAGTGGGGCATTTCTCCATGCTTGGAAGGAACAAGAGTGTTAATGCCAGCATCACAGAGTGGGCTTATGTACAGATTGGTACATAAACACACAAGGGTCACTCTTGAATCAAGAATGCGGTTTATTGAAGCTCAAGGAAAGCCTTATATAATGAGGGTTGCCTTTTGACCTAGAATAACCTCTGCAGCTCAAAAGCAAGGCCTGACCTTAGTCAGTTTCTTTCTGCTAACTCATTCCTAAATAGCAGCACCTGCTTGGGCATAGTTCCAGATAATGGAAATGGATCAATTGGTTCCTGTAAACACCTTAGGTGCTAAGCCCTGGGGGTTGCAGGTTGACCTCTACACAAGAGCTCATGGTTTTGTTTTGAAGTGTCAATGTGTGGACCCTGTGGCTTAATTAACATCCTCTTAGCAATGGTTTTGTCTGGTAGAGAAAATGGAATGGCCAAAAATATTCACTAGCCTTTCAAAAGGAAATTCAAAGGAATGGGGATAAAGAAACAAGATGTGCTGTTGAAATGAGCATGACCTTAAAAATGCCTCCTGTGACGTGCTGTGTCCTCACCTACAATTACAGTGCCAATGGAAGTGCCCACTCTGAACTTGCAGCCTGTCTCCCACAGCTTTGTCTTCCCACCTAAGGAGGAAGAGTTTCTGAGACAGGAAAGGACAACTCTGTGTCTGATTTTACCCACTCCAACAGACTGGCAAGAAAGCCCCCATTGCATTTGAAAAAACCCAGAGAAATCAAGGGGACTTCGTCCTCTAGTTGTCAGTCAAGATGACATCAGCCCACATGGATAAAAAGAAGTGGAGGGAAATGCAGATTATTGTGTCTAGTGTATATTTGCTATTGCAATGTAACAAATCACCCCTAAATGTTGAAATGGGAGCTCATGATTACTTCTTGTAAGCCCATGGGCCCCTGGGCTTACGTGGTCTATGCTAGGTTCAGCTGGGCAACTGAGCTCCTTGTGTTTCTCGTTATTTTTTCCCCTGGTACCAAAGAGCGTCTTTTTCTTACAATGGTGGGAGAGGCGTAAGGGCAGAGTGGAGACATGCAAAGCTTCTTTGAACTGGACTCTGAATCTCGTTTTATTGACCAAGGCAAGGCACTTGGCTGAATGGAGATCAGGGACTATATATCACTAACACCAGAAGAGCATAAAAGTAGTGTGCAGCAATGGTGTGGATGCAAGACGGAGCGGAGAGAGGGACCGTGTGCTAATCCCTTGTTGGTGTGAGTTAGAATAAAAAGCACAGAAGTGACAGGGACAGGCAGAACCCACTGAGAGATGGATGATGGTGTGTTGAAGTTGGTCAGAGCTCAGTAGGATGCTTCCCATCTGAATGGCATTGAATGAGCAAGGTAACAGGATCAGGTAGGTACATGGTGGACACCAACTCCAGAAGGGTGGATGTTGTCTCCCGAATAAGTGCCATTCTGGCCCTATGGCTCCTCCTCCTCCCCAAAGGACTAAAACTTTATGTTAAATAGGGGGATTAAGGAAAAACATGCTTTCCTGCTCCTTATGGCTGCCACCTGCTGAGTGCTAGTCTTTTGGGATCTTCCAAGACCTTGGGTGTGCCCGGATGAGGGGGCAGGGTGTGAGAGAGTTAAGAAGGAAGCAGAGAGTGGGGGGAGAGCTGGGACACAAGGGCAGAAGCGGGAGACAAGCATGGAGTAGAGAGTAGAGTCAGTGTGAGTGACAGGGGCAGAAGGAAACCAACATGGCGGGAAGCTAGAGGGAAAAAGGCTAGGCGAGATGCATGGCAGGAGAGAAGCATGGCAAGGGGAGAAATAGGTCTAAGACATAAGATGTACTGAATAAAGCTCGGGTCTCTCAGTGTGTGTGATCCTGAATGATGGAACTTAAACGGCTCCTGAGTGCAGATTATTTAACCTCGATGCCCCTCGCCTGGACAAGACTGGACCCCAAGAAACCGGACGTGGTAGGTGGATACAAAGAAAACATGCAGAATGATCAAATATGAGTGTTGTCTCCCAGAATAAGTGCAATTCTGGCCTTTTATGGCTCATCCTCCCCAAAGGACTATAGGGGGATTAAGCAAAACAAGCTTTCCTGCACTATAGACGCTGCCACCTGCTGAGTGCTAGCCTCTTGGGAGCCTCCAAGACCTTGGGTGTGCCCGGATGAGGGAGCAGGGTGTAAGAGAGTTAAGAAGGTAGTAGAGAGCTGGGACACGAGGAGAGACACAAGGCAGAAGCGGGAGACAAGCATGGAGTGGAGTTAGTAGAGTCAGTGTGAGTGGAAGGAGCAGAAAGAATCCAGCATGGCGGGAAGCAAGAGGGGAAAAAAGCTAGGTGAGATGCATGGCAAGAGAGAAGCATGGCAAAGGGACAGACAGGTCTAAGATATAAGATGTACTGAATAAAGCTCGGTCTCTCAGTGTGTGTGACCCTGAATGATGGAACCTAAATGACTCCTGAGTGCAGATTATTTAATCTCGACGCCCCTTGCCTGGATAAGACTCGACCCCAAAGAAACCGGACGTGGTATATGAGAAATTGTGTTTAAGCTGGAATGAAAACTGTAATTCAAAGAATGTCCCAGGTTGTGGTATTTAGAACAACCACCCAGACTTCAGAAAAGTTATCACAGAAGTTGACAGGAATGATCTCTGAGCTTATACTTGTACAATTGGATGGTTAATGATCCCATTCACTTAACTCATCAAATGCAATGGGGCTCTTCCTCACAAGAATTCCTGTTCTCCTTCTAGGATAATATATGAGCATGAACTCAGACTCATTCCAAGTCTGCTATCCCCAAATATGTCTCCTGGGTTAGAATCTACCACGTCCGGTTTGAGTGATCCGAGTCTTGTCCAGGTGAGGGGCGTCAAGGTTAAATAATCTGCACTCTGGAGTCGTCAGGTTCCATCATTCAGGATCACAAAGAGAGACCTGAGCTTTATTCAGTACACCTTACATCTTAGTCCTGCTTCTCCCCCTCCATGCTTCTCTCCAGCTTTTTCCCCCTCTAGCTTCTCGCCATGCTTGTCCCCAGCTTCTCTTCCCTCACTCTCAGCTCTCCCTTCCTTCTTAACTCTCTCACACCCTGCCCCTCATCAGGACACACCCAAGGTCTTGGAAGATCCCAAAAGACTAACACCTCTGCAGGTAGCAGAGACTGTAAAGCAGGAAAACATGTTTATCTTAATCCCCCTATTTAACATAAGGTTCAGTTTTTCGGGGAGGAGGGGCCATAAGAGCCAAGGTGGAATTTTCCATAGGCACAATTCAGGAATCAACAAGAATCTATCCAGTACTCCTTACTGATGAGTGAATAACTTTCTGCTTAAGAGATACGTAGTCTCATTTCCCCTCAAGCACCAACAATAGATTCCTATCAGTGTATTTATTTCACAAAGCTTTCCCAAGATTCTAGTGTCCAGTACCTGGCTAGGATCTATTTACAAAACAATTTATTTCAGGAAAAATCAGATGGAAGAAAGGACAAAGCAGGATGCCAGGCTGTCCATACTACAGAGTCATTTAACTGTCCCCAAGAGTGTTTGTATTCGGACAAAGGACATCTTAAGCAGGAGGCATGCAGGGAGTGTAAAGGGAAATTTTATGAGCTTCCGGTGGCTGTTAACCACCTCCTGAGATAGGACAAAAGGTTAAGAGAAACAGATAGGGACTCCCCAGCTGTTTATCATCACAGAGTATGTGTTTGAAGTTCCAGGAAAGAATGTACTATCTACTCAGTTCTCAGAGAAGCCATAAAAAATAAGTTGACACTCATGGCCTGAAGATAAACTTCTTTGTTCCCTACACCCTATAAAACCTCTACTCCACTTCAGCTCAGGGCTCTCTCTGTTCCTGCATGTTCAGTGAGCTGAGCCCCAGGTATACTTGGTAAATAAAATTCCCCTTTGCTTGTTGCATGAGAGAACATTTCTTGGAGCCTTTACACAGTGAGTTTCTCAACCCTTACAGGAGATCATATGAACAGGGAACACGGCAAAAGTCCATATTCACAGAGTACCGTCTCATCTCATTTCAGTGATATATTATATATTTAATAAAATTAGTCTGGAATATCAGTAAGGCAGTGGAGGCACATGCACTAGTCCCAGCACATGGGAGTCAGAGGCAGGAGGATCTCTATGAGTTTGAGGCCAGCCTGGTCTACAGAGCAAGTTTCAGGACAGTTACACAGAAAACCGTCTCAGAAAAAAAAAATTCCAGGCTAATTTTATTAGATATACAATATATCACCATATATCATCTTCAGTCCAGTCTTGCTGCGGAAAGGAAACACACACACACACATACACACATACACACACATACACACACATACACACACATACACACACATACACACACACATACACACACACACACATACACACACACATACACACACACACATACACACACATACACACACACATACACACACACATACACACACATACACACACACATACACACACACATACACACACACATACACACACACTCACACACACATACACACACATACACACACACATACACACACATACACACACATACACACACACACATACACACACACATACACACACATACACACACACATACACACACATACACACACACATACACACACACATACACACACACACATACACACACATACATACACATACACACATACACACACATATACACACATACACACACATACACACACATACACACACATACACACAAACATACAGAGAGAGAGAGAGAGAGAGAACATTTCCATGAGAATGAACCCTAATTATCAGTGTCAAAAGGAGAAGAAAGTTAAGTATACCCAAACTAACTGGGTCAATGCTAGAATGATAAGCAAATGACACGGCATTTGAGAATTTATCTTGAGGAAGAAATCATATAAAAGTGTTGTTAATGTTTTTCCCAAAGTCAGATCCATATGGGGTCACCATTAGAGAGTTAGCAAACCCCGGGTTGAGCTCCTGGAACCCTGAGCTTAAGTTTGGATTCTGTCTCCAGATTTTTCTGGCAAAGATTGTCAGATACTGGGTCTTGTTCTTCCACACTCTGGGTTATAATCACCATAAAGTGGAACTACAGATAGTGTCTGTGTGTCCATTTCTTTTTCCGACACTGTGCTAAACTGTCCTGACCAAAGTGACATGAGGGAAAAGACACTAATGTTGGCTTGCAGTTCCAGGGCACAGTCCATCATGGCAGGAAAGACATTCTGGTGCTCAGCTTACTTCTCCTATTTGCTCAATCTAGGACCCTCATCTACAAAGTGATGCCACCATCCTTGTGTCTCACAGCAAACACCCTGATCTTCTGGTGCTTGCAATTATTTTCTGCCTCTTCTGCAGTCTTCCCTGAGCCTTAGGACAGGACTTGTTTTGTTGATGTGTTATTTGGAGTGGACTCCATAACTCTGCAATTTGTTTGGTTGGCGCTTTTCTGTAATGATGTTCATCTGGTGCAAAGAAAACTTTTCTTGATGAGGACTATACTTATTTGTGGACATAAGCAACTGTATCCATTTAAGAAAACAAAAAGGAACATTTTCTTTGTTATAATGACTGATGATCTTCCCCCTTTATAGACACTGTAAGAATTTAACCTACGTACTTGAATTCTGAGTTCTGGCTCTGTCAATCACTAGTGAGAAACTCTTTATCCATATTTCTAAGCTTCAGTTTCCAATAGCCTAAAATGTGAAGGTGCTTATGAAAATCAATATGATCATACATTTAAGGTGTTTAGCAGCATCTCTGTGGAGAAGCAGGGTCCATAAGGCTAGATAATTAAACTAGAAGACTACTCACCATGATTGATCTATTGCTTACAAAGTGTGCATGTGATTGATGTTCCACATGAGAGACACAATTCTAGCAGCCAGAAAATTTTCTAGCTAACACCAAAATACGAGGGCAGCATTACTGTTGAGTGTTGACTCATCGGTGGAAGGTCTGCAAGGCAGTGTGGGAAATTTCTGAGATTCTCTGAATTACTGCTTGTGCACCCACACCATGAATGTTCCCAAGTGCAATGGAGGACAGACTAAAAAGATGGAGATTATCTCCTTAGGCGAGATTATCCCAGCAGCCATGGAACTTTGGGATCTGACAAGCTTGGGGCTGGAAACTCAGGCTTAGTGTGTGACTAAATTGGAGTTTCTGGGTGGGCAGGAAAGAGATGTTCAAGGTCTATTGGGCTGTCAAGTTTAGATGAGGCACCCGGTTATACAACTCTCTGCATCCAAAAATGTGTCCTCAAGCCAAGAATCAGAATAGCCAAGAGTCTGCTAGAACACAATGGGTTTCTCAAAAATAACTGTGTGGCAAGGGCAGCGGGAAAAGCAGGTGATGCTTAGAAGCCATTTCTATGTAGAAAGGACTTTATTGTCAGAGGGATTTGGTTATGATAACAGAGATGGGAACAGGGAGAGAGAGAATAAAGAAAAGAGAGAGAGGTAGAGAGCGAACATTCCCAAGAGAAACAAAGGTGGAGGAGGGAGATTCAGAGGCGGGAATCTTTCTTTAAGTGGGGCTTGATATCAGAGCTCAGAGGAGAGAATGGCTTTAGAGATAAATATCAGGATAGATATGACTTGCTGGGGGAAAGTGGGTACAGACTTGGAGTTCATTTTAATGATTATTTCCAGTGGGTAATCAACCCAAAACCAAACACATCCATGCTGCTTTTTAAAAAAAGTTAAAAAAAAAAAACCTTTATTTCACATCATGAACCCCTATCACACCCACTTCCTAGACCTCCCTCCCACGTCTGCTCCACATTTTTGTAACCTCCCTCCACCACCCCCCCAAAAAAATACATGTTAAATTTGTGTTGCCCATATAATCGCTGGAGCATGGTAAACACCCAGGGGCCAGCTCATTAAAAAATAACTGAGTCCTTTCCGCCATGCACACCCACACCAGAAGCCATCACTTTAGCAGCCTTATTACAATTTTCGAAGTTCTCTTCGATGGCTTTCTGTCTAGGCTGTTACTTTTATTGAGCGAGAGGAGGGTTGGGGATGGAGGTAGAGATTATCACAGAAGCCTTTATGTCCTTCTTCTCAACTGTGGGCCTGCGGTCATCAATACCACTGCAAGAGTGGCTTCCTTGCCCTTTACAGTCAGCAGAGGCATGGAGCATGGACTGTCACTTCGTTTCTGGTGACAGCATGGGCCACAGACACTATCATAACCCTCGGCAACAGTAAAGGCCACAGACACCAATATGGCCCCCAGAGGCAGCCAGGCTCATGGATATCAACATAGCTTCAGGAGGTAGCACAGACCACGAACATCCACATGGCCTTTGGTAGTAACATGGGTCATAGACACCATCAACACAATCCCTGGCTGCAGCAGGACCACCGACTCCATCATGGCCCTCTGCAGCAGCACCAGCAATGTCAGACATCAGTCAGCATGGTTTCAGGTGGCGGTGTACCATTCTGCTTTTTGAAAGAAGAAATTCTACTGTTTAGGTCAGCAAAAGTAAGATAAGAATTTCCAACCAACAATGACACACACATGACCCTAAGTTCAACTGATGTCACTGCAGCTGTTTGCATTAAGGAAATCCTTTCCAGAGCACCCAGAAATCTAATTGACTGTCCCTAACTGCCCAGTTTGAGGGAAGGAAGTCGGTATTTTCTGTAACAGTCTATGTGTCTTCGCGTTACTGGACACAGTATTCTTTTCCACTTGCTTCCCTATATTATTACTCGATTACAATGGTGGTGATATTTTTATTTGCCCATCTTCATTTCTTGATGTTCAAAACAATATTTCACCCCCTTAGATGATATTATACCCAGTGACATCCTCATCTTCCCAGAAGGAGCATCACTGTGCTTTGAATGCCAGGATAAGAAGCCAAGGTCATAGCTTAGGGCCTGTATAAGCCCTCTTTCTGCTCCGTACGGACAAATACAGTTGAATCATGACCCATGTCATTCTAAATGGATATCTTATATTAGGAATAACTCCATAAAGGGGAGAAGTAGGTGGAAGTAATATCAAAATGTATTTTGGTTTTGGAAGTACATATAATTATTCATTTAGGATCCAGAATGTAAAACCAAATGTATCTAAAGACTGCCAGAATTTTATTATATAGGCCAACATTTCTATTTATTCAATAAGTTCACTTGATACTGCTCCATGGTAAGTGATTAAATTCTCTGGATTGAGTCAATCCTAGTACATCTGAAAGAAAGGAAGGAAGGAAGGAAGGAAGGAAGGAAGGAAGGAAGGAAGGAAGGAAGGAAGGAAGGAAGGAAGGAAGAAAGAAAGAAAGAAAGAAAGGAAGGAAGGAAGGAAGAAAGGAAGAAAGGAAGAAAGGAAGAAAGAGACAGGGTAGGAGAAGTGGGAGGGGGATGAGGAGAGAACCTTCTGGAATGAATAGGGAGACGTCTAAAGGCAATGTCCAGGCTGGAGTTCAGAGGAATTGTTACCAGGCAGTGGAGATGGACAGGAGTAGACATGGAAAATACAAAGTGAGTTTGAAGATTGGCACGAAGCAGCTAGCTATCTCCAGGGTACAAAGTGTGGGCTTGGTTATTGTTTCGTTTACTTAACAAATGTGTATTGAGCCCTTACTGAACAGGAGAATTTAGAAAAGCCAGGAGCTTAGGCTAATACAGAATGAAGGCAGGAATCTACAAATTGACCTTTGAAAGTAAATCACTTCCCACAAGGGAGAGCACAGGAGAGGATTATTTCATTTATTCCTGTTCATCTGCTAGAAAGACGTGGAGAAAGGGCAGGTAAAACAGATTCTCAAACTCCAGGGAGTGGAGCTAATTGAATAAATCTGAGCCTAATTTTATTTGCATATTCATAATTTAAGCTACTTAGTATTGGTAACACATGAGCTTAAATTTCTAAAGAAGCAGTGTTGGGCCTAGGAAGAGGGAGCCAGTGCCCCTCAGCCCAGATGCGGAGGTATAATATACCAGTCCAGCCCCTGTTTTCAGGAAATAAACTGCAAATAATACTAGAAGGCACATGGGACTGGATCATCAAAGACTTGGATACATGGTTTATATTTTTCCTCCCTGTATAAAATAATGAGCCCTGGAAGCGACTCACCATTTCTAGTAATTTTTCTAATTTTCTCTAAAATAAATAAAAACTACTGACTTCAAACAATCAGCTTTGGATTGCTAGGTGTTCTGGGGTTACCTTCCTGCATCCTGCTTAGTTCTGAGGCAGTGTGCACCATTTGCAAAGATGTTTGAGTTTGAAGACTTTCTTCTAGTGTCTGGGCAGAACAAATAGAGTGTGTTTGTGTTGACAATTCCACAATCCCCTTTTGCTCTGGGTGAGTTAAAATTATACACATGGTTACTAAGAGTAAAAAAATCTATGCATGTGTCCTTATGGCCCTCCTATGCCTGCAAAATGTGGCCTGACTTTTCCTGGGTCTTTGGTGTGAAAGGATGTAACACAGAGTATTTGGGGGTCTTTCCTCATAGCTCTAGTGTCGGGAACATTAAAGCCCTTAAGATCTAGGAGATTGAAGATGTTGGTAGGTTTTAAGCTGGTTTTGCTCTTGATGGATCTCATTTCATAAAAGAATTTTTATATGGAAACCCAATGAACAGAGTAGACTTAGGTGAGGTTGAATTGATTGAATCCCCAAACACAAACATTTCCTTTGTTGTTTCACTATCACGTGAAGTATTAGTTGAAGACGTGTTACATTCTTTCATGCCGTGCAACATTTGTTTAGTGATGCAAAGCTGTGTTACATTCTTTATGTTGCATTTGTTTAACTCTGTGAAGCTGTGTTACTTTGCCTGCCTAAAACACCTGATTGGTCTAATAAAGAGCTGAACGGCCAATAGATAGGCAGGCGACAGGATGGGCGGGGCTGGCAGGCAGAGAGAATAAATAGGAGGAGAAAGTTAGGAATTAAGACCGAGGAGTGATGGAGAAGGAAAAGAGAGAATATCAGGGGCCAGTCACTCAGCTGCACAGAAAGCCACAAAGTAAGAAGTAAAGAAAGGTATATAAGAAACCAAGAAAGGTAAAAGCCCAGAGGTAAAAATTAAATGGGATAATTTAAGTTAAGGAAAGCTGGCTTGAAGCAAGCCAAACTAAGGCGTTTGTAAGTGATAATAAGACTCTGTGTGATTTATTTGGGAGCTGGATGGCAGGCCCCCTAAGGAGCTAAATGAACAAAAAGAAACAAATCCCAGATGCTCTTAACTCATGTACAACCAGAGCAGTAGTTCCCAAGGGCTGGTCACAGACCAGCAGCTTCCACATCAGCAGTGAATTTGTCAGAAATGTGGATCCCACAGTCTCATCACATACTTTCAAAGTCAAAAATTCCAGGCTTGGTGTCCAGCAACTGGTTTTTGTTGCTGGGCAAGGGATCATCTAACAAGTTCTATAGGCGATTCTGCTGCCAGCAAAAGTCTCATACCCACCATCCTAACGTTTGCTGTGTGGTACCTTCTTATAGAGTCCTAGCTGCCTAGCATTGTAGTAGAAGATACTAGAAGACATGAAACCACCTCTACCATAGCCCCCATGTCCTCTTCAAAGACATGTAGATTGAGGGCTCAGACCCCAGAGTCATAGTCTAAAGCAGAACCTCTCCGGCTTTGATGTGACTATGCAGACACTGCTCATTCAGCAAAACAGACTAAGGTGGACAATGGCAGGATGTGCAATCAATAAGGACTTATTTAAATCTTTTCAATAGTTAAGAAAATTTCTCAAGGCTAGAATTACCACTAAAGCACAGGAGGGTCATGATACCCAATCACTACAACTCAAATTGGAGGTGATAATTTACCAGTGTCATCTGGGGGTAGGATGTGGCTCTGACTAGCACGTCCTTTGAAAGGAACACTTCCCAGTTCATTACTTCTCTGACTGAAGCCTTACAGTCATTCCTGCTGAATCCAACAGTCAGACTAGAAGACATATGTTTTGTATGTTGGGTGATCAGGAAATGATGGTAAGAGGCTCTGCCCAGCTTTTTATTAGAAGCATATATGACATAAAAACAAACAGGCCAGAATGGAATCTCTATTTCCTGGTCATCAAGACTGAATTCCTCCTCAACCTATAGAAATATCTAAGAACATTGGCATGGTTGCCAGTAGCAGCCACACTATGCAGGTGATTGGCATGTGGGTGTTTAGGAGTATTGTATAAGAGCATCAGAGGATGACTCCATGTGGTCAGGCTGTTGCCATGGCCAGGGATTGATTGTTCATGGTGGGATGGGTTGACAATGAAGGTCAGTCCATTCAGGCCCACCCTGCTGTAATTCTTTGTCTTAAATGAGTGATTCACATTCCTCCAGTGGGCTCATAGACTTCTCACCCACTGCTGCAGAAACTCAATAAAGACATGACACCACATTCCCTGAAGGTGGAGAGCCATGAGCCATTAGCTTGTGACACTGCATCATTCACAATTATAAATGTTCATGCTGGAATTCTCAGGAAAAGGAGAGAAGCAGCAGGGTACATTCCACCCAGCTCCTTTCCCAAAGGAAGCTTCCATGAAGAAACCTGCAGTGATTCTTCCCATGTTACCATAAGTAATCACACATTTCCTTACAAGTTGTCCATTAGAATCCAAAAAAAGGAAAAAAATCAATACATAAATAAAAGATGGCCTTTCCCAATAGAGGAGTGGTATCACACATTATCAGTCATTTTGTTTTTAATTATTCATCTTGTAACTAAAACAGTAAGAGCTGGTGAAGCACCTCTTCGCTCAGCTTTATCTTTATGTGAAGGCAGATGGCTGGGGAAATGTGAATGGCATCATCCTATCCATAACACCGGTTCCAGAACATGCTGAATAATGCCATTTCACGCAGCAAAATAGGGCTAATTGCCAGTGGGTGATGAGTTTTGCAAAAATTGGAAGTAATTTTAACACAGTGATGCTTTGCAACATGAAATTTATAACTTTGATATAAGGCAGCCTCGAAAGGAAGCTTGCCTATGTTTATACACCCTGGGTTGCAATCAGCCCCACTCCTGTGGTGAACATTAAAAACTCAATGAGGTGTTGCCAAAGCAGGTTCCACAAGTGTACCTGTGTTGCTGAGACATTCAGATTAGTGCCAGGGGATTTTCTAATTCTTTCATGGTGCGGTCCCTTCATCCTCAATCTAAATCAGTGGACCCGGAATCTTTATGATGTAAGACAAGGGGTTCCCAAGACAAATCTAACATTTCCTTCTTGTACATTGTGGGCCGAGGGAGGGAGGGCGCAATATCAAAATTGCACCCTACCCTCTTGTTTTCTGGAGACAGAGAAGGGCTGATTCGCCTTTCGATACCATTTGCAATATACACCAAGCAGGACCTTATGGGAAGGTACTGTACTCCATTCAAGAGAAAAAATAAATGCTTTCTGGGGATCCCAATAGTGTCACTTGCTGTTTCATGACAGGGTTTTCCTCTGAAGTGGGGGATGGTCATCATGGCTAATATATTGAGTGTTTGTGATAAGGGATCTGTCCCCACAGCTGGGGTGGTGGTGATAAAGCCATACTTAATTCAGTATTAGTCATTCCGGTAGACATAGTGGTAGTTTTAATTTGAACTTGGAAAACTGCTTCTTCTGATAGCAGGAATATAGTTGACTATTGACTTTTACTTTTTTTATATTTTTAAAGAGACTGTGTGTATGGCACGAGATCTATTCCTATGAGCTGAAAATGTAAGTTGATGATGTCCATGGTCACTGAGGCTACTGTTTATCAGTCACTCACAAACATTGGTTGATTTTTTTTTCCTGCCAGGTCTGACATAGGGTGGCACCTTCCACAAATAAAAACAGGGTGAGCATGAAGAGGAGGATTTCTCCCCAGACATCCTGAGGATCCCTCAAGGTGCAGGGAGCCAGGCCATGCTGTCAGAAGGAAAAAACTTAACTAAGAAAGGGGTGTCCTACTAATTGCTGGGGTTGATTATTCCCTGTAAAGAAGCAATTCATTCCAGGGTGTGCTAGACACTGTGTATGCAAGCACTGGACTACATCAAGATATTGAGCAAGTGAGAAAGTCAGACTGGTTCATAAGTAGCAAGGGTGACACTATGTTGTTTGCACTGTAAGGTGAAGGGTAGTGATATGCACAGGAAGATAGAATCCCTTATATAGATTGATGTCAAGTGGAAATGATAACTCGGAGGATAAAGTCACTGGTCACCAAGCTTCATGACATCTAAGTTCCATCTCCAGAACCCGTATTGTGGAAATACGGAGTCAGCTCAAGCAAGCTGACCTTTTTATTGTTTGCTCTATGTTTTAGTTTTTGGTTTTCACAGGTTTGGCACTGGAGCAGTGGCTGAGAGCTTTACATCCCTTTCCACAGGTGGCAGGCATAGAAATAGAGATATTGACTCTAATGTTGCTTTGGAAACCTCAAAGCCTACCACCAGTGACAGACCTCCTCTAACAAGGCCACACCTCCTCCAATAGGGCCTCACCTCTAATTTTTGCCAAATAGTTCCACTAATGACCAAGCTTTCAAATACATGAGCCTATGGGAGGCATGCTAATACAAACCTAGAATTGTCCTTTGGCCTCCACCCCGCCATGCTACAGTGCACATATATAAATACACATATACACATTTAATAAATGAGAAATATAAAGTATTTAAAATGGCATGAATTTGCACAGAATCTAAACACATCCTCCAGCACATTTTAAGTCACCCCTAGAGTGCTTACAGGACCTAGTGCCATATAAATGCTTAAAAATTGTTATTATATTGTATTATTTGTGATGTGGTGACGAGAAAAAATTTCACATGTTCAATATGGGCAAGTCTTCACAATGTTTCTGATCTGCGGCTGGCTGAATCTGTGGAAGCTACACACAGAGGGCAGATTGCAGTGAATAATGAAATGTTCCTATCAAATGTCTGAGCAATGAAGACAACATCATGTCTTGGTGCCCCCATTTCAAGTCTGTATGTGGAATTCCTTTCTTCATCTTAATCTCTTTTCAGTAATTCCTATCTCCATAAGTGACAATCCCCATAATCCCACACACCTACCAGTATGCAGGTTATACCCTATTACTGATTTTGCATTTTTTTCTTCTTTCCTTTCTTCCAAGTATCAGTAACAATATTAGCGATAAAATTAATATAGAGAATACTATTGTACACTTAGACATTGTTGTTAGGATTCTGCTCTAGCTTCTGAAGCCACACCCTGTCCTGAGTTCTGACTTCAAGCCCCATTTAAGAAGAAATCCCACCACCCAACTCTTTCTCTTGCTTCTGTCCTCTTGGGAGTCTCTCTCTCTCTCTCTCTCTCTCTCTCTCTCTCTCTCTCTCTCTCTCTCTCTCTCTCTCTCTCTCTCCTTTCCTCCCTCTCTCTGTTATTAACATAATTGTTTATAATAATAAAGACCTTCTACGTAGACACAGCCTAAGTGTCTCCTGCTTGCTGCCGACTCTCATCACCATCCCTCATCCATGCCTCTCATCCATCGTCCTGTGTCTATGGGGCATGAGGCCTCTCTATTCATGCACAGCTGCTTGCTAAACAGGCAAAGTGTTATCGTATCATGACAGATCAAACACATAATCCTAACAACTGCTTCTGTTTATAGCTGTCCTTATTTATGTTAAGGCATAATTAAAGAGTATAGACTCATAAATTCTTACCATTTCTTTATCATTCACCACAGAAAGTTCACGTTCAGCCTTAACGTGGTTCACTCCAGTTTTGTGCCACCAGGACCTACCACATGGTCAGTACCACTTATGCTAAATTTAAATCCCAGAACCAACTCTTCTTCCTCTGTGCCTTTGCAAATGCCCAGCAAATTGTTCCCATTACCTCTCCTAACTAAACCATCCCTGTGGAAGCAACTGCACTCCTTGGGCCTGGAACTTTGGTCCCAGGAGACCCAAGTCTTTTCTTCCTAGAACATCCACCAGGCTTTGACTAGGAGACTAATAAACCAATGGTGACCACAGTGATCACACTTCAAGTTGTAAATTTGGCAAGCATTTCCCCCACAAATTCCACTGTTGCTATTTTCTCCATAGCATGCAGTTGCTATGGTTTCTATCATCAACAAAAGGCACGTATCCTAATGTCTGTAGGAAGTTCCCAACTGGCTCCAAGATTCCTTTGCTATTGTGAAGCTATAGGCTTCCTCTTTCAGTCTGTCAATCCTGTCTGTACGCCCAGAGACTGTTACTGAATCTTCTCCTCCCAGTATCCCTCACCCATGATAGAAGATGGTCTGGGACTTTGTTTATCTCCATAACAATGATTAACCTGCTCCAACCATTTAGATCCATGTCAGCATCGTATGCCTTGAAAAACAGAATCAATTAAAATTGTGATAAACATTCAGTTGAAATGCTGCCAAGTTGACTTATACTCTGTTATGTGATGGTTCTATGTAGTGGGATTCAGGTGTCAGCTGATAAGGTCCTGAGATGCTTATTCAGGGTCCTGAGCTCCTGGAGGGGATGTGGCCAACCTGGAGAGGGTGTGGCCAACCCCACTGAGAAGGGGCTTCTGAGACACGAGCCCCCGGTTCCTGGTTATTGGAGAGAGAGTATTGGAATCCATCATTCGTCCATCGCTCGTCCACCGTTCCAGACTCCAGTCCCTGTTCAGGTGCTACTATAAACTGTTACTTGTACCATGAGTGTTGGTTTATATTTTAATAAATATCTATCCTGCACTGGTGCCTTCTAAGTAAACTTCACCTACATCTGACACCCTGGTGTGGTTGGTAATATGAATTCCTTAAGTAAATGGTTTACACCAATGCAATAGAATACTAAATGCATCTTTAAACTACTCACAATATGCTGTTTAAAGAGCAAATTACAGAGGGCTATATAAACAATACTTTTTAAAAACATGAATTATATCAGAAAATGTGTTGATGGTTGTATGACTGGAATATTTAAGTTTTGTTGGTCTCTTTTTTTTTTTTTTTGTTTTTGCTTTTCAAATTTTCGGCAATAATTGCATTTTATCCAGTAATTATATTTTTAAGATTTATTTTTTTTAAAAAAATCATGTGTACTTGTGTATGTACCTGGGTGTGAATACATATTTGTGAGTGCAGGTACCCATGGGCCAGCAGCAGTTGATTGCCCTGGAATTAGACTTCCAGGTGGTTGTGAATTTGGGTGCTAAACTGAACTCTGTTCTCTGCCAAGAGACCCTTAACTGTTGAGCCATCTCTCCAGCCCCTAACCAAAAACCTTAAATATGTTTAATTAATAATATTAATAATATTATGACAACAATAAATGGGTGCTTCCATGCTACGGAAACTTGAGTTTGCTGCATATTCTAGTATTGCTGACAGAGATAATTATGTTGGGATCTTTCACACTGTGAGGGGTTGGACTAATACACCCAGAAGCACTTTTCTTGTTCTATAGTCTTGAGGATCACAGCCTCTCCCAAAGAAATAAGACTTTGAAGGATGTGCAGTCACATCCACACATCTGCTGTGTGACCATTCTGTGACTTGGTTTTCTATCATTAGAAAAACAAAAGGTACCACGTCCGGTTTTGGGGTGTTCGAGTCTTGTCCAGGTGAGGGGCGTCGAGGTTAAATAATCTGCACTCAGGAGTCGTTAGGTTCTATCATTTAGGATCACAATGAGAGACCCGAGCTTTATTCAGTACACCTTATATCTTAGTCCTGCTTCTCCCCCTGCCATGCTTCTCTCTCTCCCATGCATCTCTCCTGCCATGCTTCCCTCCTGCCATGCATCTCGCCTAGCTTTTTTCCCTCTAGCTTCCCGCCATGTTGGTCTCCTTCTTCTCCTTCCACTGACTCTACTAACTCCCCTCCATGCTTGTCTCCAGCTTGTCCCAGCATCTGTCCCAGCTCTCTGCTTCCTTTTTAACTCTCTCACACCCTGCTCCCTTGTCCGGGCACACCCAAGGTCTTGGAAGATCCCAAAAGACTAGCACTCAGCAGGTGGCAGCGATAAGGAGACTGTAGAGCAGAAAAACATGTTTTTCTTTCCCCCCCTATTTAACATAAGGTTTAATCCTTTGGGGAGGAGGAGGGGCCATAAGGGCCAAAGTGGCACTATTCAGGAATCAACAAAAAGGTTCGTAGTACACATTCTCATCAGCTTCTGCCTTCCAGATCTATCAACTGCCAGACTCTAGCTTCAGAAATGGGCTGGGAACTGTTTGTAGCTTCAATTCTCTGATTTGTTAAGAGGTTCAATTTATTCTGGTGAGAGCCAGAGATCAACAGAATATGTAGAGGCCAAGGGACCCATGGTACTGAGGAGTTCATCTCTGAAAAATCCTGTCTCTTTAAGCAGAGCAAAGACAGACACAAGCACACATCTCACACAAAGTTGTCTTCAAAAACAATTAGACTTCTCTGGCTATGAATTCTACAGCCTTAAGGTATCATGTTGCAATGGGCGGGCGCCCCTACAGCACCCCTAGATACCCCAAGGCCACGGCTAATGACCACTGTTAACTTTAAAGAAAAAGAGAGTTTAATGAATATGAATGATATACTGGTACACACACATGTGTGGGCTCGAGGCACTGTGGAAGCCAAGAGCCCCGAATGTGTTCAGAGTAGAATTCTTATACCACACTCTGGGTAGGGGAGGGGTACATCCGGCTCCTGAGATAGAAGTTTTAACAGTTCTCATGGTAGGTCTTTCCTGGGTGGCCCCACCCAGGTTGTTATATCAGGAATGTGGTCCCAGGGCCTTATCTTGGATGGTCCTGCTCCAGTGAAGTCCAGGTCAAGCTGTTGACCAGGTGGGTCCCAAGAACTCAGCTGAGCAAGCTGCCATAAATCCTGTGAACAAAGCTTTATCCAAGAGTTCCAAGAGCCTGAGTCTTTGAGCAAACAGCCATCTGATCAATTGTCTGTCACACAGGGACCGAAACTCTGTCAGCTTTGGCTAGTTTCGGGGACCTCAGGAAGGGGGCAAAGGGGAGGGGGTTGGACAATTCAGGTGGCAAAGAGTCAAACAGGATTTTTTTTTTACTATTTCAATGTGAATTGCTCACTACTTAAGGGTTTCTTTTCATTTTCTACATCTGCTTTTCTTAGCCTAAAAACAAATGTGGTCATTATTTTAAGTTGTCTGTCAGATTCTTGCCTTACTTATTATGATATCCAGGGGAGGGAGCCCAGGGGATCTGTGAGCCTGCTGTCATGCGTGCTAGGAACCGAACCCTGGTCCTTTGCAAAAATAGCAACTGTTGAGCATCTCTCCAGGCCTCAATCTTGCTTTTATAATCTTACTTTTTATTTTTACCATGTTTTTGTCTTGTCTTGCTTTCTGCTTTACAATAGTGTCCCAGTCTGTCTCACAAAAAATGAATTCATTTTCATATACTCCAGTGCATATAAGTATATAATTACCTTCCCTTTCGCAAATGGTATGAGTTTCCCAGAGCTGCTTGTGAATTGAAAACTCATAATTCACATAGTAAAATAAATATACTAGAGAATTAAGTACCTTTAAAATGGCAAACATTTCTATAAAGCAAGGCAATTGTGGCATCAGAAGCTCTTCTAAATTGTTGCAAGAGAGTATAAGCAAAGGGTTCTGGGGCTGGCTGCTTTGTTTTATCCCTGCTCTTTTGTTTATCACCATTGCTATTGTTTCGCAACTGTTTGTTGGATGTGTTTGGATGTTAGAGATTCCTGCAGATCAGTGCTATCTGCCAGCTTTGGGGGGGGGGGTTGAGGTGCAGTTCTCAGCATGGGGCCTTCAGAATCCCTGGGAACTTCTAACACAGGCGTCCCTAGACCTACTGAAATAGCAGTTCCAGGGAGGCTCCTGGTAGACTCTGGTTTAGCAAGGCCTCCAGGCAATTCTGAGGCCTGGCCCAGAACTGTGCTCTTTACACTCAGTACATGTGGGGCTGTGAGGTGGAGGATTGACCCCTGAGGTCCGGGCTTTTCACACCTCGTCCTCTGCAAGAGCCTTTTTGCTTCCTTTGCTGTTGGTTGATTACTTTCTCCTCGGTTCATAGATGGAGGAGCAGGCAGCCCAAGAGGATGATAGTTTTCTTAACTCACAGTCTAGCTTCCCTGATGTGTGAAAGCAGGACACCAGGTCCTAAGGGCCAAGGCTTCCTTCAGCGTCATAAATCTCAAACACCTTTATCCACAACAAAGCATTTGAGTTATCAGTTACTAACTCAACCACTCTCTGTTTGGAACTCACTAGAAGTAAAGGGCTTTAGGATCTTTGCAGAAGAATGCAGAATTGAGAACACAGCCTGAGTGTTGTTTTGTTCACAAGTTAGTGTTGGCAGACAAGAACCATTGGGATTTCTCTGGCATTGGGAAGCACAGAGGCCCATTTGGAGGGAATGTTCGGGAGGGACTAACAAAGCAATAGTATCTTCATGCTGAGGAGTTCATTATCCATCATGTGTTATGAAACTTAAATGTCACAAATAATATTAACTAAGCTGTGTAAGACTTGGGAATTCTGATTCCTATGTTGTTTTGTAAAATTATACCCAGAGGTTTGCATTTAATATTTTTACAAAGGGCATGCTTCAATATTTAAAACCAAAATTAATGTGCCTGCATTTTAAAAGATCTTCATGAGCACACTACAATACCTATACACTTATGAACATCTACTGGATGTGGATTTGTCGAGGCTCTTTGCAAACCTAGAGGAGTTAAGTCAGGTGAGCCAAAGTCAGTCAATGTCACCAGTAATGCATTAAAAGTCATTAGAAAGCCTCCCCGTGAAGGTCCATGCTTTACTCAGACCTATGACTATTTCATACTCTTCACATAAACTAGTGACCAGTTAGTTTGTAAGAGGGGCTGTGTAAACATCTACAGTCATCTATCCAACAGAGTGGAGATAATATGAGTTGCCTTCATTCAAAGCATGTTTGCCTAGCATGGTGACCTGTGCCTGTCTTTCCAGTACTCAGGGGGATGAGGCAGGAACTCTGTAGTCAGCTAAGGAGTGAGTTCCAGGACAGCACTGGTTACATAATGAAACTGGATGAAAGGCAGAGAGAAACAGACTTCTACAGTATTAATCTTATAAATGTTTAGCTCAACTGAATGAACTTTCCTTATATAAAATACAAATGAATATCTCTCTTCTTAAATGAAGGTGAGACAGCAGTAAGATTTATTTATCTGGAGTTTGAGACTGACCTAGTCTATATAACACAAACAAAATGAAACAAAACCTAAGAAACCAAAGGCGTTCTTTATCTGGTCTGGGCATACCGGTAGAGTACTTGCATAATGTGCATGAGGCCCTAGTAGGGTCTGATCTCAAAGAACATTAAAAAAATTTTTTTTAAGACTTAGAAAAAAATCAGCATTAGAGAGGCAGTTTGAAAAACTGCATTTTACTTGGAAATAAATTGGAATAAATAAAGTTTACTTGGAAACCATCCACCAGAGACATGTTGGCAGTGTATCTCATCATTTTTGGACCTTGGCTCCATGGGAACCCCCACTTATTTTCTGACCTTGGGCAAACCTTGGTTCATGAAAAGTCTCCTCAGCATCTTAAAAGATTACATAAGTGCTTCCCGTACTTCACCATAGACAGGCTTCCTTTTTGTTCTCACAAAGGCAAGAAGACTTCAGCAGTTACTTAAAGTCCACACCAGTTTATTGACTTTTATATTTTCCTAAAACTCTGAGTGTTAACAGATGTTAGAAATCATTATATCCAAATTAAGGACAGGTAGAAAAGTAATTTGAAGTATATTTTAACTATAATTCTGCTTTCCTTATAAATGCAAGTTCCATTGTCTGCCTGCTAATTTTACATGGTATATAACTGGATTCCTGATATCATGGGGATGAGAGATTTTGGATAGGATTTTTAAAAAAAGTTTTACTTGCTCAGTAGTTTATGATAGGAATGGGTTCATTTAAAGAACATAAGTTTTGTCGGTGACTTGAATTTTTATGTTTCTAATATATGGATTGGAAAAACCAAATTCTGTTTACATATTTAGAAACCCATTTCACTTTATAAAAAAAGCAAAGATAAATAAGAGGATAAATAAGAGAATAATAATATTATTATAAATAATCTTAGATAAATAAGATAGCTTGTGGGGGTCCATTCTCTCCTTCCCCCCTTCCCCCTCGGATCAGATTCAGATCCTCAGGTTAGCCCTAGGAACCATTTCCTGATCCTTCACACCCAGGTCCCTACTGTAGTTTAACTAACACTGCTCCCCAATCCCCAGGATTATTTCCTATCGCTAGGGAACTGTTAATGTCAGGGAAAAAAAAAAAAAAAGAAGAGGCTTTAGAAGTCCCGAAAGTAAATTGCCTTCACACCCATAGCATGGAACAAAAGCATCCTCACACACACTAAATGTGGCTGGGTGTTGAGCCCTCAGTATTGGCCAGGCACTTTCCTGTATCCCAGACATCTGTTGTTTCTGTCTACATGGGAGCTCTGTGGAATTTGGTATTTCCTCATTTATCAGACGCATAGATAAATTTAGGTAACAATAAGACACGAGGCACAGGAAGCATTCTAATTCTGAAGCTGACAGACTCTTAGAGAATGTTGTTAACCACCTGGTCAGGACAGCCTGCCTACAATTGGTCTATGAATGAAGGCACTGGACTTTGTTTGCCTTCCTACTATGCATATAAAGTTGGGCTTTATGGTGTCTATTGGCTCATTACGGTAGTAAGTCTTCCCGCTATTTAGAATCAATGAAAACAATGCAGAAGAAGGGATGGGGGGTGCCCTTTAATACAAATCAGCTGGGACCCCCAGTTTAGGGATCTGGGGTGCTAATGCTAAGTGTTTGAGACATCACAAGCACTAGTGTATGCCTGGTTTAGAGACTGACTCAGCTGTGGTGTTTGGAGTGGTGTGTGACAGACACACCCACAGAAAAGCTGTCACACCATCAGCACACTCCAGAAAGGCAGAAAGTGGAGGAGGCAGGCTAGCTCATCTCAGGAGGAGGTCTCCGTAGGGGGCAGTCCTTGGATTGCAGCTGTCCAGGAAGAAGTTGTACTTGAGAGTTTCTGTAAAATGCTAGTTTTAAGTAATGGTCAGTCATTCCTATATACTGGAATTCAGACCATGGGAAGACTGCCATTCCTGTGGGTCTGAGGTACTGGGACCCTCGATGTGGCTGTCTGTGCTCGTGTCAATGCCGTTCACTTGTGATTTTACTGCTCACCACAGGTATATAAATGTATGGGCTCCTCATTAAATTCTCTCACCAATCTAATGAGACCATTACCATTATCTACATTTGGCAATAATGGTGAAAGGGGATTAAGCAAACCTCTCAAGGTTCCCACAGACTGGCTTCCCCACTCCAATGGTGTGTTCCAATAAGACACATTTATTATAGAAATATTTTTGTTTCATGTCGTTTAAAACTTCTTTTATTCACTTTCCCCCTAACGATGGATATTGATTATAAAATAAAAAATAGCCTCCATTGATCTCATTCATCCATTGTAAAGGTCTTTTGTGTCTAACCTCTCTTGATGCAGATGTTCTTTGATGCTCCTATTGGAACTGAGAAATAAAGCCAATAGAAAGATAAGAGAAAATCATACAGCTTCCCTATCGTATTTGTCACCCAGGTTTATTTGCTGTTCTGAGGCTTTCCAAAACACCAGAAGCTTCTGGTATCTCTGTCTGAGTCTTCACCCAAACTGTTTTCTGTTGCGCCATCTTTCTTGGATGGTAACTAAATGACATGAGTGTTTTCACATATGTTATGACTACTCAGGTTGTTGGAAGTTGGAGCTGTCTCTTGGCATATGCAGTTTGGTCTATGATTCTGGGCTGTGTATTCTGAAGGAATCTTGCAATGCTGCTGAATATGTTACTGACCTCAGCCTGCCTGTAGATCTAGAGTTTTTACCACAATGCAGTTCTACTTCCATAGAAACCAAAGCTCGACTTTCCTTGCACCCTTCTACTTTCCACCTGCTGTCCCTATCAGTCTTCCCAAACTCAGCCCTTGCTTTTTCTTCGTCCTTTCCAACCACAGAGAGTAGCAGTCATGTGTGAAGGTAGCAATGTGAGATCATCTGGGGCCTTTTACCAATTCACAAAAAAACCCTAATCCAGAGAAGGGAGGTGACCCAAGAGCAAAGGCCCCTCCCTTGCCCTCCTCACTCTCAAATCCCAGTCCTCACCTCTCCTAATTGTGTTTCACAGTAGGAATGGACCAGAGGGAGATGAACACTCAGTGTGAAGGGTAAAAAGGCAGCATCTGTATATTGACAAGTCATATTACTATCACACATAAAGAACACTTAGGGTGGATTTAGAGTTTGTCATGCATCTAAGTCTTGATTTGATTTCCTCCTTTGTGGAGACTGAGAGGTGGCATCATAGTACTTACTAGTGAGAGTGTCTCTTCATTCACGAACGCAAAGAAGCTGAAGAACAATCCTCCTTTACCTTTAAAGCATCAATGCTTCCTGATCACAGCTAAGGATCCAATTCAAAACTCTGAATTTAACATTTAATATAGAACTTTCAAAATCAAAAACTAGACAGGGACAGTGGCTCACACCTGTAACACCAACACTACAGAGCCCAAGGTACGAAGATCTGTGATGATCCTGGGGCTACATAGAGTGAGTTCAAAGACAGCCTGGGCTATGTAGTAAAACTCTCCCCTCGATATAGGCAGGCAGCTAGGGAGGGAGATTAGCTAGCTAGCTAGCTAGCTAGATAGATAGCTAGCTAGATAGATAGCTAGCTAGCTAGCTAGCTAGATAGATAGATAGATAGATAGATAGATAGATAGATAGATAGATAGATAGATAGATAGATAGATAGATAGATAGATAGACAGACCGAAGATAGAGTCCATGGCATAGCTCACAGGTGCATCCTGTTAAATCTGAAGACCCTTTCCTGCCTGGTGTGGTGAACTTTGGTAACCTCAGGAAGTAGAGCTAAGAAGATTGTCCTAAATTCAAGGCTAGTTTGATCTACATAAATTCTAGGTTACTCTAAATTGCAGCATGGGTATAGGCTTGAATAAGCTTCTCAGTGTCTCTACAGGAGAAGTTATATTCTCATGGGTCTGCTCCTGCCTATCCCAGTGCTGTGAATAGAACAATGCAGATGCCTTCGTCTGCCTGAGCACCTAGTGGCTCCACTGCACAGGCTTACCCGATACCCCTTGTTGCTGGGAAATATCTGGAAAAGGGGTATAGATCCACTGAGATCATGATCTACTAAGGAAAAGGTGAAGTCAATCCAGAAGTCCCTGTGGTGTGTGAACCTAAAGGAAAATTCAGGGTTCTCTGTGGTTCCTGGAACCCACATGACTTCCCATTAAAGAAGGTAATTCATTGATGTTAGGTCAGGATTCAAGGTTTAGTGCATTATAAATTCTAGTCAGACTTTCTTTGGATCATCAGCTCCTAAATAATGAAATAGAGACTTTTTATTAATTATCAAAGTTTGACTTTAGCTTAGGCTTGCTCCCAACGAGCTCTTACAGCTTCAATTAACCCATTTTACTTATATTAATCTACAGTCTATCACATGGCTCACTATCTCTCCTCCATACTGTGTGTCTCCCTCCATGTCTCACTGTCAGATCCCATGCACCCCAGATTCTTCCCAGAGTTCTTATCTCTGCCCAGAAGTCCGATCTACTCCCTTCTGGCTATTGGCTATTCAGTTCTTTATTAAACCAATCAAAAGGTGCCCTGGCAGAGACACAGCTTCACAGTGTACAAAGATTATCCTACAATAATAAATCAAACATCACAATAATGGGCTCCAGTCACATCTTGGCAATTGGATGAAAACCTAGCACCAAGCACAGTAGCACAGAATTCAGCTGCATCTCCAAGGCTTCCACAAATGAGTTCACAGAGGAAAATGTACCTTTACTATGATTGAAGGCACTCTGTCTCTACCATCAGTGCTCATTCACCATGGAAAGCAAATAGACTAGAAGCCTATTCAGATGATAAACTGCCATTCACTTGGCAAAAAAATTAAAATAAAATTCTAGAGATTGGCATAAACAATCTCTACAATCAAGGGTCATTGTAAAATAAATGCCAACTATAAGGTTTAGTATTAAAATTGGGGACAGGAACTGAGTAAGCCCTATGATGAATAGCTTATATGTGTATCACTAAATAATTTAATCTCAAGAAGTTGATGATTTAGACCCGTAAAGCAACATTTCTTATTGCATCTCAAAAGGGAATAACTTGGTAAATATCAGCAGGACAGAAATATTAGTTATGTTCTTTTGCAAACTTAAAAGTAAAATGATCACTTACTTAGGGAGGGGATAATTTTCTCTTTTCCGATCTCTAATTCTAATTTCAAAATGGTTTAAGGATTTGGAATTAACTGTCATTTTAATAAAACACAAATCGAACTCTTAGAAATACAGTAATTTTATTATTGGGCATTTGGTTAGGTTTGAGAGGCTGACAAAAGCAAGTTCTCCAAATATTTCTCAATGAAAGATTCTCACTGTTGAAGTTAAGTCTGTGGTCTTAAATGTGACTAATTTTGAAGGCTTTCATTGCCCATGGGATTCTACAGATTGATGGCTTACTCCTGTTTTCCAGAATCAAAGCTCAAAGCAACATTATGTTAGAAAATTTTGTAACTTTCTAACATTTGTTTATGCAAAGTTTTGAGTTCTTACCCCAAAGAGCACCCTGTCATAAAGGGAATGCATGGTGATATCTTACCACAGGAATGAGTCTTTAAGGCTAATGAAAAACATGTTTATCCATTTTTTTAACCTCCCTTCAGGCTATTTGTGATGTGATATGTAAAGATACCAATAAAGTTTTTTTTTCTTTTTCTTTTTTGTATTGCTTTTCTCCAGAAGCAGTGAATTATTTCAGTAAATTTCCTAAGAAATGGAAGCAACAAAGGATACGCTAAGGAACCTGAATTATGGTTTGTCTCTACAGGCAAGCAGTGCTTCTAAATGACTGTACATATGTGTTAGAATTTATGCTCCGACATTATATGCATTTAAAAATACAATAGGAATATCTTGTCTTTCAGGGGATCTTGAAGAAAAAGTGAAGTGGCTTGACAATTTCTAAAAATTTAAACATCTACAGATTATAGTATGGACTCCACTTTGGGAAAAAAGATAAAAGATTTGTCATTTCAGAGGTACAAAAGAGATCACTCGGAACTTCTGCCCTTTTTCTGATGTCTGGCACTCAGGTGAGACTAGTCTTTGAAAGTACTTGGCTGTCCACTTGAAGAAGAGTCTAATTTAACACATCCAAGGTAAAGTCTTCATCTACATAGGGACAGTGATGTTATCATGCCCTTCTTGGGAGAGACCTGAGAGGTTCCCATTCTGCCCCATTCCCATGTCCACCTGACAGAATATCCAAGTATCTTGGACATTCTAGATGAAGTTCACTGGCCAAGCTCCTTGCACATGTTCATTTTCACTTAACTAACAATCTCTTTTATTTTCTCCCTTGTTCTGCTTTGTTAAGCATGTTGTCAAAGAATACCTTACAGAAAACCTCATTACCAACCAAAGAAAAACCAACTTGTATGGGTAAAAAAATTGTCTATTTTGATACTCAACATCTTTGACACCTTGTAGTTTATTCAATGGCTGTAAGTCTCTATTCAAGAGAAACTGTATCTACACCTTGGATGAATCGAGCACAGTCCAGCTTGAAAAGATCACACTATAATAGCTAACTATGTGTACTCCACTTTGTGCCTGTAAAGCAAGATCATTGTATTTAGTGTGTTAAATCATTGCCAGAAGAGAATGACATCCATGAAGAACTCACCTCAAGGTCTGCCATGTAGTAAATTTGCATTCTGTGTCAGCAAGCATCACCTCGGTTATTGTCCTCCCCTAGTGACAGAAGGAATTGAGCTACTGAGTATTTGCTGAGGACCCTTTAACTACCATACACTGGGCTGAGTAGAAACCTCTGAGATATATAAAATGATGTCTCTATGTGACCTTCACCTCCCTAGTTATCAGACTGCGGTGTATGTCAAAGGTCTTTACTGGAGAGCAAGGGGATAGAGGTTAAGTTGGGAGACTAGAAAGAATGGAGTTGGTCGAAGACAGGAAACAGGATGATGAGGACTGCAGCAGGGAGTGATGGGCAGGTGCCAACCAAGAACAACAGCCTCTTAACAGAGCCCACAGAACAGGAACACAGTTTCCTATCCCACCCACTCACACCTCAGCCTCTATGCTGGTCTAACCTGTGCCAATCACAGAGCCCTTCCCTGCTGTAGAATAATACTTCAAGATGTGTATATTATTTAATATTGCATTTGTTTAATTCTGTGAAGCTGTGTTACTGGGTCTGAATAAAACACCTGGTTGGTCTAATAAAGAGCTAAACGGCCAATGGCAAGACAGCAGAGTGGATAGGCAGGGCTGGCAGGCAGAGAGGCTAAATAAAAGGAGAAATCTGGGAGGAAGAAGATCTAGGAGCAAGAGGAAAGGATGAAGTGAGAGGCCAGCCACCAATGGAGTGAGAGTAAGATACAGAGAAATAAGAGAAGGACAAAGTCCAGAGGCAAAAGATAGATGAGATTATTTGAGTTAAGAAAAACTGGCTAGCAATAAGCTATGCTAAGTCTGGGCATTTATAAGAAAGAATAAGCCTCTGTATGTGATTTATTTGGGAGCTGGGTGGCAGCCACCCTGCCTCCCTAAAGAGCAACAAACATTTTGGCATTCTAAAGTGGGGTTACAGTAAAAGAAAATCCAGTAACTTCCCTGCTTTACTTTCCCTCTGTGTTGTGAAGTATAAACATTTCAAAAAATTCTGGATATGCAGTCTGTTCCATAGGCAATATGATGGTAAGAGAGGGCCACCTGTCAGAAACACACTTATTTTCTATTTATTCATCCCTGTAAAAAATCTTGACCTACTAGTGAAACCTTCAGGGATATGATGGTGCCTATTTATGAGATCCTGTAAGGTCTGGGAGTAATTCCTTCTGCCATACCCGCACTGAAAGCTGGCTGTATTTGGGGGCCAGAGAGCACCAACAGGTTAATCAGTGTCACTACTTGACCACTGTCAAACAGAGGACACACAGAGAGGCTCGGTATCTCTTATCAAAGAAGTTTCCATACCTGTCTCCTTCCTGGAGGAATTCAGAGATGTTCTGTGTAAAATCATCTACAGGTGAAGAACCTTAGCTTCATGGAGGCCTCATATCATGAAAAGTCACCTGGCAGTCACACTGAAGAACAGCGTCCTGGCTCAACCCTGACCCTTAAGATTGTGATGCCAAATTTCCTTCTTAAAAAAGTAATACTGTAACTAAATCAACACATTATTTTCATTCCCAGAAGGTAGTTTTCCTGACTTTTGGAACATAACCATTCTTCTACTGTATAATTTTACACATGCAGTCAGGAATCTCACTGGACCACGTTTAGATTGCTCTATAAGACCATTTTAAACACCAAATCCAGTTGCATTGCTTTGTCAGGTATTATTCTCATCAAAGCGAATACAAAATTAAAGGGTAACCTTACACATCCTACATAACAGCCCACTCTCAAAACAAAACTGACCCAAATAAAAAGGAAACCCTAGGTTCTTGTACTAAGAAAATGCTTGGTGTTCATATTACATGATTATCAGTCTCTGTAGTATCTTTTTCTAGTTTCTGGGCAGAGAAACAGTCTTCTACAATATGAAAACAGGTATCAGCAGTGAATAGTAGCATTCTTATTACAAGACCAAATGGAAAACATCAGCATATGTTTCTTCATTTTTTCAAGTGTTTGATTCTTTTTTATTTCCCTTATTTTGCACACCAACCACCATTTTCCCTCCCTCCTCCTCCTGTTCCCCCTTCTCATCTACACACCTCCCCATCCATTCCTTCTCCCTCTCCATTCAGAAAGGGGGAGGCCTCCCATGCATGGGCTTAAACGTAGCATAGCACATCTGAGGTAGGACTGAGCTCTTCCCCCTGTATAAAGGCTGTGAAGTGGGACTTCCTGAGCATTTCCTCCTCAACTTTGGAGAAGGCAGATGAGGGGGCTGAGCAAAGGAAGACATCCAGTCTATGTCCTGCTCAGAAACCCTGCAGAGCACAGAGCTCTTACTCTCCTGCCACACAACCAACAGCTGTTTCAGTCTCTCTGTTTCTTTCTTAAGGGAAATAAATGCTTTGAATCATATAACTCACTTTTAGACACCACAATCAATTCTAAGTGAAAATAATGTGCAATTGGTTCATGTGAGGCTCCAAGGAAGCCAAAGAGGTAGGCCAGAAATTTAGACCATTGTTTTTACAGCTATGGAGAGTTGAGAACTTGCCTGACCCAGACTTTGTTATCTTTTAAAGGTTCCTACCATTGTCTTTCTTGTTAAGTTTTCCATTAAGGCAACAACATGGCCAGATAATAAATGCAATATATTATTATTATAGTTTTTTTGAGACCTAGTCTAGCCATGTAGCCAAAGTTATTGGAAACTTGTAACACACCTCAAGTTGGTATCAAACTCATGATCCTCCAGCCTCAGACTCCCAAGTGCTGCAATTAAAGATGTGCCCTATTATTCCTGGTTTGCATTATTCCTAAGAATTCAATTTGCTAATTCACCACCACCACAGTGTTTTTTTAAAAACTACAGCATTAATTAACAAACTACTTTTTCTTCGGCATTCAGAAACTCAGCTTTCCAATGATTTATGTTCTCAGTACTAATTTTCTAATTATCCATCTCTGAATACTGCAGCTCCTATCTTATTGCCCAAGTCTGTCTATCCAACTTGCACACTGAACTAGTTTACTCCATTTGCAATTTCCTGTTTGACTAGTGTTTACAATAGATGTCAAAAAGAAAGCCAACACATACAACCAACAAAGTGCTATTAATACAAAATATGTGGGAAATTTTCAGTCACGATTAAAATCTGTGTTTACACCCCCCCCCCATTTCCACAGAACATACAATGGTACAAACAATAGCACCACTGGATTTACCAAGAGTAAGGAAGCCAAGAAACCTCCCTCTTACATCACCTTCAGGATACTCTGAGATTGAGGGACCTAGAATAAGTGGGAGAAAGTCATAAATATTTTATAGGTTAGGTACTAAGGCATTTGTGCATTCCAACTCTCTCTCTCTGTATGTGTGTGTGTTTTCACACTTACCTATCTAGTGATGACAAGGAAAAAAATGCTCTCTAAATATACTCTACAACTTGAAGGTCTGAGCCAGCGGAGCTCCAAGTCTAGAGGAAGAACGTCAGCAACAAGTTAGAACTTGGCATAGATTCTCTTAACAGATGTGCATTGTTCACCAACTATCTTCTAAAGCTTTGGTCTGACTTAGTCGAAGGCATGAGTGAAGAGTAGTGCTACAACACACAAAGGGTGAAAGATATAGTAAGTCTCAGAAGGAAACACGCACCCTTTGCTGCGTCCAGTACAGACGCCAGCATCTTACTCTGTAGATGTACATTAACACCATCAGTTTTTATACATCACTTGTAAATCACTTGCTTTATATTCCTTGATACAAGGTTTCAAGAGATAAAGGTATGTGTTTTAGTATCAGTTTTAAAATGTCTATTTTCCATGGCAGTTTAATTATCTTAGCTATATTTTAAATGTTCTAACATGGAAGTAGAGAACTCCAAGAAGAAACTAAACTGTTTAAGGAAGAAAATAAGTATTTGTTTCCCATTTACCAGTTAGAACCATTCGAGTTGAAACAGTGAGATAATGTTGTCTTGACCTCATCTTTTTAAAGAATTATGTTTGTCAGGAAATAATTCTCTGAGTTTGAGTAGCATACGTGTGTGAACACTGCAGATACTTCCTAGCACCTGACAGGATTGAAAACTTCACTAGAATCATCAAGAAAAACAACTTGAACTAATATAGTTGTTGTAAAGAAATATACTATTAATTTCACTCAAGGAAGTAGATATTAGGGTCAGAATATACCCGTGAAAACCTACCCATTTCAATTTCAGACATGGTACTGTTTATAATTTACAGAGTGGAAACAACTAATTTGTCAGATTTGCTGAGAGCTGCTGGTAGCAATGGTTTTACCAGAGGCTGTGGGAATATACAGCAGATGACAACCAGTATTCAACAGGTTGACTTACAAGATGAATAAGTCCTCATGGGAAGCCTCACTTGGCAAAGACCATGGGGATTCTGACTGTAAATGACCAGTTGTTTCTGTCTGTAATTTTCCTCATATGCCACATTTCTTCCCTTAAAAGAACAGCTGTAAGGTTCCTTTCACAGCCCATTGACAGTGTGTTTTATATATCTTGGGCACAAATATAGCTGTGGATGGTCAAGAAGATGGCTTCTGCTTGCTCTGTATAATTCTGATGAATAGAAATAATACTAGAATAATTTACATAATGACACAAGAAGTACCAGTATTCCCAGTTTCAGACTTCAGGACAAATTCAAAACAAACTGGCTGCCTCTGCAGAGAATACACACAGACACATTCCCAGTTGTTTGTTGCTGAATCAAGGTCATACACAAAACAATTCTGGTAGATATAACCCTCTGCAGTAATTGACTTTCTGCAGGTACTCCAAGCCTTAATTTATGTTACAGGCTCAAGGTTCAGCCAACTAACTGTTTACTTTCTGCCTGAGAATCCTAACAACTGAGGCTACATGCATGGCCAATCATTACTTACGGGCAAGTTAATGTGATCTCTCAGTTTTCCCTGGGAAAAACTGTGTGACTTATCATGTATTATGAGAATGTGTTAGACCCTGAAAATATAACATATAACTGTCCAGACTTTGGCTGTAAGAATGTGTATGTGAGATAAGGGGGGGGGGGAGAGGCCATGTAGAGCTTGTAGAGAGTTGCTATGTAAGAGCTGAGCAGAATATGCTTGTATGTGTGTGTGCTGAGGAATGTGTATAGAGAAAAGTATGGGAGATAGAGAAGCATGGGGGTAATATGAGGGTGAGTGGAAGAGTGAATGAATGATGCAGTAATGTCTATGCATGGGACAGAACTACATGACAGTTACTGCTAAGTAGAGGAGCTATGTGAAGGAGCTGCATAAGGAGCTGTATGGGAGAATATGCAGAAACTGTGTGAAATACTGTATGGTGACAGAGATATATAAACGAGATGTAAAGCTGTGGCTACGCTGAGATTTGAAATCATGTGGAAACAAGGAAGATGAAGCTGTCTAGAAAAGAGATGTAGAAAAGAAATGTATGTAAAAAAATGTTTAGCCATGCGAAAATAGTTGTAATTATGCACAGAGATATATGGTTGCGTAGGAGAGAGATGTGTTTATATAAAAAGAGATTTTTAGGAGAGATTTTTCTAAGATGAAGTAAAAGAGAAAGTTAGCATCAGAAAGTGTGTTCTTTACTTACCCCTCAGATAGATAGGAATTTATTTCTAAAAACCCTCAGATTTAAAAAAAAAAAAAAAGCTTCCTGATACTCTGAAGTTTTCTACCCATAACCCTGGAGCAGTTCTGGGAGCTAGAATCTCGGGTTTCCTTAGAACAGCCAAAGCTGTTTTATTTAATTAAGCTGAAGGAAAGGATAGAGTGGTGATGTCTGAGGAAACTGTATGCATTGTAATTCACCTGGGCCAGGTTCAGCAGAAAGGCTGTTGTACAAGGGCCAGGCACTGCTACAGTAAGAACCAATCTCTACAGGAGTGCCAGAGAGTCACTAAGAAAACAGTAACCTGTTAGAGTAAGCAAGTGAAGGGGTGTGAAACGGATGTAAGAACAAAGTGTAAGGACATGCTTGTATGAAAACACCATAATAAAATCCATGAATTTATTCCATGCTAGACTTAAAAACAAGGGGAAAAAACAGAGGAGAATACACATTCTGTGAGCTTCTGGAGAGGACATCTGGACAAGACAGAGTAATTATGTTCAGAGAAAGGCTAAATCAATTTTTGCAAGGGAAATTTTATGAAGAGATTTCTAGCTATATAGATTGACTTTAGGAAGGAAATTTGATGCTTACTCTTTATGGAGCTTCAGCAATAAACTGAAGAGGTAACTTTCACGGGGTGGGGGTGGGGGGGGTCCTTTAGTCCAGAAACCACACGCTTACATGCATAAGTTTTCTCTGAGTATCATCACGGAGAAAGTAGCACAAAGTTAGGGGGAAGATGAAAACAGCCCAAGGGCCGGTCACAAGGGAATAAAAATTGGATACAGCATACGAAATAGCATCTAACATATGAGATATCATATGCTTAAGAACGTCCATATTAAGTTCTTCAGAGTTTAATGAACATTTGAATTAAACAGGGAAATAAATAATTCATTCTGGAACAGCAGGATACAGGAAAAATGTAACAACAACAACAACAAAAACAATTGGGTATTGGGTCTTCACAAAAGTGTCTTTAAATGTCCAAGTGGTTATTAAATCTATATATACAGTGAAAGAAAGGAGCAAATATTTTTTAATATCTCTTTTTTGGCTTTCTTAATTATCCATAAACTTAGAATAAAGAAGAAACTTCTCAACCAAAATGACATTAATAAATTTTTTTGAGATTGGGAACTGAATTGGAATCTTAAGTTAGACAACATTAAAACATGACCAGTCTCTATCCAAGTGCAAAGTCCTAATATTGGTGAATTTTCAAAAAAAAAAACAGTTTATAGCATGTTCTTTTTCGAAGAAAGCAAAACAGTCATAGTCATAAGATAACATTTACTAGAAAAAAATGGTCTTTAATATCATCTTTAACATATTAAAAAAACAGAAGTAGCAATTCAACATGTATCCTTCCATTATTATTTATACAGATTTAAATGCTTCCTTGTAATATACCAGTTATAGTTATAATCAGTAACTTTCCAATCACTGAGATTAGAAATTACAGTATTTACTGAGCTTAAACTCTTTCAGAAAATAAGGCACAACTACATGATCACAAGTAGTAAACACAATAAAATAATGAACCCAAAACTAAGGGAGAAAACATTCATGCAAAAGTATATACAAAGGCTATGGATATATGATCCAATTTAGAGAAGCACAGAGTATCAGACTTGTGGTTGGGCCATGGTACAGAAAGTTCATTACTTCTTACTGAAAGAACACAGTGGCTTTTCAGTTTTTTTTATACAATTTGACATAAATTTAGGAAGTTTATACACAGGATTCACATGTGCAACAATAACAATCTGATCATTGAAATTCAGGCAAAGGGCAATTAAGACACAGCAATATATGGCACGTTATAATTACAGAAGATCATCCATCAAGCTTATGTCTATGAATACTAAATTGGTGGCACATTTAAATCTCATAGATAAATTATCCATGGTTTTCATAGCCAAAGTGCATTTAAAAAAAAAAAAAACTGCTAGAGTTAATGGGTCACAAATATCAAAATATACAAGTGTCATTTACCTTCCCCTTTAGGCTGAGCATCTTCTGCAAATTTAAGAGTAAAAAAGTAGCCATAAAGACCTCAAAACTATATAAACAATCATAAAGACTTCTTAAGAGGGATGGAAACATAAATTTGGCAGTTCTATTTAATATTATCCTAAAGGAATATTAAACCAGCTAATTCCACTTTAAGAGGTAGTTGAACAAAATGTTTATCTGTACACTGCACTGAGGTTCTTTGTTGCCATTTCTTCTTTCCAAAAGGAACACATCCTCTATCAGCAGCTGCGCCTGCTTTCTACTATAACAGTTCTGCACACACACTTTATTGCACACAAACCCAACACAACTTGCTTTAACTCACATTTCTGTTCTTGGGTTTGCAGCTTGCTAATACCTGATGCCAACAGCCAAGTACTGGGACTCTGTATGTGCCTGCTTTAACCCACTGACAATACAACACTACTAACAAACATCCAATATATACAGCCAAAAAAACTCAGAAGAGGACTTTTTATTTAAATGAGAAAAAAATCTTAAATTTTTGTTTCTAATCCATGCTAAATTGGTAATAGCTATGAGCAAAGATGGTGTGGCTTCCTGTGACGTCAGCACAGTAGCAGGTGGTGAGCACTATCTGGGACTATGAGGTAAGATGAGTTGGTGGACAACAAGAAAACTACCAAAAACACATGAACTCTTTGTTGCCACCCCATTTTTTGGGAGGTGGAGGTGAACCAAGGGAATTCTTTAGTGTCTTCAAATAAAGGATGAAATGAACATTCTAATCCAAAATTTTTATGAAGCAGTGCCGTGAATGTCTGCATTTTTTAAAACATACTTTAAAGTATTTATATGTAAAAAAAAAAAAAGTAGGACTACTTGAAAGGATTTACAATTATATAAGATGCATAAATAGCTCAGTTTATACTATCCAACTCTAATTTTTAAGGAGCAAGTCTATCATTTCATTATATAAGCTCAAGGATATATATTTATCCAAGTCCTGGAACTTAGTCTCCTTAGTATAATAACTGACAGCAGGGTTTAAATTTGCTTAGTAATTAAAAATACATGTCAGTCTCTTGTTGTTTGTCTATGTTGTGAGTATGTCATAAAAGTAAAAATTCCAGCATAATCCTGACAGCAAGTATGTATTATAAATTCTTTCTTGTAAATAAAATACTAGTTCTTATCTTTCTCTACTATTGTTATGAAATGACCACACTGATTCAATATGTAATTTCTTCAGAAAGGTCACATAAAAACTAGTATGTAGTAACTTCAGTCTTCAGATGCTTTTCCAATCTCGGGTTAACACAAGTATCAAGTTAAAGCTCAGTCCCCTCACTGACAGACAGAAAAATGACCCTAACGGGGTCTAGCTACCTTGTTTCCACTTTTACCATATTTAGGAGTTGTGGAGTCATTTGTGCATGGCTCTATACACTCTAAACTCCAGCTGTAATGCAATTCCATAGCACTAGTTAGTTATACAAAGTTAAAAGATTTCCCAGTTAAGGTGGAGCCCTCCTCAGAAACATGAAGCTGACTTTCCACCTATCTCTCCAAGTATTCTATCCTACTAGGGTAGAGAATGTAAAGAAGAATTTGAATATTTTCTTACCACTTTATGTTGTCTCTACAAACAGGACAGTAGCAGCATTGGCTCCTATCTTTAGCACAGTTACAGGGAAGCTGAGCTACACTGAGGAAGACTGGGCCCGGTAAGGAACAGGAGATTCACTGAGAAATCAAACTTCCTGCAGCTGCTAGAAATACAAAGTAAGGCTGTGGTGTGAGCTCAGTGCAGAAGACTTCCCGTCAGCAAACAAACAGGACCAGGACACCACACAGTTCTACTACTCACCCTCCAGCTCAGGGAGGCAAGTTTTATACAATGTTTTAGGGAACAGTGCATGAGTGTCTAAAATAAGATAGAGAGATACAAATTAACTCTAGTTTTAGAAATACAACCCTAGAAGTACCATAAAGTAAACCATTTAATTTTACATAGGACTTCATCAAATCCTCTCGAGAGTGTAATCAATACTGCCAAACATAAACCATGCTTGAATTCATGGTTAGCATATCATTATACCATAAACTGCATTCAGAACACTCAAGTAATCAGTGTATAACATAACACCGTAATTTAGCTACAGACCTATACAGGAGAAAACCAGGTGTTACACTCCTGTGCATGACTCCACCAAGAGAATACATAATATAATCACTGTGTTATTGTGCAACAGAAACCACAACAAATAAAAACAACCGTCCATACATCTGTGAATGTAATTTGAAAGGACAAAACTAAGGAATTATATTCATCATTTGTGAATAATTAAATTATATTTAAAAAAATACATTGCTATTTTCCATCCAAAGATTATTTACATTTCATTGGCTAGTTCTGACCTTGGCATGAAAGCTGTTTTAGGGATTTAATGGAGAAAAGTAATCAAAACTTTAACCCAAATCTCACAAAAATAGAAGAGTTTTACTTGATACTGGTAACATTCCAAAATATACGATTCCAATTTGGCCTAGTATGCAACCAGAGTCCAAATCAAATGTATTAGAAGTCTAATGTTAGTGTGATACTATTCTGCAGTTGTGATAACCCGCTATCCTTGCAAATCATTGAAGCATGCATCACAGACACGAACAGGCTTCTTCGAAGAAGGAGTTAAGGCATTTTTGGTTGAACACTCAGCACAGAAGATATTTCCACACTGTCGGCAGTGATGCTGTGAGAACAGAAGTTAAAACAGTTTCAAGAACTAAAGCTACAGCGAGAATATTATAAACTACAAAGCTGTTAACAACTGCACTGTGACAAGGTGCTGGTTTCAGTATGTGAATTTATTCCCTATGTAATTTAACCCCTTACACTGTCAGACATTATGGTAACATTGTAGGTTACATCCTAGAATTCCCAAAGTACTCTAGGAAACCCTTCTTTTAAAGTGTTAAAGCACGCCTATTAAGTGAAGAACTATTCCTAGTCACCAAAAGTCTCAGGAACTCTATCTTCACTTGGAATTTAAACCTAACAGAATTATACACAGCACATTTGTTAATTCTCTCTGCTTTTGCTTCTTTTTAAAAAACTCAAATGTTCTGGGCAGTGGTGCACGCCTTTAATCCCAGCACTCAGGAGGCAAAGGCAGGTGGATCTCTGTCAGATCCAGCTCCAGGATGGCCAGAGCTGCACAAGGAAACCCTGTCTTAATAACAACAACAACAATAACAGCAAACAAAGAGCTCAGATATAATGAAGCACGTAAATGTAATCTCTGCACACCACTTCCAGGAAACAACTGTTCCAGCAGAAAAGAAGTGATTGAATTTAAAACTAAAATTCAAGCATATATAATAATGAGAATCTAGCAAGTGTGGAATGATGTTTAAAACATCTGTCACTGAAAAATGGAATTTTAGCAATTACCTAAGCTGTTGTGATATTTTACTTGTGTCCTGAGAAATAAGCGTGCCTGAAGATCAGAGGGTGGAAAGCCACTAGTCAAGCACAGAGTCAGGAAGTGGAAGTGGAGAGTGAGAGGTGACCGTGGCTGGCTCCAATATTTCTCTGACCTTCAGGCCAACTTTGTCTGAACTCAGATAAAATGTCACAACACTGAATCAATTTGTTATTAATAAAAAGTAGGATATGAACCTGATAGATCCAAAGTGATAAAGAAAAGTCCAACTGACCCTCCTCTCAGCTTCTCCAAGATCCAAAAGGGCCAGCAAGCCTCTCCTCCTTCCTCTCTGTGGCCCCCTCACCCCATTTGAGTCCACCAAAAACCTCTGTGGCTTATTCTGGTCAGCTGAGCATGGACTTCCCTCTGAGTCAAGGTTCAGATTATGGACAGTTTCGGAAGACAGATGGAATTAATCTCCCACAACAAGGATCTATAGAAATGACTCACCCGTCTCACTGTGACTGAAAAGCTCTTCCCACAGGACATACAGTTTTGTACTTCATTGTCTTCTGCCCATTTTCTATTCAACGCTTGTGTGTGTTTGATCTGTTTTGAAAAAGTTTTAATACATTAAAATTATAACATTTCAGAGAATGATAAATTGGTTATTTCTAACTGGTTGCCAGATATTTACAAAGTTTTGACTTTATGCCATATAAAACAAAAAAAATTTTTAAATTTTTATTTGTTTTTAATTTTTTTTATTTTATGTGCATTAGTATTTTGCCATGGATGTATGGTCCCTTGGAACTGGAGTTACAAACAGTTGTGAGCTGCCATGTGGGTGCTGGGAATTGAACCCAGATCCTCTGGAAGAGCAGTCAGTGCTCTTAGCTGCTGAACCATCTCTCCAGCTCCCATAAAACAAATTTTTAAAAGTCAAATACTTAAGTCAATTTCCGTTTGTCAGAATAGCTACATTCATGAATCTGAATGACAAGAAAAAATAAATTTATAGTTTTCAGAGGCACTGGCAATTACAAAGCTCTGGTAATTTTGAAATTGTGGCAATTTCACATTCATTGCACTGCAACAATCAATTTTTCCTTATGATTGTAAGAAAAACCTAAATCACTTCATTTTCTATTCACTCTTTTTTCTTCCTTGAGACAAAGTCCAGGTTGACTTTCAACTCAAAGTGATCTTTCTGCCTCTTCTCAGTGCTGGGATTAAAGCCACCATGCCTGCTTGAGATTACTTCTTTAGATATTTACCAACCTATTTATTACTCTGCATTGCTGAATTTTCTAATTTCTTTCTCTGTGACAATCCATGAGTGATGTCACTCTCAAATGAGAGGTGTTTGAAACAACCTTTTTATCTTTCATATAAATAACCATATGATCTATAAAATATATCTACATGAATAGTAATTATCTGAAAATATTTATTCAACATGGGTTTTTCTGTTATTTTGGTTTTCTGTGTGGTATGCAGTACTGGGGATTGAACTCGGGTCCTTGCAGAAGACAGGCAAATTCTCCACCACTGAGCTACATTCTCAGCCCTGACAGCTGTTTTCTAGAGGTAAAATAATCTTTACCTGGGAGAGGCTGGAGGCTAAGAAGTTGCCCACATCACAGCAGCACCTTACCTGCAGGGACTGGTTCTCTCTGCCCAGCTCCTGGACAGCCGCAGTGGTGTTTTCCAGCTTCCTTTGCAGCTCTAGCACTTTGGTCTGAAGCTTCTCTATTTCACCTTCTCCTTTAAGACATCTTATGGAACAGATTGCAAGGAGATTGTTAATATTTAAGAAATCATTAAGGACCTTTCTGGAATACAGGTAATGAACAACTTTCATAATTTTAAATATAAGACATTAATTTCAAGTATTTCTTTTAAAGCCTAACTTTTTAATGGCTGCTTATACACCTGAAGGGGTTATACACTTTCCTTCATTCTCTGTCTGGTGTGAAATGTGGATATGACAATCTTTGTATTACTTAGTCTAGGGTTAAACTAATTTTTAAGACAGGGTTTCTGTGCAGCCCTGGCTGTCCTGGACCTCACCCTGTAGCCAAGGCTGGCTTAGAACTCAGATCTGCCTGCTCTGCCTGAGCGCTTGGGATTAAAGCCTGTACCACTGCACTGCCAGCAAGTCCAAACCAACCCCCTCAGACAGCAGTCACCTTTCTAATAGCGCTCTCCGCTCATCCTGATTGTTCTGCACCGTGGCTTCCAGGACTGCAATCTCGCCCCGTAAGTCATCAGTCCGCTTCTCCAGCTCACCGACTCTGCGCTGACTAGACTGCAACTCCTTCTTCACAGTGCCCAAGTTTTCATTTAACGTGGTCACCTGCATGGTGAGCCTGGCCTCATTCTCCTCATGTCTCTTCATTCCCACTTCCCTTTCCTTTATTTCAGAGTGCTGAGGAAGAGATCGGGGAAGCTATTACATGAGCAGTTCAAAGCCACATTCCTACTTAGTGAATCAAAATACCAAAGATATACGTCATCTGCTTCTCCAGGAAAGGAAGGAGAACTATTGCATCATACATTAAAATCCTGATTCTACAAATACGTGCAATTTAAATAATGCAGCAAACAAGTATCAGCAAGGCTCTCACAATGACACTGACAGTTTGAGACTCTGCAGTCCACCAGAATACAGGGACATGCCCATGGTAAGAGAAACACTCTCCTGCCTCAATGCATCCCTGTCTCTCATCAACCCACCAAAACTGTAACACAAACCCTCTGGATCAACTGAAACATTTGGGAAATTATTTGGTGAGATTTGGAGTTAGTCCAACAAAGGGAAGCCAGATGCTTCCTACGAGGTAAACCAACGCAGGGAAGGCAAAGCAGACCTCAGTCATCATAACTCCAAGGCAAAGTTTCTGTTTCCAGTTGGAATATCCATCTTGACCTTCACTCACACGCCTCCTTGCCTATGGCTGTGATTTCTTATTTGTTTCTAAAAGTGCTTTACTATTATATCTAATTGGATTTTAATCTATCTAAACTAATGTGATTACAGAATAAAATAAAGAAATTATTTCCTACTACACCAGCTATTTAAACAAATTTGATGTCTTTTCTAACTTTAGTGTGAAAGAACCATTTCAATCATAGTCTTGAGATAGAAAGGCCTTCCTGGCTGATTCTGAGTTCCACTTTAAAGCGCTATTTCTCACTATTAGGTTGATTCACTGACCAGCTTCGCTTCCTTCTCAGAAAACTCCTCCTTCCACTTCTCCTCCTCCTTTTTCACGTGTTCGCGCATCAGCCGCTGACTTTCCTTCTCTTGCTCAAGAGCCACCTTCAGCGAGTCCACTTTGCCTTGAAGTTCTAATTTCTGCTGAATCAAAAGTTGTTTGGCATCCTTGAGATTTGCTACTTCCTATTGAAAAAAGCCAGAAACAAATCATCTCTGTGCACGAGCTAATTTTCCGTTAACTTGACATAAGATAAAATCACTTGGGAAGAAGAAATCTCATTTGCGAAAATGTTATCACCAGGAAACTTTCCTGTGACTGATGTGGATGAGCCCAGCCCACTGTGGGACCCTGGATGCTCTAAGAAGGCAGCTGAGCAATCACCACTTCAGTGCCTGTTGCCAGGTTCCTGCCTCACGGTCCTGCCCTGACTTCCCTCGGTGATGGTGATGAAGTGTGACCTGAGAGTTATAAATGAAATGTGCCCTTCCTCCCCAGGCTGCTTTTGGTCATGGTGTTCCACCACAGCAACATAGAGCACAACAGGACAACTCTTAACTAATATGCAAATGACAGCTGAAACTTATGCAACTTTTCACACCAGCAAGATTATTACTTCCTACTCACTAGTATCTCACTCAAGGGACACTTTACACGCATGTGTTTTAATTACACTGTCTGAAAAGTATCCAGACACCTTCTTTCAGTGTGCTCACTTATCATGTAGTTCTCCAACGTTGTATTACAACTGAATTAGACACATAATCCTATGAGTTACAAAACCACACACAGGGGAAGAAGAGGAGAGCCCCAAGAGAGCATCTAAGCCTTTTCATGAAACTGAGCCGCACTTCACAAAGTAAATGGTAGAAACTTTGGGTAACCGGTACTCTACCTAAGCTTTGAAGGGATAAAATGTTAAAACAATAAGATTACTAAAAAATTTAAAGAAGAAAAATAATTGAAAAAAGACTTCCTTGAATTATAGTCTTACATGTTTATAAATTTATTACTTATAATTTTCAAAATCAGTGTCCCACTTCTTCATTTCAAATTTAAACTTAGCCTGTAGCTGCTTTGCTTCATTCAGTAATCAGAAAATAAAAGTAGTTTCAATATGGATATGGATATCATGAAATAAAGGACATTCTGGCCATAGTATTTGTCTAGCACACAGTGGGTTCTTTCTCAATTTCTCTAACTGAGTACACTTACAGACAAATGTGAAGGACAAACATGCAGCCTAGGTAAGAGAAAGACACTGTAACCTACCTTTATGCTTTCTTGTTTGTGAGACTTGAGTTCTCCATTCAGTTTACTGATTTCTTTTTCTTGTCTACGGTTAATTTCTTCTGCCTCTGCCAATTTAGACTTTTCATTTACTAGTTCTTTTTCCTTCACTGACTGTAGAGAAATTATAAATTTAAAACATCCACTTTCTTGAAAATTAGTATGCGAAAATGTTGATATGTGTGACCCTGGCTTGAACCTCTCTCCTGAAGTTAACTAGAGCAGAATATGCATCTTCCCTCCTCTTTAACTTGATAATGTCACCACTGAGATTGAAGAGTTACAATAGAGTGAATGGCACCTATGCAGAGCAAAGCACTGTGAAATACTACCCACTCTTACAACTTCTAATACTAAGGTTCTCTATTTTGGGTAGACTTTTTAATCTACAATTTATAAATAAATAAAAATAATTTTAAACAATTAGGGATAGACTTAACACCAAAACAAGATGTGTCTGAGCTAAAATTCTTGCAAATAAGCACCAATTAAATACCACCCATTAGAACTGTCTAAATTTGAGACATAAATCATGAATCCCTGTTTCCCAGTTCCCACCTTATAACCACTCACAATTTTTACAACTAATCTTAATTTGTAATACAGAAAACATTCTATGGTATAAAAACACGTTTCTAAAACCTCAAAGGTCAATATGAAAACTCAAAAGATATCAAAAGATTTGGTGGCAGAGCCCTTCCAGGCACAGAGCCTCACAGTCTCACAGCCTCAGACCCTCCTGGAGCCTCCAGGTTAGGTGGGGCTCACCAGCTGGTCCCCAAGCCCTCTGCTAGTCTAGAGTCAATGGCAGTTGAGGATACCTTTTCTCTCTGAGCGTCCTGCAGGGCTTGACTCTGCTCCTTTAGCAGCTGCTCTTTCTTTGCTGAGTCCTGCTCCAAAGCAGCTTTGGCAGCCTGCAGTTCTTGGATTGATTTACTTTGGTTTGCAATTTGATTTCTGTTTGAAATCAAGTCTTCTTGTGCCAGAGAGAGCTTCTCTTCTACAGACTTATAAAAAGTTAATTCCTCAAATTAATATGACTAGTAAATTTCAACAAGCATAACAGTTAATAATAGAACAACAGCAATACAATACATAATCCATGAAAAAAAAATTTAAAAATACAGATGAATTCTGTATTTTCTAGAATCTATGATATCTCCGACCTGATAAACACCTTGATAAACAAGACAGAGTATTGTCATAGAAGATATTTAACAGCTGTCAATCTTTAAATTTATTTAAGTAAACAAATTTAAAGGAACACATTTATCCTTCTATTTAAAGCTGTATTCTGAGCAGCCAGTGACCCATCCTCTGAGGTGCTGGTCTCAGTGGTATAACAAGCAATGTAGTTAGCATCATAGTTACTGAATACTTTAAGTCCTTTGTGAGGTGGTAAATTTTGTCATGTTAATAGATTTTGAATCAGTATGGAAACCAACCTTTGAATATTGGTGAAGGAGTTTCTAGATTAGGTTAATTCAGGCAGGGAGACCCACCCTAAATGTGGGTAGTACCATTCCATGGGCTGAGGTCCTGAACTAAATGACAAGGAGAATGGAAAGGGGGGGGTGGGCTCTACAGACACAATGTGATCTGACCTGTCATGGTGTACTCTGTCTATCACAAAAACCCTCCCTTCAAGACGCTGTTATCAGAGGAGAAGAAGCAGTAAGAAGTGAGGCCAGCTTTATCATCGTTACTGACCACACTAAGGCTCGAATGTTTTGAGAAGCAGAAGCAGAAGAAAGCTAAAGTGCCTGTTAGGTTCCATTTGGAGTAGATATGGTCCTAGGAAGAGGGAACTTTGCAGGGTGTGAGGACAAGCTAACTTACTCTTCTTCATTAGCCCTGACACAATCACCTAGTTCTCACTAGAGAAATACTTCCCTTAAGAAGGAGGCAGAGAATGCAACTCAGTTAGGATTGTGCGGAACACATATTTAATAAAATATAAGTGAACCTGTGAATGGAAGTCTCTAATCTTAGTGCCAGGGAGGATGAGGCAAGAGGATTGCACACGAGTTTGAGTGCAGCCAAGAAAACATTGTGAAACACTGAATCAAACGTAACTAACTAAATAAATAACATTTAATATGAAGATTATGCTCTGAAAAAGGAAAGTTACTTCTTACCAGTAACTCAGTTCAGAATCCTTTCAAATATAAAGCTCAATTTTTAATAACAGGAAGTAGAGGTCTAAACCCTTTCAGACTTACTGTGTCAGGTAACACCCAGAGTCACTTAGGGTTGTTTGCATTTATTTTTGTTGTGGTTTTTTAATAATCAGCCAATGATTAACGAGGACCTTGCATAAATGGTTCTTAACATAAAAGAGTGGTATGTAAAGCAGAAACTGAATGGCGATGCTGAGTAAATCCTCACCACACAGAAAACAGCATCAGACATACTGTAAAGTGAGGCATGTTGGCCTAAATGTCATTAAGGGAAGACTGGTTTTTAAAAGAATAAAATTTACTGGGCCAGATGGTATAGTTTAGTGTGGACTACTTGCCTGACATGCATAAAACAATGATTTTGACCTCAGTATTTAAATAAACAAGTGAATTTGAAAGCCTACTGCATAAATCTACTGCAAATATAATTGGAAAATAGAGATTCTGGTCCAATAGGCTTGATAAAACCTACACAGCAGCAGTACACCTTAAGAAATTCTGTCAGAATATTAAAATGTCCACAAAATTGTGGTTTATAAGATTTCAAATGCATATCCTCTAAAAATGTAGACGTATGAAGCCCACTAGTTAGTTCTTTGAAATCAAGGTGAAAGACTATGTCATGAAGTCCTTTAGAAGATGCCAAGGGCTACTGCTCCATCCTGTTTGAACATCCACTAATACACTCCCACACAACACGGCCATGCATATCTCCCCTGCTCAACACTGCTTGCCTTGGAATGCCCCTCCTGGTTCATTTCTTTGTTCTCTATCTGTAACCTAGCCTCAACCCTGGCAATAGGCAAAACCCTGAGTGCATCAGCCTTGACAGCTGATGCCAATTATAGCATCGGGGTGGGGGGATGTGACCCCCTTGTAGTTCCCACTGTTTATTAAGCAAACTTTCCCACGTTTTTTCCAAATAAAACATTTACAATGTTAGTTCTTTTTCTGATGACTGATAAAATGTCCTAAGAGGAAACACTGGGTTGAGAAATTAGGTTTAGTTCTGTATATCCTACAATTTCCACTTTACTGGGGCATAAAGGTGGAAGTGAATTCCATTTCTATTCTTTCTAGAAAATAGCAGAGATTGCAGCCAATGAACAAAGTATTTCAAATACTCAATGAACAAAGTATTTCAAAAATGATCCAGCAGATGGGGCTAATGACATAGATCAAGCCAGGCTTCTTCAACCCCACTGATGTCCAAATACACATCGTCAGTCTGAGGTATACACTGACATCAGCTACAACTGAAAGCCTTCCCACAGTTAAATGTCCTGTTAGAAAATGTTCTCACTCTTCTCCTCTTATGTGTAACATCAGCTCACTAAAGCGAAAGGACAGTATGGTTGACAATGACCAGCTCTCTTCTGGTCCACATATATGCACACTTCTTGGGAAACTGTTCTTCAAGAAATGGTGGAAAAGGAAGGGGCTTTGAGTAAAACAAGCAGCTCCAGGCATAGCTCTGGTTCTGTAGCATCACTGGGCCTGCTTCACCTGCAAAAGACACTTCCAAACAGGGTGTAAAGCCTTTCCTGGGCCTGCTCTTGTGCTTTCTTTTATCATTACATGCAAGACCTTCAGCATCTCACAACCTTCAGATCAGATCCAAATTTCTCCATAAGCCTTTCAACATGTTGTAAATCAAACAACAATTTAACACTAATAAAATGACCAGTTCTAGTTTTTCTTTCTTTAGAGATTTTTTTAAATTTTTACTTTTCAAGTATTTGTATGCTCTGCCTATATGTATGTCTATGCATCAAATGTGTGTGGTGCCCACAGAGGTCAGAGAAAGCACCAGATTCCCTAGAACTAGAGTTACAGGCATTCTAACTGCCATGTGGGTGCTGGGAATAAACTCAGATCCTCTGGACAAACAGTAAGTATTCTTAACCAATGAGCTACCTCTCCAGGACCCTTGTCTCTTGCCTCTTTTGGGTGAGTGGGGGCTAACCAGTCTCTTTCGCAATCCTTTCCATTCTTAACACTGTGAGAATTCTCTCCCCAATTCTGTTTCGTGCCAATACCTTCTGGCTGATCCCTTGCTGCTTCACAAGCTATGAACTCTAATTTATCCCCTTTAATCCCTTAACTCTAGCCCTAACCAACCATCATCTTCTCTGCTTGATGTAGTATGAGGTTTCTGACCCAGACTTTCAGGCCTTGCCTCAAGGTTTAGACCCACAGACCCACAGAGACACACAGATGCTTACATTAATTTTAGGCTGATTGGCCTAAACTTGCTAAATATATAGCATATATAGAGCTATATAACTTGCTAACTCTTTACCCTTAATCTAAAACCCATGACTCTTATTCTATTCAGCCATGAGGCTCGGTACCTTTTCTCAGAGCAGCATAGGTGTCCTCTGCATCTGCTTCTCTGGTGTGTCTGTGGCATCTCGTCCCTGTTCTTCCTGTTCCCAGAGTTTTCTTAGTCTTGTAGCCCCGCCCACACTTCCTGTCTGCCTTTGACCAATCAGCACTTTTTATTAAACTCATAAGTAGGACAATTATGTACAATGCAAAATCATAATTCCACTACAGCTTGACTCTTAAAAACCCTCAAATATAGAATCCAATTGTTTTTTTGCTAATCATTTAATATACTATACAATTTGGATCCCTTTTTGTTTGTTTGTCTTTTGTTTTTAGAAACAGGGTTTCTCTTTCTCTGATGTTTCTGGCTTTTTCCTCTAGCTCTGTAAACCAGACTGGCCTCAAACTCAGAGATTCAGCTGCCTCTGTCTCTTGGGTGCTAGGATTACAGGCATGTACCACAACCCAGCTGGATCCTATTTCTTACACCTAAATTCCAAATATAAACCAGCATTCCTGGTTGCTCTGCTCACTTCCTCAGTAGCATCAAATGATCCTTGTCAAGACTGCACTTCCAAATTCTACCTATGGTTCTGGATCTACCCACATATCTGAGTAGCCTACCTCATCTCAGAAAGCTGTCCCCCAAAGAGCCCATGAATAAAATACAAAATATATACAACACATATATTTAAATGTTTTATGTTTGGTCATTCTACTGCACTTTAAACAAAACCTCTAAGTATAGGAAAGAGATAGCACATTTGATAAAAACAAACAAAACAAAACCTACAAAAGGCCAGAGACAGACATTGGTCTGAGGGAGTGAGGCAGGGGTGCTGGCTGAACGTTTTGTCTGCAAGAACACACTATTTGCTTTCCTTGAGAGAAAGTAATACGCCACTGTTGTATAAAGCTTGCTTACTCTTTTATTTATACCTTTGATTTGAATAAATATACTTTATTTGATCACACAGTATTATTAATTTAGGCTATATGCTTTAGCCTAATTATAATCATTAGGCATTCCTATAAGCTTAGAAAGCTGACAAATACCTAACACTAAAAGTCAGTTTTGCTTGACAACAGTAAAAGAACTTGCATTTTTCATCATTTTATCTGGCCAATCTTTGAAGTCATTTTTAAATAAAGGCTTCAAAATCCTTAGAAAAGCTAGTAGTATAATACTTTTTGACCAAATGATTTCACTATAACTCATTTTAAAATGATTTTTTATTTATGTATATCATGATTTTTGTCATAAAAATTTAACTTTTAAGAACATTAAAGTAACAATTTAATAAATGATACTTCCCAAATATAACTAATGGGCACCTGCAGACAGCTTCTTGGGCTTCCTTACATCCACACTTTAGCATACCTTTAGGTCTTGCCTTGTGGCTAGAAGTTCCGACTCCTTGCCATAGAGATCAGACTGGAGCTGTTTCAGGCTTGCCTGGCATTTGTCATAGGTGCTCTGTAAGGCGGACAGCCTCTCTCTCTCCGCTGCACGCTCCTGGGACGCCTGAGATGCCTGCTGCTGTAGTTTACTCTCCAGCTCTGTCTAGAACATGCAGGAGTTGTTCAGAGGAGAATGCAAATGAAAAGCTAGTCAAATATAAAACAAAATTTATACAACCAAATTTTCGGAAAACCAGCAAAATTGCATGTGCCCTAAAATCGTATTTTAATAGAGAGTAGTGTACTTTAAATTTATAAAGGCAAAGAATTACAAAATCAACAAGTCTCAATCACAGGGAATGGAAGACATTCCATTAGTAAGGAGAAGGGCAGCACTGTGACAGAAGACAGTGCTAGATTTCATGGATGACATTCTAAGTCTGAAATAAGAGAGATTTCTACATGAAAGAAATTAAGAAGCCATTATCATGCTGTGGTTATATATTGTGTCTCAAATAAAGATTTCCTGAAGATCAGAGGACAGAGCCAGTCACGAAGTTAGCTATAGAGGTCATGCAGTGGTGACACACATTTTTAATCCTAGCACTCAGGAGACAGTGGTAGAGATTTCAAGGCCACACTGGGCTATAAGAGACTGATAAAGAGAACTTCAACTCAGAGGGATCTCTGCCTCTGCCTCCCACGTGCTAAGACTGAAGGTGTGTGTCACCACTATCTGACCTCTATGGCTAACTCTGGCTGGCTCTCTCTCTGATCTTCAGGAAATCTTTATTTGATACACACTATATCACCACATGTGCCCTTTTGTCAAAAATAAAAATAGATGGTTATATCCAATATAAGAAAAACTACATACAATAAGGACAATAACTATATACAATATATACGGGCAATAATGTCTTAGTCCATTATCAATTGACAAATTGAGAGAAAATGCTCCATTATTTAACCTAGTTTGGTGAGCCCAAGTGTTGTACCCAATTCACTTTCTATCCTAACTGTTTCCCAACTGAAAACTATCTTTTGATGTCTCTCAAACTTATTTTGCACCTCTTTAGTGAGTTTCTGTTTTGAATCTTTAACTAGGAAAACTATAACAAGTTCTAGTCTTCAACTCTATCAAAGACTCAAGAAGGAAACAATATTAACTGAGTAAGCAAGAAGTATAAGCAAGCGACTTCCAAAAAATCTGAGAAATGACAGAAACAGCTGGCTGCCTGAACAGACATTCAAGGTTAGTCTGCAATATTGAGGCATCCATCTTCTGCCTACAAGCCTAGCATATCTGACAGATTTATCAGTGTAGCAGGACATTCATAATAAATAATAAGACAGAAAATGAAAATTTCACCTATGTTCAAGCTATTCTAAAACCAGCTGTGGTGGTTTGAAAGAAAATGGCCCCCAAAGGGTACTATTAGGAAGTGTAGCCTTGTTGGAGGCAGTGTGTCACTATGGGGTGGGCTATGAAGTATCCTTTGCTCAAGCTACTGTCCAGTAAGACAGTTCACATCCTGTTGCCTGCTGATCAAGATGCTGGACTCTCTGCTCCTTCTCTCTGCTCCACACTGCCATGTTTCCACCATGATGATAATGAACTAAACCTCTGAAACTGCAAGCCAGACTATTAAATGTCTTTCTTTGTTAAGAGTTGCTGTGGCCATAGTGTCTCCTCACAGCAGTAGAGACCCTAAAACATCAACTTATCTTTAAGAGTATTTAGAAAATATTTAAAAATATGATGTATTTAAAATATGTCTGCATAATAGGAAAATATGCTTGGCTTTAAAATAAATATATATATCTTTCATAGATTGAGACATTTCTGACAGAGGCTTAAAGGCCTAGGAGAACTAGGAGAAAAAAAGAGACCCAAGGATGGGTACCAAGTAGGATCTCCTAGGAGGAATAAGTTCCGAGACTGTGAGTCATAGTAATTTACTGTAAGATTTACAAGGAGCTAGAAGATAAGAGCTGGAGGGTTCTCAACATGAATAAATGATGCTTCAAAAGAACAGAATGCTAGCTTCTCTCATTTCATCATTAAAATTGTACATATGTTTTAGCTTATTTTTTTTTTTTATCATCCTGTAGAAGCCTGTTTATTGTTTAGTGAGAGAGAGAAAGGCAGTAGGTCCAGATGGAAGAGAGGTGGGACAAAACTGGGATGAGTGGAAGCGGGGAAAATTGTAATCGGAATATATTATGTGAGAAAGAAAAGCTATTTTCAATAAAAGGAAAAGAATGTACACAAGTCTAGAATTATCCTAGCATCCATACTATGAATATCTGTAGTTATAATGTGTCAATTAAACTTCCACAAAAATAAAATATTAGTTTATTGAATCTGAAACTGATGTCATTAGTATCCTCTGTGTTCAGAACCCTGCCATTATCCACATCTTACTGGTCAGTGGTGCCTGATAATTAACTGTATCCCCTTCTAAAGAACTTTCTTTCACCTAGTTTTCAGGACATATATGTTACAGGTTCTTTTCCTGTTTTGCTGGTCATTTCAAATTATTTTACCATTTGCTTTTCTTCAACTGTATCTCTCAGTAATGTAGAACCCCAAACTTCTGGCACTGGCCTCCTATTTCTATTATGTGCTTTTTTAAATAGATCTCTTCTAGAACTATAGCTTTAAACATCTTTTATTTAACAAGCAGCTTTAACCTCTCACCTAAACTTTTAACTCTATTATAGGAACTTTCATGACATCTCCTCTTGAACAATCTGCACACACCCATCTCAACCTGAGCTCTTGATTCTTGAGAGAAACCTGCCCATCAAAAATAAAACAAAAACAACTAAAACCCACGACTTCTCCAATAAATGTCACTATCATGTGCAGCACAAATTCAAAGAGTTATCCTTGATTCTCCTCAACTTCTAGCCTCTCAGGAAGGCTCAGTAACTGTGCTTCCAAACCACAGCTATAGCCCATCCCCCTTCACCCTTCAAAGCACCACAGCACTGCCTGGGCACGGCAGCAGATTCTCTTCTCATTCCTTCATTCCTTATTAGTCCTACCTAGTTCTAGGGATTGCCTAGTGAAGCTGCACAAAACATATGCAATAAATTATTAACCCTAAATCTGAAAGAATCTTCTAATGATTTAATAAGAAAATATGTAAAATACGTTTTAATTCAATAAATTATAATAATACAAAGATTAGATTTCAGAAACTTGGATATGACACTAAATTCTGGTAAAAAAGAAAAAAACTCACAACATCAATTTGTACACATTAGAAATGGCTGTGATTCCAGTTATTTCAAGGACTTAGATAGGAAAATGTGACTTCCAGCCTGAACAAAGTCATAGCAGATTGATCTCAAAAGTGAATGAGAACAAAATACAAAGCAGACATTAAAATGTGCAGCTATCAAAATCAGCACAAGATGGAACACTTCAACATTCCATCAGACAGGGACAGGTTCAGAAAGTCTGGCCCTAACTCAAGAGCCACTGGCAGGTAAGGGCGGCTGGGGAGTCATTTTCCTTCAGTGGAATAGGCACTGGTGAGTGGCCCATGCTTCACTAAGTGACCACACTCACGTTTATGCCAGGAACCTGACTAAACCCAGTTGTTGTTAGTCTTGAAAAAAAAGCCATGATTTTTCTTTTTTCATTGTTGTTGCACATTTGTATATGCATGAATTTGAAAAAGAACAAGGAGAGTTATACGGAATAGTTTCGGGGAGAAGATGGAGGAGAAGTATCATGTAATTATAATCTCAAAAATTAGAAGAAGAAATAACAAAAGAGAAGAAGGTTATGTAGTACAGAAACCTACTAGGAAGAAGTTGTCAGAGGGAGATGGAGACAGGTGAGAACAGGGACACAGCATGGCCAAGTATATTATACACATCCATGAAGTTATGAGAGACTACGAGAGTCAGGGAAAATGCTCAAAAATGCATTGTGACAACTGTATCCTAATTTCCCATTACATGTGGAAGCACAAAGGGAAAAATACTTCACACTTGCCTATATTTTTAGAAGATAATTTTTATGTAATATAGCATAACAGAAAAGTGGAAAACATAAAACTTCATATGTAGTGTTTTTAATTGGTGTTCTATGGCAGCCAACTATTAATGACATGAATATTTACCTGAATATTCTACAAATGAAGGATTTTACCTTCTTCCCTGAAGACCAGTTAATCAACAAAAATTAACAATGGCGAAAGATCTTGATGTTGTGCAAATATTTTAGACTAAACACAGCCTATTTTACAACTCATTCTGAGCAAAATGAGAATGTTGAAGAACGTAAACCACATGGTTAACAATAAATTGTCCCTATAGTCTTAGAAATATAAACTCTCTTATATAATATACAATGTCAACTATACTACACAAATCTGACATTGTTAAATTTCTAAAATACATTTCACTTCATGATTTTTGCCATTTTTCCATAGTAAAGATTATCTATTATGAATTTCTTTAAATTTTTCTAAGACAGTAGAAGTGTTACATAAGTAATTGCCCCATTGTCAAACATTATTTCTATGTATTTTCATACAGAGACATGAATTATTAGACAAATGATTTGTATCAAAATTGTAAATAATTAGCTGACAGTTTCAATGAATGAACATTCAGACTTAATATATCAAATATAAACTATACATTTAACAAAATTTAAATATATACCAACTTACTTATAATAAAACTCATTTGAATATTATTAACTTCCCATTTTTTTCCTATAGAAAGTGAACCGTTTTTTAACTGGTACCTTTTGAGCAATCGCCTTTTTGAGCTCTTCCTGGAGGGCTGCAGTGTGTTCTGTCTTCTCTTTGGCCGCCTGCTGCAGCTCACCTATGCTCTTCCGCAGACGCTGCTCTTCCTTTTCCTTTTCTTTCAATGTATGCCGAGCCTGAGTGACCTCCCCCTCAAGTGAACCAAGTTCCATCTTCAACTGCTGAGAAGTCTAGAAGGAAACAAAACCTCCCGACTCATTTATTCACTCAAAACACATTTTCTGAGTGTCTGCTACTTTTGGCAGATATTACTGAACCTATTGGTCACCTTCCAAACATAACTTATTTCATAGACAATTAATGATATGAAATCTTTCAAAACATGTGGTAAGCAGTCCAGAAATACCTTTCAGTCACTATATAGTTCATCATCAAATATCATCACCGACTGTGTGGTTAGTTTTTTGTCAATCTGACCTAACTTCGAGTCATCTGGAGGAACCTCAGCTGGGGTGTGGGGTAGGGGGATTATGTTGTTCCACTGTAAATAATTGTCCCCGCCTATGAGTTTAATAAAAAGCGCTGATTCGCCAAAGGCAGACAGGAAGTATGGACGGGGCTACCAGACTAAGGAGACTTTAGGAACAGGCGGAACAGAGCAGAATGCAAGAAAGAAGCCAGAAGAAGCAGAGGACAACTATGCTGCTCTGAGAAAAGGTACCGAGCCCAATGGCTGAACAGGATAAGAGTCATGGGTTAGATTAAGGGTAAAGAGTTAGCAAGTTATATGTCTGAGCCTTAGGCCGATCAGCCTAAAACTATTATTGTAAACATCTGTGTGTTTCTGTGGGTCTGTGGGCCTAAACCTTGAGGCTAGGCCCGAATATCCAGGCCTCATACCTCATACTACAGAGCAGCCTCCACGCTGGCCTGTGGGTAAGTCTTTAGGGCATTTTCTTGATTAAGGACTGATGTGGGTACTGTCACCAGAGTCTCTGCTGAGTTCCTACCTTGGCTTCCCTCCATGATGGGCTGTGATCAGGATATATAAGCCAAATAAACCTTTTTCCTTCCCACTGTTTCTAGTCCGTGTTTCACCATAGCAATAAGAAAACTACAGCAATCTATGAAATACGTCATGTTTAAGAAGGTATTAATTTTTTCAACTATAACGTTCTTTAACCCTATGTAATTAAAACTGATATGATTAGTTGATTCAGTTTTCTCTTTTTCTTACTTATATTCCTTTATTCAACGTTTACATTTTAAATGAGTTTAAATTTGTTAGTGCTAAGTAGAACATAAATAACTATTTAAAGATAAACATATGTACCATGTAGAAAGATAAAACATTCCCTTGATTTCCATATCAGGATGAAAGCAATTGGAAAATACAAAGGCTTATTATATTTTACATATCTATATTAAAGAACACTGTACCTCTTTCTCTTTTTCAAGTGACTTTTTTAGTTCATTCTGCTCCTTGAGTGTACTTTCTGTCTGTACTTGCAGCTGATGCTTTAATTCCTTACAAACTTTCTCCTAATAAAGAAACATTACACAGAAAATGTCTATAATAACTTACAATTAGCTTATTAGATTAGAAATAAAAAAAGAAGGGAATAAACAAGCCCCCTCTCCCACACCAGCTGGGCATTTTAATAAGATGATATATAAGAAAGAAAATGTAAATGACTAACCAAGTCTAATATAGCAGCTTTTCCTTTCTGCTTCTCTTTCTCAAATTCACTTTTGGAGTTCTTTAAAGAATCAGAAATTTGTGACAGTTTGTCCTTTGTGGTGGAAAGCTCCACCATCAGAGCTGCCTTCTGCTCCTCCACTGTTTTCAGGTCTGTGACTGACGCTTGGACCTGGTTGGTCAGCTCCCTGCGTTGCCTCTCTGCATCTTGACTTAACTTCTCAAATTCTTGTTTCAAGACAACTTTTTCTTCCTCTTTCTTGGTAAGAGTTTGTGTAATATTTTCAAGGGCTTCAGATTTATTCTGCAGATCCAATTTTGTGCTGGATACTCTGGATATTAAAAAAGAATTTAAAAAATTAATGTAAAATCTACCATCAAGATTACTCATAAGTGATTGCTCAGTTCTGATTTTTTTTTATGTCCCAGCAGACATAATTTAAAGAACCAGGAAACTAAGATAATGTTTATTTCTCTAAAATGTAATGGCTCATATGCTTATTTTAAAATGGTTATTTGTGTTCTACTTATCACTGACAAAATTTAAAGCACTGAAAACTGCCTTCAATCATCTCATCAGATACACAGGATTTCCTTAGCAAGGGTCAGGCTATTTCCACTTTCTAACTTAATCCAGCCCTGTCTACCACAGTAAGTCATCAGAGAAATTTAGGCAACAAATCCTAGAGAGTCTACAACAACCAGAAAAGGTTTTCCATCTCCCTAAAGTACCTAGTCAGTGCCTTATGTCCTAAGCACACACAAGACTCTGCCTCTTCCTTTAAAAACATAAAACATAGTTTATGTTAATGAATCTGAATATCAAAACATTTAGCATAATATAGTAAGACATTTTATAAGGAATCTTTTACTTCAAAAATAAAGACAAATGGTTTATCTCACTGGAAATATATATGATTAAAGTGATTCGCTCCCATCGATCCTTTAGTGCAAAAATGAATGAGCTACAAGAATGAGGCCGTAAAACTCCAGCTTTGAGAGTGTATAGTTCTAGAGTCTTCCCTATGGTCGACGTGAAGGTTATTTGTTTGTTTGTTTGTTTGTTTATTGTCAAACTGACAGAGCTGAGAAAATGCTCCCATTACTGACTAGTGTGGCCTATGGTGCACTTTGACTGATGCACAAAGACCTAGCCCACTGTGAGCAGTGTTAGCCTGGGCAGGTGGTCCTGAGTGGTCTGACAGAGGAAGCCATGGGGAGCATGCCGGTAAGCAGCATCCTCCATGGCCTCTGCTCCCACTACTGCCTCCAGCTTCCTGCCTTGACCTCTAGTCCTGGCTTCCTTTAACGATGGACTCAAAGCTGTAAGATGTGATAAACCTTTCCCTCTCCAAATTCTTTAGTGTTCATCACAGCAAGACAAATCAAATCAAATACTCAATAATGTCAAAGCTATAAAAATTACAAGCTTGAAGAAAAAGATCACTCCTAATGAGTAAAAACCCCCTCTGTACTTAGAATAGAATCTCAGAGCAGAAACCTGATTGTTCGTAAGTGACACATATACTCATTCCAGTATTTAAAAATCTTATGTTAACTGTTTTCAACCTGAAATGAATGCTCAAGAAACAGGTACCATATTACATCTGAAAAGTGACTAAACCAAATTTTACAGAACTAAGTAAACAATGGAAAATGAAATTAACTCTAAGTAATAATGGCTTTTTCATTGACATTAACATGAGTAGTATACAAAATCAGCACATATGCAGCACGTGTACGCACACACACACACACACACACACACACACACACACACACACACACACACACACACGCACACGGAGGCTCTAGGCATAGTGAAGGCATACAGAACCTCAGGATACAAAGCGAGCAGAAGGCTTACATTTCCCTTTCCTCTTCCAACTGTTTACTCAGCTCCGCAGTTCTGAGCTGGAGATCTGTGTTCAGCTGCCTCTGCTGCTGCAGATCCTGAAAAGCTTGCTCCTTGCTCGCATTACCTTCAAGAGCATCGGCTTCTAGTTTCTGTGGGTGAAGTACGCATCCACTTGAATTTGACAATAACTAATCTATTATTAAATATAACATTTGCATTCAAACTGTTGACAAAATATACAAAATAATTACATTTACAGAAACTTTCTAAAACTACTACTTAATGAGAAAGTTGTTCTGTTTAGAATCTGTCAGAGAGTCTAGATTAGGCTTTTTACATAAGTCAGTGGTTATTATTTAAATTAATTACAAGAGAATCAACTTAAACATACATATTTATTTTAAAAAGCAAGTTTGTTAATTCAATTCTGAAAAAAAAAACCCCAAATAACAGGTCATTCCTGTACCCATTTAAAATATATCATCTATGCATATGCAGCTAACAACCATGAAATAAGATGCTTAACATAAAAATGAACGAATTTGTCCTATAGTCCTCGAAATGAATCACTGACCCTAAATATACAGCACTTTAGGATTCCTGACTTTGCTTACTTAGTGTCTTAGTTTAGATTTTATCATTGTTCTTTATAATGTGCTTAGGCAGCTCATACATGTTATTATGTGATTTTCAAATTCATAAAATCCAACCACACATAAATTTAAATAGAGGCAATGTACTTTCTATGATCTTCTGTGCATATGCACATATGTGTGTGCCTTCGGAGAGCATGTGGAAGCCAAGTGTCTCAATCACTCTCTGTCTTATCTTCTGAGACAGGGTCTGTCACTAGATCTGAAACTTGTAGATACAGCTAGGCTGGCCGAAAAATATTACTAGGGACCACTGCTTCTCTGCCTTCCCAGCACAGACATCACAGGCCCTTTCTATCATACCTGGAATTTTACATAGATGACAAGTTTCAAACTCAGGTCCTCATGCTTACATAGCAGGATTTTACCGACTGAGTAATCTCCCTAGACTTCATTTAATTATTTTCTTAAATGAAATACAAAACAGACATTATACATGTCAATCGGGAACACAATAATGTTATGCATAAATCAAATTAGACATATCTAATTTGCCTTTTCTCTGTGCTGAAAACTTTTAAAAATCATTTTTTAGCTTTGAAATGTATAGTATAAGGTGTTATCCATAATCATGTATTACGTGACAGCACCCCAGAGATTCTTGTTCCAATTACAACTATTTTATAAAGGTTTCCAAATGAGCATGATCTCTGCTCACTTTTCTGTGTCACATTATTACCTATTCTTTTGAACCATATCTAATTTGTCATTACTACTATTGTTGGCATCAAAACAAAAAACAAAAGACAAAACCAAACCAAACCAAAACCCCCCAAACCCCAAGAGCTCAACAACCATAAACAGAATTGTAGAGCGTACTCATTCTCTCATGTTACACTGGTATAGATGTCCAGGAAAAGATAGTCACCTCATAATTCTGTAATCATACATCATGTTTAACTGATTATGAAAGTGTAGGAGACCTAAAGAATATTTTACTTAACTGTTGGTAATTCTAAACTCAAATTTTTCTCTGATATGTCTATCTCATCTTTTTAGTAAATCAATTCCTTTAGAATTATCTTAAAGTAAGGTTCAGCTTATAAGGGTTTAAATACATTACTAAATTAGAAACAAAATCCAAAGGGTATATAAAACTTTAAAAAGAAAAAAATTCTACTGTACATAATATTATATTGGAATAAGATGTAGGGAAATGGAAAAATAAAAGGGGAAGAGAGATTCTAGAATAACAAAATTAATACTGTTTGGTGTCTCCTGCAAGTATTTCATACTTTATAATAAAAATATCACTATGTTAATTGCTATTTATAAAAAAATCACTCATTGATGAATAAATGGGAAATAAAAATGGAATTCAAGATTAATTGAATTGATAAAGCAACATTTGAAATTTTACACCTCTTCATCTTTCTCTGTTACTTAAGTCTTTGATTCCGTGAAGGTCGGCAGCCTGCAAAGTTGTTGAGTAGTAAAGAGTGTTCTTATACAAACCCTAATTTGACCCTCTAAATCTTCAGCTTTTTGTTCTAGAGCCAGAGTCTTCTCTTTGTATTCCCTGAGATGGATTTCCAGCTGACTGCACTGTTCCTGTTTCTCCTGGAGCTTTGCAGTGACCTGATCCAGCTGCACAGTGACCTTATTTAACTCCTGCAGAAAAACATATTTTAAGAAAAGTCATAGCACCCTGATATTCAAAGTCAAACTGAAAATGATAATTTTATGTAAGAAAATATCTGAAGTAAGACTTCAGGTACATTCAGTGACTTATCAGATATTATCTTTATCTACTAACAAAGAAAATTAAATTGTATATACTGTAAGATGCCAAACTTATTTGTCTAACAATTAAGTAACTTAAGTAGTTTTAGATTTACTAATTTATGTACATGAGTGTTTGTCCTGAAAGCACCATCTGTATGCATGGTGCCAGCAGAGGTCAGAAGAGGGTATCGAATCTAATAAATTGTAGTTATGGACAGTTGGGAGCCGCCATGTCAGCACTGGGAATTGAACCCAGGTCCTCTTCAAGAGCAACAAGGGCTCAATTAAATCAAACCCAGGGCCTCTTACAGGCTAGGTTAGCATTATGCCACTGAGTTACTTCCCTAGCCAGTTAACAACGTTCTGATAGTTTTCTAGAAATACTATCTAAAAGCTAAAATGTATGACTGACCATTGAATAACTTAGCTACTATACTGTCATTGAATATTTTCAATTTTTAAAACACCATTTTAGAAATTACATTCTAAAAATATTGCAGTTATTACATCACTCAGAATAACAAGTGTCACAAAAAGAATAAAACTAAAATTATTGGTAAGTCTGCCCATGGGCAATCACTGTTAGTGTTTTGATAACTTTCCTACATCTTGTCTGAATTAATTCATTTTCTACTTATTTTATAAGCTTATAAAAACAGACTGAGATGGTAACTCAGTAGGAGAGGGCTGTCCTAGCATAGACAAGGCCCTGGATTCAATCTCTAGCACTACAATAAATGAACAAATAAATAAAAAAATTAAGTAAAAATAGTTTGTACACTATTTTGTTTTAAAATCCTTTATTTTTATCACAACAGTTTACCATAAAACTTTCTGGTATGGTTTTCTAGATTATATCTAACTACATAAATTCCCATCTTATTGGTATGACTCATTTTTTTTTTACCCAATTTACTTATTACTAATCTACTTTTAATTCTTATATTATTATTACACTCCCTGCATTTAGTACTAGAGATGCAAAAACAATCTTTATAGCTATTATTCCCTTAGGATAAAAGATTGCAAAACATGGAAATGCTGAAGTTCTTTTTAAAATTTGTTTTAGTTTACTTTTAATTAGCAAATAATAGTTTCGTTGTGGCATTTTCTTAAATACTTTGTTTTGATCATCCTTCCAGACTTGCTCCCCATCCCCCACCCAAATAAGTCCTTGAAACACAGACACACTCACAGTGTACATACATACAGACCATCACACCATACAGACAGATACACATGCACAGAAACATACATACATATAGACAGACAGATACACATGCACAGAAACAAACATACATATAGACAGACAGATACACATGCACAGAAACATGCATACATATATACAGACAGATACACATGCACAGAAACATGCATACATATATACAGACAGATCCACATGCACAGAAACATACATACATACAGACAGACAGACATACACCCATAGTTTCCCTATAGAGTGCCAAATGTATCTCATTACTGTCTCAATTTGTAACTGATTCTTAAGAAACTTGAATATTTTTTAATACAGTTTCATATTTGTATACAAGTGGAGTATTCCTCACATATGAAATGCTTAGGACCAGAATTTTTGAAGCTTCAGGTTTGGAAAATAGATTTCACAGATTAATATTCCTTAATCAGAAACTTGAAATTCAATATGCTCCAAATCCATCATTGTTGCTCAAAAAGTTTTGTATTGGGGAGTATTTTTAGATAAGTAATGTTCAGCTTGAATTTCATTAGAGGCTCACTTCCTTCTTACAATGTTTTAAGTAACAAGGATATTATCACATCATCAAGCACATGCCAGAAATTGCTTATTATTTTAGCTTTTTCTGTTTGCTCATGAATGTTGTTGGCAATATTCAGATATTCATTATGTGGTTGCTCTTATAAATATTTTCACATTATTCTGACTCTTAACAAAAATTTGGCAAAATACTTTTCCACATGTAAGTACATGCAAGTATCATAACTACTTATGTGTGATTTCATGAATTACACATTTCCTTCATATTAGTATGAATACAACAAAACACATAATTATACATGTTTTCAGTGCTTACAGGTTTGGATTGGTATATACCAATCTAACAGACAACATTTCTACCGAAGGAGAAAGACTGAATAAGGGTAAAGAGTAAATATAGGAAACTGTTCTGTTTTAGAATTTGATACACTTCTGAATTTCTCTTTTAAAATGGGCTTAGTAAGTATATTCTAAAAACTCCTCCTTAATAAAGGATGAGAGAGTCCACTAGCAATTTGACACTGACCCTAAAGCAAAGCTTCTAGAAAATGGTATTACTTCCTATTTTCCAACAGTACATCTGGGACACCAGCAGCCTGCCTACTAACATAACTCATTTCCTCACCCACTGGTTTGTGAAGTGAAAAGGCAGCAATCCCATACTTGGAAGTAATATTTCACCTCTTCCTATGGCCTAGACTAGCCTGGACACGCAGTACATTACTAGGAAGCCCAGCTGCACCTGCACACTACTCCTGTAGTGGCCACTCAACTTCTAAAAACTCTGAAAGCCTGTCACAGACTATATAAAGTTTGTCATCATTTTAGCAAGTTAATAACTAATTTAACTACAAATCACAAGGTTATAATGTGACGTGACCAGATTCCCTACCTGTTGCTTATCTTGTAATGCATTTTGAGCTGTGTCCAAATGATTCTGAAGATCAGCTCTTTGAGTAGTTTTTGCTGCTTCTGCCGATAGCAATAATTCAGTTTTGGCTTTAATCTGAAACAAAGTTTACAAATTACTTGACTATATTTAACTGTTGCTAAGAAACATTAGTTTTGTCACAAAACTATTTAAAAATTAGGTTCTTTAGTAGAAAAGTATTAACTGAGATACTGAAAAGTCCCTATGTGAAAATGTCTCATTACATGTGCATAAAGGCAAAGACTCTAGTAAGGGTTAGATAACAACGAAAAGCTGTTTCTCTGTGAAACCCGCACATCCTGTTGCCACTTTAACAAAAAAGAAGGTTCCAGGACCTGGAGATACAAGTCTGTGACCCAACATGTAAGAGGCAAAGCAAAAGGGCTGTGAGTCACAGCCCATGCCACATGCTTAGACCCTATCTTAAAAAGCAAATCAATTGTATACTTTTCTTTCTGGGGAGGCCACTGTATTTTTCTGAAAGAAATGTCATATTTCACCAGCATCCAATAAGCTGAACTACACCACAGAAAGTGATGCTCTACAGATCAAGGCCAAACAATAAAACAAACTAGAAAGATGTTTAAAGTTCACTCTTTCCAGAAAATGTCTCATATAGTTTTATTGTTGATACTCATTAAAAGCCAACAAATTATACATTTAAAACCTTAGGCTTTCCATAATAAGTCTTAAATGAGTCAAATGAGCTAAAACTTGTGTCTTCTTTATCAAAAGTGTCATTTATAAGTATTGAAATAACTTTAGCACAATTCCCCTCTAGTTAAAAAAAAAAAAGCAAAAAGTAGAAAAAATATAAATACATTTGAAATTAAAACATTTCAGAAGAGTTACAATGATACTCTTAACCAAGTCAGAGGATCAGCAAACATGATACAAAATATAAAATTTAAAATATACATGGTAACTGTAATTTCAAGCAGAAAATAAAATCTTCAAATTATTATTTCTCAGTAATTCAATATTTGATCTTCACAGAAATAATGTTTGAAAAGGTGTATCTCTCTCCTGAGCCCAAAGTGACCTACCCTTTAAGTAATAGTAAGTAGAGCACCCACTGAGGAACAAGTACCACATTGTGAAGAACTTATTTCTGTGCAAATCAGCTTCATTTATATATAATAACAGTTCATCTTTCTGAGGAACTGAAAATGCTTCAAAATATATGTAACATATTTTCCAGAGTGATGGACGATGTGAAGATTTGAGGGACTGAGTAATACCCCCACTATTATCTCAGATGGTCCAATGGCAAACAAAACAGCCCAACCCATCTCCAGCCACTGCATAAAGATCAGAGGTCCTGCCGCTGCTGCAGCCTATGCTGTTGCAGCCTGTACACTAAAGCCCTTATAACACGAAGGCACTTAGAGCCGGTCACAACGCACTGTGCTAATTTACCTTCACACTGTGCTGACCATGCTACTAGGAAGTACCTTGAAAGTAGGAATCAAAGTTACATTACAGAAATCACCTTTGCATAGGGAGAAAGAACAAAAACACCTGTGGACACAGGGAACCAAAAGAAACTACATAATTTAATTTGTATTCTCATTTTCAGATAATAGGTAAAGCAAAAAAAAAAAAAAAAAAAAAAAAGTGTAACACATATGGTCCAAAATTGATGCATGCACACTCATTAAACAACACAGTACCTGTATGTCAAGCTGAGACACCTTCTCCTTGCTTTCATTTAACTGACTGCTTAGTTCATTGACACTGGTTTCTAGGGAAAGAACACGGTCTTGTGCAGCTCGAAGATGTGCCTTCTGCTCCTGTACCTGGTCATGCAAATTCTCCTCGGCTTGCTTATGGCTTTCTGACTGATTTTTCAGCTTCTCAATTAGTTGAGCCAGCTATTACATATGCAAAAGTCTAATTACAAAATTTGCAAATCACAGCAAAAAGGAAGAAACTCAATGCTAAACACCATCAGAATACTGAACTACTCTAGAATAGGTAATTTCAAACTTTTCTCAATGAAAAATTCACATCTTTGATAACAAGTCAATATAATATCCAAATCCTAAGAACATCAAATTTAAACATACTATTTTTCAAATCATCTCTCAAGTAAAATTTATATTCAACAAAATGCATCTAACTAAAGTATAAAATCTGAGATTTGATAAATCTATTTAAGTGCTGACACAATCAAGGTAAAGAATATCCTCATTATGCAATACTATTTTCACATGCTTCCCAGCTCCCCTTATTTGATTAACACAAAATTCCTGGCATACTATAAGTATACTTTTTTGTTTGTCTTATTTTACTTTTGAAATGTTATCTTTTCAAAAGCATACTTTTAAAAATTTAGATGAGATCTAATTCATTTGGTACTTCTTTTCAGGTACCTGGGAGTTGAGTTCCTGAAATCTCTAGGTCTGTATTTCAATAAGCCTCCCCTCGATGCTCATTCCTACCTGCTGACCTGTAAGACGTTGCCCCAGAGGCCCTCTTCTCGCTCTTCTCTGCTTCATTTTGAATGGTTTCAACTGTTTCATGTTCACTGATCTTTTCCCTACTGTCAATTCTTAATTCAAATATGGTAACATTTTATCTTTAGCAGTTCTATATGGGGGTTTGTATCACCCCACTTCCTGTCCTTTACCCATAAGCACTAGGGGTATTTGAAAGTATTTGTCTGGTGATTTCATCATCTTCAATTTCGGGGTCTGTTTCCACCAAGTTGTTTTGTTCTGTTTTTTAGCGCAAAGCTAACTTTATTAGAATTTAAGAGAAAAATATAATGCAAGTTAGGTGACAATTCCAGTGACCACCAGAAGATAAAAGAGAAAGTCTTGCCTTCCAGTCACTCATGAAGAGAGCCAGCTCACTAGGAAGTAAGAGGTGCTCTCAAGAGGGGAAGTAGGCTGCAGAGCTAAGAAAGAAACTCACAAAGCCGCCATCACTGAGTGGTTTTTCTAGTGGTTATGGCTCACACTTTTCTGCTGTTTCATGTATCTAGTCACTTTTTTGTTCCAGCAGTAGGTAATGTATCTGGATTTACCTTTACTTTCTGCTAGAACCAGCACATAGGGGCTTTTACTCTGTTACTTCTCATGGAAGGTGTGGTAGGTCTGGGATCCTGGTGAAAGTTTCAGTCAGCCATGCCCACCATCACCATCTCTGACTGGCTGTGCTTAAATATCTCTTTGTGAGCTTCAGTTCACTGCCTAAGTACAAAATTTAGAATTCAACCAAAGCCTCCAGCAGATCCCTAGTGAGATTTGTGGTGCATTTCTTTACAATGCTAATTCTTACCTCAAATTTAGCTTTGCAAATTAAGCTGCCTTAACCTCCACAAAGTTCCCCAACCTACACTCATCAGTTTCTTGGGTTCTACCAACCTACATGGCAGCCAGAAAAACATCTGTGGCTCAAACGTCAGCAGAGTAAAGGTTTCCAGCCTGGTCTTTCTTACCTGTGCTTTACCTATTGTTTAATGGCTGACTAGAGAGTTTTTATTCACTTTTTCTGCTTTTCTGGTGTTCATAGAAAGAGGTTTAAATAGGTAATTACTCCAGGAGACCAGAACCAGAAGTACATAGATTGATTTTAACTTACTAATTTGAAATATGTGGTTTTCTTAATCATATTTCTTTTTAAATTATTGTTTATTATTGTGTGTGGGGGTATATATTGTATATATATATTTTAGGTATGTACATATTTTTGATATTATTTCTATAATAAACAATGTCACACTGTAGATAACTAAAGAATGCTTCATAAAAATTAGGCTAATGAAATCCTTACAAGAATTCTTCAAAATTAACTTGGAGGTAATCATGGAGGCATCTACCTGAAACCTCAACTCTCAGAAGGCAGAAGTAGGAAGAAAAAGGTCATGAAAAGTTTAGTCTACAAAGCAAGTTTCAGGCCTGCTAGAGACGCAATAATGAGTCCCCATCTCAACAAACAAAAGGAAAACTAATACAATGTCTTAGGAAGACAGATATGGTGGCATTCAGGAGGTAAGGGCAGGAAAGGAAGAAGCTGGAGGCCAGCCTAGGTTGTATGTGAGATCCCTGTTGCAAACAAAACAGGAAATAAGCAAACAGCTAGCTGGACACTTGGTAAAAATTTCTATTATACTATAACTCCCCAATTAGAAAAGTGGTACAACCCACTCATTCTTTATTTGAAGTGTTTTATGATAATAATTAAGTATGTTACTTAATGCTTCCAAATCAGTAGCTATAAATTATTTTCAGTTATTCATTTATTTTTGGTCAAAATATCACTAACTGGTATGAAAGTTGATATGATATGTAGTTGATTGAGCTCACAAATAATTTGCCTGTCTCTGCCTCCTGAGTGCTGGGATTAAAGGCATGTACTTCTATACCCAGACTAAAATCTTGTACATTTCTCTTAAAGTGCATATGAATTTTGAATAACTTAATAAACTATTATAAAGCTATATATTATCCAAAAACAAATACATTATCAAAATTAAATAACTGTTGAGTTTGAAACAGTATGTAATACTCAGTAATAGCTAACACTTGATTACTACTTTTAACTTATTCATTTGTTACTCACTTCTTTTTTTAAACATCACAAAGGAGACAAATATGTACCATCAGTCACATCTCTATTTTTCCAGTCACCTAGGGGAAATGGTTTACCTGTTGTCACAGGTAATAAAATTACCTCCTGGTCAAAGCCTTCAATACACAGTGACCTTCATCGATGATAAATATGATGATATAAAAATAACATTTTAAAACAAGAAAATCCAGGATTATGAATTGTTTTTAATAAAACATTTAATAAAACCCACACAGTTGATAGTAATAGTTTACAAATGTACCTGCTGTTGTAGTGTATGGTTTTTCTCTTGTAACTGGTTAAGGACAGCAGTCTCTCCTTCACCAGCCTGGATTTTGGCATAAAGGTCCTCTCTTTCCTTTTCTAGTAAGGAAATACTTTCTTTACTCTTCTGCAGCAAAGCTTCAAGGTTCTGGATCTTTTGGTCCTTATCACCAATCTGACGTAACACTTGTTCCAAATCATTCTGTAAAGAATTAAAACTACTATTTTAAAGGTGGAAAATTTAAAAAGTTATTCCTTAAACATGAAATGACTGGTAATAATTTTAATCATCCCAAGTGTTCGTCCTACATTTTAAAAACTATTATTATACTTTATTGTGGCAAATTAATTAAAATGACATACTTAATAACAAATCTACATTATTTGCAAGCATGAATTTAACAAAAAGTTTACATCAGTTTTCCTAATACTCTGACCTTCCTTCCTACACTGCTGATCCTTTTCAGACATGTAGGACTTACTCCATGACTGCACCGAGCACACCCCTACCTCAGAGCCTTTGCATTAAGAAGCCTGCTACCTTAAATGCTTCCCTTCTAGACCATTACATTTCCAATTGTAGCCTTTCCAATATTCCATATACTGTTTTTTCTACCGCATTACACTTACCTCTAACACACTACCTCCTGTTTATTTACCTTCTTCGACCACCCATTGGAGCATATGCTACATAAATGAGTATCTTATCTTTATTGTCCATTGATATATACCAAAGACTTACTACAGATACTCTAAAATAAACACTAAATGAAAACAACCACTGCAGCAGGCACGGTGAGGCACACCTTCAACCTTAGCACAGGAGGCAGAGGCAGGCAGATCTCTGAGCTTGAGGCCAGCCTGTCTTCCAGGACATCCAGGGATACACAGAGAAACCCTGTCTTGAACAACCCCCTCCCCAAAATCATTGCCCTCTCACATATGAACACTTATGTGAGCTCACTTCTATAACCAGTAGGGCTCTTCTAAATCAGCAAAGCCCTTTTCTTCCTGAGTATTACGCAGAGTATCCTGCAATAGATCACATCCACAGTACCCACTTTTTCAAGCTGCTTGGCCCAAGTGGTTTCCACTCTGTCTCCAACTTTTTAACAGTCAGATTTTTTTTTTTTTTAACCAAGAATAAGAGCCCTGGTTTTACAGTAGCCCATGCAATGTTAGTGACAAGCAGACACCCAGGATGTTTATGTTTCATGTCAGTATTAAAACACTTAAAACTCAGTCACTTTCAAGCACGCTTCTCACTCCTCTAAGCTTTGGTCATGACA